>CM043010.1:4800000-6000000 GCA_023678885.1 Pogostemon cablin | reverse complement strand
GGGGAAGATATATTTATAGTGATATTTATTTTTTTTTTAAAATTGTAAAATTAATATTCAGAATTTTGTAATGGTCATCAAACATCTAACGTTAATATTCTGAATTGTAACGTTAATGCAACGTTAATATTCTAAAAAATAAAGGAAAAAAAACCAGAAAGAAATAAAGAAAAAAACAAGAAACAAGTGTTCATCAATTAAATTAAAATAAATAAATAAAATAAAAATAAGAAAGGAAAGGAATGGTGGGAAAGTGGGTGCAGTGAATTTACAAGAAAAATGACGTTGGGAGGCATTACCTGCAGCACGGTCTCACACCACTCGCACGTGATGGACATGCGCTTTGGTGTGTGTGCGTGCCCCTCACACATTTGTTCTCCCACTCTCATATTTTTCAAAATACCTGGGTAGAATCTGTTCTACCTAGCTAAAATACCCACTAACACTCCAACGCCTAAAACCTCCTACCCAGGTATTTTACATTGCCAACTCAGCAAAATACTTTAAAAAAAACCTCCCACTGTGGGAGGCGTTAGGGAAAGCCCCCCGTGTGTTGTGATTCTACTTTTTTTTTTGTTGAACTTTAGATCTGCATTAATCCCTTCTTTAAATCTTCCAATTCCACACAAGTTGAAAACAAATAAAATATTTCAATATTAATATTTTGTATTGACATAATTATATAAAATATAAATAAATATTATATGATTGCACAATTCATGAAAGACTATACTCACATAATTGATTTGATTTACAAGAAATATATAATTATGAATCCCTTAAAGTATCAATCATATATTCTAATCAATATAATATTTATAATAATATGTATAAATAAGTTATAAAAATTATATTTTTGTATTTATAACCTCTTTAAATTAATAAATTATTAATTTATTGATTATATAATATCTCTCTAAATTAATAAAAATACATCTATTTTGATTTTTTCTCTTCTATTTTCCTTTATAAAAAATATTTGGAATTATTTTTGTTTTCCATATTTATAGCAATAATAATTTTTAATTTTTAATTGACAACATAATCTTGGTAAATGTGGAAGATATTTTCTTTTTACCTTTTTAACTAAAGCAAAGACTTGTGTGAGACATTCTTATGTAAGCTCTTATGTGAAATGAATAAAAAGTAATAATATCATTAACAAAAAATGATACTCAATCGATAAAAAGTGATAATCGTACGTACAACGAATTATTTCATCAACAATTTATAATATAAATAAAAAGTGATGATAATATTTTATAACGAAAGTGATAACATTTTATAGCGAAATTGATACTCCCTCCGTTCCCGAAAAGGTATACATTTTGCTATTTTGGACATCCGCACCAAAAGGTATACATTTCCCTTTTTAAACACATGGGACCCACACACATCATTAATATATTTAATATATGGTTCACACACCTCACTAATGCAACTACTTACTACACATTAAATAATAATACTCCTTAATCTATGTGCAAAAAGCAAATATATACTTATTAGGCGGACAGAGGGAGTAACCAATTATGAAAGCGTAAAATGGTCTCGTTGTGAGACGGTCTCCTACAGATATACCATTTAATTAATTGTCAATCAATATACTAATTTTCAATCAATATAAAATTCAATGTTTAATTAATATATGGTACTCCCTCCATCCCACTTATTTTTACTAACTTTCCATTTTGGGTTGTCCCATGTATTTTTACCCATTTCATTTTTGGTAAGAATACATAATATTTTATTACCAACTTTTACATTCCCAACAACTTTAATTACTTTTTGACAAAAACTTCTGTGCACCCGGGCGCACGGACCACATTCTGTGCTCCTTTAGAATTTTGTATTAAATTGTATAGCCTTTAGTATAAAGATGTGTACCCTTTATTTTCTAAAGAAAATTATTGTGTATATCTGGGCGCATGGACAACACTCCGTGCGCCTTTAGAATTTTGTGCTAAATTGTATACCCTTTAGTATAAAAATGTGTACCCTTTATTTTCTAAAGAAAAAAATATTAATGAAAAGTGTATACCCTTTAGAAAAAATGGTGTACCTTTTATTAATTAAAGTGTATACCCTTTAGAACAAAGCAATGTACCCTTACCCATAATACTAAATTTCTAAAAGCGCACGGAATGTGTTCCCGTGCGCCCGGGCGCACGCAAGCCTCACTCTTACTTTTTTACACTTTATTCATCATTCCCAATAACTTTGTTTACTTTTTCTTTTTAAATTACTAATTTATCCCTACTTTTTCTTACATTATATATTAAAAAAATAAAGCGTCTTAATCTCCGTGCCCGTAAAAATGGGTGAAAATACCCGGGACGGAGGGAGTACTATTATTATTAGGTACGCGTATGTATAGCCTAATTACTAATAAGTTTGTTGATATAATATAATTACTGATAAATAAATAATGTCTTCTTCTTTTTTTCTAGTATTAACCCTTATTTACAACAATTAATATTCAACGTTTGCACATAACAATAGTTTCATTGAACAATAATATGCACTAAATCAAATAATGAGTGAGAGATTTAAGGAAAAATTTAAGGAACAACCATTTCTTCAAATTAATCGCGTATTTGTTTCTCTCTCACGAATGTACACTACTGTACATTAGTAAGAATATTTAATCGCGTATTTTTAATAATGCACACTAATGTGTGGATGAGTATGAGTATTTTGGGTAAAACAATAATTTTGTTTTTATCAGTAATTTTTTAAAAGCGAATGCATGTGTCGTTTAGTAATACTTAAATACGTTTTGTACTTATTAATTACTAATCCATTAAAGTATATTTTGAGGTATTATTTGATTGATTAATATTTTTTTATTTTTCTTTGGGTTATGAAGGATGTCGTGGGGCAAATCAATAATGTAAGAAGAATGAAGAATTTTATGGAAGAAGGGGTAATATTTATTATAAATATATTTTATATTGCACAACCCAACACAAAAATTTCTGTTATATTCAATAAATATACGTTAATTTAATTTTTTTCTTAGATGATTTCTTCATAATTACTAGTCAATACAACTCCATGTGCAAGCTGCAACAAGTTGATATACTTTGTGACTTATTTATTTTTCTCCATCAACCCATACACTTTTTTTTTATCATGTTGAACACTTATCACTTCCAGATTGACCTCTAATACATAATTGTTGATATGATTATAAAATAATTATTTTCCTCTAGAAACATTAATCATGCAACACCTCTCATGATTATTAATCAAATATTCTACCCTAATAGCTTATCACATGTAGCCGTACATATCATAACATGAGGCTGAAGTAGGGCATGACGTTGACATGCATAATTAATTTGATTTTTAATTCAAATTAATTATACAATACAATTACCAAAGTCATTGAAGGGATTAATAAATTAATTAATCAAACTGAATGACAGTTGAAAAACTCAAACCCTCATATAAATAATACCCCACTGTCTATCATTTCCATCATAATATTCTTAACTACTTATCACCAAAAACAAACATGACTCCCCAATTTTACATAATTTTCCTCTTTAATTTCATCTTATCATTGTTTAGTAATTCAGAAGGTGCAATCACATTCAATGTGATCAAATTTGGTGCAAAACCAGATGGAAATACCGATTCAACTCAGTCCTTCCTCAGGGTTTGGACGTCGGCTTGTACTGCAAGTACGACGTCCATTATTTACGTCCCAAAAGGACGTTACTTGATAAGGTCCGTAGAGTTTAGAGGTCCATGTAAGAGTTCGATCAAGGTCCAAATTGATGGGACTCTTGTAGCTCCCATGGATCACCGAGCTCTAGGGAACCCCGATAACTGGATCTTGTTCATTCAGGTTAACCGACTTTCGGTCGTCGGGGGATCTCTCGATGCAAAGGGTGCTGGTTTATGGGATTGCAAGACTTCCCGCGGCCAAAGTTGCCCTACTGGAGCAAGGGTAATTAAGAAATTTAATTTGTGAATATTGGTTAGCATTTCATGATTACTACTATCATAACATTCCAAGTTCAGGCAATTAGTTATTGCTTTTATATTTGATGTAAATAATACTATAACAAACCCTAATACTTATATATATCCTGGCCCATTGTTCAAATATGGGATATGAATATATAGAGTTTAAAACATAAATTATTTCGTATCGTTTTACTTTATTCTAAAAGGTTACAAAATAATTAGGACATTTATATTCGTTTAAAACCTTTTAGGTTTGCTCCGATCTCGTCCAAAATAATATTTTTTTCCCAATTTCACCACATAACTTTGCAGAAGCATCGATTCAGTCACATCTCATATAAATGGAAAATTTGAACATTTTAAGTAATAAAGGACAATTTTTGTGAAAATTTAAAAGTTATGTGATTATCATATATAACTGAGTATGAGCATTTTAAAGTACATCCGTACTAACTTTAAATTAATAAACGTCCTAGTTAACAAGTAGGTTATTAATTATCATATCTGAAGGCACTTTTAATTCTTTGTACATATATCTTACATGCACCTTGACTAATTTAACCCTTAATTACGTTTCATTTTTTGCAGTCAATCACATTTAATTGGGTTAATGATGCTCAAATTAGTGGGTTAACTTCGATTAATAGCCAACTAATGCACATTGTGGTCAATAGCTGCAAGAATGTGAAGGTGAGTAATGTGAAGATCATAGCTCCAGATGCAAGCCCTAATACTGACGGCATTCATGTCCAATCCTCCACCGGTGTGACCATCACAAATGCCGTCATCAAAACCGGAGATGATTGTATATCCATTGGACCCGGGACCAGGAATATGTGGATGGAAAAAATACAATGTGGCCCGGGCCACGGTGTCAGGTAATTGCTTACATTCTCGGAATTAAAAGAGTAAGTCGTGTGTGATTTGCTCACATAATGAATTTTGTTTAACGAATAAAAAGTGTTGCATTTTTAATAAATAAAATATGTCAAGAAAAAGTAATACTCGTTTAATTGACCGGTGCATCAAAATAAAATTTGAAAAAAAAAAACTCGTTCAATTGAAGAAGCTTTCGCGGATTAATCATCAATAGCATATTGAAAAAATTAAACAGGTTGAAAATAAAGAAATTTGAAGAATGAAAGTTACGAGGTGAATGTATGGTGGTGTAGTGTAGTTTGACTCTTAATTTAACCTATATTCACTCTAGAGTTGAGTCTTCTTTAACTTACTAGAGTTATGACCCATTATAATAAAAAAAAATGTAAAATGTTTAAAATACACTACACAACACAACAGAAGTTATATCATGAATAATTTGCGAAAAATACATAAAAAGTGGTACCTTGTTAATCAAGAAAAATAGATACCCAACTCAAATGTATATATTGCTCTTTGTAATAACTCTTTTTATTGATTTTGACAGCATCGGGAGTTTGGGGCGTGATTTCAATGAAGATGGTGTGGAAAATGTGACATTGGTAAACTCGGTCTTTAGTGGATCGGATAATGGGCTGCGCATTAAGTCATGGGCCAGGCCCAGTAAAGGATTTGTCAGAAATATTAATTACCGAAACATCGTAATGAAGAATGTTGAGAACCCAATCATTATAGACCAAAATTACTGCCCCAGTAACCAAGGTTGCCCTCGTCAGGTAAAAATCTTTGTTTTTTTAATTATTATTTAAAAATTTTATTTATTTATTTATTTTTTCCTTCAGAAAATGTTCTATTCTTATATAAAAAAAAAAAAAAAACTGGCAGAATTCAGCATTATTATGTAGAAAGAGCGAAAGACAAATTATTTTTTACATCCCATATAAGACAATTATCGTTCCCTCCATTGAAGATAAAAATAATAATCATTTAAGTATTGAGTGAAATCATTATTTAGCAATTTTATTCTTAAAATGTTATCTTTTTATTAAAGATGTTATCACATTTTTTTAAGAATGTTGTCATTTTATTATTTATATCATAAATTGTGAAATAGTTCATTACATCATATATTATTTTTATCAATTGAATATCATTTTTCATTATAAAATTATCACTTCTTATATATCACACTAAAATCATTTTTTGTGAGACAGTTTAACACAAGTCTTTGTCTGTAACAAAAATGTAATTTCTATTTTTTTTCCAGACGCAACCAAAGTTTGGTTTCTTATGACTGAAGTTAGAATTAACAAATGGATGAGTAATAAAAAATTATGACTCGAAATCATTGGATAAATCCATATATTAATATGCGCATGCATAACTATATATTGTTAAGGTATTCTAATAAAATCTAATTTATAAATTGTGGCAGAATTCAGGAATAAAAATCAGCCAAGTGACGTACCAAAATATAGAAGGAACATCAGCAACAGCAATTGCAATGGCCTTTGATTGTAGTCCTTCCAATCCATGCAGTGCAATAAAATTAAGAGACATAAAACTTACTTTTATGAACACAAAAAAGGCACAATCTTTCTGCAAAAATATCGCCGGATCTTCCACTGGCATCATCTTGCCAACGAATTGTTTGTGAAGAGGAGGAGGAGGAAAAGGAGAGGAAGGAGAAACAAAACGTCGAGTCACACTTAATATAGGAGTATATGTTTTTAATATATGAAAAACCTATTGTAGATGAGGTTATCTTGACTGTTGATTGAGTGTTTATAGTTATGAAATTAGTTTCTCCTAATGAAGATCAACTTCTAAGTGAATAGGCACACATAATGTTGAATGCATGCACTTCGGATATCATGTGTTTTTATTACAATATTCAATGAAGGAGTTTGTATCTTTTCTTATGATCATAAGATTGCAATGTCACGTGATTAATGATTTTTTTAAGTTAGGGAAGCAATAATGAGGATCTCCGTCAATTAATGAATAAAACATAAAAATATAGGTAGGATGTATGCTTATTATACATGAACTTGTGACACCTCAAAATGGAAAGTGTGCATAAATACTTGGAATGTAGGAAATATAATTTTGGAGTAGTAATTATTTATTTATTGTACGATTTTGAATATCAAATACTCCTCCGTCCCATAGTGGATCTTCTGCGCCATCTTCGCACATCATTTTCTATGTCACACGTTATATAATCGACACGTAAGAGGTGGAAAAAAATTTAACCATTTCCCCTAGGGTTTAAGCTTTCCTTTTTAGTCTATAGTTTCTCTCTCTTCTATGTGTCATCCATTCAATAGTGTGGCACATGCAGAAGATGATGTACCAAAATAACACAAAGAATCCGAACTGCCTTTGTCCCTTTAATTATTTTACACTTTTCTTTTGATCTCTCACAGCACTTACTTTTCCAAAAATGGTAAAAATATATCTTAATAATATTCACTTTTTACGCACCCCAACAACTTTGTATACATTTTTCATTAAATTATTTATAATACCCACTTTTTACACACATTCCAACAACTTTATACATCTTCATACAAAAAATATAATATTTTTTAATTTCCACACAAAAATGCGTATTACTCATTGAGATGGAGGGAGTAATATTTTTATAATTACGTAAAAAAAAAAAATTAGATACACCACTTGGCGACTTTGAGAAATGAAAATTGGGGGTGATTCATGGGGTATTATTGACCACATATGACAACGACAAGTCTTTTACCACTTCACATCTATCTCTGATGCTATTGTATGGTGTGAAGTTCGATCTTTTCTATTAGTTTAAGAAATTCAATTGTTTTGGCATTTAATTCTAAATTTGCTAAAATTTTAAGTTGTGTTCATAATTATTTCATCCCTATATTAATTTAATATTAGCATAAATTAGTTTCTATTTCAACTACTTCCATAAAACTGCGCTCTCCCTATTCTCTATATCGACCAAAAAAGATTGTTTCTTGGTTTTATTGTCCCAATTTGTCAGTACGTAGCCAGGTATTTCGACATTTGAGCCTTCATTCATTCTTGTTACCTGTTATCCAAGCTCTAATTTTTCACATCATTTGCCTAGGAGCGAGAAAAATTAGGTTACTTTTTTTAATTTTTTATTTCAGGAAATTAATGGTATTAGTTCTTTGAGTGAGTTGGGTGTGAATCAGGTTCACACATAAATCTTATTTTTGCAAAATTACTCTTTAGTATATAAAAAATTACTTTTTAAAGAGTAATAATTCATCTCTTTAAAGAGTAATTTTTCATGTACTAAAAAATAATTGATAAATTAGAGTTTACAATAATTTGAAGAGTATTTTTTTCATAAAAGAGTAATAATTTATGTCTTTAAAGAATAATTTTTTATGTACTAGAGAGTAATAATTGAAAAGAGTTAAAAGTTTTTTCCTATAACTATTTAAAACTATAGATTTTGTCCCAAAAAATATATTTGTATCAATTTTATCACATAACTATGAGTTTTATTTCAATTTTACCAAATTTTCGCGGGAACCCTCAATTTTCACCGGAAATTGGTCACGTGCGTTGCACATGACGGAAGAATTTGGGAGTTCCGGCGAAAATTGAGGCTTCGGGCAAAAATTAGGCAAAATCAAAATAAAACTCATAGTTATGGGACAAAATCTATACAAATATCTTTTTTGGGACAAAATCTATACAAATATCTTTTTTGGGACAAAATATAAAGTTTAAAAAGTTACGGGACAAAAAAAACTTTTAACCTCATTTTCTGTACAAAATCGAAATATCTTTTTTTAACTATTTTTAAGAACTTCATAAATCATAAAGCAAAATATTATCTGTGAGGACAAGATTCGCAATGGACTAAAGAATTAAAATAGAGAAATAAACATCATAATCTAACATCAGAACAAACAAATCACATAATTGTGCAAAGTTAAAAGTTTTTTTTGTCCCATAACTTTGTAAACTTTAAATTTTATCCCAAAAAATATATTTGTATTGATTTTGTCCCATAACTATGAGTTTTATTTCAATTTTACCCAATTTCGCCGGAAATTAGTCACGTGAGTTGCACATGACTGATAAATTTGGGGGTTCACGCGAAAATTTGGCAAAATTGAAATAAAACTCATAGTTATGGGACAAAGTCGATACAAATATCTTTTTTGGGACAAAATCTAAAGTTTTAAATAGTTATAAGACAAAAAAACTTTTAACTCTTGTTTTTAGTATTGAATGACATACCTTTTAGTATAAAAACGTATATCATTGATTTTTTGAAATAAAAATTTAATTTTTAATCAAACATTTATATTATTCATATTTCACTCGACATTTTCAATAAAAGTATACTTTTTTTAGTTAAAGTGTATGCCCTTTAAAATAAAATTATATTATACCCTTATACACCCTATATACACGGGGATACAAGAGACCAACTCTAATACTAAAGAATACAACTTTTGTAAAGCGTTAGATTTGGAGACACGGTGTCCCCGATGACACACAAGTTTTAGCCCTTCAAATATTGCCATTAATCAATTCCTTATGAAATAATTCTCTTAACCAATATAACTTTTCATTAACCTGAGGGCAAAGAATTGTGTGAGATCGTCTCACGTAAGCCCTTACGTGAGACGGATAAAGAGTGTTAATATCATTATCATTTTCGCTATAAAATGCTATCACTTTTTGTTTATACTATAAATTGTTAATGAAATAGTTCACTGCACCATTATCACATTTCATTTATTGAGTATCACTTTTGTTTAATGATGCTATCACTTTTTATCCATCTCGTAAGGGCTTACGTGAAACGGTCTCACACAAGACTTGCCCTAACTAGAGTATCACTTCTTAAGCAAACATTTGTGTGAATCATGTCTATACGTAAACATTATTTTTACCGATTACTCTTTAGTACATTTATTCTTTAGAGAGATAAACTATTACTCTTCTAAATGAAAAAAATTACTCTTGAAATTCTTGCATACCATAATTTATCGATTAATCTTTAGTAAATGGGAAGTTATGAACTATTACTCTTTTAAATAAAAAAATATTACTTTTTAAAGAGTAATTTTTTTTATATACTAACGAGTAATTTTATAAAAACATAATTCACGTGTGAAGTCGATTCACACCAAACTCATTCCACTTTTTGTTAAAATATTTATCACTTCTTATCTGTTCCATAAAAATTTTCCCCTAAAAAAGTCTTACATAAGTGTTTACCCATTTCAAGTTAGTCTTCTATTAACACATTATAGGTTACACCAAAAAAATATAGAAAGAGAAAATCTCATAGCACAAGAAGTGCTTCAAAGTTTACAAAAGATTTTGAACACTGCATCTAGAAGCAATCCCTACCCATACTAGTTTAAAATTTGACAGCAAAGTGGTTGGCTGAAGTTGCCTCTCTAATCTGTCATTAACCTTTCAAAATCCCAATATACCTCTCTTTAAATTTTGACAGCAACCACTCTCATCTAACACCAATCCATTAGCTCCTTCAGGACAGATTTTGCAATTGTAATACAACAAACCACTCCCATATCCGACCAGCACGCATGACAATAGAGAACCTTATTAAATCCCCCGAGAAATGCACCTTTGAATCTGTTCACACCATTTGGAGAAGTTCTTGTTGCGAAGAATATTTGATTATGCTGAGATCCAATTCCAAGTACGGACCTTGATGTCGCTGATCAGTTTATTAGAATAAGGGATCTCTCCATTGAAAATATTATTTCTATGATTCCAAATCACCCAGTTTGTGCATATCCAAATTTTTGGAAGCCTCTTTCATCTCCTTTACATTTTACTATATTAGTTTTAGTGACGGGAAGGGTGCAAAGTGGAGAAAATCGTGCAAAGTGGAGTCTCATGCGGTCGAAGCCCACTCAGATCCACCAGTAAATCAGTTCTAAGAGTCCAGATCTCGCACTTCCTGCTACGTTTAAGATAATTTTTGTTTAAATTATACTCTCTCTCTGATTATTTTTTTTTATTAAGAATTCTTTTTAGTATGTATTATTAAAAAAACTCTCTTGTGAGACATTATATATGTAAGACGTTTTGTGAGACATGTCAAAGTATGTTTATTATATAGATAAAGTATGTTTAATGATTATTAAAATATATTTTTTAAAGTATGATAAATGATGAATTAAAGTATAATTTTATGGTGTTATAATATGAATTGAAGTTGTCATACTAAAACCTTGCACTTGGAAGGACTCGGAAACAATTATTGGATTATGATGTTTTTTTTATGATTTTATTTGACTAACTATGAATTTATGATGTTTTCTTGCTAACACACATAGACTTAGACGTTTTTATAGTTGACTTTGTTTTCTAATTTGCATGTTTTATTTTAGGTTATTTATTTATATATTATAATTATTTTTTGGTGGATTATAGTTTTAAAAAAAATGGGGATTATCCGCAAAATCTACCAAGATTGCGGGTATTCGTTTACCCGCAGATTATCATATACCCGGTGGATATACTCGTACTCTACTGGAAGCTCTATTTTAGGGTAATAGGGTATGATATAGGTAGGGAGGGTTGGGTATAGGGTAGTATGTGGGTTTTTCATACCCGTACCCTACTTTGTCATCCCTAACCTCTCTTCAAGCTTTGGGCCCGGTTACTATGGATACAAAGTTAATCCTTCTTTTGGGTTTTGGAGAGAGAAAGGAATAAATGGACCCACATAATCTTCTTTTGTTACCCAAGTATTCATTGCAAGTCTCACCCAATTTTATGTAATTGGATCGCTTATTCCAAACACATTGATTCATCCGAATTTCACTTTTTAATTAAATGATGATATGTATCATTGTCGTTTTCTGATTAATTTCAATACTCCAATAATTTATTAATTATTTGTAGGTTATAATTTTATTTATATTATGGACCAATGAAATATGGAATGTACAATAGAAAATTCAAATCTCAATTTTATGAGTAGTTCATATCAAGATGATGTTTGTGATTCATGTAATATTTTATGTTAGATCTTATTTTAAGAGTTGTTTGTTTCATTTCACATAAGAATGATAATGAAAATTGCTGATGAATTATTATGAGAATAAAATAAGAGGAATCATTGAATAAATAGCTCTTCATTACATAGTAATGAGCACTAAGGAGTAAGGACAAGAAGAGAGTTCTACAGCAACATCGACGATTAACATTTCTGCTCGACCTAAAATTGTAAAAAAATGTAGCACTGTTAATAAAAATAATACTACATTAAAAGGAAAAGAAAAACGAAAACAGACTGTATAGGTCAAAATTAATAAACTATTCATTACTATCTCGAATGTTCCTTTGAAATCGAGTTGGCCTCTTATGTCATTGGATGCAAAGATATACTATTTCATTCTAAAAGTATGCACTTTAATTTATAAGGGTATACTTTTTTATTGAATAAAATTCGACTGAAATGTGAATAAAGTAAATGTTTGATTAAAAAAGATAATTTTTTTTTAAATCAAGGATATTATTTAATACAAAAGGGAATAGCTTTCGAAAATCATAAAATTTGAGGATACATTGTCCCAGGAGAATGCAAGTTTTAGCCGAAGGTGAATGCTTTTCCATAAAAACAAATGCAAATATAATGCATCCTTAGAAACTGTAGAGGATGAAATATTACCTAAAGGTACACTAGCCACTAGAAACTAAGAATCCAGCTTCTATTTGACGAACAAATGGTTTTCATTCGTGAAAAATGAAAGATATTTCATTTGGCAAAAGAACTGAAAGCAATTCGTTAGCTATTCATGCAAAATTTTGTGATCAGTGAAAATCCCCTTATGAAATCCTCCACTTGAACCCTAGAAAACCCAAAATTTAAGGGACAATTTTCCTCATCTCAATCAACAAACTCTAACTTCTCCACAATAAATTTTGCACACCAATCTAAACTGCAAACCAATGTTATGAAAATACAGAGCAATAATAATCAAATAACGAGTTTCAATCCATAAAACTAACAACTCTATAGACTATATCTCAAAGGCGCCTCACATTCATCACTGTGAACGCATAATTTACACAATTCAGACTCTGAGAAATAAAAACACATCTTCTCAAAACAAAAGCAAAAAATCAAGAATAAATTCGGCAAAAGTTCCTATGCCCCGGGACACTCCCAACTCTCCCCCTCCATATTCTATTTAACCCTATGTATTGCTAGGGGTTTAAATTGAATTTGGGGACATTGGGACACGGTGTCCCCGAGGCACAGTAGCCTCACTCTTCCAGTAAATAGCATTAGTTTCAACATAAGATCCATTTAGAAGAATCGTTTCTCGCCATGGCTGCTTCTTGGATTAGTATCACTGCCTGCAATTCATGGATAAAAGGACAAAGCTGCTGGAGATGTTTAAAATCGTCAACAATCTCTGTTTAATAAATTCGTAACATCCATGTACTGAGTCCTCAAATGGGCCACGTTAAGAAAACCCAACCCAATTTACACGCATTGGCCCATCCTGGCCCGAATTAAAGACCCAAGCCTAACTGAACGAACATGCTCTTTATTAATATTTACACATTTTTATATTTTCAAATCTAAATTTATGTTTAATATTTAAAGCAGTACGATTATTTATAAAGAGGGATTAATTGGAGTGTGACAGCTGGCAGGCCCGGCCTTGAGGCATGTCCTCGTAGGCGACGGCCAGGGCCCCACAAAAATACATAATTATGTATTTATATATATATATATATATATAGTATTTTTAATAATTAAGTTATATATTTTTATGAAATTTATTAATAAAATAAATTGTATTTAAAAGAAATCTAATTTAATATCCCCTATGTTCCAAAAATTAGTGAAATATCGGTAAAGATTAAGATTTTTTTTCTTTTTTAAGTTTATAAAGTAAGAGGTAAATGATGGGTATTTAGTATAATTTAATATATGAAACATATAAAAAGTTATTTAAGATAAAATAAAGTGTGAATTTATAATATTATTGTGGTATTATGTGAATTGTCATTTGAAACTTCGCATAACTTTTAAGATGGACAAAAATAAAAATTATGGAGTAAATCTTGGAACGAGAAATATAATTTAAAGTTTTTTTATACTCATAGTCTTCATGTTCTGTACAAGTGAAACCATTTATTTTTTCACGGATAAAAATTGACTTTTCTACTTCCTTATTTTTTTAACTTTTAAAATAATTTAATATTTTTAAATAAAATAAATAAATTATAAATTATATCATGAATGCTAAGAATGAATGCCAATAATCATGAAATTAAATGTACTTTTAATGTTATGATTTGAGGTTATGGTATTAATCATTTTTCATTTTTTTAAGTATTAATATAAATATGAAACAAATAAAAAAAAGGAAGGGGATAACTTATGCATGGAATGGACTATGGAGAGATACAAAGGGCTTCACTTTTTTAATTTGCTCAGGACAGCTGGTTTTCAATCATTTATACGTGACGTGTTGAGGAATTATCAATCAATTCTTCAGCAACATGTCCCTCAATTCCTAGTCTCACTTAGATTCCCGGTCTACAATCTCCATTCAATACATCCACGAACTTGGTTCTTCAAAATGTATCTTTTAGTCTGTTGCTAGTCAACAAGTTCCTCTTGGTCAACAATATCCATTCTATACACAAATGAATTTTTTTTTCTTCTTCCTTGTCTATAAAAATCCAAATTTTGATGCGTCCTCAGATGGGCCTCTTTAAGAAAGACCAGCTCAAATCCAATTTTGACTTATATATACATATTTTTTTATTAAATACAAATTGTTTGTAATATTTAAATAAGTTAAATTTATAAAATATTTAAATATATTTTGATATTCAATAAAAAAATTTATCAAAAATTTTTTAAAATAAAGTTTTATTAATTTTTTTTTTGAGAATAAGTAATATAACCAAATTCATTGTTGATATTATTGAAAATATAAAAATTTTAATGTTGGAAAGTTTTTGTATTTTTTTTTCCCGAAAATTTGCAAATTATTTAAAGATGTTTAAATTATATATTCAAAATTTGAAAAAAAATAATTCTTAAATTCCAATTTCTTGTTTAATAAAAAAGTACAATTATCAGCAACAACGTGTCCATCACAGTTAGCAATGTATTTATAGCTGGTTTCTATATGATATACGTGTCCTTCACATCAGCAACGTGTCCTTCACGGTTGGCAACGTGTGTTTATCGCTGGGTTCTATGTATGATACGTGTCTTTCCCACCAGCAACTTGTCTTTCATAATCAGCAACGCATCCCTCACTAAATTTTATATTGTGTCTCTTTTTTATCTAATCAACTCCACTGACTCCCACTGAGAAAATTCACATCTCAGTGTTCTCCCGCCGTCTCCGTTTCCACCATCTTATTCTCACATAGTCTCCGTTTCCACCACTCTCTACTGCTTCGGACATTCACATCTTCTCAAATCCTCCTGTTTATTTGTGTGCTGGTATGCTGTCTCCGTTTCCACCACTCTCTACTACTGCTTGGTTCTCGACGCTCAGGTCAGTATTCTTATATTGTTTCGATCATGGTATTGTTGAGGTCATATAGTACAAATATGTTATGTGCAATAGAGATATTAGCATTTTTTATTGAAAGGTGTATTTCAATATATATATATATATATAAATTTAATTTCTCTTTGCAGGTAGTCATTCTACTCAAGACAAAGATTGCTGCTTGTTTCAAATTCTACCAGCAATGTAAATTATTAAGAAAGTTAATCACAATGTGAATGAAGATGATTGAAGGGTTGAGAGTCCACTGTGGATCGACATCCTCCGGTATGTCTAGACGTTGGTTCATTATGGAAAGACTCAACACTTTTGCATGATTGAAGTCTTCCCAAGAATCTTCTGGGTTGCAAGTTCCCATAATATGACACCTTTGGGAAGATGAGATGCAAATGGGATGAGAAGTGGGAGAGATGAACGAGGAGGTGATAAGCGCGATTGAAGCTCAAAATCACCAAGGTAAGATGAGATGCAAATGGGACGAGAAGTGGGAGGGATGAACGAGGAGGTGATACTCACGATTGATGTTCAAAATCGTGCCTTGGGTGGACATAGTAAAAGATGCAGGAGAGGAAGTTGTAGGGATGATGTAGAAGAGGAAGTTATAGCACAATAGTTTTCAATGATGTTCTATCCCTTATTCCAGCATCACCGTAATTTAGTCTTAGATTGCGTTTGGCGTGTTATTGGAAGAGGATTTATCGTAAGTCTTAGATTGCGTTTGGTGTGTTATTGGAAGAGGATTTAAAACATTATGCGTGTTAGGTTTGAGAGAATAAGCAACGAGGTTGAGTGGCCTTTGTTCAAATCGTAATAGCTACCTTGTGTTTGTTGCTTGTTCTTATTCTCCTGGATTTTCTATATGGATCTCATGAATTATATTAGTATTGTTCTTTCTTCTTCTTTTTGTTTTTTAGTATTTTTTAAAGAGAAAAATTGGGTATATATCTCTACTCTCTCACATGTAGTTTAGTTGCAAACTTTTCCCCATTATTAATATTTACATATTCTCTACACTCCTAGCCTGCAAAGCTGAGTATTACCAAAAAGTGTTTTGAAGTAGCATCAATGTGTATCTGTTTCTCTTTGAACTAAACTTGGTTTTGACATTTATGATGCTTCTCAATTATCTTTAAATGTTTAATTGATCAGATTGCTTGAGAAAATCCTTCCCATATAAAGTGTACTTAATTACTGCCATGGAGCTTGGCCAAACCAATGAACTATATCTAATGACATGCAATTTAGTAATTTAGTAAGTGAGAATTTGTGAATCATTCTAGATAATCAATTTATTGGAGTATCATTTTTATTCTAGATATTCAATTTATAGGAGTATCATTTTTATTTTTGTCTTGCTAACAAAGATTTTTCTATTCTTATGTCTTATGTCATTTTTAATGAATATTCTGAAGTCCAAATGAAAATAAGCTAATCCCGTGAATACTTGTTGGTTAGTGTAGTGTTCTTGAGAGAATGAAATTAGTACACTGTTTTTATTTTGGCATTTATTTAGATAAAAGCTGGTGAGACATGAAGGATTATTAAATACTTCATTTACTTTTCAATGTACATACTATTCTGAAGAGTAGAGAAAATTTCATTTTTGATCAATCTTGTAGTCAACACATCTTTACCATTGATCATAATTAAATAATGTAGTATATTATTTAGATTGAAATTAAAAAATTTAATTGCAATTATGTAAAATGTGGTGCATTTGATTACATTGAAGAAAATAAAGAGAAATTGTAAAAAATATCACTTCATTTTGGAAAAATGCCACCCAACATAATTTTTTTAGAAAAATATCATTTTTGACATTTTTACCCCTCTTAATTATATAATTAATACATAGTTGCGAGTATGATCGATCTCACATATAGTCGCGTCGCGTGTAGTGGTCACACACATGTTAGTAGATAAAACATGTAAATAATTGCATATGTAATCGCGTGTAAGGTTGCTGGCGTCATATAAGTGGTCGCAACTAATGTTGATTACATCCAAAATTTAAAAAAACTGATATTTTTCTGAAAAAATTATATTAAATGACATTTTCTTAAATGAACTATTAAAAATATCATTTTTGCTGATACCTAACAAATAAAGTCGTGCATTTTTTTTTATTAAAAAAAAATTAACTGAGAAAAGATCATAAACCCTCTCTTAAAGCTTTGGGGTTACTTTTTTCTGAATATATTGTACTAGTAAATTTAGATTCTTCAAACTTCTTATGAGCAATTTTTGTCTTTGCATCAATGAATGGATACAAAGTTAATCCTTGGGTTGGAGAAAGAGGATTGGGGATAAGGAATAAATGGACCCAGATTAATTTTCTTTTGTTGCCCAAGTATTCCTTGCAAGTCCCACCCAATTTTATGTCATTGCATCATATATTCATTGTTTATTTATCTCATATTTCACTCTTTAAAATGACATGTATCACTTTTTAATTAAATAACATGTATCACTGTTCTTTTTGAATTAAGGCCAATGCTCCAATAATTTATTAGTCATTGGTAGATTATAGTTTTATTTATATTATGAACCAATGGAAATTTATTAGTTATTTGTGGGTTATAATTTTATTTATATTATGAATTAGTGAAATATGAAATGTGAAATAGAAAATTCAAATTTCAATTTTATGAGTGGTTTATATCACAGGATTTATAAGTATTCTTAAAACTTTTTTTTAATAGTTGTTTGTTTATTCCATAATGGAAATGAGGATGATAATGACCTACTATCACTTGGACGTATCAAGACTGAGACTTAAGATAACTGTCAATGCAACTAGTATCAACATCTTAGAATTGGGTAGACCTCATACAATAGCTGTCTTAGATCTACCATGGATATCTTTTGTTTCATTTCTTCTTTTACAATCACAAACAATTTTTTGATTATGGATCTACTATCAGAAATTCAATGCGTCGTTAATGAATTATTATGAGAATAAAATAGGAGAAATAATTGAATAAATAGATCATCAATACTTAATAATGTGCACGAAGGACGAGAAGAGAGTTCTACAGCAGCATCGATGATTAACCTTTCTGCTCAATCTAAAATTGTAGAAAAATGCATAATAGTTTAAAAAAACAGACTATATTAGGGTCAAGATTAATAAACTATTCATTATTATCTCGAACGTTCACTTGAATCAAATTACTGCAAACTGATTAACCATTGAGAAACACAATTTTGCAAAAAACTATGCAATTTTACTTGACGGTGAAGGATTGGTCTCTTATGTTCCGAATGCACAATATGTAATTATGTATAACAATATAAGGGTGTATTATTTTGTTCCAAAATGTATGGACTTTATTAATAAGGATCTACTTTTTTTTTATCGTAAAAGTCTACTGAAATATGAATGATATAAATATTTAATTAAAAAAAGATAATTTTATTTTTTTCAAGGATACACATTCTTATAATATACAATCATAAACCGATGGAGAATGCTTTTCCATTAAAACAAATGCACATATAATGCATCCTTAGAAACTGTAGATGATGAAATATTAACGAAACTAGAAACTAAGAATCCAGCTTCTATTTGAAGAACAAATGGCTTTCATTCGTGAAAAATGAAAGATATTTCGTTTGGCATAAGAATTGAAAGCAATTCTTTAGCTATACATGGAATAAACTCATCTTATTTATGCAAAATTTTGTGATCAGTGAAAAATCCCCTTATAAAATCCTCCTTTTGAACCCTAGAAAACCCAAAATTCAAGAACACGATCCTCCTCATCTCAATCAACAAATCTATCCATCTAGAGGCTTCTCTAACTTCTTCACATTAAATTTTTCACATCATTCCAAAGTGCAAACCAAGGGTGTACATTCCAGTAAATAGCATTAGTTTCAACATAAGATCCATCCAAGAGCTCGAAGTGACTTCACATGAGTCCTCAAATGGGCCACATCAAGAAAGCCCAACCCAAGTTATATGCATTGGAAAAGGGCCTGAATGAAAGACCCAAAAGCCTACCTGAACCATCGGGTGCTCTTTATTATTATATTTACACATTTTTATATTTTCAAATCTCAATTTATGTTACAATTATTTATAAAGAGGGAATAAGTTGAGTGTGGTCGGTTTTTGATCATTTATACGTGACATGTTGAGGGACTTCTCAATCAATTCTTTAGTAATATATCCTTCAGTTCCCAGTCAACAACATATCTTTCACTTGGTTTCTGGTCAACAATCTCCATTTAATACATACATGAACTGAGTTCTTCAACAACGTGTTTTTACTCGATTCCTAGTCATCAACGTATCCTTTCGGTCAACAATCTCCCTTGAATATACTCTTGACATTCATGAACGAAGTCTCAAATGGGCTACTTTAAGAAAGCCCAGCTCAATTTATACTCATTGGTCTATTGGTCCTTAATAAAAGACCTAAACCTACATAAACCGTCACATGCTCTTTATTATATATACATCTTTTATTTATTAAATACAAATTGTTTGTAATATATAAATAAGTTAAATTTATAAGATATTAAAATATATATTGATATTAAATAAAGAGATTTATCAAAAAATATTTAAAATAAAATTTCACTAAAAAAACTTTTAAGAATAAGTAATATAACAAAATTCATTGTTGATATTATTGAAAATATAATATTTTAATATTGGAAAATTTTTTATATTTTTTTATTAAATTTTGGGAATTATTTACAGATGTTTTAATTATGTAGTCAAAATTTTGAAAAAAATCTTAAATCTAATTACGGTTTAATACTTAAAACAATACAATTATCAGCAACGTGTCCTTCACAGTTATTTTATTGTTGTGTTCTATGTGAAATAAGTGGCCTTCACAGCATCAACGTGTTTTCGGTGGTTTCTACGTGTCCACGACAGCATCAACTTCAGCAACGTGTTCAGCCTCCACGATACGTGTCCTTTACTGGTTTCTACATGTCCTTCGCAGCATCAACGTCAGCAACGTGTCCAGCCTCCAGCGATACGTGTCCTTCACTGGATTCTACGTGTGCTTATATACTTCTCAATCAATACTTTCACACCCTACTCTCTTTCATCTAATCAACTCCACCTCCCACTCATTGCACACTAGAGAAAATTCACATCTCAGTGTTCTCCCACCACTCTCTACCTTTTTACTGACATTCACATCGTCTTAGATCCTCGTGTTTATTATTTCGTCTTAGATCGTGTTTAATCCTCGTGTTTATTATTGGTGTTCTTCTTCTGCCGTCTCCGTTTCCACCACTCTTCACTGGTTCTCTCAACGTTCAGGTCAGTATTCTTATACTATTTGTGATCTTGCTTTTCGTCGTCTTGACTTTAATTGGGTCCGCCTTGCGATGGTCAAGTAATGTTAGCCTTTTAATCGGGTGTGGCCTTTTGTTCGCTACCGCCTTGTGTGGTCATGTTATTATGAGAATATTCTATACTTATTTAAATTCTATACTATTTTTTATTTTTTTTAAAAAAAAGATAAATAAATAGTTGCAAAATAGAAAGGGTGAGTTTTTTGAGGGTCTGGTTAGACTGCTTTAAATAATAAACTTGAAAAACTATTTTTAATTTTTGGATAATTAAAACTTCTCTCAATAATTCACAAATTTTGACAAATTTTTCAAAAATTTTCGGTAAGAAACGTATTATTATCATTCAAAATGTAACATCTACTCTTTATGAGAGAGTGATGGAGAGTTCCAGGCACCTTAATATTTATATAACATACTCTTTAGTCTTTATTTTATTTTCGTTGAAGAGTAGTGATGGAGGATGTAGGGGGTTAGAGAAAATTCAACGCTAATTTAAATTAAAATTTCTTTTCATCATTTCAAATATAACACCGAATCTGTATTTTATTTGTAATCAGAGATAGTTAGAGAATTCCGCAACGCCCTATAAAATGTCTTTTTATTAAATATAACATTGATTCTTATTTATTTTATTTTTTGTTAATCAGAGAGAGAGTGGAGGAGAGTTGAAGCCGTCACATGAGATTTGAGAGATATTTTGCTTTGAGCTGTTAGAATTGACGCCATCATCACCTATGAGAGATTTGAATTTAAGTTTGTGCTTGTCTGAAAATATCTTTCCGCTCCGGAAATACTTGCCTATATTCAAATTATTAATTATGTTTAGATATAATTTGATTCTGGATTTTGATGAGGTATGTTTGTTATTTGATTTAGATGTTGGGATTTGCTAGGTGGAAGACATAAAGTAACTCAATGATTCAAACTTAACGTAAGAGGATCAAACATATGGTATGCATTACAAAAAATTTGCGAATAATTAAAAAAAAAATTAATTGAATTCATATGCACGTCTTTCCCGTTTCCTCAATTGATTTTTATTTTTTAAAAAAATTAATTGTATTAATATGCACATTTTTCCGTTTCCTCGACTGATTTTTTATTTTATATTTAATTGTTACAGGTAACATACATGCATTGTACGTATATTTTATATTTTATAGCTACTTGATATTTTTCCATTCTATCTCAAACTCTAATTCCTTTTAAGACTCTGAATTTGAATTATTCTATATTCCATCCTCATTTTCTAATTTGTGATGCCCTCACGGCCTTACCATTATCCATACTCTCACTTACTCTCACTTAATAACGGTCTCACGTGATCACTTGCCCATTCTTAATTGGGTAGCTCTTGTGTGATCCTTCTTGTGTGAGACCATAATACACATTTTAAATTAGTTATCATTTTAACTATTAATATTATCACTTTCGCTAAAAAATATTATCACTCCTCATTTATATTATAAACTGTTTATAAAATAGCATTATCACTTTTCATTAATTGAGTATCACTTTTCATTATACGAGTTATCACTTTTTAACCGTTTCACATAAGCCCTTACCTAATACGTCTTTACCTTCTTCATTATAACATTTCACACATGATCACTTGCCCATTCTTAATTATAACAAAATATCCCATGCAGAGAAATCATTAAAATATTAGTCCATAGTTTAAATATGAATATTAAATAAATTATAAAATATACATAAAATATAATCGATAATTTACACATTGTAAATATTAAAATATTATAAAATATACGTAAAAAATTCATGTGTGTATATCTCACATTTAAGAAATATATATCAATTGTGGAATCGGGAATGATGTGCATACGAATACAATTAATTTTAGATTTATTACAATTCTGAATCTGGTCCTAATCTCTTTGAATATGATCATTGAATATTGTGTGAAATCTTATATCATTTCTAATTACTCAAATGTACCAATCTTGCTGACATTTTACAATAAACAAGTTCATTTACCTATATTTAAATGTCATTTTCTCATTGTTAAAACTTAAAAGGTAGTTTTTCTTATGTGACTGATTTTTCACACCTAATTTTAGGTGTTGCCCTGTTACAATATCCCACGTAGAGTGCATGCACAAAGAGGAAGGAAGTAGAGGGTCAATCCTTCACCTTTATAAATGGTTTTGAATTAGGTTAGAGAACTCTAATTTATATGTCTAATTAACATCATCCTATTAAACGAATGACATATGTATCACTCAGTCCAACAGATGATGCACCATGGTGTTGTTGTGGGCATATAAACAGTACAAACATATTATGGGAAATAAAGATTTGTATTAGCATCATTTATAGGTGTATTTCATTATATATAAAAAATTTAGTTGGTCTTTGCAGGTAGTCATTCCACTCAAGACAAAGATTGCCGCTTGTTTCAAATTCTACCAATGAATAATTTGAAACAAGCAATGAATATTATTAAGAAAGTTAATCACAATGAGACGGTTAGGCTAAAATTGCGCACTCCAACTAAAATCCCAAAGTGTAAGGATATCGGTTGTAGTGGCAAGTACCCAGTATATGTCGTTCCTACTGAGACAGTTAATTATCTGTTTATCTAGTATTATTATTCAACTAGAATGAATGTAACCATTTTCCAAGTGTTTTAATTGATTAATAGCTAACGTTTCAAAATAATAAGTAACGGAATAAATAAAAGTAAGCGAGAATTATTCAAGATTAAATTCAGAGAGAAATAACAGCCCTAAGGTATCAGGTTTGGTGCAATTGTTTTGGTTCCTAGACGTCCTATTGTTTATTCATGTTATTTTAATGGAAAAACATCACAAAGCCCTATTAACCCACCAAATATGATTCGGTTTCAAGTTAATAGTATTACTCAATTAATAACAAAAGATGCGTGAATCGTTTTGAACCCCCTTCCTAGATACTAATAAGACAAACATATATAAATCTCCGGATGGCCAATTTGACTAACATATATTCTTTGAAAGTACTATTCAATCCTATTTACTTCCTACTTGAATTCTTAATTACATTGTTCCACTAAGAATATCAAGTATCTAGTTTACCAGTTCTTAGGATTATTGTGTTCACGGGCAAACTACTTTAATCCCTAGCAAACAGATAATATTAAGTACGTATGCGCACAAGCTAACACAATATACCACGCATCACGGGCAATATCAATGGCATGTTATTAAGACTTTACAAACATATAATATAATCTGAAATAAATCAAATAAACAAGAATTTAATAGCATGAAATCACAATACGTAGTCTATGGTTCCCAAATCAATTTCCTTAACCTTCAATCCTTAGAACTGTAAAGGGTTTTTAGCCCATGAGATTACAAACAATCCTTATGGCTGACAAATTCATAACAAGATCAACAATGGAAGAAATTTAAGAAAAGAAACAAAACCCTAGTGTCACGTGGCTTGCTTTCTTCTTCCATCTCTCCGATTGGATTCCTTTCTCAATCGCACTTGAATCCTTCTCCGGACCGATGGGATGGATGGGTGAAAGATTTCTGATGTGAGTGGATGTGGGTGGATGATCTGTGAATTGAATTCACGATCTGTTCTTGTGGTGAATGATCGGTCCCTCTTCTCCAGGTAATCTGATCCCTTTTATATCTTGGGCCCTGAATTTTGACTCTACTGGGCTATTTTCTACGTTCTCACGCACAGGGGATTAAAATTCCTGATTTTTGGCCCAAACTAATGCAACTTGAGTTGGAATGCCCAACTCGAGTTGCAACACGACTCATATTACCCTGAACTGCAACCCGAGTAGACCCCGCACGAGTCGTGTTGTTAATTCGTGTCTTCGCCTGTCAAGTCGAGCTGTCATGCTCTGAAACTGATCTGGCCACGGATCCCAACACAAGTCGAGTTGGCAAGTCGAGTTACTGCCTGTCAACTCATGTTGGCTCACTGGATAAAATCCGATGCGACTCTGCCTCACACGACTCACCACATGACTTGTCCCAGACGCAACACGACTCGAGCTGCAAGTCGAGTTGATCAGGACAAGTCGAGTTGACTCACTGATCAATTCTGACCCTCTAC
Organism: Pogostemon cablin; assembly: GCA_023678885.1. NCBI lineage: Eukaryota > Viridiplantae > Streptophyta > Magnoliopsida > Lamiales > Lamiaceae > Pogostemon > Pogostemon cablin. The sequence goes on along the minus strand of CM043010.1, from coordinate 5,975,176 downwards.
GGCTCCCTACTCGACTCGAGTTGCTAGGTCGAGTTGACCCTTGCAACTCGAGTAAGGCCTTTGTGAGCTCGTTTCTCACTTGTCTTCAGTTTTACTTCATTTTAACATGTTTTAACCTTCAAAACTTAACAAAACACCTTAATAGCACTATAATCATGCAAAATACATAAACTACGCAATCCCACACGAATATATAGTCTTATTCTAGTAAAAACAGTGCATTGCGAGACTGAAAAGACGTAAATTTCCACTCTCATCAACTCCCCAAACTGCCATGTTGTTCATCCCCAAACAACGAATTCAAAACAAGAGAGAGATGAGAGTTGAAATTACATAGCAAATAAGGGATCACATAAATCCAAACCAAGATAATATACTCAAATGTCGAAATCCTATCAATTGAAACACACATGTCAAATCAGTCACTTCCCATTTCAGATTGCTCATCATCCACTCTCACAAAAGGTATTTACACTCATTGCTCATGTGTGAGCTATACACTCTCATGGCTGAAATATATGCACTCAAATCAATTCACGTGCACGCGTTACCATAAGCTTGACAATTATCTAAACTCTCCACTAACTTGAAAGATTTAACGATGGGATCACAAAGGACTTGCTTAGAGTTGTAACGTTGGCTCTTTGGACAAGGATAGGTAAATATAGGATAAGTGACTCGATCATTAGTAGAGAATCAACTGTTGAGATACATTTCCAGCAAATATACTTTTCAAATCAATCTTTTTTTTTCTCTTTCAATTTTTTTCATCATTTCAATCCTCCCTTAACTTTCAAGCTTAACATCCACTTTTTCTTTCTCTTCCTTTTAAATAGGGTACCAGTTTCAGGCACTACCCTATTGCTGGGGTACCAGTTTCAGGCACTACTCTCCTTTTACAAGTTTTAACCATCCTTAACCTTCAATCACTATTCTCACACGTTTATCTTCCCAACTTTCTTTTCACACTATACCAATCTGTCTCTTTTATTTCTCTACTAGGATATGTATTTAAAAGGCCTTTAAATGATTAAATTGACTATCTTCATAGGCTTCCAACGAATAAGGCTTACAGGCTCAAACGGGAAACTATGGATTAAATTTCAAGGTAGGACAAATATTTGGCTAGTGACTCAATAAAGAACAAAATGGTCTAAGGTCATTTTCCATCATCTAATCAATCATCTAGCCTCAAGCCAATTAAAAGTCAAGTTCTAAAATACATGCATGTAAACGATGCTATCAAGAATAAAACTAATCATGTGTAATTTTCATGATCTATTAAAGGTCAAATCTCACATAGGTTTAATAGAATAATGAGCACTCCTACATAGGCTTATGAACCAATTTTTAATACATGCGACAATCTTAAGTATTCCAACATCCAAGTAAACATCTAGCTTGATTAACCATTACATAACATCACATAACCATATCCTCAATTTACTCATTCATTACATCACAAGTTACAAATTCATCACATCAATCACAGATTTAATTCATTAGTACAGACCGATCAAATAAGACAAGAGAACCTAACAGATAATCAACTACCCATTCACAAAACCACATATATCATGAAACGAAAAGAAAAATACAACCTCTCGATAAGGCTGCTAATCCTCCTCGCCACCATCTGGACCATCATCATCCTCGGCGCCATCTCTATCTCCTGGACCCATCCTCCACTCGTCAAAATATCTTCTCAGATCCTCTAAATTAGCCAATCTATTGGAGATGTCATTAGTGGTCGTGGCCAATGCACCGAGATGTCGATAAGAAATAACCTGATTCCTTAGGACTGTGGCCATCTGTCGGCTGATCTCCCTGTTCTCCGCAGCTCTCTGTCTACTCTCCACTCTTCTGTGCTTGTTCTCCTCCATCAAGTACTCATTATGCATCTGTGCGCCCTGAGCCTGCTGTTTTCACCAATCATACATCGGTACCTAAGCCTCAAATCCGGGTTGAGGAGCAGGTGGTGTCATCCCGTACAGAGGAACTCCACCAAAATTAGGTGGCACATGATACTGCTGTGCCTCCTCAAACTGATCATGGTGCTGAGCCTCAGCATACTCTCTAGCTCCTTGGTAGCCTCTACTTAAATCTTCTTCCATCTGCTGAGGCTGCTCCTGAACTTTCGACTCTCCCATGGCCATCGAGTACATCCTAGCCAGAGCATTCCTCGCTATATTCTGCCAAGTATTGTTATTATCCCTTCACGAATAGCCACGTGATCCGGTGTGTCCATCAGAAGATTCTTCTCTCTTCTAGCTGTAGTGAACTGATGCAGTTTCATTGTGAACAAGAATGACAACCCACCCTCATTGAATACGTACATGATTCCCTGAGGATCTCTTTTCATTATCCCTCGTCGCACCAAGGTTGTCAAGTCAAGGTCTGGTGGGTCCCTGATATACTCCATCCTCGAGGTATCGATGCCTTAGTGATGGGCGATGAGAGTAATCAGTCCTCCTATATTCACCTTCTGAGTTGAACACACCTTGAACTGGTACAGAAGGTAAGCAGCTAAGTTGAAATGAAATGAATTAACCATGCACCACAAGACATACAACTCTCCTTGGGTGATGCTACCCCCTTCAGCTCTGCAGAAAATCGTACTAGCCAAAATCTGATCCATGTACCGCAGAAATGGATTTATGATGAAGGTGACATTTGCCACACTCGACTTAAACCTCCTCTTTCCTGTGATGGACTCCCAGAACTCATCGGCCTTAAATCTTTTGTCCTCAATGAAAGGAATCCCAACTGGAGCTCTCAATGATCGGTTCAGACCATCCAAGTCAATCTCTCTGAATACTCCTCCTAGATAGAACTCAACAACATAAGGAAGCTTGTCCATCGGATCAGAGAAGGCTTTTAAAGTGGACAAGAACTCCGCTATCAGCTGAAAATAAGTTCTTCCTTTTTGCTCCATAAAATGACGAATCCCAACCTGATCGAACATACCTAAGATCTCCTCAACAATTTTTAGAGTGGTCATAGTCCCATCATCTTGATAGTGCGTACGGGTGATCTTATCTGATACTTTCTTCCATATCGGATCCATCTCAATCCAATTATTCATGCTCAGCTTAAAGTCCAACGGTAGCCTTTTTAATCTTCTCAATTTATCTATCCTTTGGTTGATTGTATGCCTGTATCATCTTGTGGCTGACTCGATGAACTGGAGGCTCCTTTTCTTTTCTTACTTGTCCCGTCTCCTTTGGCCGGTTACTTTCCTTTTCCTTTTCATTTTCCTCCATCACCACCATCACCCTTCTTTCCTCTACCTAAAATTAATGCAAAATATTTAACCACTCTTTATAACATAAATACAAGATACTATCCATATGAATTATGCGTAGAATCAACAATGACAAGTACCAATCGAATTCAACATTCCCAACACACTCAGGTTCTTATCAAATGAAATTTCTAACACAAAATCAATTTCACTTAACAAAAACTCAAATGTGTTATTTTCAATTCCAAACTATGAATTCGCTCGTACCGTAGCAAGCTCCCTACATCTTACTTCACTCAATTACAATTAAAATCAAGTAATTCAAATCATAGTTACGCAAATTTTCAACCATAAACATGGGTATTAATTTTTACTAACCAAACTCTTCATGCTTAACACTCATGCACTCAAATTTTCAAAATTCAAACTTGCATCAATGTTATTATTCCATTCCATACACTTCCCACATGTCCCAACTTCAACATCAATTAAGCCCCATTCATCAAATTCGTCATACACTATGCATATAAATCAATTTTCAAACCAACCATCATGCATACAAAGTGTTTGACAAAATTCCTCAACCAAAAGCCATCTTGAACATGTCAATTTCACCACACTACACTTATCCATTACAAATTCGCAACAAAACCGCAAATTAAAGCATAAAATGAGTAAGAGAAACATACATCTAAGATTAAACATGATGAAATCGGACTTCATACTTTCTTCACAAAGAAAATTCGAAAAGCCCTAATTCTAGCCCCAATTTGCTTCGAAATCGACAGAGTAAGTGTTTGTGATGGTAGGTGAAGTGTTTAATCCGTGTATGTTATGGTGGATGATGCTCGAAAAATCAAAGGGAAGAGAAGGGTGTGCGACACGGTTTAGAATCAGAAAGAAGAATGAGTGTAATATCCAAAAACCCCCAATTTTTAACTTAATAAAAACAAACCTAGAGACCTAACACGAGTCGAGCTGCAACTCGTGTTGGCCTTAAGGGGTCGTGTTGGCCGTCTGGAATTTTCTAGATGTTTTCTACCTCCTAATACGACTCGAGCTACAAGTCGAGCTGGGCTTAGCAAGTCATGTTGGGCTTCTGGACAACTCTCGTCACACAACTTGACTCATGTGGCCAACTCGAGTCAAGGCCAGTCATGTCATGTTATCCAACACGACTCGTGTTATGCAAGTCGAGCTGTCGCCTGTCAAGTTGAGTTACATCTATATGAAACCTGTTCACCTCGGCTTCCAACACAACTCGAGTGACAAGTCGAGTTGCAACTTGTCAACTCGTGTTGGCCCCAAAAGCATAGAAAATTCATCCTTTGCTCCATTTTCCCCTGAACTCACTTAGAAATCATATATCAATCATCAAAACATGCATTTTAGTCAAGAACAAAGGGAAAAAACTCACATGTATGCATCAAACGACTCAATCTTTCAACCAACAACTCAACATATCCAACCATATCATCAATAATGCTCAAATCATCACTAGTTCAACTCAATCAAGTGCCAATAAAATCCAAAAATCATCCTCAAGAACCATAATAAAACCACACTAAACTAGGATTAACGTGCAACAAACACAACTAAACGACACACACCTGGACAATCACAAAAAATCGACATCTTAACATCATCAAATAAATAAAAAATACCAAAAAATCACAAAAAATTAATCATCCAATCATACAACACAATGAAGCAATTTTACTTTGGTATAGCAAGACACAAGTATATACGTAATCCCCCCAAACTTAGCTCAAACAAAGTGAGAGCATAAGTTTGCAAAGAAGTATATACTATAGTCGAGCAACACCTAATAAAATCCCTACATAGAGACAAACTCAATAAAGCAATTAAAACGGAAGGGTCGGCCCTCAACAAGCGCTCACGTTTAACGTCGGAGAGTCACGACGTAATTAAACCTCAACTTAAGTACTTAAGAGAGAGTACTTGCTTATCAGGTAGCGATTTGTAGTGTTTCAATCATTGTCCATTCGCCACCATGATCTCACCTTTGTCATCCTTCAAGTTGAAACTTCCCCCTCCACAGGCTCTATGAATGACATATGGTCCAATCTACTTGGACTTCAGCTTACCTGCAAACAATTTGAGACGAGAGTTAAATAAGAGTACCTGATCACCAACGTTGAACTCTTGAAATGGATCTTCGCATCATGCCATCTTTTCATCCGTGCCTTAAAGATCCTTGAATTCCCATACGCTCTCTCTCGGAATTGATCTAACTCATTGATTTGAGTAAGATGAAAATCCTTTGCATCCCCATACTCAATTTCAAAAGCCTAATTGCCCAAAGAGCTTTATGTTCAATCTCCATCGTAAGATGGCAGGATTTCCCATAAACTATTTGGTATGGCGACATTCCTAAGACCGTCTTGAAAGCAGTCCTGAATCCCCACAAAGCATCATCAAGCTTCGTGGACCAATCTTTCCTTGTGCTTTCCACTATCTTCTCCAACACTTGCTTAATCTGACGGTTGGAAACCTCAGCCTGCCCATTTGCTTGTGGATGATAGGGTGTAGTAACCCTATGTTTCACTCCATAATCTCGAAGCACCTTCTCCATCAACTTATTGACAAAGTGGCTCCCCCCATCGCTTATGAGCGCCTTAGATAACCCATACCGACTGAAAATGTTCTTCTTTACAAATTCTTGTAACTCTTGCCTCATTTTGCTTCCACACATTTCAAAACGTAGTCCACTGCTAACAGGATGTAAAGGAATCCACTAGATGGGGGAAATGGCCCCATAAAATCGATCCCCATACATCGAAAATCTCCACTACAATGCTAGGCTGCAAAGGCATCTCATCTCTCTTCAAAATATTCCCCATTCGCTGGCATTTATTACATGTATCCACATACTTTTGATAGCTCTTGAACAGGGTAGGCCAATACAAACCAGACTAATCACCTTTTGAGCAGTCTTCTGGACGCCGAAATGACCCACATTTGGCTGTGAGTGGCAGAAATCTAGAACAATTTTCCCATTCTACCTCAGGAACACACCTCCAATAATGGAATCTGTGCAGATTTTGTAAACCCATGGCTCCTCCCATAACATAGACTGTACATCATGCAGAAATTTGACCATCTAATGTCTACTCACCTGATATGGTTTCACCCCGTGGCAATGTAGTTAACATAATCAGCATACCAGGGGGCATCTATTTTCTCTTGCTCGGGGTATGTCTTTGAAACAGTGAAGACCTGTTTGATGTCCACCATCAATATCCTCTCATTAGGGAAATACTCTTTGATTACCTCTGCAGTGTCGTCACAGTGCTCCTTCGTCTCTAGGCGCGACAGGTGGTCGGCTAAGATATTCTCACTACCCTTTTTATCACAAATCTCTATGTCGAACTCCTGGAGCAAAAGAATCCACCTGATTATTCTTGGCTTTGCATCTTTTTTATCCATCAAGTATCTGATAGCCGAGTGATCAGTGTAAACCACAGTCTTCATGCCCACTAAGTAAGGTCGAAACTTATCAAAGGCGTACACCAGCGCCAAGAATTCCTTCTCAGTGACAATGTAATTCTTTTGAGTAGAATCGAACGTCTTACTTGCATAGTAAATGACATGAAACTTCTTCTCTCTCATCTGCCCTAACACAACTCCCGAAGCTGTATCACTAGCATCACACTCTAGCACAAAGGGCTGAGTCTAATCTGGAGTGATGAGAATCAGAGCAGTTATCAATGCTTCCTTGAGAACCTGAAAAGCATGTAAGCATCTTTTTCAAGCAACCTGAACAGCGGTTTTGAACATTTGGAGAAATATTTTATGAATCTCTTATGAAATCCCGCGTGTCCCAAGAAAGACCGGACTCCTCTTTCATTGGTGGGTGGTGGAAGCTTCTCAATCGCCACCACCTTGGCACGATCAACCTGAGGACCTGCAGCAGAAACATGATGTCCCAAGACTATTGATGCGCGTTTTCTTTGCACGCAAAATTAATCCCCAAGTATTAAGGATTCAATTTCAGCTTAGCAAGCGACCAAGTGAATATCGAACCCAAAACTAAATTAATTAAGACAAGTTGGCAATTAAGTTAGAGGTTTGAATTATTAATCTACTAACAATTAAATTAAATAACGAATAAAATAAAATATCACTCGAAGAATACGAAAGTGGATCAAGAGAGAGAATAGGTAGCTCTAGGGTAATCCAGTTTCACTCATTAATTTTCCTTCCATGTGTTGATATCTGACTCTGCCTTGTGGAATATGAACGCATCACTAAACCATGCATATCTACTCTATAGACACAAGTAAACATGCGTGTAACACGTGTGAATAACCTCGGAGCAAGAGATATAATTTCACCCCCTTTCTAGGTACTATCAGTATAAATTATTTTCCTGGCGAATTGGTACTCTAACTCTATATGATCTCCCTTTATAGGTACTATAAAATTATCCTCTTTATCCTACTTAATAACCCGAATTCAATTCAATTAATAAGTATTCATATATGATAGTTCTAATGAAGCTTCAGAGTCCCCTCACTTAGAATCATAACATGGAATCCTGCTCAGCAGTGAACGCACTCATTCAATAACCAAAATATGTATTCAGACTCTACATAACAGTTAATGATGCACAAAACGACCGTGAGTATGAATTAAAAAGGCACAATCATATATAAAATAAATCCACAAGTAGTGTTGTACAGAGTTTACACACGAAAGTCAATTAATTGGCAAAAACCTTCACAACCCTAGTTCTACCAAAAAGGCTTTAGCCCATGATGTTGCGAAGAACAATCATGGGTGTTGGATAGATCTTACCTGGATGTCTGGAAAATATAAGATAAATTAGGAAACGAAATAAACCCTAGTTTTAGGAGTCATCGCGTCCTTCTCCGTCTTGAATCCTCTTCTTGGTTCTCCTCTTGATTCCACGAACGAATCTTCAAAGCGATGGATGGATGGAGGAAAGGATAAGGATGATGGTTGGGCGGTGATCCCCCCTTGAGGGGTGTGGTATGGTTGTGGCCTCTCCTCTACTCAATCTCTCAATTCCAATATGATTTTTGATGTGTTCTACACCCCTTTTTATACTTGTAAGCTCTCCTTAAAGGCCTTGAAATGGGATTTTTGAGTGATCACACACATTGAGAGTGTAAAATACGGATATGGTAAGTTTTTGAGGCTCAATTCGACCTCATTAACAGGTCGAATTGGCCTACTGTAAGTCCCAGGTGCTCAATTCGACTAGCACAACAGGTCGAATTGACAGGTTGTGGTCAAATTGCTTCTTTTACTTTCCAATTCGACCAGACTGTTAGGTCGAATTGACCATGTCTTGGTCGAATTGGCTTGCGCAGTCTCACCGTTTTGCATATAACTTCCACATCCAAGCTCCAATTTGAGTGATTTTTGCGCTCAAGCGATCCTCTATTCCTTGAATTTCTATCCATATAAAGAAAACAAGAAAACTCCAAGATTTGAATGTGCAACAAGCCACAGAAAGTAGCACAGCAATTTTGTTCGGCACATCTAGCGCGACGTCACCATTTCGATCATAACTTCCTCATTTGGAATCCAATTGAGGTGTTCTTTATGTCAAATCAACCCTCATTTCAGCCGATTTCCAACCATGTATCACACCAACAGTTTTAATCTCCACAAAAATACAGAAAAATTATAAAAGTTGGATGTGCGTTTTCAGCATTCTTGCACAAGTTGCACCTTTTCTCCAACTTTGCACTTTTGATCCTTTTTCCACCTAAAATACAATAAAATACCTCAAGTGCTCCATTTTCTCACATATATTAAATATAAGATACTATTTCAAATATATAACAATAATTCTCATCAAAAAGGTGTTAAATTGGACACTCAAACACGCTAATTTCCACTCTCAACAACTATCCCGTCTCTCACCATGAAATGACATTTTTCCCAATTCAAGACAAGGTTAGTCTCTTCACATCTCTCCAAAACCAAACACAAGTTAGATAAACAAGAGTCAAATGAAGAACCAAATACAGAGAAGTAATCCATGAACACTTCCATGACTCTTTCTATAAGACCCTCAAAAATTGACATCATACATCTTTGAAAAGTTGCAGGTGCATTACATAAGCCAAAGGGTAACTTCCTAAAGGCAAAAGTGCCATAAGGGTAGGTAAATGCTTTCTTTTCCTGATCCCCCAGTGCAATCATTATCTGATTGTAACCGGAGTACCCATCTAAGAAACAGTAAAAATCCTAACCTGCTAGTCTATCCAACATCTGATCCATAAGGGGCAAAGGGAAATGATCTTTACGCGTGTTCTTTTTTAACTTCCTATAATCTACACAGACACGCCACCCAGTAGGTACCCTAGTTGCTATCACTTCACCATCTTCAGATACAATTACGGTCATTCCCCCTTTCTTAGCAACCACATGCAAAGGACTCACATAGGTACTATCGCTAATAGAAAAAATAATGCCCGCATCTAACCATTTAAGCACTTCTTTTCTAACAACTTCTTGCATAGCGGGGTTCAACCTCCGCTGATGCTGCACAGAACTTTTATTGTCATCTTCAAGCCTAATCTTATGCATGCAAAAAGTGGGATTAATCCCTTTCAGATCCTCTATTGTCCACCCTATTGCAGATTTATGCTTTCTTAAAACTACCAACAGCTTACCAAGTTCACTTTTAGATAGAAAAGAAAATACGATTACCAGAAAAGTTTCATCCTCCCCCAAATAAGCATACTTGAGATGGTCTGGAAGTTGTTTGAGCTCAGCCTTCTTCTCCTCCTTCTTGTCTTCACCTTCAACACGAAGAGGCAAATATTGCCTTGTCCGCATGACTTCCTCCACGGGTGCATCTTCTTGCTGGTACCTGCTCTCATCAAGATTAAGTAAGGTTTCAAGAAAATCTGTAATAAGTTCATTAGACATTTTATCTAGATCAGAAGTAGGTAAAGTTAGAGATTCGCTTATGCATGTTTCCACTAGATCCTTAGACAGGATCAAAGGCAGGTCCTCCTCCATGATCTCCTCTACTACTTCAATATACTTACACTGTTGTTCTGTGGGCCACTGCATCGTCTTATTTAATGAAAAGATAATTTCCTTATCGTTTACTCTAAGCCTCAATTCCCCCTTAAATACATCAATAAATGCTCGTCCAATCACAAGGAAGGGATGCCCCAAGATCAGAGCTCCCTCTATATCATCTTCCATATCAAGCACTAAAAAGTCAACTGGAAAAACCAAGTTTGACACCTTTACCATTACATCTTCGATAACCTCCTCTGGATAAGTCAATGATCTGTCTGCTAACTGTAAGGCTACTGATGTAGGCTTCAGCTTCCCTAAACCAAGAGTCTTGAAAACTGAAAGGGGGCATCAAGTTTATGCTGGCTCCCAGATCACACAATGCTCTCCTTGAAGGTCCTTTTCCTATCTCACAAGGAATGATGAAGCTACCAGGATCCTTCATCTTTCGGGTATCTTCCTTTGGATAATAGAGCTACAGTTTTCTGTCAGGTTTACTGTCTCCACACTGTTCAAACTTCTCTTTTTTTAGATTAGTTCTTTGATAACCCTTGCATAGTAAGGCATCTGATCCAAAGCCTTTGAAAAAGGGATAGCGATCTAGATGTTCCTCATTACCGTAGTAAACTTTCTGAACTTCTCATCAAGGCACTTCGACAACTGTCTTTGAGGAAACGGAAGTGCTACCTTAGTTTTTGGAAGATCCAAACTATCTCTTTCAAACACCTCTTCCATTTCTCTCAACTTCCTTGCTCGCTATCATTTATTGTCAGCAATGGCTTGATCAGACTGGTTCACTACAGAGTTTGGATGCGATGGAAACCCCGGTAGTGAGCTTGTATCTAGCTGGGATTGAACTACACCATGAAGTTCTATCTAATCTGCTGGAATACTGCTTGTCCCGACTTGGTCATCCCTAAATCCTGGCTCTACTTGAACTGGATCTGGTCTAGTGGCCGAACGACCTTGCTCTTTCTCCATTTTGTCTTGCATCAGTTCTGGACCCTCATACTATTTTCCAGACCTAAGAGTGATCAATTTTGCAGTTTCCTTCAGGTTGATTTCTGTATCTGACGAAAACTTCCCTTTCTGAAAATGCTGCTGATTCACCATAGTTGAAATCTGGCCCATAGAATATGTGAGACTCTGCAACTGCTTGTTCACCTCCTCAATCTATTTTGTCATATTGGAGTCCATGAGCACTATGCATTTATTGATCTTATTGATGTCAGCATCATTTTTCTGTAGGCACTTTGCCAACACATCATCAATACTTGGCTTCCCTTCTTCAGTCTTGCCTACTTGATTGCTAGGACCTCCCCCTTGTTCATTTCTTTGGTTGGAATTCCCTTGGGGGTACCTATTCCCTTGCCAGTTTTGAGGTGCACTTGATCCTTGGAGACTCTGTCCCATAGCCCAATTTGCGTCCTCAACTTCTTGGACATTCATTATAACATCATCACTAGCAGTTCCTTGGTTACCTCCCCCACTGTTACCTGATATCAGAGTAACCAGGTGTTTATTCATCTGGTTTAACTGGGAGACAACTTTATCATTTCTATCCGCCTCCGAAAACTTCTCCTCAACCTTAGCAACTTTTCCTAGTATATAAGTCCCTCTAATCCTTTCCGATGGCCAATCTCTAGAGTTCATAGAGATGTCATCGAATAGTTTCTCCACTACATTTGATGTTTTTCCAAAGATTGTTCCTCCAGCAGATGCATCGACTAGCACTCTAGACTCATTGTCAAGGCCATTGTAAAAGACACTGATGAGCTGAGACTTTTTAAATCCATGCTGAGGGCATTTCCTCAACGCATCAGTAAATCTTTCCCAAGCCTCCCTAAAAGACTCATCTCTTTTTGCTTAAATTGATTTATTTCTTGCTTCAGTGCAAGAATCTTTCCCGGTGGCATAAAATGATCCATGAACAACTGCTGCAACTCAGTCCAGTTAGAGCAACTGTTTCCTACTAATTTTTCATACCACTCCCTCGCCTTATCAACCAAAGAAAACTGAAAAAGCCTCATTTTTCATCTGTCATTAGTAGCATCAGTGGCTTTTACTGTATCCATATAGCTGTTGAAACGCTTCAGATGGCTGTAGGGCTCATCAAAAATGCCTCCGGCGAAGGGGTTTTTCTCCACCATGTTGATCAGGGCTGGTCTTATATCATTTGCTTCATCTGCCTGAACGGCCCCAACTACGCCTGATCCTCCTAAGTTGGTAGACTTGAAAGTCTCCCTAATGATTATGTCATCTTCATGTGACTCTTTCTCCCATTTCTGCTGTTTTTTACTCTGTTTTTTATTCAACTTTTGATTCAGGCTCTTCTGGGATGTCTGATTTTCACTCTTTTCTCCTTCCTCCTCTACAATTGCTTTAGGCTCCAATGTCTGCGTTTTCTTCTTCGGAATCGGTACCCTAACAGTCTTAGGAGATGCCTTGAGATTTTTCGCTGCTCCTCTCCTCTACAACCTCCGGATCAAATTCGAGATTTTGAGCTCCCTTCTTTGACCTGGTGTGCATGAAACTTCAAGGAAAAATCAAGGTAAAGACAATTAAATCTCAAAGAAAAATTCTAATTTAATAAGTAATAAAATCAAATAAATAATTAAGACTATCCCTGGCAGCATGGCGCCAAAATCTTTTTAGGCTAAAATTGTGCACTCCAACTAAAATCCCCAAGTATAAGGATATCGGTTGTAGTGGCAAGTACCCCAGTATATGTCGTTCCCACTGAGACAGTTAATTATCTATTTATCTAGTATTACTATTCAACTAGAATGAATGTAACAATTTTCCAAGTGTTTTAATTTGATTAATAGCTAAAGTTTCAAAATAATAACGAAATAAATAAAAGTAAGCGAGAATTATTCAAGATTAAATTCAGAAAGAAATAACAGCTCTAAGGTATCAGGTTTGGTGAAATTGATTTGGTTCCTAGAAGTCCTATTGTTTATTCATGCTATTTTAATGGAAAAACATCACAAAGTCCTATTAACCCACCAAATATGATTCTATTTCAAGTTAATAGTATTACTCAATTAATAACAAAAGATGTGTGAATCGTTTTGAACCCCATTCCTAGATACTAATAAGGTAAACATAAATAAACCTCCGGATGGCCAGTTTGACTAACTTATATTCTCTGAAAGTAATATTCAATTCTATTCACTTCCTACTTGAATTCTTAATTGCATTGTTCCACTAAGAATATCAAGTATCTATTTTACTAGCCCTTAGGATTATCGTGTTCACGGGCAAACTACTTTAATCCCTAGCAAACAGACAATATTAAGTATGTATGCACAGAAGCTAACACAACATACCATGCATCACGGGCAACATCAATGACATGTTATTAAGACGTTACAAACATATAATATAATCTGAAATAAATCAAATAAACAAGAATTTAATAGCATGAAATCACAATACTTAGTTTAGGGTTCCCAAATCAATTTTCTTAACCTTCAATCCTTAGAACTGTAAAGGGTTTTTAGAGCATGAGATTACAAACAATCCTCATAGCTGACAAATTCATAACAAGATCAACAATTGAAGAAATTTAAGAGAAGAAACAAAACCCTAGTGTCACGTGACTTGCTCTCTTCGTCCGTCTCTCCGATTGGATTCCTCTCTCAATCGCACTTGAATACTTCTCCGGACCGATGGGATGGATGGGTGAAAGATTTCTAATGTGAGTGGATGTGGGTGGATGATCTGTGAATTGAATTCATGATCTGTACCTGTGGTGAATGATCGGTCCCTCTTCTCCAGGTAATCTGATCTCTTTTATATCTTGGGCCCTGAATTTTGACTCCATTGGGCTATTTTCCATGTTCTCACGCACAGGGGATTAAAAATCCTGATTTTTGGCCCAAACTAATGCAACTCGAGTTGGAATGCCCAACTCGAGTTGCAACACGACTCGTGTTACCCTGAACTGCAACCCGAGTAGACCCAACACGAGTTGTGTTGTTAACTCGTGTCTTCGCCTGTCAAGTCGAGCTGCCATGCTCTTAAACTTATCTGGGCACGGACCCCAACACGAGTTGAGTTACTGCCTGTTAATTCGTGTTGGCTTACTGGACAAAATCCGACGCGGCTCTGCCTCACACAACTCACCACACGACTTGTCCCAGACGCAACACGACTCGAGCTACAACTCAAGTTGGTAAGGAAAAGTCAAGTTGACTCACTAATCAATTCTGACCCTCTACGGCTCCCTACTCGACTCGAGTTGCTAGTTCGAGTTGACCCTTGCAACTCGAGTAAGGCCTTTTTGAGCTCGTTTCTGGCCCGTCTTTGGTTTTACTTTATTTTAACCTATTTTAACCTTCAAAACTCAACAAAACACCTTAGTAGCACCATAATCATGTAAAATACGTAAACTACGCAATCCCACAGGAATATATAGCCTTAATCTAGTAAAAATAGTGCATTGCGAGACTGAAAAAATGTAAATTTTCACTCGAATCAGAGACTGAAGATGATTGAAGGTGAATGCGACGAAATCAAAGATGTTACTTTTTCCAGTGAAGCAGAAAGCATCATAAACGAAAGGAATAAGCACCTTCCGACTATTGATATAAAGAAGAAAGAACTGTCACACCCCAAATTTTATAAAGAGAAAATTTCATATTATTTTCTTAAATAATTTAATAAATAGGGAATGACCAACCATTTTTTATAAAAAGTATTACTGCAAGGAAATAAGAAAAATATGGCAAGTCCTATAAGTTCTTGCAACTTAATCTTAAAAGAATATTTGAAGAATTTCTGCAGAACTTTAGAAGAAAGGACAGTAAGTTTATTTTTACAAATTCATAATCATATAAACATGTAGGACCTGTCAATAATTTAGTAAGTAAAAACTAAACATGCTGTAACACCCTACTACTCTTTTTTAAATAAGTGAACAAG
Source organism: Pogostemon cablin (assembly GCA_023678885.1). Lineage (NCBI taxonomy): Eukaryota > Viridiplantae > Streptophyta > Magnoliopsida > Lamiales > Lamiaceae > Pogostemon > Pogostemon cablin. The sequence goes on along the minus strand of CM043010.1, from coordinate 5,959,971 downwards.
TGACTTAGCAAAGAATAAGGAAGAATTAAAGTAAGAGTCAGTCCTGTAAGTTTTCAATGAGCTTTTAAGAATCAATACCCACTTAAATTCTTAACCTGTTGCTTCTTAAATCCAAAAGTATACTAACTGGAAGGACAGTAATTCACAAAAATGATCAATCAAGAAAGTAATGCAAGAGGAAATAAGGTGGAGCTTTTAAAGAATGAGGGACTGTAGTTGTTTGTATCCCACTTTATAATTTAAAATTCAAACCATTAATTAATTCTCCCATTCAAACCATTAATTAATTATCCCATTAAACAAGTAATTAAGATAAGAGTAAAAGTCTCACTTGGCCTCCTCTAACACAATTCAATTTCCCTATGCCACCCCATGTTTCACCACACGCTCAGTGAAGATCTAAACATGCTTACATACATCAAATAATCCATATGCGAGAATTTAATTCACTTACAATACAATCTTATCATGTCAAAATAAAGCATCTTTCAGCCCTTATCCATATAACTTTATGATATCGCGATTTGTTAGTAAGACACTCCTTCACAGCCCTTACCCATGCTATAGTATGGCACCATTACAGCCCATACCATGCTATAGTATGGCGCTAGTGCAGCCCATACCCATGCCATATATAATTTCATAAGTGCAAGTACAATCACAGTGTGATAACAATTTCCAATCAACTTCAACTTTCACATATGAATATAATTCAACATACATAAGATGAGAAAATCCCCACCTTTTAACCGAGTGATGTCTAACGTTTCAAGTACTAACGACAATATCAGGGTCTCCTTCGTCACCTACAACATCATGATCGACCATTACTACTATAACTTCGATAAACTATTGTACAACTAATCTAAATTGAGAATATTAGGGTTAGTGGTTTTAAATTTGAAGAAATAAATAAAGAAGGAAAACAAGTGTTTTTCTGGTTTTTTCCATAATGATCGAAGGAAGAAGAAAGAAAAAGGAAAGAAAAAGAAAAGAAAAAGAAGAGAAAAGAAGAAGTAAATTTGTGCCTTACCTCTCACTGCTTGCAGCCGTATGAAAGTGTATCGTGTATGTGTGGAGTAAGATTGCAGTAGCGGTATAGACTTATACTTCTACGGCTGGTACAAGATATCCTTTCATAGGATTTAACTAATTTCCTAAGATATGGGTTGATAAGGGGAAAAGATATCTTCTTTATGAAGATCACGATTTATTTCTTAAAGAGCAAGAAATCTTAATGTGCTTCAGTTGGAACTTACGGTTGATAGAAGTATGAAATGGGCTGGGCTTTGAAGAGTTCGAATTAACGGGCTTCAAGGAATTGGAAATAGTGGGCTTTGATGATTAGGCCATGGCTTAAACATACGGGGAGTTACAAGAACTGTCATGGCATAGAATTGAACTAGAGAGACTTGAATCCGAAGTTCAAGATATTGAAGAACAGTTGGCTCAAGAGGCTGTGATGGTTGAAGAGTTGAACAAAAATTGAGTGACCAAATGTCAACACTATCAAAGTTCCGTATGACGAGGCGCTGAAGCTGCTCGTGGAGAAGAACATCCATCACTTTGAAGAGTACGCTATGATGGTGGAGCATGAAGCCCGTGTTTCCTGCATCCCACCTGGATCAACTCTTATGAGAAGGCCTTCATGTGGATTGGTGGATGTGATGGTTGCAGGAGGGTATAGCAGACATGCGAATAGGACGAGAAATGGGAGAGATGAATGAAGAGATGATTAGTGCGATTGAAGCTCAAAATCGTGCCTTGGCGGACATAGTAAAAGAAGCAGAAAAGCTAAGGGTGAATGCACTGAAGTCGTTGATGGGAATCCTCACCCCATGCAGGGTGTGGAGCTCCTTGCCTCGACGAAGAAGCTTCACCTCTTCTTGCACAGGTGGGGGATGAGGGTGAATCATATAAAAGAGGAATCGAATGATGTTAGTGTTATTGGAATGATGTAGAAGAGGAGGTTGTAGCACGACCATTTCCAACGATGTAGGAGAGGAAGTTGTAGCATGACTGCTCTAGAATGATGTAGAAGAGGAAATTGTAGAATGAGCGTTCCGAACGATATAGGAGAGGAAGTTTTAGAACGACCGTTTCGAACGATGTATTAGAGGAAGTTGTAGCACGACAGTTTCGGAATGATGTAGAAGAGGAAGTTCGTTTCGAATGATGTTTCATCTATTATTCCAACATCATCGATGCACGCCAAGGGATCTAGATATCATATCATTTATGATTGTATGTTTCTATTGTATTGGGTTTATGTGTGTTAGGTGTTCAAATTGTAATAGCTTCTCTGTGGTTGCTGTCTTAAGAGTTTGTAAACGAATCTTATGAATTATAATATTGTTCTTCTTCTTCTTTTTATTTTTTTTAAATATTTTTAAAAAGAAAAGTGGTTATATATCTCTACTCTCTTGCATTTAGGTTAGCAGCAAACTTTTTCCCCATATCTCTACTCTCTCTCTTAAGTTTTTCATCACTGGATGCTTCACATTTTGAGGCTTCTTCCTGCTGTGTGAGTTCCAATCGGAGGTTTTCGAGAATCTAATCTAATCTACTGTCTGGAGAATATGAATACTCAGCTGTGGAGATTCAGGCTCGTGTACTCAAGTTGATGTTTGAGTTGAAGAAACAGAGTTGAGTTTCCGTTCACCTTGCTAATGTCACCGATCAGTATGTAGCTTTCAAGGTTAAGATTACATCACCGAAGAAATACTGCGTGAGGCCTAATGTAGGTATAATTAAGCCTAAATCAACATATGATTTTACAGTAACCATGCAAGCACAGAAAGCAGCTCCATCTGAGATGCAATGCAAGGATAAGTTCTTGATTCAAAGTGGCACAACCGAAGATGAGATATCTGGCATGTTTTCAAAAGAAAGTTTAAAGTATATTGAAGAAACCAAGCTCAGGGTACTTCTTATTAGTGCTCCTAATTCTCCAGCAAAGCCACAAGCTGATGTAGCTTCAAAGCAAGAGGCATCTTATGAGACATTCATCCCGAAAGAATCTCATTCACCTGTTTCACTGCCTGTTGATAGATTTACTATCTTTTGAGACCAAAATGCACAAAGATAACATGCAGAATGGAGTTGAAAATCCCCCGCCTGATCCTCAGACTCAGCCAGTGGAGGCAGTCAAAATTGTCAAAAGTGTGGAAGAGCCTCGAAAATAAGCAGTCAGTTCCTGCCAAGAAAATGGAGTTTTACCATGAAAGAGATGACAATGCTAAGCAAGTGAAAAATATAGAAGAGGCAAATTTGAAGCTAAAGAAAGACATCGAAGATTAGCTTCATGAACTCGAATTTAAACACACCATTGAGAAGCTAAAAGAAGAAACGAACAAAACCATTCGTGAGAAGGAAACATTAAAGCAAGATTTGGGAATGAGCAGGAGTAGTTGTGTGCATGGTGGCGATAATTAGTTTGATGATCGGATCATATTTTGGAGCCTAGTGCAGTCGGTAACCGTCACACTCCAATTTTTAAAAATAAAATTTATACGTAAAATTCTTTAATAAAAGTCCTTTAAAATGGGCGTGACCAAACACTTAAATAAATAAATAATAATTCACAGAAGAAGGAAATTAAATAAGGGACAGGTCTTATAAGTTTTTGAAATTTAAAAAGAGTATTTGCAAAACCTTTAAAGAAAAGGACTACAAGTTTATTTCTCAAATTCGCAACACACAAATATACTGGACTTGTCGAATTTTATAAAACTAAACATGCCACACACACCTTGCATAACATTCACGAAAATTAATTTAAATAAAATCTAGAACCTAAAACTTATAAGACAAGTTTTATTTCATATAACTATTTAAAATACAAATTTTATAAAGAAAACAGATCGCAAATGATAATATTAGAAACAATAAGCAATCTAACCATATTTTAAACAAACACTACTCATTTTACTAATTATTCACGAAGATTGGAACCAAAACACCATCAAGTACCAAATTACTTTTATTTAATAAATTTTCCACATCCACTTTATTTGGAAAAGAAATCAGCCCCATCTTTTATATATTTTTTAAAAAAAGAAGGTTTATTCAAGACACATGAATATAATATTGAAATAATTTGTTGGACACTCAATTAATGCATTCCACATAAATAATAATTTACTTAATTGCACCTCTTCTACAACTCCAATCATATTTATAAACACAACTTTGACAATAGCATGTAATACCAAAAATTCTATTCCACATAATGCTAAACAATCACAAATTTCCAAAAAGACAGAATTTAACTTGCTCGAAAGTTTTATTCCTTAGTGCAAAGACCAACTAATTGAATAAGTTTTTAGTAGAATATTAAATAATCAATTATTAGGCAAGTAAGTAGTTCAATCAAAATTTTATTCTACTAACCTTACTACATATTCCACTCAAACAATTAACATGATAACCCCTCTGACATACCCAACACTTACTATGCTGCACCATGACTATTCTAATTCATAATCATGTGGCAATTGAAACTTAATTCCAACCGACAACCCCTTCTAGCATGACACGTATACGTTATCAACTCTACTCTAACAACCGAAAATTAACAGCCAAGATCCAGTTACACAAATTATTCATCAAGTACACACATTTCACATTTCATGCAATATGTTAATAAAACGGAGGCAACACAAAAGAAATATTTCAATTCCAAGTACCTTAAGAAATGGAACATTTAATTAAAGTAAACCTTCAAGTAATAATGTAAGTAGAACAACAAAATCTCATTTATTTTATTTATACTCATAAGTAAAATTAAGGAAACATACAAATTTGAAGGCACGCAGTGACATAAACTGCAACTTTTATTAAAGTTTTATTAAGTCTCCCTTGCCATCGCGCCCCCGCTCGTACGCTACCGCCACGCTAACCTGAGAGGGGGAGATAGATTGAGGTGAGCAATCACAAGCTCAGTGAAATAAATTACACACTATTTATCATTCAAACACTACTACGGATGAAACTGAAATTCTTACACTTAAAACTTGAAATTTCAAATCATGTTGGTAAGCACCTTTCGGTTCAATACCCATGTTGGCAAGCATCGCGATTCAATACCCTTGACTTGTACTTAATAATTCATGGATAACATAGCATGTTCATGTATATCACATCATGTAGGGTTTTAAATACATAAACAACACATAATAAATCCACCTGAAACCTCTTGCGATAAGAATCGAACCCTACGCATCTCGAGCGAAACCTATACTTCGAAATGATGAAGACTTAGAAGAACGTCACAAAAATTCTGAATTTATCAACGACTAGACCATCTACTAAATTAATAAAATAGAACATAATTGAATGATCTTTTGAAAAGAAAAACATAGGAGCCGAATAGAATTGTGAAGGAGTTTGAAATCATTATGTGACTTGAGACATAAAGAATATGAATTGTGATTTGAAATATAATGGATTCCTTTTCAATCAAGCACTGGATAGGAAATAAAGAATTAGAAAAAAAATTAATACCTCTCCTTTCTCTTGCGTAGCAGCGTAAGAAGAATAAGAAACTGGAAGTTTGATCAATTGAAAGCAGACTTGAATTTTATAATAAAGCGGCTAGAGGGATGAACGCGTAAAATTTCCAAACTTCCCTTAGTTAGGGGAGCCAATTTTAGGATTGATTGCAGGGGAAAATATTTTTGAAGATTGGAAAATATGATTTGATCTTTTTATGAAGAGGAGATCTTCTAAAATAAGGAAATTTTGTGAATCCGATTTCTCACTTCTAATTCACTGTGGTTTGGAAATAAATTTGGGCTTTCTAGAAAAATGGCTAAAATATAAAATCAAATAAACTATTTAAAAAAATTTCATGGGTGTTACATTCCACCCTACTTATTAAAATTTCGTCCTCGAAATTCTAAACAACTTATCACTTCCGCTGAAACGTGGATACTTCGCTTGTCGCCCGTCTCTCACGTCTTGCTTCTGCTGGAAGAACTCGTCCTCCATCTTCTCGTGATGTGATTGCGGGTAATATTTCTCAAGCACTATCCTTTGGAATTCTTCCCACGTGATAGCTTCTCGTTACTTGTTCGGCTTCATTTTCCAATAATCTTCCCACCAATGATCTGCATCCTCGACCAGTTGGTAAGATGCGCATAGTACACGTTGTTCAACCGTGCATTCCATCATTTGGAATATTCGTTCCAATTCCCTCAACCATTCTTCTGCATATTTCGGCCCTTCACGCCCCTTGAATAGGGGTGGAGAATGAGTAATGAACTTTTGAACTACACGAACGTGATCATTCGAGTTGGGTGCTGAGTTACGGAGTGCTTGCACCAATTGATAGAGAGCATTTTGAGTATCCATTTAAGTATACATAACGTTCATCCATAAAGCTAATTAATCATACTATCTCCTTGAATTATCTCATCACTTGCTAACATATTGAGGCATATAATTATGCCTCTATGACATACATGAGCATATAATCAAATTTAAGTTCAATAGCTTAAATCTCGCATTAACATGAAAATATACATTCTGAATTTTTGAACTAAATTTGAAATCATAAATACTTTCATACATTTGATGAAGCGGGCGTCGTACTCGGTGGATGCGTAGCAAGAGACATTATTTTCGTTTAAAAGCTTTTACTCAATTAAGAAATCATATCATGTAGTTCATTTAAATCATGAGTATGCGAAATTGAATAAATATTTTTGAAACAAGTATGTAGAACCGCATACCTGCTCCGATACCATTCTGTCACACCCCAATTTTTAAAAATAAAATTTATACATAAAATTCTTTAATAAAAGTCCTTTAAAATGGTCATGACCAAACACTTAAATAAATAAATAATAATTCACAGAAGAAGGAAATTAAATAAGGGACAGGTCTTATAAGTTTTTGAAATTTAAAAAGAGTATTTGCAAAAACCTTTAAAGAAAAGGACTACAAGTTTATTTCTCAAATTCACAACACACAAATATACTGGACTTGTCGAATATTATAAAACTAAACATGCCACACACACCTTGCATAACATTCATGAAAATTAATTTAAATAAAATCTAGAACCTAAAACTTATAAGACAAGTTTTATTTCATATAACTATTTAAAATACAAATTTTATAAAGAAAAGAGATCGCAAATGATAATATTAGAAACAATAAGCACTCTAACCATATTTTAAACAAACACTACTCATTTTACTAATTATTCACGAAGATTGGAACCAAAACACCACCCTGTACCAAATTACTTTTATTTAATAAACTTTCCACATCCACGTTATTTGGAAAAGAAATAAGCCCCATCTTTTATACAACTTTTAAATAAAGAAGGTTTATTCAAGACACATGAATATAATATTGAAATAATTTGTTGGACACTCAATTAATGCATTTCACATAAACACTAATTTACTTAATTGCACCTCTTCTGACAACTCCATCGTATTTATAAACACAACTTTGACAATAGCATGTAATACCAAAAATTCTATTGCACATAATGCTAAACAATCACAAATTTACAAAAAGGCAGAATTTAACTTGCTCGAAAGTTTTATTCCTTAGTGCAAAGACCCACTAATTGAATAAGTTTTTAGTAGAATATTAAATAATCAATTATTAGGCAAGTAAGTAGTTCAATCAAAATTTTATTCTACTAACCTTACCACACATCCCACTCAAACAATTAACATGATTACCCCTCTGACATACCCAACACTCACTATGCTGCACCATGACTATTCTAATTCAAAATCATGTGGCAATTGAAACTTAATTCCAACCGACAACCCCTTCTAGCATGACACGTATACGTTATCAACTCTACTCTAACAACCGAAAATTAACAGCTAAGTTCCAGTTACACAAATTATTCATCAAGTACACACATTTCACATTTCATGCAACAGGTTAATAAAACGGAGGCAACACAAAAGAAATATTTCAATTCCAAGTACCTTAAGAAATGGAACATTTAATTAAAGTAAACCTTCAAGTAATAATGTAAGTAGAACAACAAAATCTCATTTATTTTATTTATACTCATAAGTAAAATTAAGGAAACATATAAATTTGAAGGCACACAGTGACATAAACTGCAACTTTTATTAAAGTTTTATTAAGTCTCCCTTGCCATCGCGCCCCCGCTCGTACACTACCGCCACGCTAACCTGAAAGGGGGAGATAGATTAGGGTGAGCAACCACAAGCTTAGTGAAATAAATTACGCACTGTTTATCATTCAAACGCTACTACGAGTGAAACTGATATTCTTACACTTGAAACTTGAAATTTCAAATCATTTTGGTAAGAACCTTTCAGTTCAATACCTATGTTGGCAGGTATCGAGATTCAATACCCTTGACTTGTACTTAATAATTCATGGATAACATACCATGTTCATGTATAATCACATCATGTAGGGTTTTAAATACATAAACAACACATAATAAATCCCACCTGAAACCTCTTGCGATAAGAATCAAACCATACGCATCTCGATCCGAATCTCTTGCGAAACCTATACTACGAAATGATGAAGACTTAGAAGAACGTCACAAAAATTCTGAATTTATCAACGACTAGACCATCTACTAAATTAATAAAATAGAACATAATTGAATGATCTTTTGAAAAGAAAAACATAGGAGCCGAATAGATTAGTGAGGGAGTTTGAAATCATTATGTGACTTGAGACATAAAGAATATGAATTGTGATTTGAAATATAATGGATTCGTTTTCAATCAAGCACTGGATAGGAGATAAATAATTAGAAAAAAAATGAATGCCTCTCATTTCTCTTGTGTAGCAGCGTAAGAAGAATAAGAGACTGGAAGTGTGATCAATTGAAAGCTGACTTGAATTTTATAATAAAGTGGCTAGAGGAATGAACGCGTAAAATTTCCAAACTTCCCTTAGTTAGGGGAGCCAATTTTAGGATTGATTGCAGGGGAAAATATTTTTGAGATTGGAAAATGTGATTTGATCTTTTTATGAAGAGGAGATCTTCTAAAATAAGGAAATTTTGTGAATCTGATTTCTCACTTCTAATTCACGTGGTTTGGGAATAAATTTGGGCTTTCTAGAAAAAGGGCTAAAATATAAAATTAAATAAATTATTTAAAAAAATGTCATGGGTGTTACATTTCACCCTACTTATTAAAATTTCGTCCTCGAAATTCTAAACAACTTACCATTTCCGCTAAAATATGTATACTTCGCTTATCGCCCGTATCTCACGTCTTGCTTCTGCTGGAAGAACTCATCCTCCATCTTCTCGCGATGTGACTGCGGGTAATATTTCTCAAGCACTATCCTTTGAAATTCACCCACGTGATAGCTTCTCGTTGCTTGTTCGGCTTCATTTTCCAATAACCTTGCCACCAATGATCTGCATCCTCGACCAGTTGGTAAGATGCATATAGTACGCGTTGTTCAACCGTGCATTCCATCAATCGGAATATTCGTTCCAATTCCCTCAACCATTCTTCTACATAATTCATCCCTTCACGCCCCTTGAATAGGGGTGGAGAATGAGCAATGAACTTTTGAACTACACGAACGTGATCATTCGAGTTGGGCGCTGAGTTACGGAGTGCTTGCACCAATTGATAGAGAGCATTTTGAGTATCCATTTAAGTATCCTTAACGTTCATCCATAAAGCTAATTAATCATACTATCTCCTTGAATTATCTCATCACTTGCTAACATATTGAGGCATATAATTATACCTCTATGACATACATGAGCATATAATCAAATTTAAGTTCAATAGCTTAAATCTCGCATTAACATGAAAATATACATTCTGAATTTTTAAACTGAATTTGAAAACATAAATACTTTCATACATTTGATGAAGCGGGCGTAGTACTCGGTGGATGCGTAGCAAGAGACATTATTTTCATTTAAAAGCTTTTACTCAATTAAGAAATCATATCATGTATTTCATTTAAATCATGAGTATGCGAAATTGAATAAATATTTTTGAAACAAGTATGTAGAACTGCATACCTGCTCCGATACCATTCTGTCACACCCCAATTTTTAAAAATAAGATTTATACGTAAAATTCTTTAATAAAAGTCCTTTAAAATGGTCATGACCAAACACTTAAATAAATAAATAATAATTCACAGAAGAAGGAAATTAAATAAGGGACAGGTCTTATAAGTTTTTGAAATTTAAAAAGAGTATTTGCAAAAACCTTTAAAGAAAAGGACTACAAGTTTATTTCTCAAATTCACAACACACAAATATACTGGACTTGTCGAATATTATAAAACTAAACATGCCACACACACCTTGCATAACGTTCACGAAAATTAATTTAAATAAAATCTAGAACCTAAAACTTATAAGACAAGTTTTATTTCATATAACTATTTAAAATACAAATTTTATAAAGAAAACAGATCGCAAATGAAAATATTAGAAACAATAAGCAATCTAACCATATTTTAAAAAAACACTACTCATTTTACTAATTATTCACGAAGATTGGAACCAAAACACCATCCTGTACCAAATTACTTTTATTTAATAAATTTTCCCCATCCACGTTATTTGGAAAAGAAATAAGCCCCATCTTTTATACAACTTTTGAATAAAGAAGGTTTATTCAAGACACATGAATATAATATTGAAATAATTTGTTGGACACTCAATTAATGCATTCCACATAAATACTAATTTACTTAATTGCACCTCTTCTGACAACTCCAATCGTATTTATAAACACAACTTTGACAATAGCATGTAATACCAAAAATTCTATTGCACATAATGCTAAACAATCACAAATTTCCAAAAAGGCAGAATTTAACTTGCTCGAAAGTTTTATTCCTTAGTGCAAAGACCCACTAATTGAATAAGTTTTTAGTAGAATATTAAATAATCAATTATTAGGCAAGTAAGTAGTTCAATCAAAATTTTATTCTACTAACCTTACCACACATCCCACTCAAACAATTAACATGATTACCCCTTTGACATACCCAACACTCACTATGCTGCACCATGACTATTCTAATTCAAAATCATGTGGCAATTGAAACTTAATTCCAACCGACGACCCCTTCTAGCATGACACATATACGTTATCAACTCTACTCTAACAACCGAAAATTAACAGTAAAGTTCCAGTTACACAAATTATTCATCAAGTACACATATTTCACATTTCATGCAACAGGTTAATAAAACGGAGGCAACACAAAAGAAATATTTCAATTCCAAGTACCTTAAGAAATGGAACATTTAATTAAAGTAAACCTTCAAGTAATAATGTAAGTAGAACAACAAAATCTCATTTATTTTATTTATACTCATAAGTAAAATTAAGGAAACATATAAATTTGAAGGCACGCAGTGACATAAACTGCAACTTTTATTAAAGTTTTATTAAGTCTCCCTTCCCATCGCGCCACTGCTCGTACGCTACCGCCACGCTAACCTGAGAGGGGGAGATAGATTGAGGTGAGCAACCACAAGCTCAGTGAAATAAATTACACACTATTTATCATTCAAACACTACTACGGGTGAAACTGAAATTCTTACACTTAAAACTTGAAATTTCAAATCATGTTGGTAAGCACCTTTCGGTTCAATACCCATGTTGGCAGGCATCGCGATTCAATACCCTTAACTTGTACTTAATAATTCATGGATAACATAGCATGTTCATGTATAATCACATCATGTAGGGTTTTAAATACATAAACAACACATAATAAATCCCACCTGAAACCTCTTGCGATAAGAATCGAACCCTACGCATCTCGATCCGAATCTCTTGCGAAACCTATACTTCGAAATGATGAAGACTTAGAAGAACGTCACAAAAATTCTGAATTTATCAACGACTAGACCATCTACTAAATTAATAAAATAGAACATAATTGAATGATCTTTTGAAAAGAAAAACATAGGAGCCGAATAGAATAGTGAGGGAGTTTGAAATCATTATGTGACTTGAGACATAAAAAATATGAATTGTGATTTGAATTATAATGGATTCCTTTTCAATCAAGCACAGGATAGGAGATAAAGAATTAGAAAAAAAATTAATACCTCTCCTTTCTCTTGCGTAGCAGCGTAAGAAGAATAAGAAACTGGAAGTGTGATCAATTGAAAGCAGACTTGAATTTTATAATAAAGCGGCTAGAGGGATGAACACGTAAAATTTCCAAACTTCCCTTAGTTAGGGGAGCCAATTTTAGGATTGATTGCAGAGGAAAATATTTTTGAAGATTGGAAAATATGATTTGATCTTTTTATGAAGAGGAGATCTTCCAAAATAAGGAAATTTTGTGAATCTGATTTCTCACTTCTAATTCACTGTGGTTTGGGAATAAATTTGGGCTTTCTAGAAAAAGGGCTAAAATATAAAATTAAATAAACTATTTAAAAAAATTTCATGGGTGTTACATTCCACCCTACTTATTAAAATTTCGTCCTCGAAATTCTAAACAACTTATCACTTCCGCTGAAACGTGGTTACTTCGCTTGTCGCCCGTCTCTCACGTCTTGCTTCTGCTGGAAGAACTCGTCCTCCATCTTCTCGTAATGTGATTGCGGGTAATATTTCTCAAGCACTATCCTTTGGAATTCTGCCCACGTGATAGCTTCTCGTTGCTTGTTCGGCTTCTTTTTCCAATAATCTTCCCACCAATGATCTGCATCCTCGACCAGTTGGTAAGATGCGCATAGTACGCGTTGTTCAACCGTGCATTCCATCATTCGGAATATTCGTTCCAATTCCCTCAACCATTCTTCTGCATATTTCGGCCCTTCACGCCCCTTGAATAGGGGTGGAGAATGAGCAATGAACTTTTGAACTACACGAACGTGATCATTCGAGTTGGGCGCTGAGTTACAGAGTGCTTGCACCAATTGATAGAGAGCATTTTGAGTATCCATTTAAGTATACTTTACGTTCATCCATAAAACTAATTAATCATACTATCTCCTTGAATTATCTCATCACTTGCTAACATATTGAGGCATATAATTATACCTCTATAACATACATGAGCATATAATCAAATTTAAGTTCAATAGCTTAAATCTCGCATTAACATGAAAATATACATTCTGAATTTTTAAACTGAATTTGAAATCATAAATACTTTCATACATTTGATGAAGCGGGCGTCGTACTCGGTGGATGCGTAGCAAGAGACATTATTTTCATTTAAAAGCTTTTACTCAATTAAGAAATCATATCATGTATTTCATTTAAATCATGAGTATGCGAAATTGAATAAATATTTTTGAAACAAGTATGTAGAACTGCATACCTGCTCCGATACCATTCTGTCACACCCCAATTTTTAAAAATAAGATTTATACGTAAAATTCTTTAATAAAAGTCCTTTAAAATGGTCATGACCAAACACTTAAATAAATAAATAATAATTCACAGAAGAAGGAAATTAAATAAGGGACAGGTCTTATAAGTTTTTGAAATTTAAAAAGAGTATTTGCAAAAACCTTTAAAGAAAAGGACTACAAGTTTATTTCTCAAATTCACAACACACAAATATACTGGACTTGTCGAATATTATAAAACTAAAAATGCCACACACACCTTGCATAACATTCACGAAAATTAATTTAACTAAAATCTAGAACCTAAAACTTATAAGACATGTTTTATTTCATATAACTATTTAAAATACAAATTTTATAAAGAAAACAGATCGCAAATGATAATATTAGAAACAATAAGCAATCTAACCATATTTTAAACAAACACTACTCATTTTACTAATTATTCACGAAGATTGGAACCAAAACACCATCATGTACCAAATTACTTTTATTTAATAAATTTTCCACATCCACGTTATTTGGAAAAGAAATAAGCCCCATCTTTTATACAACTTTTAAATAAAGAAGGTTTATTCAAGACACATGAATATAATATTGAAATAATTTGTTGGACACTCAATTAATGCATTCCACATAAATACTAATTTATTTAATTGCACCTACAACTCCAATCGTATTTATAAACACAACTTTGACAATAGCATGTAATACCAATAATTTTATTGCACATAATGCTAAACAATCACAAATTTCCAAAAAGGCAGAATTTAACTTGCTCGAAAGTTTTATTCCATAGTGCAAAGACCCACTAATTGAATAAGTTTTTAGTAGAATATTAAATAATCAATTATTAGGCAAGTAAGTAGTTCAATCAAAATTTTATTCTACTAACATTACCACACATTCCACTCAAATAATTAACATGATAACCCCTCTGACATACCCAACACTCACTATGCTGCACCATGACTATTCTAATTCAAAATCATGTGGCAATTGAAACTTAATTTCAACCGACAACCCCTTCTAGCATGACACGTATACGTTATCAACTCTACTCTAGAAACCAAAAATTAACAGCCAAGTTCCAATTGCACAAATTATTCATCAAGTACACACATTTCACATTTCATGCAACAGGTTAATAAAACGGAGGCAACACAAAAGAAATATTTCAATTCCAAGTACCTTAAGAAATGGAACATTTAATTAAAGTAAACCTTCAAAGTAATAATGTAAGTAGAACAACAAAATCTCATTTATTTTATTTATACTCATAAGTAAAATTAAGGAAACATATAAATTTGAAGGCACGCAGTGACATAAACTGCAACTTTTATTAAAGTTTTATTAAGTCTCCCTTGCTACAGCGCCCCCGCTCGTACGCTACCGCCACGCTAACCTGAAAGGGAGAGATAGATTGGGGTGAGCAACCACAAGCTCAGTGAAATAAATTACGCACTATTTATCATTCAAACGCTACTACGGGTGAAACTGAAATTCTTACAGTTGAAACTTGAAATTTCAAATCATGTTGGTAAGCACCTTTCGGTTCAATACTCATGTTGGCAAGCATCGCGATTCAATACCCTTGACTTGTACTTAATAATTAATGGATATCATAGCATGTTCATGTATAATTACATCATGTAGTGTTTTAAATACATACACAACACATAATAAAACCCACCTGAAACCTCTTGCGATAAGAATTGAACCCTACGCGTCTCAATCCGAATCTCTTGCGAAACCTATATTTCGAAATGATGAAGACATAGAAGAACGTCACAAAAATTATGAATTTATCAACGACTAGACCATCTACTAAATTAATAAAATAGAACATAATTGAATGATCTTTTGTAAAGAAAAACATAGGAGCCGAATAGATTAGTGAGGTAGTTTGAAATCATTATGTGACTTGAGACATAAAGAATATGAATTGTGATTTGAAATATAATGGATTCGTTTTCAATCAAGCACTGGATAGGAGATAAATAATTAGAAAAAAAATGAATGCCTCTCATTTCTCTTGCGTAGCAGCGTAAGAAGAATAAGAGACTGGAAGTGTGATCAATTGAAAGCAGACTTGAATTTTATAATAAAGTGGCTAGAGGAATGAACGCATAAAATTTCCAAACTTCCCTTAGTTAGGGGAGCCAATTTTAGGATTGATTGCAGGGGAAAATATTTTTGAAGATTGGAAAATATGATTTGATCTTTTTATGAAGATGAGATCTTCTAAAATAAGGAAATTTTGTGAATCCGATTTCTCACTTCTAATTCACGCGGTTTGGTAATAAATTTGGGCTTTCTAGAAAAAGGGCTAAAATATAAAATTAAATAAACTATTTAAAAAAATTTCATGGGAGTAACTGGACTCAAATTGAGAATAGAGGTATAGGGACAAGACATCTATTGCCTGTTTTTAACTTTTAACAACCAATCCTGATAGCTTCTGTGTTTCTTCATAGTATAGTATTGTTTAAAATATTATCAAATTGCAAAAGAAACTATAAATTAATAATTGCAAAGACTTGGGTGAGACCGTGTCACAGATCCTCTTATGTGAGACGGATCATCCATTAAGCCATTAAATAAATTTTAAAGGGCCTTGTTTGGTTATTACTAAATTAAAAAATTTAAAAATTAATTATAATAATAATCAATTCTTTTATATACCTGAGTGGAAACGGTGGCTTGTTAGCTTCGAAAGAAAAATGCAACGGATTACTGATCGGTCCATTACTATATTTATTCAATTTTTTTATGGTTATTTCTTAATTTTTTTATATTTAAAATTTTATATTCATTTAATTATTTTTAAATTTAATTAATTATTATAAATTCATAAAACGTGATACACAATTAATAAAAAGTGATAATGATGCTATGAATTATTTCATGAACAATTTATAGTATAAATGAAAAGTGATTCCACCCTAAACGAAAAGTGAACATTTGTAATAAAAAAGTGATAATTAATTTAAAAAGTGTATTTCACATACAGTTTATTGGATTAATAAAAGGTAATAACATTGCTGAAGAAATAGTGTATAAATCCTGATTCATCATGTGAATTTGGAGTGTTGTAGTGGAGCTAAGAGTCTGAAGTACTCAATGAACGTGTTGCATGAGTTATACACTTCATGATCAGTCGAATAGATCAGCTACAAGATAAAGGATCAGTTTGTGATCACATGTGGAGGTTGCATCAGGTTGTTAGGATATTAAGGTGGTTACTTGGTTAGTTATGAGCATGTGGTCCTTTCAAGTTGGTTAGCCAAGAAACACGTGAGTTGTGATCGACCATTGGTGCTCAAGGCGGTTAGTTATGAGGAAGGAATCAGTATATAAAGCTCACACACTACACCTGCAGAACATCATCATCATCAGCCTACATTTTCTTCTTCTTCTTCATCTAGTTTAGCAGCTGGTTTATCAGCTTATGTAGCACTGATTCTGTAGCATTAGAATCAGTTGTTCATCGTGTATTACATCCATCAAATAAGAAAGTTATCTTCCCTCAAAGTGGATGTAGATCATGAAGATCAAACCACTATAATTCCTTGTGCATTCTTTCTTTCATTCTTCTGTTTTAGGGTTTTTTCAGCTGGTTTTTGAGTGTGTGTGTGTTGATCAATTCCTCAACGAATAAACAAAAAAACTCAAGTTTGTGTGTGTGTGATCAAGTGTCTTATTTGAAGATCAAGACAACCGACTAGTATCACAACAAGTGGCGCCGTCTGTAGGAAAGAAACCATCAGACAGCAGCTGAACTCAAAGAGGATAAACACCACACAGTTTGATATTGAGAAGCTCACTGAAAAAATGGATTTCTGTCTCTGGAAACTCAAGATGAAGGCGATCTTGACACATCAAGGGCTCATTGATGCATTGAAGCCACCTCCACCTGTCAAGACAGAGATCATCAAAGATCCATCAGCAGCTGGACCTCCAAGAGTACAAGTAGATGATGAGGTACTTCGAAAGACTCATTCTACTATCATTCTATGTTTGGGGGATAAGGCACTAAAGGAAGTAGCTAGGGAGACTACTGCAATCGGAGTCTGGGAAAGGTTAGAATCTATGTTTATGATCAAGACTTTTGCAAATCGACTTCACATTAGGCAGAAACTGAATGCATATAAAATGACTGATGAAAAGCCTATTTTGGATCAAGTTGATGAGTTTGTCAAGATCATGGATGACTTTGAAACTGTTGATTCAAAGATATCAGAGGAAGAGAAAGTTCTCATGTTGATGACAGTTCTTCCAAGATCTTTTCAAAGCTTCAAAGATACCTTGTTATATGGAAATCAGAGTTCCATCAAGTTTGATAATGTTTTACTAGCACTCAAGTCTAGAGAATTACAATTAGTAACTAATAGTACTCAGAGTTCTGGAGGAGAAGGTTTGGTTGTCAAGAAGAACAATCAAGCTAAAAGAAATAACAAGAAGAAGAGGGGTTCTGATGGAAATAAACAAGACAGAAAGGAAGGAGAGCATGCCAAAGAAGATGAAGTAAGGAAATGCTACCACTGTAATCAACCTGGCCATATGAGAAGGAATTGCTACAAGTGGAAAGCTAGCAAAGGTAAAGGCACTGAAAAGGAGAAAGAAATTGATCAACAAAACCAAGTAAATCAAACTGCCCCTGTATAAGAAGATACTACAAAGTTTGTTGAAGTGTTGACAGTCACTGCATCTGAAGTCTCCTCTGAATGGGTGATTGATTCTGGTTGTACCTTCCATATGACACCAGTCAAGCATTGGTTGATAGGGTTTAAACATCAGAATAAGGGCTCTGTACTTCTTGGAAATAATCAAACATGTAAGATCATGGGAAGAGGATCTGTCAAGCTTGAAATGTCTGATGGTACAGTAAGAATGCTTCATGATGTAAGGTATGTTCCTGATCTAAGAAAAAATCTTATTTCACTTGGAAATCTTGATTCTGTGGGATATAGTTTCCAGTCAACTAATGGTTGTTTGACTGCCACAAAGGAAAATGATGTATTCTTGAAAGGTATTAGGAAACATGACCTATATTTCTTGTGTGGAAATACTGTCACTGCTCAAGCTTGTAGCACTAGTAAAATAGATAATTCTATACTATGGCATGGAAGGTTAGGTCATATAAGTGAGAGGGGTCTGCAAGAATTGGCTAAACAGAAGTTATTATGTGGTCACACTTCCATTACTTTGAGTCAGTGTGAGCATTGTGTGATGGGAAAGACAAAAAGGTTAAAATTTGGTATTAGAGAACATAATTCCTCATCTGTGTTGGATTATGTTCATTCTGACCTGTGGGAACCTGCCAAGAACATCATAAAGGGAGGTGGAAAATATTTCATCTCCTTTATAGATGATTATTCAAGAAAGGTATGGATTTATATATTGAAATCCAAGGATGAAGCCTTCACCAAGTTCAAAGAGTGGTTAGTTGAGGTTGAAAATCAAACTGATAAGAAATTGAAATGTTTAAGGACTGACAATGGTTTGGAATATCTGTCAGAAGAATTCAACCAGTTCTGTAAGGATAGAGGAGTTAAAAGGCATAAGACTGTTCCATTAACTCCACAACAAAATGAAACAGCAGAAAGGATGAATCAGACCATTCTTGAAAGAGTTAGATGTATGATAAGTAGTGGAGGTTTTCCTAAGAGTTCTGGGGGGAACTAGCTACTACTGCAGCATTTCTTATAAACAGATGTCCATCATCACCACTAAACTTTAAAACTCCAGAGGAAGTGTGGAGTGGTAAACCTGCAGATTACAGTAGTTTGAAGGTAATAGGATGTCTTGCTTATGCTCATATAAAGCAAGTAAAGTTGGAACCAAGAGCTTTAAAGTGTGTACTAGTTGGTTATCTATCTGGAGTAAAGGGTTATAAATTGTGGTGTCCAGAACAACAGAAGATTCTAATCAGCAGGGATGTTTCCTTTGATGAAGGGAAAATGCCACTGATTGAAAAGGTCAAAACTACAACTAGTTCTGATCATGATGTTGAGCCTCAGGTGGAGTCTGGCAAGTTAGGTAGTGGTGGTGACAGCATTTTGGAAGGTCAGAACACCTATCATCTTGCTAGAGATAGACAAAGAAGAGAAATTATACCACCTGCAAGATACATCCAAGCTGATCTTGTTTCTTATGCTTTGTATACTGCTTCTGAAGTTGAATCACTTGAACCTAGAAGTTAGAAGGAAGCTATTAGTATTATTGACAGTGATCAGTGGATAATGGCTATACAAGAAGAGCTCTTATCTTTGGATAAGAATCACACATGGGATATAGTGGAGAAGCCAAAGCAACAGAAGTTGGTAAGTTGTAAATGGATTTTCAGAAAGAAACCATCTACAGTTGAAGGAGGAAAACCTAGATTCAAGGCAAGATTAGTTGCAAGGGGTTTTTCACAGAAAGAAGGCATTGCCTACAATGAGATATTCTCACCTGTAGTTAAATATTATTCTATAAGGATCATTCTCTCATTAGTTACTCAATGGAATCTCGAGCTTCATCAGATGGATGTTACTACAGCTTTTCTACATGGAGAGCTAGAGGAGCAGATATACATGACCATACCGAAGGCATTGAACTTCAGAGCTCAAGTTCAAAAGCTTGTTTGCTTAAAAGATCTCTCTATGGTCTTAAGCAAAGTCCAAGACAATGGTACTTGAGATTTGATGAGTACATAGTCAAGTGTGGATTCCTGAGAAGTCTACATGATAGCTGTGTATACTATATGGAGGAAAGTGGTGTATTTACATACCTTTTATTGTATGTTGACGGTATGCTGTTGGCTAGTCATACAATGGATGGTATTCTGAAGGTGAAAAGAATGTTGGAAGCTGAATTTGACATGAAGGATCTTGGAGAGGCCAAGATGATCCTAGGAATGTCAATTGACAGAAACAGGATCAGTGGAACTTTAGTGCTGAACCAGGAGGCTTATATGTTAAAGGTCATTAAAAGATATAATATGGATAAGTGTAAGACAGTCACTACCCCATTCAAACAAGGTGTAAATTTGTCTCTACAGTAGGGACAAAGTCTCCAACAAAAGTTATGAATATGAACAACACTCCATATGCTAGTGCAGTAGGAAGTCTAATGTATTGTATGGTCTGCTGTAGGCCAGACATGGCCTTTACACTCAGTGTTTTAAGTAGGTTCATGGGATCTCCTGGTAAACTACATTAGGAAGCAGCAAAGTGGGCTATGAAGTATATAAAAGGCACTGTCAGTAGAGGATTGAAGTTTCAGAAAGCCAATCAAGACAGTGAAGTTTTGTGTGGATATGTTGATGCAGATTTTGCTGCAAACATGGATATTAGAAAGTCTTTAACAGGTTATATCTTCACTCATTATGGAACTGCTATAAGTTGGAAGCCTAGTCATCAATCCATAGTAGCTTTGTCCACAACTGAAGCTGAATTTGTGGCATTGACTGAAGCTATTAAGGAAGGAATGTGGATCAGTGGTATGCTTGAAGAGCTTGGTGTGAAACAAGAAACAGTGAAGGTGTTCTGTGACAATCAGAGTGCTATCCATTTAGCAAAACATCAGGGTTATCATGAGAGAACAAAGCACATTGACGTCAAGATATATTTTGTAAGAAACCTTGTTGAAAGTGGTGCTGTCAAGGTGTGTAAGATTGACACCTCTGTCAATCCTGCTGATTGTGTAACTAAGGCCTTGCCTAGTTCTAAATTTGAACTAAGATTAGGCTTAGTTGGTATGTGTAATGAAAACTGATGTGCTGCTCAATATGAGCAGTAAGAGAGGGATGGTAGCAATCTTAATTGAAGATGGATACTTGATTTAAGGTGGAGTATGTTGAAGAAATGGTGTGTAAATCCTGATCCATCATGTGAATTTGGAGTGTTGTAGTGGAGCTAAGAGTCTGAAGTACTCAATGAACGTGTTGCATGAGTTATACACTTCATGATCAGTCGAATAGATCAGATACAACACAAAGGATCAGTTTGTGATCACATGTGGAGGTTGCATCAGGTTGTTAGGATGTTGAGGTGGTTACTTGGTTAGTTATGAGCATGTGGTCCTTTCAAGTTGGTTAGCCAAGAAGCACGTGAGTTGTGATCGACCATTGGTGATCAGGGCGGTTAGTTATGAGGAAGGAATCAGTATATAAAGCTCACATACTACACCTGCAAAACATCATCATCATCAGCCTACATTTTCTTCTTCTTCTTCATCTAGTTTAGCAGCTGGTTTATCAGCTTATGTAGCACTGATTCTGTAGCATTAGAATCAGTTGTTCATCGTGTATTACATCCATCAAATAAGAAAGTTATCTTCCCTCAAAGTGGACGTAGATCATGAAGATCGAACCACTATAATTCCTTGTGCATTCTTTCTTTCATTCTTGTGTTTTTAGGATTTTTTCAGCTGGTTTTTGAGTGTGTGTGTGTTGATCAATTCATCAACGAATAAACAAAAAAACTCAAGTTTGTGTGTGTGTGATCAAGTGTCTTGTTTGAAGATCAAGACAACCGGCTAGTATCACAACAAACATTTTTAATAAAAAGTAATTCATAATAAAAGAAAATTAATATCCGTTTAATTAAATTTTTTCACGAACAATTAACTAAAATAATAAAAAATGATAATATTTTAAATAAAAAGTGATGCATGACAAAAGAAAAGTGATAACCGTCTAATTAAATTAATTTATGAACAAATACTAAAATGAATAAAAAGTGATAATATTTTAAATATAAAATTATACTCGATCAAGATAAAGTGATAATAATAATAATAAAAAATGAATAAAAAGTGATAATATTTTGAATATAAAGTTATACTCGATCGAGATAAAGTGATAATAATAATAATAATAATAATAATTTTTTTTATTAAAAGTGGTTACTTATTCAATAAAATATGACTTTTTACATTCATCATGACATTAATATCAAATTTTAAAAGATTATATATTCTTAGTATTGATAAATGAAATTAAATAGTATTCAGGCGTGGACGAGAGCATGATGAATGAAATTTAATTAGTTTTAGTATAATTCTAAATTAAAAATCACAGTTAAAAAAAAAAAAGAGCATCCAGCATGGATGAGCAATAAATATTCCTTGGCAGCAGCGTGGACGAGCAATGAATATTCCTTGGGATCTTAATTGTTAGAATTTTTTAAAAAAAGTTAAATTTAATGACAATCAGGCCTTCTTTTTCTTTGATATATATATATATATATATATATATATATATATATATATATATATATATATATATATATATATATATATATATATATATATATATATACTCCGTTAATATTAAATTTATTTTTATTATGTGAAATTTCATATTAAAATTTAATTTAATTATTAATTTTAGAGTTATTCTTAGATGTACCCGGTGCATTAGTGCACCTGACGAGTTATAGGATAAAAATTAGGGTATAATGGGTAGTTATGATATTTTTTTAAATTGTTTTATTTTATTTAATGGTTAGGATTAAATAAAAATCTGATCTAACGGTTTAGATTATTCAGGTGCACCGATGCACTGCAGTGTGACTCTTAATTTTATGTATAGTTAATTACTTAATTTTATTATACTTATAATACTAATTTTTATAAATTTATATTATAAAATTTAAATGTAATTTATTAAAATTTCAAAAAAATTTCCGGCCAATGCAAATGTATCTTACCATTTTGGGCGTCCAATTCAAAGGTATTCATATTCATTTTTTAGCAAAAAAGTACATTACATGGTCCACCGCTTCCCTCTAATAAAACAACTCACTACATATATAATAATAATAATACTCCTTAATCTATGCATAAAAAGTACTCCCTCCGTCCTCTTGAAAGGTATTCGTTTACTTTTTGCACGTGGATTAAGGAGTATAATAATTTAATGTATAGTAAGGTGAGAGAAATAATATTTTAATATGTAGTGGGTAGTTGTATTAGTGTTGAGTGTGGGGCCATGTGTAGTGGTTGTGAGTCACATCAATCCAAAAATAGAAATTGATACTTTATAATGAGACGGACCAAAATAGAAAAATAGATACGTATCAAGGGGACGGAGGGAGTAAACGATTACCTTTGCATTGGGCTGAGGGAGTATTATACAATTCTTGTAACTTATGTTTATGGCGATAATTGGTTCGACATTAATAACATACTAATAAAAAATGCATTTGTACTCCACAATTATCAACTTATTCGCATTGATTTAAATATAATATAATTAAGAAAAATCAAATTATTTTGATTTAATAGCAAGATATAAATTGAAATTGTGTTTATGTATATAAAAGTGCATAGATTTGTCAATAAATAAATAAATTTATATCCTTTAAATCTTACTCCCTCCGTCCCAAAATGTTTTGCACACTTCCTTTGTAAATTATAAAGGAAGTGTGCAAAACATTTTGGATGGAGGGAGTATTTATTAAGAACTAAATTTTTTTTTATCATAAAAGTAGATTTTATTTAATTAATAATATTTATTGAGAATAAAAATATAATTTATTAAAAGTTTACATTTTACCATAAAATACACTCATCCATTCAAACAAAAATAAAAATTGAAAATTACTAAATCAAATAAATATGATTACATTAAAAATCTTATTAACTTCAATCGGTGTGTTTAACGATAGCGCATGCTTAGCAAATGTAACTTCATTTCTCCTCCTATAGATAGCATCAAGAAAGATTATGAAGATGACTACAGAAAACATTATCATCATTTATTAAAAAAACAATATGTAAAATATTTTTTATGAAATAATAATCATGATAATAAATTTTTTAAATATAATAAATAGAAAAAAAATAAAGGACAAACATTAGAATATATGTTAAAATTAAAATTAGTCCAAATTCAAACCTTTGGAATTTGGATGATGGATCGGTGGTAAGTCCCTGCTACCTACGACTAATGAATACAACTTCAGATCTTCAACTGCTTCACACGACTACTTCATCAATATCATGTAAATACAAAAAATTTAAATAATTATAAGAAAAAAATCGATTCACAAACATAAACATATAATAGATGAACAATTAAATATACGCAATTTTCAAAATACACCTAATGTATTGAGGCGAACATACTCTAAAATGATTAAATTACGAACATATCTAATCTCATGAAATCTCAAATGATTAGATAGAAAATTAGTGGATCAAATATCATGAAGCAAAATTACAAATTATGATCCAATTCATTCTTAGAGTATGAATAATCTTCAAATTAGCAAGAATGAAATATTTGTTTAATGAAGAATTGAGGAGAGAAACTTGTGAGTACAAGAGATCAAATGGGTTTTAAATGAAAAAAAAACATAATTTAAGAATAATTATTAATTGCAATAATGACATGCAGTTATGACACAAATAAAATTAAATCAAAATTAAACCAAAATAATAAAAGATTAAATATGGAAGGTTTGAAACAATAATTCAATTTAATCTAATAATTCCATGTCATCATGGAAGAAGGAGAGTGATGACACATAGGCATTAGAAAACTGTCATTTAAATGTGTATATATATATATCATCACTCTCCTTCTTCCATGATGACATGGAATTATTAGATTAAATTGAATTATTGTTTCAAACCTTCCATATTTAATCTTTTATTGTTTTGGTTTAATTTTGATTTAATTTCTAAGTCAATTTAGTAAAATATGAGTCTAATGTTATTTATTTTTTATTGAACTTAAGATATACATTAATCCCACCTTTAAATCTCTCGATTGCATCCAAGTTAAAAACAAATAAAATAGATCAATATTTATATTGATCTACTCCTATAGTATATTCTTAACATGTATAAATAAGTTATGAAAATTATATTTTTTTGTATATAACCTCTTTTAATTAATAAATTATTAATTTATCCATTATATAATATCTCTCTAAATTAATAAAAAAATTTAGTCCCGAGTATATTAATTTATAGAGGTTTTACTGTACTAGTATGTATTTATATATTTATAGAAAGGAAAAAGTAAAGTGCAAGATTGGTAGTATTGGCTATAGTTTAAGATTTTACAGTAAATGCTATGTTTTGCATATTACATTAATATATGTGAAGACAATTAGACGACAAATCTCAAAAATGAGTTTTGATGATATGAATAATATTTCCCCTAATATCTGTTGAAAGGGCATATGGTACATGGAAAAGAGTGTTTGATGTGATTACTTGAATATATGTTGAACCGCCAACTTACTTTGGCGAACACAAACTATGCTGCGCTCAACCTTCGGTATGAGGCTATGGATAGAAGGTTAGGAGCTATGGATGCTAACTACCGAGAGATGGATAGAAGGCTAGGGGTGCTTCAGAGGAATTTTGAGTTATGGTGTATGGAGATTAGTAATGATGATGATGATGCTCCACATGAGTAAAGTGCACCAGGTTTTTTTATCTTTGTCTGCTTCCTCTCGCCTCCCTTCTATATTTTTCACTTTACAGATTGGGTATTGCATGAGTGGTGGATTGGTTGTATGAGATTCATGAGTGAGTGGCATGTATCGTATTGATCGTATTATTGATGTTTGATGGATAATTGTTACACTTGATGTGGATTTTAATCGATTAAGTAGAGATGTTGACTCTTTGACATGCATGTGCACTTGTATTTGATATATGTTAGTTTTGTTGATGAAAGGCATGTACCGTTTACTTGATTACTTGTAGTTATTTTATGTGGTGATTGATGTTGATTGCATGCTTTGAAAAGTGTTTAGGAAATCTATTACCACTGACGGAGACTAGTGTAACCTTGAGGGTGGTTTAGCCCCCCAAAATTTTTAAAAATCCATAGTATATATAGAGTAGTATTTATAATTGTTTAATATTATTTTAAAACATCATAATATATATAATAATCCCTACATTTTTAGTAGAACTTTCATAGTTATTATAGATATGGATTTTAAGAAATTATGGTTTACGATAAATTTTATTGGCTCTTGAGAATAATGTAGGCTTTTCTAGTAATAAATAAACGATAATAAGTCACATGTTTTAAGTTGTAAGAGTGTCATTTTTTAAGTAATGTGTAATGAAATTTTATTTCTTTTGAAAATTTTACCATTTTTTGGTGTAAAAAGCGCAATAAGACCAACCAATGAAGATATGTGAAATATGTAATGGAATGAAGGGAGTATTCAATTACTATGTTTTTAACATAGAAATATTTAATATCATCATCTATTAGAGCATTCACACTCATTAAAAAATAAAAGTGTCGGTTAGATTTTTCATAGTTCTACATCGAAAAACAGATAGCTTCAACCTTTATCAAATCCTCTATAATTTTTTATTTTGAATCAATGAAAAAACGTCGAGTAAACTTTTCAAAGCCTTAATATAGAGAATTGTATGGAAATATCTCAAAATTTTTTTTATTAGCAAGTTATGCTTTTATATTATACTAATTGGGGCTATTATTCAATGTTCCAATATAAATTACGATCAACATGCTTTTATATCTAGCCCGCTAAAATATTAGTCTAGCTCCGCTCCTATTACCCATGTGAGATTTGAGTATATTAATCATGCTACATCAATGCATGATAGTCTATTCTTGAGAGTATAGTTCATATGTTCGTATTCTAGAACTTTGCTTAGAGTCTTATTTGAGATTTATGATTGTTAGATATTAGGACATGATCTTAGGCCATTATTGTTTAATTGAGCCACTTAGCCAAATTTTACATTTCTTTATAACGTGTGTATCATTGGAAGCCCCGTTGAGCCTTAAAGCTTTCTCTTTGGCAAACCTTTGATTTAAAAAGCCTTATTTACCTTTTATTTGAGCCTTAAATATCATATTTACTAGTGGAGAGTTAAAGTGAATAAGTTGCTAGCTACGAAAGTAAGAAGAAAAGGAAGGAAAGATTGGTGTTAGTTATGCAAAGCGAAGGAAGAAATTCATGGGTAATTTTTTTTTTTTGGGGGGGGGGGTGTGTGCCTGAAATCGGTACCCTGTCTACTTAGAAGTGTAGTGTCCGAAATTGGTACCCTTATGCTTTTAAAAAGAAGATGTTGATTCAAAGTGGAGAAGGAAAAAAGAAGAATCGAAAAGATCATGAGCATGATGATTGAGAAGAAGAAAGAAGATTGTTTGGTGAAAATCAAAACTCCAAGGTAATTTTCTACTAGTAAATTAGTCACTTTATCTATATTCTCCTAGCTACCTTTACTAAAGAGTCAACATTACGATCCAAAAACAAGTCCTTTGTGATCATGGTATTGCAAAAATTATAATTTATTTTTGAGACTCTTGTCAAGCTTATGGTTACATGAGAATATGAATTGATTTTGAGCGTATATATTAATCCTTTAAGTGTACATCTTTTACACTTGATAGCAAGAATAAACACTTACCTAGTGAGTTATATGACTTAGCACTCGTAAAGGTATTGTGATTGATTGATATTTTTGCATGGATGAAGAGTATGATGTATTTTTTTACACTCAATTTTTCATTAAAAAAATTAACAATTAAATTGTATATATTTTTATTCATAATTGTATATATTTTTGTTTATATTTATATACGTTTTTTAAAATGTGCACAGCATATCCTAAAAAAATTGTTAATTTATTTGGATATATAAAAATTTTCCCAATATTATCCCTAGACTAGACATACAGAAGCCAACTTCGTAACCACTTTCACTGTCTTCTTTAGTCATTCGATTTCTTGGATTCTCCAAACAAATCTCACTGAAGATAATGAGCCAAAAGGTAGCTGCTCTTCCAATCGATTTGATTCGAAGAGGATTTGAAGCTGTCATCTCATGAAATCGGTAATTTACTCATCCATTCTCTTTCTTCCGTTCGTATGTCCCCAGAGTAGATTTCAGCAGAATTAATGATGTTGATGATGCTATTTCCTTATTTCATGAGATTGTAAGAATGCGAACACAACCTTCTATTCTTGTGTACAACAAACTGTTGAGCCTTGTTGTCAGGATGAAACATCCTCTTGTTGCCCTCAACATGTTCGACGAAATGCGTCATAGGGGTGCCCCTATAAATGAGTACTCGCTGAATATAGCAATTGATTGTTATTGCCTTCTAAATCGGGTAGACTTGGGTTTTGCTATGCTGGGCATTATCTTCAAGAGAGGTTACAATTTACATGCCCACTACTACGACATTCAACACACTCATCAAAGGACTTTTTTAAATCAAAGGGTGGTGGAAGCTGCAAAGATGTTCCACAGGCTTTTGGTTTTGAAATTTTGTGAGCCGGATGAAGTTACGATTCTTACTATGATAAATGGGCTATGCAAAGCTGGCCAACCAATACGAGCCTTTGAGTTGCTTCGTATGTTGGAAAAAACTAGATGGAAACAGGATGTTAAGGCTTATAGTGCATTGATTGATGGTTTGTGCAAGGGTGGAATGGTGGATGATGCTCTACTGCTATTCACTAAAATGCTTGAAAATGGCATTTCACCCAATATTGTCACGTATAATTCTATGATCCAAGGTTTGTCCGATGTTGGTCGATTAGAGAATGTTAAAGACCTATTAAATGATATGGCCAACCGTAAAATCTTTTTTGATGTGGTTACTTTCAATATTTTGGTGGATGCGTACTGCAAGGAAGAAAGAGTGAAAGATGCTGAAGGTGTTCTAGAAGATATGATGCAACAAAATATATGTCCAAATATAATCACTTACAATGCTTTGATTGATGGATATTGTGTGGAAGGGAATACGAGTAAAGTAAAACAAGTATTTAATGTTGGCGTTCGATCGTTTGGTTAATATGAACCGTTAGGGTTCCATACATTTCTAACAAGCAGCGGAAGCAAGTAATCAAGAAGGTGGCGGACAGCATCAGCAAACAACCTTCCAGTCTTCTGATCTATTCCCAAGTCTAATCTCGACGTCGTGTGGGCAACGATCTTCGAGATCTTCTCATTCTGCTGTTCTCTCACCCTCCTCACAGTATTAGGCGTGATTAATCTTATATATTGGGGTTTCCGGACAGCTGAGATGACTTATATATGGGCTACAGCAGGGACCAGGAGGAGAAATTAGAGTTGGGACTCCATTGGGCTTTAGTATCCAAGCTTAGCCCAAAGCTTATATTTAAGTCCAATAATAATAATATATACCACTAAAATATTATTACTGCACTACCGTTCTAATCCCATAATTACGTTATGGGCTCCTTCTTATTATGAGCCCGTTAGTCTTCTCATGTTTAAGATAATCAATGTCTATTAATTAATTAAGTTACTGACAACTCCATTAATTAATATCTTATCCAAGAGTAGTATCACTCAACCTCATTATTATGCCAGAATAAATCCACCTGCAGGGTTTACCTGATAATCCTTATGAGCTCCTCAAGGGGATATCATCAACCTATAACAGACACGGATTCCTTCTACAATCAACATCACACCATAGAGACAGCTTTATTTCTCAACTCACTGAGTTTGTTGATTTAATTACATGTAAATCTCACCCATTGATAAATCAAAGAAATACATACTACCTTACGTGTCGAGGTTATTTTATAGGGATTAAGAGCACGAGCATCCATAATAACTAAGATAAAGTTCTTCTATATAGATAGTACAAGTCGAACGATCTCAAGTGGTCCTGCTCAATACACACAAGTGCACTAATGTGATTCTATAGTCAAGACAAACTAATACCAAATCACACTACAACCATCCCAATAGAGAGTCCCCGTCTATCTCGATTGTGAGCATCTGTTTATACTTTATAAGGAAACCGATAATATGATCTTCCGCGTGTTGTCGCACAACATATTATCTACAGTATAAAGTAAGTGGACTATTGCATCGAACACATAAATAAATTATAAGACGCAATCATTTGATCATATGATTCTCATTTCAAATAAATTGTTATAACATTGTTCATACTAAAGCTAAACTTTTAGTATACAATCTAACAATCTCCTACTTATACTAAAAGACTATGCTGTAATGTCTTCCGCCAAACATCTGATTTCCACTCCCACTACACGACCATTAAAAGCTTTCGCCTTAGGGTCCTTGTAAATGGATTTACTAGTTTATCATCCGATGCAATCTAGGCGACAACCTTCCCCTCATCATGTGATTTCTCGTAACAGGTGGTACTAGCGCTCCATGTGTTTAATTGCCTTATGGGCTCGTGATTCCTTCAAGTTTGCAACTGCACCATTATCATCAAAATCAATTGTGATAACCTTGGAAAAACTTAGAAATACTTCAAAGTCCATCATGAAGTTTCTAGAGTCATACAGATACCTTGGCTGCCTCATAAGCTCCAATTTATCATCTTTCCATTATGGAGTCCTGAGTCTGAAATATGTTTCTATACAACACTCCTCCATATTATGACTCAACTTCCTAAAATTAAACACATAACCTTCTAGGTGGATTTACTGTCGTCCCTATTTGATTTGAAAAATCCTAATCTATGTAACCCACAAGAAGCAGTGAATCTGTCAGTAAGTCCACATATAATTTCTAGTCCATTTCAGGTACATAAATATATATCTTACCACAATTCAACATTCTTATTTCGAGTTATCTTGATACCGACTGTCCATTCATTTAACAAAACAGATATCCATTCTCGTGCATAGCATTCCTTAGATTAAGCTTCCTTATTCGTCGAAGCATAAGGAACCGCTTTCATCACCTTTATCTTCTTTTGTGTCTCAAGACACATTTCCTTAGATAAAGTCACATGCTATAACAAGTAAGGGTCGTATCATTTCATGAAGCTTGAGACAAGCATAACATCCTTTCTTGTGATCTGTATTACCGTGATCAAAAAGATATTTTTGCTTTTCTTAAGCCCTTCATTTCATACCGCTTTATCAACCATACATATAGACAATACTCTTTCATTGTCTCCAATGAGCAATATATCATCTACGTACAGTACAAGAAATACCACCATGTTTTCGTCACTCATTTTCAATACACAAGACACATCCACACATTGATTAAATCCATATGCCTGGATTTCCTCATCAAAACGGATGTTTCATGATCTTGAAGCTTGCTTTAGTCCATCGATGGACACTTTTAAGCTTACTATCACAATGCTCTTAGCCCTTTCCAATGAATCACTCTGGTTGCTTCACATAGATGTTTTCCTCAAGACTGCCAATCAGGAAAGCTGTCTTGACATCTATTTGCTATTCCTCATATTTCATATGAGTAGCAACAGATAAAAGAGTCCTGATCAACATAGGCATAGCTATCGGCGAACATGTTTTCTCATGATCTAATCCTTTCTTTCTGAGTATATCTTTTCGCAACAAGCTTTGCATCCAAGGTTTTCACCTTATCCTATGATCCTCTTTTATTTTACAGAGCCACTTCTAATGGATTTCACACCATCCGTGGTTCTACAAGCAGCCAGATCTAATTTAGAATTCATCGATTCTACTTCAACATTCATTACACTTTGCTAAGATTCCGCATTTCTATCTTGTAGTGCTTCGTCGTATCCGTGGGTCCATTCCATGTTTACTAGGACCAAGTCTCACGACTCTCCCAAAATATGTATCTTACAGGTTGTCGA
Source organism: Pogostemon cablin (assembly GCA_023678885.1). Taxonomy (NCBI): domain Eukaryota; kingdom Viridiplantae; phylum Streptophyta; class Magnoliopsida; order Lamiales; family Lamiaceae; genus Pogostemon; species Pogostemon cablin. Next base: position 5,928,034 of record CM043010.1, on the reverse strand, counting down.
ACAATCCTCCCATTACGACAAGGCACTATACGCAATTATGTATCAGATGTGACACGCGTTGCAGTTTTACCTTGTGGTATATCCTCTTGTACACTTGGTACTTATACTTTGTGTTTTTCCTCTCACCTCCTTTAGAACAACTTATACATGGGTTTGTGATTTATTACGTAGTCTTTTTTTAAAAATCTAGTGTTCGAGTTAACAATCACTCTTCGATCTTTTGGACTAAATAAATCAACCTTCATTTTTCTATGATATCCCACAAACAAATAAACATTAATACGAATTATTGTTTCTAGGGCATATCCATAAAATGAATTTAATAATTCTAAATAACTCAACATCTATCTAATCATTCCCATAAGAGTTTTTCTCTTATTAAGATTAGAAGACGCGTTATTAATTACTATTTGTTGCATCCGTGAGATAAACATGATATAAGAGAGTACAAACCAACGTACCACAACAGATTATAACTCCATCCTTCATTACTATGACCATGTCATTTAAATAAAATAGAGTATCCATCCGTAAATGTATAGAAAATGAAATGAAATTCTTTCTATGAAAATGTACGTAAAGACAATTTCTCAAAATCAAACGTTTATTCATATCGTAAGATAAATAAACAACTCTCAGTGCAACAACCACTACTCTTATTGTATTACCCATGTATATTACATTCTCATCATTACTTAGTTGCAGGCTTTTAGTGACTCCGGTATCTTCGCTCAACGTGTCAGTAAATGCCATCACTAATCATGCTTCGACGACTAGTGAATGAGATACTAACCTTATTCACATCTTGATGAAATTAGATTTTCTTTGCCACATGTTTTGTCAGAAGTTCCCCTCCATATACAACCTCTTGTATTTCAGGTAGAACTTGCTCAAAACACCTAGGCAAACTACGGAGAATTAAATTGATCTAGGTTTCCCTTCAATATCTACTCCGAGCATTTCCAATTCATTCATCAATTCAACCATGACCTCCCACCTATCTAACTTACTCAAGTATCTGAAGAGTCGCATGAGACCATCATATTTCTATGAACCACTCACCTCTTCACTAGAGACTTTAAAAGCATCATGAGATATCCTTAATAAGAACACACTTATATTTTCCTAAGCAGTAAAATTCAAAACCAAGATTCTTTTCTAATCATCCAATTATGGACAAGTAAATATGTTTCTTTAGTAAACAATAAGCGAGATAAAACCATTTGAAATTACAGAGAATCACAAATAAATACACCGATCAAATCTTCGAATTTATCCATTCATATTGATTCCCTCAAAACAATATAAAATTAAATTCACCGACATCTTAAGCACCGTGAGTCTGCAAGCCACGATAGTGTGGACGTTTGCAAACCTAAACATTCACAAGAGAAAGTTTTACCCATTAATTTCATTTGTCACACCTCATGACAAAATAATTAATAGTCGGTTCCTCTTTAGCCATGCAAATAAAAGCAGTGACTCCAATAGGGAGGATACTTATTATTTACATCTAAGTGTACACCATTATTTGACCTCAAGTCCATTGTGCAAGTTTATATTCCTTACAGATAGAGAAGTACACACGCGCTTGGATAATTTCCTATAGTCATCAATTATAAGTTTGTACTAGTGAACCGCATATAAACTCATCAGATAGGTAGGAAGGTCTATGCCAATGCGCAAGTTCATGTGCATCACATTACAAACATAATTATTTAATGAAGTTTGTTCTAGCAATCCATGAATAAACTCATCCGATGGGGAGGAAGGCTCTAATGCCGACACGCAAGTTTATTCACATCGCTAACAAACCAATAATGGAGGCTGCGGGAATTATTTACTAATCATCTCTCCCACTTAGTTATTTAATACCGAGGGATTTTACATGCATATAATATTCAAAATAAAATACGCAACATAGCATACTCCTATTACAGCGCATAAGACAGTAAATCACAGAGTACTTGCATACATATATAACAATAATCAGATAATAAAATCAATTATGTCAGTTATATATCAGCAAATTCGATTGTTCGTCACCAAGCACAAATGTCGGAAAAAATCTCCAGATTATCAAACTTTCGAAAAAACTCCAGATTATTGAATTTTTCAACTATCGATATCGGCCATCGATATCGTCCAGACTTTTAAAATTATCGATATCGACCAGATTATTAAATTTTCAAAAAATTTCCAAATTGTCAAATTTTCGAAACTATCGATATCGACCGTCGATATCGTCTAGATTATCGAAATCATCGATATAAACCAGATTATCAAATTTTCAAAAATTTCAAGATTATCAAAATTTTGAAATTTTCAGATTATAAAATTTTCGAAAACTCCAGATATCAAAATTTCAAAATTTCAAAATTTCTAGATTATCAAATTTTCAAAAATTTCTAGATTATCAAAATTTTGAAACTTCCAAATTATCAAATTTTCGAAAATTTTCAGTTATCAAAATTTTGAAATTTCTAGATTATCAAAATTTTGAAAATATCCAGATTTTAAAATTTCAAAATTTTCCAAATTATTAAATTTTTGAAAATATCCAGATTATCAAATTTTCGAAAATTTCCTGATTATCAAATTTTCGAAAATATCCGGATTATCAAATTTCTCTGTCAAACGTATAGAGTATTCAACAACAAATAATAATTTCTAAACCCTAGTCTACGTTTGACACAGGTATATGATATCTGAATAGGGTATACTAGCATAACATGAATACTTAAACCTTTCACCTTTTAACATAAACCCTAGCCTGACGTTTCACACTTCACCACAAAACCGAAGCTATGATACCAATTGTTGGCATTTGATTATTTGGTTAACATTAATCGTTAGGGTTCCATACGTTTCTAACAAGCTACGGAAGCAAGTAATCAAGAAACGTATTACCTTTCATCAGGATATGTTGAAGACGATGAATTCTCGCTACCAGCATGCGCAGTCTCACCGTTTTGGGCATAACTCTCTCATCCAATGTCGCATTTGAGTGATCTTTACGCCAAAACGATCTTCTCCTCCGTGGCTTTTCATTAGTGTATCACACATTCTGTTCTAATCTCTGTACGATTTTATAATAATTGTAGAAGGTGGCGGATAGCAGCAGAAAACAACCTTCCAGTCTTCTGCTGTATTCCCAAGTCCAATCTCGACGTCGTGTGGGCGACGATCTTTGAGATCTTCTTACTCTGCTGTTCCTTCACTCTCCTCACAGTGTTAGGCATGATTAATCTCATAGATTATGGTTTCCGGACAGCTGAGATGACTTATATATGGGCTACAGCAGGGACCAGTAGGAGAAATTAGAGTTGGGCCTCCATTGGGCTTAAGTATCCAAGCTTAGCCCAAAGCTTATACTTAAGTCCAATAATAATAATATATACCACTAAAATATTATTACTGCACTACCGTTCTAATCTCATAATTACGTTATGGGCCCCTTCTTATAATGAGTCCGTTAGTCTCCCCATGTTTAAGATATTCAGTGTCCATTAATTAATTAAGTTACTGACAACTCCATTAATTAATATCTCATCCAAGAGTAGTACCACTCAATCTCATTATCATGCCGGAATAAATCCACCTGCAGGGTTTACATGATAATCCTTATGAGCTCCTCAAGGGGACATCATCAACCTATAATGGACACGGATTCTTTATAAAATCAACAGCACACCATAGAGACAGCACTATTTCCCAACTCACCGAATTTGTTGATTTAATTACATGTAAATATCACCCATTGATTAATCAAAGAAATACATACTACCTTACGTGTCCAGGTTATTGTATAGGGATTAAGAGCACGAACATCCATAAGAACTAAGATCAAGTTCTTCTATATAGACAGTACAAGTCGAACGATCTCAAGTGGTCCTGCTCAATACACACAAGTGCACTAATGTGATTCAATAGTCAAGACAAACTAATACCAAATCACACTACAACCATCCCGATAGAAAGTCCCCGTCTATCTCGGTTGTGAACATTTGTTTATACTTTTAAGGAAACCGATAATATGATCTTCCGCATGTTGTCGCACAACATATTATCTACAGTATAAAGTAAGTGGACTATTGCATTAAACACATAAATAAATTATAAGACGCAATCATTTGATCATATGATTCTCATTTCAAATAAATTGTTATAACATTGTTCATACTAAAGATAGACTTTTAATATACAATCCAACGATCTCCCACTTATACTAAAAGACTATGCTGTCATGTCTTTCGCCATACATCTAATTTCCATTCCCACTACACGACCATTAAAAGTTTTCGCCTTAGGGTCCTTGTAAATGGATTTACAAGTTTATCATCCGATGCAATCTAAGCGACAACAACCTTCCTCTTATCATACGATTTCTCGTAACATGTGGTACTAGCGCCCCATGTGTTTAATTGTCTTATGGGATCGTGATTCCTTCAAGTTTGCAACTGCACCATTATCATCAAAATAAATTGTGATAACCTTAGAAAAACTTAGAAACACTTCAAAGTCCATCATGAAGTTTCTAGAGTCATACAGATACCTTGGCTGCCTCATAGGCTCCAATTTATATCTTTTCATGATAAAGTCCGGAGTCTGAAAAATGTTTCTGTATAACACTCCTCCATATTATGACTCAAATTCCTAAAATTAAACACATAACCTTCGAGGAGGATTTTCTGCCGCCCCTATTTGATTTGAAAAATCCTAATCTATGTAACACACAAGAAGCAGTGAATCTGTCAGTAAGTCCACATATAATTTCTAGTCCTTTTCAGGTACATAAATATATATCTTACCACAGTTCAACATTCTTATTTCGGGTTACCTTGATACCACTGTCCATGCATTTAGCAAAACAGATATCCATTCTCGTGCATAGCATTCTTTAGAATAAGCTTCCTTATTCGCCGAAGCATAAGGAACCGCTTTCATCACCTTTATCTTCTTTTGTGTCTCAAGATACATTTCCTTAGACAAAGTCACATGCTATAACAAGTTAGGATCGTATCATTTCATGAACCTTGAGATAAGCATAACATCATTTCTTGTGATCTGTATTACCGTGATCGAAAAGATATTTTTGCTTTTCTTAAACCCTTCATTTCATGCCACTTTATCAATCATACCCATACGCCCGACAATACTCTTTCATTATCTCCAATGAGCAATATATCATCTACGTACAGTACAAGAAATACCACCACATTTTCGTCATTTATTTTCAATACACAAGACACATCCGCACATTAATTAAATCCATATGTCTGGATTTCCTCATCAAAATGGATATTTCATGATCTTGAAGCTTGCTTTAGTCCATCGATGGACAGTTTTAAGCTTACTATCACAATGCTCTTAGCCCTTTGCAATGAATCACTCTGGTTGCTTCACATAGATATTTTTCTCAAGACTGCCAATCAGGAAAGCTGTCTTGACATCTATTTGTTATCCCTCATATTTCATATGAGTAGCAACAAATAAAAGAGTCCTGATCAACATAGGCATAGCTATCGGCGAACAGATTTTCTCATAATCGAACCCTTTCTTTCTAAGTATACCTTTTCGCAACAAGCTTTGCATTAAAGGTTTTCACCTTATCCTATGATCCTCTTTTATTTTACAGAGCCACTTCCAATAGATTTCACACCATCCGTGGTTCTATAAGCAGCCATATCTAATTTAGAATTCTTCGATTCTACTTCAACATTCATTGCACTTTGCTAAGATTCCGCATTTCTATCTTGTAGTGCTTCGTCGTATCCGTGGGTCCATTCCATGTTTACTAGGACCAAGTCTCACGACTCTCCCAAAACATGTATCTTACAGATTGTCGAACAATCCTCCCTTATGATAAGGCACTATACGCAATTATGTATCAGATGTGACACGCATTGCAGTTTTACCTTATGGTATATCCTCTTGTACACTTGGTACTTATACTTTGTGTTTTTCCTCTCACCTCTTTTAGAACAACTTATACATGGGTTTGTGAGTTATTACGTAGTCCTTTTCCAAAAATCTAGTGTTCGAGTTAACAATCACCCTTCGATCTTTTGGACTAAATAAATCAACCTTCATTTTTCTAGGATATCCCACAAACAAATAAACATTAATACGAATTACTGTTTCTGGGGAATATCCATAAAATGAATTTAATAATTCTAAATAACTCATCATCTATCTAATCATTTCCATAAGAGTCTTTCTCTTATTAAGATTAGAAGATGTGTTATTAATTACTATTTGTTGCATCCGTGGGATAAACATGATTTAAGAGTGTACAATTATCCGCCAACGTACCACAACAGATTATAGCTCCATCATTCATTACTATGACCATGTCATTGAAATAAAATAGAGTATCCATCTGTAAATGTATAGAAACTGAAATGAAATTCTTTCTATGAAAATGTACGTAAAGATAATTTCTCAAAATCAAATGTTTATTCATATCGTAAGATAAATAAACAACTCCCACCGCAACAACCACTACTCTCATAGTATTACCCATGTATATTACAATCTCATCATCACTTAGTTGCAGGCTTTTAGTGACTCCGGTATCTTCACACAACGTGTCAGTAAATGTCATCACTAATCATGCTTCGACGACTAGCGAATGAGATACTAACCTTGTTAACATCTTGATGAAATTGGATTTTCTTTGCCACATGTTTTGTCAGAAGTTCCCCACCATATACAACCTCTTGTATTTCAGGTAGAACTTGCTCAAAACACCTAGGCAAACTATGCAGAATTAAATTGATCTAGGTTTCCCTTTAATATCTACTCCGAGCATTTCCAATTCATTCATCAATTCAACCATGACTCCCGCCTATCTAACTTACTCAAGTATCTGAAGAGTCGCATGAGACCAACATATTTCTATGAACCTCTCACCTCTTCACTAGAGACTTTAAAAGGCATCATGGGATATCCTTAGTGAGAATACACTTATATTTTCCTAAGCAGTAAAATTCAAAACCAAAAATCTTTTCTAATGATCCAATTATGGACAAGTAAATATGTTTCTTTTAGTAAACAATAAGCGAGATAAAATCATTTGAAATTACAGAGAATCAAAAATAAATACACTGATCAAATCTGTGAATTTATCCATTCATATTGATTCCCTCAAAAAAATATAAAATATAAATTCACCGACATCTCAAGTACCGTGAGTTTGCAAGTCACGATAGTGTGGACGTTTACAAACCTGAACATTTACAAGAGAAGGTTTTACCCATTAATTTCATTTGTCAACCTAACCTCATGACAAAATAATTAATAGTCGGTTCCTCTTAAGCCATGCAAATAAAAGCAGTAACTCCGATGGGGAGGATACTTATTATTTATATCTAAGTGTATACCATTATTTGATTTCAAGTCCATTGTGCAAGCTTATATACCTTACAGATGGAGAAGTACACACGCGCTTGGATAACTTCCTACAGTCATCAATTATAAGTTTGTACCAGTGAACCGCATATAAACTCATCAGATAGGTAGGAAGGTCTATCCCAACTCGCAAGTTCATGTGCGTCATATTACAAACAAAATTATTTAATGAAGTCTGTTCCAGCATTCCATTAATAAACTCATCCGATGGGGAGGAAGTCTCTAATGCCGACGCACAAGTTTATTCACATCGCTAACAAACCAATAATGGAGGCCGTGTGAATTATTTACCAATCTCATCTCCCACTTAGTTATTTAACACCAAGGGATTTTACATGCATATAATATTTAAAATAAAATACGCAACCTAGCATGCTCCTATTACAGCACATAAGACAGTAAATCACAGAGTACATGCATATATATATATAACAATAATCAGATAATAAAATCAATTATGTAAGTTATATATCAGCGAATTCGATTGTTCGCCAACAAGCACAAATGTCGGCAAAAACCTCCAGATTATCAAACTTTCGAAAAAACTCCAGATTACTGAATTTTGAAACTATCGATATCGACTATCGATATCGTCCAGAGTTTTGAAATTATCGATATCGACCAGATTATCAAATTTTCAAAAAACTTCTAAATTATCAAATTTTAGAAACTATCGATATCGACCGTCGATATCATCTAGATTATCGAAATCATCGATATAAACCAGATTATCAAATTTTCAAAAATTTTCAGATTATCAAAATTTAGAAATTTCCAGATTATCAAATTTTCGAAAACTCCAGATTATCAAAATTTTGAAATTTCCAAATTATTAAATTTTCAAAAATTTCTAGATTATCAAATTTTTGAAACTTCCAAATTATCAAATTTTCGAATATATCCAAATTATCAAATTTTTAAAATTTCTAGATTATCAAATTCTAAAAATTTCCAGATTATCAAATTTTCGAAAATTTTCAGATTATCAAATTTTTGAAAATTTCTTGATTATCAAATTTTCGAAAATTTCTAGATTATCAAATTTTCGAAAATATCCAGATTATCAAATTTCTTTGTCAAACGTATAGAGTATTCAACAAGAAATAATAATTTCTAAATCCTAGTCCACGTTTGACACAGGTATATGGTATCTGAATAGGGTATACTAGCATAACATGAATACTTAAACCTTTTTCACCTTTTGACATAAACTCTAGCCTGACGCTTCACACTTCACTACAAAACCGAAGCTCTGATACCAATTGTTGGCGTTTGATCATTTGGTTAACATGAACCGTTAGGGTTCCAAACATTTTTAACAAGCTGCAGAAGCAAGTAATCAAGAAACGTATTACCTTTCACCAGGATATGTTGAAGACGATGAATTCTCGTCACCAGCCTGCGCAGTTTCACTGTTTTGGGCATAACTCTCTCATCCAATGTTGGATTTGAGTGATCTATATGTCAAAACGATCCTCTCTTCTGTGGATTTCCATCAGTATATCAGACATCATGTTCTGATTTTTGTACGATTTTATAAAAATCGTAGAAATTGGCGGATATCAACAACAAACAACCTTCCAATCTTCTGTTGTATTCCCAAATCCAATCTCGACGTCGTGTGGGCGAAGATCTTCGAGATCTTCTCATTCTGATGTTCCCTCACCCTCCTCATAGTGTTAGGTATGATTAATCTCATAGATTAGGATTTCCGGACAGCTGAGATGACTTATATATGGGCTACAGTAGGGACCAGGAGGAGAAATTATAGTTGGGCCTCCATTGAGCTTAAGAATCCAAGCTTAGCCCAAAGCTTATATTTAAGTCCAATAATAATAATATATACCACTAAAATATTATTATTGCACTACAGTTCTAATATTATAATTACGTTATGGGCCCCTTCTTATTATGAGCTTGTTAGTCTCCTCATGTTTAAGATATTCAATGTTCATTAATTAATTAAGTTACTGACAACTCCATTAATTAATATCTCATCCAAGAGTAGTATCATTCAACCTCATTATCATGCCGGAATAAATCCACCTGTAGGGTTTACATGATAATTCTTATGAGCTCCTCAAGGGTACATAATCAATCTATAATGGACACGGATTCTTTCTACAATCAACAACACACCATAGAGACAGCACTATTTTCCAACTCACCGAATTTGTTGATTTAATTTCATGTAAATCTCACTCATTGATGAATCAAAGAAATACATATTGCCTTACATGTAAAGGTTATTGTATAGGGATTAAGAGCACGAACATCCATAATAACTAAGATCAAGTTCTTCTATATAGACAGTACAAGTCGAACGATCTCAAGTGGTCCTACTCAATACACACAAGTGCACTAATGTGATTCTATAGTCAAGACAAACTAATACCAAATCACACTACAACCATACCGATAGAGAGTCCCCATCTATCTCGGTTGTGAGCATTTGTTTATACTTTTAAAAAAATCGATAATATGATCTTCCGCGTGTTGTCGCACAATATATTATCTACAGTATAAAGTAAGTGGACTATTGCATCGAACATATAAATAAATTATAAGACGCAATCATTTGATCATATAGTTCTCATTTTAAATAAATTGTTATAACATTATTCATACTAAAGCTAGACTTTTAGTATACAATCCAACATTTAATTCCATTGTTGAGAAGGGTGTCAAGCCAAGTATCGTCACTTATAACATTTTGATAGATGGGTATTGCAAGAAGGGAAAATAGAGGAAGCATGGTGTCTTTTCCTTGAAGTTGCTCGTAAAGGTTTAAAGCGAGATGCATATACATATAATATCATGATTCATGGCTTATTTAGCATGGGTAGATATGTTGATGGTTGGAAGCTTTTTAATTATATGGAAGCTCGACAAATACATCCTAATCTTCTTACTTGTACTATATTGTTGGATGGCTTGTGCAAGTCTGGGGAGCCTACTAAAGCACATCAATTTATACACAAAATAGAAGAAAAAGGTATTATTCCAAATATAATAACATATGGTGCTCTCATTCATGGATTATGTGAAGATGGACAACTTAAAACTGCAAGAGAACTTTTTAATGAACTGCCTTCTCGAGGCTTGAAACCTGATGCTCGCGTATATATTACGATTGTTGGTTCACTTTTTCGAGAATGGCTCATGGACGAGGCCAAAATTTTGATTGAACAAATGGAGGAAAGTGGTTGTGCAGCTACTTGTTGTATGTATAATGTTATTATCCAAAGTTTGTTAAAAAGAATGCAGTTTCACAGGCAATACCATTCTTGGAGGAAATGAGTGGAAGAGGATTCTCAGCGGATACGGGTATGATGTCCATGTTAATCGATGTGGTTGAAGGAGAATGGGGGAATGGCATGTTGGGTTTATCCGCCCAGGGAGCCGGGCCCACTCAATCTACTAGCATGATGTTGTCCGCTTTGGGCCGCCCACTGACTCGCACAGTTTTACCACTATGGGCATCACGCCCAAAAGGCCTCATGCTAGGGAGAGTCCATCCCTCAATTATAAACCCATCACCATCCCCACTTCTAATCGATGTGGGGGTCTGGCTCTGATACCACTTGTTGGGAAATTAATCCATAAATCCTAATGCCTTAACCCTATTATGATAAACTGAGATCATAACCTTAAAATGGAAGCGTACCTTAATCCATAGAATTGTTTAGATGGAGCACGAACTCGGAATCAATGGTTGTATGGCCTTCCTCAACTAAGCATCCTTATTCCTTATAGGGACCGTAGTAATCCCTCCGGATGGGAAGAAGGGAAGACCATGTGCGGCTTAGTATTTTGGAGACCATAACCTGGGAAGCCTTTATATACTACTTGACTAGACTACCCATAATCACCTAATCATGTAGTATTGGGTATCTACTCATTTGGCCCATATTAATTATTATTATAACCCATGGACTTTTAACCTTAACTGGATCACTTAATTAAGTCCATAAAATAATTGAATAGCTAATATAATTGCACAATAATATATTGCCCACAATTAGATTATAATGAAAATTAATAAATTTCCAACAATCTCCCACTTGGGCTATATATATTTTCTGAAAGTAATTATATAAAGAGTTCTTAGTTGCGTAACTTTATGTTATTCCTCTTCAGACTATACTTAACAATCTGGTTCATCTCATATACTAATATGGAACTACCGCGGCATTCACCATATTACAAATCGTGATTAAACCCCGACAATCACCAATATCAATATACTCAATGACATAGATCAAATATGGTGAGTAGCATGGAAATTACATGCAATGTGATTGAAACATGTCTATTTCCAACTGGTCCAACTTTAATCTTTAGTGAGATCAATCTAAAATGTAAAACATTACAAAATGAAATTTTACTTTAGTGAATTCACAATGAATTCAAAGCCATCAACTTAATTCTGCAGAAAACCGAATTATCTAAAATCAAAAACTTTAAAGAGCAACAAATATAGACTCCCATTGATCTAATGTATTCTAAAATCATATAACACCTACATGAGTAGCTAGCTCATAAAATTACAGGGCGTTGAATACATAATTGGCGGATCCGCAATTAAAGTTTATCACAATATGCTCTACTAAATTTATCTACTCAAAACACCTTTTTAACAACCAAGAATTCTATGTCAATATGCTTGACTTATAAGAACTCTTGTTGCCAATACTTTACTGCAAACTAACTGTCACAATAAACTTTACGTGACAAAGTTTCGTAACCTTTATTTCATGTTTGAATGCCCTTTAGTGTGCTACTAATTCAGTTGTCATGGTTAAGGAGCTACAAGTTTTTGCTTAACACTATTACTTGTATAGCTCTCTAGACCAACAGAAGATATAGCCTAAAGTGGATTTTATACAGTATTGGCATCCAACAAACTTAGAATCAGAATTCCTTATGATCTCTAACAAATCTGATCCCTGATGTGCAAGCATGTTATCCTTAGTTCTCTGTAAATACTTTATAAAGATCCATACTAGAGTTACTTAAATATCTACTTAATATACCAACAACAGAAGCCAAATTAAGTTTTCTGCAGACCTCATCATACAACAATTTCGAATAATCAAAACATATAGAATATTTCTATATTTCTTAAATCTTTAGTTTAACTTTAGGGCACCTTATTGAGACTCCACTTTTCTCCCTTAGTTTAACTTAAACATTCTCCCACTGAATCACATAAATATCTACACTTGTCTCAAAATGAGACAATTACCTCATGATGATACTCGTGATTCCTTTATGGAAAAAACTTACCAGAATGTATAGATGGATTTCTTTTTAGTTCTTAACCTGTTAAGATTGTTTCATCAATATTACTATCAAGAAAATTTATCTTTACATCCATCTAATATGATTCAAGATCAATATGTGCTATTAATGTCACGATTATCTTAAAACAATGTCTTCCTTCCCTTTTTGAGTATAATCCTTTACCAAGATGTAAACTTTATCATCTTGTATTGATTTAAACTCATAACTTATAGCATTAAACCACTTTTAATTATTTGGACATTACATGGCTTGATGAACATTGTTTGAATGTTCTACCATTAATTTCATAGTGTCCTCTTTATTTAGGAGAAGAACTTATTAAATTATTCAAAATTGTCTTCCTCCCAACTCTAGTGGTTTCCTTAGTGACATTATTCTTGAGGTTGTTGAATTCGTTATGCCTTAAATATTATTGACATTGTCATATCGTTATTCTAAATTTGGACATTCTTAAAAGTATAAGTAGGGGTCTAATAGACTCCTCTTCAAAGACAATGTCTCTAATATTATTCTTCCCCCCAAATAAACATCCTCAAAGAATACCGTATTACTTATTTCAAATATCATCCAATTAATTGGATAATAAATTTTTATCTTTATTCATAACCAATAAAGTGACCTGTATTTAATTGAGTCCAATTTTCTTTAGTAGATTTCAATGATCTAGCCTTAGTTGGACATTACCATATGTGAAACTCCTGAAGAGTTCTCACAACTACTTTAGTTGGGACTTTATTGAGACCATAAGCTGCAATGTTTATTATTCCTCCAATTATTAACCATATGTTATGGAGTAATAATTTTGTCTTTTAACTACACCACATACATTGAGTAATCTTAATGTGGTATATTATAAGACAATTCCACAAGCCTTTAGGAGAAAACATAAAGTTTATACTTTAGTTATCTTTAGCAGCTTTCTTTATGGGTTTTCTGTTGTTGCTCTTATACTTTATTGAGAAAAAGTTTGTTAGAAACATATTAGTCTCATCCTTATTATTGAAGTTCACTCATCATATATGATTTCTTTGTTGATATATGTTAAACATAATTAGCAGACTTCTTAATTGTACAGAGAATTATTGTAAATAATTTATCATGCTCGCATTAAACTTTATAATCTTTCAAAATTTAAATAAATTAGAATCATCTTGAGAATTCGAGTGCAACATTAGTATCAAGTCTTTGGACAACAATACTAATTTAAATATTGATGCTCTAACGCGGTGGTCAAATACTGACAACAAGAACTGTCAAGCAATAGCTTTCCTTTGGGCCGACTTATTACTCACATGTCAAACTAAATTATTGTCACGTATTTACCACCACAGGTGCTTATGTATTTCGGCCAGATATTAATCTACCTTTGGGCCGATTAATACCCGCAAGAAGATACACTCGCATAACATTATTGATTGGGGACCCATCACAAGACACCTTGTGCAACATTAGCCTCGTCTTTGGACAAAAATTAACTGCAGGGGTAATCTTGGTGTAATAATCAAGTACTGATAATAAGTTCTATCAAACAAAAGTCTATCTTTGGACTAACTAATGTTCACATGAACAATTCAAAATAATTATCACATACTTATCATCACATGTGTGTTATTATTCTGTCAAAATGTGCCTACTTATGGGCCGAACACAGAACACATGAATAATTCCGCACTCATCTATGTAATTTCAATAAAATTGCACTCCACACACAGAGGCTGTTATGGCAACATGAGGTTTTGATTGACTAGATTGAAAAATTACTAGACCAATTAAACAAATACTTAAAATAAATATTTATGTTTAATTGACGACATTAAAAATTGTCTCCCCAATTTTTGTTTAATTCAATCAAACAAATAGAAAATTTTTATGATTCATACCATAATGAAAGATTTCTTAACTTATTTTTAATGAGATTTCAATAAATATGTAATTGGGTTAACCAATTTCAAAAGGAATAATTTCCATTAATATATGTATCCCGACCGTAAAAAATGAATTGATTATGATATTGTAAATGTGTGCACCGAATTAATCTTCATGCTCATTTGATGTATGATAAATTACTTAATTAATTAATTAGTCAATTACCATCAACGAATCAAGTATGAGGCATTTGTAATTGAATAAGTAACATCAAAACTAATTCATCAGCAATTTCCATGAAACATTAACTAGCCCCAAATAAAAATATTGTTTGACACTTTATAGTGTGATCACATCCATTGTGGCTATCACTTGCAACCTTTAATTTATAAACAATACTCAAATATTTATTTATTAAAATATGAATCTGCAGCATATCTTTGATTAATATTAATATGCTAATAACTGTAATTCATGATTTGCAATACGTGAAACCTGTAAACATATTGATAAAATACTCAAAGTGCCCGTACAACATCAGGAAATTGCTAATTAACAATTCTTTAAATCTAAAATTCGGATTTAATATCCCATAAGTAAATTCAATTCACAGACTTTAAATTAACCAAACTAAAATCTGTGAATCATCGAAAAATCATTTTAATAGATTCAAAATCATGATTTGCATAAAGATTCAAATATAAATATTAGAATCAAACTATAATTCTTTCATATCTCAGAAAATCATATGTAGGGTGGCTTTGATACCACTTGTTGGGAAATTAATCCATAAATTCTAATGCCTTAACTCTATTATGATAAACTGAGATCATAACCGTAAAATGGAAGCGTACCTTAATCCATAGAATCGTTTAGACGGAGCACGAACTCGGGATCAGTGGTTGTATGACCTTCCTCAACTAAGCCTTTTTATTCCTTATGGGGACCGTAGTAATCCCTCCCGATGGGGAGAAGAGAAGACCATGTGTCCCTCCCGATGGGGAGAAGAGAAGACCATGTGCGGCTTAGTATGTTGGAGACCATAACCTGGGAAGCCTTTATATACTACTTGACTAGACCACTCATAATCACTTAATCACGTAGTATTAGGTATCTACTCGTTTGGCCCATATTAATTATTATTATAGCCCATTGACTTTTAACCTTAACTAGATCACTTAATTAAGTCCATAAAATAATTGAATAGCTAATATAATTGCATAATAATATATTGCCCACAATTAGATTATAATGGAAATTAATAAATTTCCAACATGGCATGCTTCTGATATTGATAGAGAAAGTTGTGCCAAAATGTCATGAATGAGTTTGTGGGTCATTTTTATTATAAAATCATTATTTGATTTTCATTTTATTTTCCGTGTTAATAGGTTGATTATTCAAATGCTGCATATTTTGGCTGCAGTGCACAAATTCAGAGCTACTAGAGAATTATAATTAACTATTTATTGCAGCAAAAAATTATAAATAAACACCTTTTTCTACATTATTTATTTAGATAACAAATTTTTGTATCTTGAGCATTCACTCATCTTTTGTTCTGTCTCTTTGCCAATTGCCATCACAATACTCTTCACACAGAAGTTACTATCTAGTCAGATCTTAATATTCCGCCAGGCCAAGAAAAGGGAATAAATGAAGGGAAGGCATCAAGATGTGAAACAACACATTTTGCAAAACATATTTATTATGCCTTTAAATCTAGCAAGAATATCAGTTTCTTGAGGTTAAAGATTTGGATTTTGATTTTATTGGACTCATCATTGATTTATACATCTTTATCTTTATATATATAATAGCACCAAATTTACCATGATAAAATTATTCCGCCCGAAATTAATTTCACCATTTTACATAAATAATCTTCACCTTTAGGTAACTTTTATGCATTAATCTCCACCATCTGTTTCTATAATTAAATCTACACCATTCATTTATCTTACACATTTCTATTCATATTTACATTATATAAATCAAAAATTTTTTGCACAAACCCTAATCTATCATTCACACCATTACTGCCGTACATTCTGGATTTTTTAAAGCTATGATCATTAGATTATCATCGGTATCCATCGACATAGTTATTCAATTTCTCACATCCATCTCTTCCCAATTCTGGCAACACTCTATATTCCTAATCTCAGCTAATTTTGAAAATTGATGGTGATCAATTACGAAAATAAAGACGACGAAGAGCATTCATGGAGGGAGGTGACCAATTGTCGAATCCTTCCAACCCACCCAACGAAAAAATTGAGCGGAATTGTTCATTGTCATTGTTAAATGTGTGAAGAAAATTTGGTCAAAATTTTTATTGGATCCAGACTCGAACTATTGCGATAACATATCCGAGTTCGTCGAAGTTGATCCCTCCAGCCTCTCTGGGCAGGTTTGTAATTTTTCGATTTATTGGGCAGAGCAAGATTTATTGTCGATTCTTTGATCTTCTGAAAATCATTCCAATTCTTGCGTGGAATATTTTCAAGAGGTTAGATAATTTTCAACATATCAGTTTTGTTTGTTTTATTAACCCTAACATATTCAGATTAATCTTAAAATTAATTATGAATTTATATCCCTTAATTGATGATGGTGTGACAGTTATTATTATTAAATAAATGCAGGTGATCAAAGGATGTGATGAGGGAATTCTGGGCGGTGAAAAAATTCCACCCATGCCTGCTGGTATGTCACATTTGCTCCATAAAAATTCACTCTTTGGCTTTTCTTCATTACACACACAGTATATTAATATCATCTAATTTTACATCTACCACATATTTCACACTTCAACCTTGGGTAAACTAAAACCCCATACTTGGGTAATCTTTCATATGTTTCACATTAAATAAGTGACTAATATGCATGGATTAAATGCAGTAGTGAATTTTGGGTGTTAATATACATAGGAGGATAAGAATCCCACTTGCACTTGGATAT
Organism: Pogostemon cablin; assembly: GCA_023678885.1. Classification (NCBI taxonomy): domain Eukaryota; kingdom Viridiplantae; phylum Streptophyta; class Magnoliopsida; order Lamiales; family Lamiaceae; genus Pogostemon; species Pogostemon cablin. Next base: position 5,910,484 of record CM043010.1, on the reverse strand, counting down.
GGTTCCAGAGGTGCAGTCTGTGGAGGAGGTATATTATTACTCAAACATTTCGCCATTCACCTCTAAATTATTACCATTATCACATCTTAATTTTTTTATATTAACTAATAATTTCATTAATGAGTATGAAAACTTTGATTTAGTATTGTTTAACAATTTATTTGACATTACACTTGAGAAAAATGAGTGAAAAATGAATTGTGTGATGCAGGATCGTGCATAATTCCACCAAATTTAGTATTTTTGTTCGATGTGGAGTTGATTGGAAAGGTTTAATCAATTCAAATGTTTCTCATATCAGCTTAACCCATTGTTGTCTTACAGTCTTAGTTTATTATGCATCTTTTGATACAATTTGATGCAACCTTTTGTGAAAATTTGGTCAAATTTGCTCTTTCAATTTGGTGCGACTTCAGAAAAAATTTGCTTCAACTAAAATAATATGAATATGAGTTGGTGAATAGAATTTTCACATGATTTGTAATATTCCTTGATCACAACTATGTTATTGTATAGTTTATTAATTAATTAATTTCTTCTTTTATTTTTTCAAGACTCATGGACTTATAGCTGGGCAAGACGTTGCAAAAAGGGAAATTGGATTTATTGAGGTAACTTGATATCATCTTCCCCTTATTATACTTGATGTCCTTGTGAGATTCCACTATTGGTTTCGTCTATATTTGATATTGAATATTGGACAGAAATTGAATATTTGATATTGGACAGAGTTACGGTAAGAATGGTTTATTTAATATTTAAAGAAGCGCTTTCATTATAAGTTTGTAAAAAACTAAAAATTTTAAGTTACATAACTGTCCTAAATTTAAATATGCCTAAATGCTGTTAAGATAAATGATACTCATCCAAAGCATGCTTTTCAGATAAATGATACTCATCAAACAATATGTATCCCCGAGCTAATAAGAATTTTGGTGGACTAGAAGGGCATTCATTAGAAGGAAGATTGGAAGATAACTTAGAGGTATCTATCATCAATTCATTTCAAACTTGAAATTCATTTTTCTAACATAATCATCATCTTATATTTTCTAACAATTTATTGATGCATATGTATATTTGTTCACTATGAGTGCACATATTAGCAGCAATTTTCATTTCGCAATGTGTTCAGATTATGAAGCAACAATAATTAAGTTTTAAGTTATAAAGGAAAATAGGCATTTTTTAAACTTAAAAGCTATGCTTTGTCTCTTACAATATGTGTTATAAATATCACCCATTTGTGGCTTATAGATAAGCCATTATTCAGCAAATAAAGAGCTTATATGTTTGTCATATAAGCTATCCATGTGTGGCTTTTGTTGCAATTTTACCTTAATTTTTATTTACTGTGCAAAGAATATAATCATATCAATATAAATATACCGATTTTTATTGGTAGAACAATTAGTGTTGTGGAATTCAAATCTTTAGAGATGAGATTCCATATATCAGTCTCTCAAGATTATCTTAGTCTCAGTTCTATTTACTGGTGGTAGATGAGATGGTTTGAAGGATAAATGATATCTTTATTTGCTGGATACATTTTTGAATGATTAAATGGTTGATTCTTATGCACTAATTACTATTTATAGGAACTTTTGTTGAGTATGTCGTACATGTATGATAAACAAAAATTTAATGGGCTTGGTGAATTTTGAGTAATTTGTGATTAGTTAATGCATTGCTCTTCAAAATTTGAACTAACAAAACCTAAGAATGTCAAGTGTTCGGAAAAGTAGCACATATCAAGAAATATACATGGTGAGGTGGTCTAAATTGTGGAGTTACTCAACTTAATTAAGGGTGAAAATTAGTTGTGTTAAAGTGGATTTTAAATTTTATTAAGTGTACACTGGGGAAGACTTAACAATTTGACACAGGATGCATTTATCATTCGTAGTATCAAAATTTTTACTTTCTTTCGGTATGTTTATAATAAATTGTATTTTTTCTTTACTTCTGAAATATTGTAACTGCCTGGTATGTTTGTAACAACACCATGGTTACTAACTGAGCTTGCAATCACCATAATTTGTAGAGAGGTAAAAGTAGAAATGGTTGTATAATATGTATACCCATACTTCATTTGGGTATAGATACTTGCATACAATTGATCTAATTTTTTCAAGAATTCGATATTAAAAATTTGTGTAGATATAACCATTATTTTTAGCTCAAGTCTTATTATCCTTATTTAGGATCACATAATTTGACTTTATTTTTTATTGGTAAGTTTTACATAATTCTCTTTGCATAATCAAACTTTAATATGATTTAATTTTTAAAATTTTGGTAAATTTTTTATTTCTATATTACATTAGTAGATGTTCCAAAGGTTGGCGTCTCCTCCACCATAACTACAGTTTCCACATTTGTAGAGCGCCATCACTCATTGCACGGCTTATGGGTTCTTTATTTTCGAACTCACCAAAATCGAAATAATATAGCATTTTTTTTGTAAAGGAAAGCTTCTTGCTGCATATGTATTTATAAATGACAATAAGCTTAAGGAAGAATTTAAGAGATGCATATCATCAGGGACCATGGCTATCAACAACGCTAGAAGTCTTTCTCCTCCAGTTATAGAAGTTATTTAGTACACATTCATATGAGATCCAAGCCCATACAAACAAAAAACTCTTCATGAGAGATTTTATCAGTAATAGTTAATCATCGGCTTTCAACATGTTTCAATTAAGCGCATGAAACGTGCTTAAATTTGCCTCTTATTGTTTCATCACTCATACTTGATTCTCATTTATAAAAACAAATTTGTCGGAGCAGCTTGCAATATCCACCTTGCCAGTTTGTAGTGTGGGTGAAAGTGGAAGAGGATCAAACCACGAGAAATTCTCCTTTGATGATTTCAGCCATAAAAATACAATTTTAAAATGTGGGTTTGCTGGTGATAAAGCTGCAAGATATCCCCATACACTTCAAAAAGTCAGATTCTATCTTTTATTTTATTATTTTTTTTATCTCTCACTATAAATGCTATTGCTTGGTTTTTATTTTCAAGAATCTCTATCTACATTAAGTACTTCGGCTTTCCAAAATAGTGGACATGCTTCATAAAATCTAATTTACTTGAGTTGTGATTCCATGTTATCCTTACAAATTTGTACTCTATGTAATTTTATTTTCGTATTTTCTTTTATATTATTTTGTTTATCACAGACCTGATGGTGTAATTTTATAGATTAGGTAAAAAATCAAGGATCTTTTATGACTTATTTCATTTTGACAATCTACCTTATATTTTACAAGCAAGACTCTTGAAGGGAACCAAGGCAAGGACGATAAATATTTCTTGACGGCCACCGCAAGCAGCAGCCGAGGAGTCCCGATGCAGGTATTATATATTCTTGGAGAGTTGCAGCTAAACTCAGTTTTTTAAGAAAATCAAACATTTAAAGAAATAAATAGTTGCATAATTATCTTCCATTTTTCTCTATTTATACTTTCTATTACAACTAAAGAAAATAGTTTACCTTGGGAATTTTTTCATATATTGTAGAGCATCAGATAATATTTGTTCAAAGAGTTGCATGCTGGAATGCATTTATCTAAGGGTATTGCTATTAATGACATTGTAGTTAGGGGTTGGCAAAGAGAAAGCTTTGAATATTACTTCTTTTATTTTTTGGTTTTCTGAATATAGATTCTGAGGACTCTTAAATAATTTAAGTTTTTCTTCTATTAAGGAAAGGAGACTATATTTAAAATATGAAGGGACCAAGGTAAGGTTATACTTCGACATCCTAAAAGAAATGAGTGTTTCTTGCTTTAGAGTATTTTCATTAAAAAAAATTTATTGCATAATCATGAACTGAGACATCATTGGTACCTTAGATATTTTCTGGAACTAGATAGAAATGTTTATCATTTTTTTAGGAAATTTTCTAGGTACTTTTGGTAATAAGAGATATATTTACAACAGCTGCAAGCGATAAGTTGGAAATATGTGTGGATATGATATGTTGTGAGATATTTGTTGTAGCTGAGAAGGAAAATACAAAAGCATCATCAAGTAAGATTGCAGCCTGTTTAAAAGTGATAATTTTTATGATGCAATAGTGAAACCTCACTTGCGATCTTGAAGTTTTTTCTGAGTAGTTATTTCATGTTTCGTAAAAGGAGGAAAAGAACAAAGTTTTGATGTTGTGGCTGAATCCTCACATTTGGATTTTTCCTTCCTCAAGCAAGAGATTTCAGCGACATAATATATCTAACAATTTGAGTGGTTGTGGTTGAATCTTAATCAAGAATGTCATTATGCTCACTTCTTGCAGCTATTTATCATAAGCTGTTGTTTAAAGTGCAGATGAATTCATGAGACTATATATCATGACTCCGTTGGACGGGAAGATAGATCATTGGAGCAATAAATTATAATTGCACATTAATACAGCTTATGCCAAAGCATCAAGATTTATAGGGTAATCTGCCACTATGTGTAAGTATCAATTGAGGTTTTGATACCTTGGATATTGATGTTTTCATTTATTCCAATGACAACAAACTTAATAGAAGCACTTATATTCCTATTGCACTTTACTGGTGATGTTCATCAATTCACTCATTTTGTTTACAAATTTCTATGTTGTCCATATTTCAATGTACTAATCTCTCACATCTGTTTGATATGAATTAATTTGGTATATGAATTAATCTGGTCAAGAGTTTTTGAATTTTGCCTTTCATTGGCAACTATTGCACTTGGGCTTTCTTGAGATGAAGGTGGTACCACAAATACTGCATGTTGGTACCGGAGGAAAACTAATTTTTGCTCTGATTTCGTAAGAAGTAATTTGGTTATATAGTTCATTATTTTCATACTTATTTTCAAATAGTAGCATGGTTTCTACTTTAGCATTTACAAATAAATACAGGGCAATTTGTGACTACTTTAATAAATTATATTTCTCGCAATAATATTGAATGAAATTTTGTCGTTGGATTAAAAATCCACTTATATTGGGGAGTCTTAACTGGTGCACCGGTGTTCCTTTAAGATATAAACCGTTAGATTTTATGATATTTAATCTCTTTTATGATATTTAATCTCCATCTTTAGATTTAAATTGGTAACTAACTTTATAAACTAAGTAATTACTATTATACCCTACATTAAAGTTATAAATTTGAGGGTGAACTCCATAAATGAGATTCAGATTCAAATTTAGGAAATGAGATTCAGATTTGTGTTTATTTATTTTTAATTTTTCATTTAGGAAATGAGATTCAGATTTGTGTTTATTTATTTTTAATTTTTAATTTATTTTTCGTACTTGATCATCATCTAAGAAATACTATGAGTTTTTAATATCTATTTTTTATTTTAGCCTCCAACGAATAGTACAGAAGTTTGATAATCAGCATGTAAAAAATGAGTCCGACTAGGGTGCACTGAGTACACCGGTGCACCTGGACAATTGTATTCGTTAGATTAATTTATCATTCAATCTCCACCATTAATTAAAATTAAAAAAAATTATTTTATTTTTAAAATAAATCACTCACTCCCCCATTTTAACCTATAAATTTGGAGGTGCACGGGTGGAACAGGTGCACCCCAAAATCACCCATAAAGTATTATGCAAATCAATGTTTAAATTATGATTTTCAATTTCTTCATGAGTAAAATCAACGTGGAACATATAATTTTACGATTGAAATTAAATGACTAGATCGAGTTTATTTGATTGGTACTAGCGAAAATACATTATCAATTTTTGCTGAATCTCTAGAGGATTTGCATCGGATCAAACAATAATCGTCTTAATTATATCATTAAATAAATAAATTTAATATTACAGTTTAAGAATTGAATAATGATTCAACATTTTAGGACATGTCTAATAGAATTTGTAATCTTTAAATTTTCTTTTACCATGTCTTTAAATTTTCTTTTGACTTTTAGCATGTCTATGTGATAAAGATTAGAGATGATAACAGGATATGCGGGTTGGATGATTGGTATCCATCTCCAACTCAACTCAGTCGTTTAAAGTAGGGTATATACCATATTCTAAGAGCATCTCCTGTAGTGCTCTAAAGCACTACTCTGGCACGAGATCTCCACTCCAGCAATGCATTAAGCGTTGCGCTAATCTAAAATTATCTACAGTAACGCGCCAGATGTGTCGCAAAATATTTCAGCGCTATTCTACTTTTCTGCTTTTTTTTCATGTATTTATCCATTTATTATTTATATTTTTATTATCTACTGTTGTCTATATTTTTTAATTATATATTTTTTAATATTATTTCAATTTTAATTTTAATTAATTCTAGTGAGGATTACTATTAGGTACATTAAATTTTTTTTATTACTATGAGATACAAACATACTAAAATATTACAACTAACTACAAAAATATATAGTGATATTCAAATACTACCCTTATAATGTGATGCACATAAATATTTGTGTGTAGAATGAATATTCATGTGCAGCAAAAGTGTGTACAGCAAAAAAAGTGTGTGCAGCAAAAAAATGTATATCTGGCGGCGGTCCGGTGGAGGTCCGGGGGTGGTCCAGTGACCGGACGGCGGCGGTCCGGCGGTGGGTGAGGGTTTATGGTTTGTGGTTTAGAAGCATATGAGTTTAGGGTTATATTTGGTATTTTACTTTAACATTTTGTATGTGAGAGTAATTTATTTAAATCAATGTATCTTACAGTAATTATGGGTACAAAGTGTGTACATATGAGTAATTTTTCCTAATTCTATTAAATTGGTTTATAATAATTTATAAATATTAAATTATAATTCTTTCTAAATTATAATTTATCTTTTTTTAAATTATTTATAAATTATAGTAGAATATATAATTTCATTTTTTAATAATAAAAAGATTACATTTATTGAATTAATATTAATAAATTATGTAAATTTATAATTTAATTAAAAATATATAATTTATTAAATTAAAATATCATATAAATTTTAACTTAAAATTTAATATAAAATGAAGTATTCAGGGAATATTATTTGTAGTGCAAAAATGTATTGCAAACTGCTGGAGCTGTATTGTAATTTTGCACTAAAGTAGTGTAAAATCTATGCTAGAATAGAGTAATCTGCTGGAGATGGTCTAATAGTTGATTCCACCACTTAGGGTTTTAGTGTATATACATGAACAAAATATTTAAATCCTTAATTTTTATTATACATACAAACTTAATTATTTTTTATATTAAGAAGTAATAAAAACTAAAAAAATATAAATTCTAAATATTTTAAATTTAAATTCATTTAATTTTTACAAAATTTTATAAATTATAAATTATTTTTTTTAAACTCATATTAAATATTTAATTTTTGGATTATTTTGTGGTGCACTCGATTCACCTGTGCACCTGGGATTTATAGAGTAAAATGTAGGGTTAGTGGGTAGTTATTAACTTTATTTTTAATTATTTTATTTTATTGAACGGTAAGAATTAAATAAAAATATAATCTAACGGGTATACAGGTGTCCCAAGTGCACCGCAGTTAATTTTTTTTCAACAAAGTTTTATAAGTTTTATGTTTTGATTTTTTAAATGTTTGAAATTTTTATTCATAAACTAAAATTTGAGAAAATAGCAATTTTTGTCCCATAATTTTGGTCCTATAACTTTTAATTTTTTTAATATTGATCCTTTAATTTTAATTTTAATCTTATAATTTTCACAATTTTTATTTTGATCCTTTTGCCAAATTTTAGTAACATAAAAGATTTGAAAAATATTATAAGACTTTGTAAGTTATGGAAGTTTGAAAAAAGTTTTTGCAAGAGACCATAAGCGAAAATTTATAAAAATTACAAAACTAAAATTAAAAAGGTAAAAAATTACAAAAATAAAATTTAAAATAAAAAGTTAGAATAAAAATTAATTATATCAAAATTACCAGATTGAAATTATATTATCTTAGTAAAATAAATAATTTAAATATAGATATTGAAATTTTTTTTATAATTTTATATATACTCCCTCCATCCCAAAAATATTGACACATTTTTTGGGCACGGAGATTAAGGAGTATAATAATTTAATATAAAGTGAAGTGAGAGAAATAATATTTAATGTGTAGTAGATAGTTGTATTAGTGGTGATTGTGATGTGTGTATGATCGGTGTTGTTTTCACCTAGATTTTAGTGTCTTTTATTATGTATTTTTGTGTATTTTTATTCTTTTTGTATATCATTTTGTGCTGTTACATGAAGATATGGAGAATTGTGCTTTGAAATGATAAATGTGTGATTTTCATGATTAAGTGCCTTAAATTATGTTATATTTGTGAATATTTATAGAATTGGTAAATTGGTGTAATTTGTGTGATTTCTAGGTGAAAATAGATTCTAGACACAATAAAGAAGATGTGGGAAAAATGGAGCTCAATTCCGAGTTGAAATGAGGAAGAACGAGCCAAAGTAAAATGCTGAAAAAGGCAAGTCTAACTTGTGTAATTTTTCTATATTCTTGTGGAGCTCAAAACTAGAGTTGTGATATATGGTTGGAAAGCTACGGAAGAGAGGATCGTGCGACCGCAAGAATCATTCGAATTGGAGATCGGATGTGAAAGTTATGCGTAAAACAGTGAGACTGCGCTGCACGCGATGACCCTACACGGCCCGTGTGCTGCTACACGGCCCGTGTAGGTGCAAAAGGCAGTTTTATTATATCCATTTGTTCTAGAAGCTTCCATGGGGGTATAAATACATGTTTTGACCACAAAATCCGAGAGGAATCATTTTGGATCAGTTTCCACACACACTAAACACCAAAATCACACACATTCATCTTCATCTCTTCCACCCTTCACTTCATCCATTCAAACCACTTGATCTCCTCAAATTCATCCATAAATCCATCCATCCACCAATCTAAGAAGAGGAATTCATCATTGGTTGAAGATTATAGCATGATCAAGGAGGAGGAAGTTCACCATCAAATGGGAGCCAACTTACCTTTATTTTGTTATTTTCTTCATTATTTGGCTCAATTGGAGCATGTTATGGATTGTATTGATTCTATTATGATATGTAGTGGCTAGTCCTCATGTGAGGCTAGCAATATGATTGGTTAGGTATTATGTAGATTTTGCACACCACAAGTTTGATGAAATGATTGTTATGAATATTTTCTATCATGAATGCTTATTCTCATTTTATGTATGATTTGTGTTGTTAAATTCTCTATTCATAGTGTTAGGATGACCATTCCAATATTATGTTTAGTGGTTTAATTGAATCATTGATTGCATGAGATGACTTAGTTAGTATGAGGAGAGTAAGTCATACCCTTCAAGTGCTTGGAACCTCAAGATAGGACATTAGTGATGAACTAGTGAGGGGAACCCAACTTATGATCATAGTACTTCATGGGAATTGAGAGTAAGAACAATCCTAGGAGATTTAAAGTTGTAAAAGAGTTGAGAACCTAATCACCTTGGCCATAGGGGTTAGGGGTACAAACGTGATTGCCCTTAATATCATAACATGAAAAACATCAATGCATGTGTGTGTGAGAGTCTATATATACCTTACCGTGAATGTTGTTTGCCTTACGTAATTATTAAATTGTTCACCTTCACCCATCATCCATCTCATTTGTACATGTTCTATCTTTTAATTGCTTTCTAGCTTAGTTTGTAGTGTAATCAACCCCCTCCTTTTGAATCGTCCTACTAGAGTAAAGCATTTGTCAAACATGGCTACCCACTTTCGCCTTTGGGTTCGATATCTTATAAATTTTATACTTGGTTGCTTACGTGCTACACACGATAGAGTACACTTGCTCTAAATCAATTTAACCAAAATTGAAACCAAGTTCATGGCGCCGTTGCCGGGGCGAAAGCCTTCGGTGTAACGTGTTTGAATTTGTTAGCTCTACTTAGGACATTTTTCCTATTTTTGCATTTTATATTTGTTTTGAAAATTTTGTTCTAACTTGTTCTTCTTGATAGGTACATCAACCTTGAAAGAAGGGGAGAAGGAACAAACCAAAAATAGTAAGTGGAGAAGAATTGTAGTAGATCTTGAGAGGAAGAGCAAAAATGGATTAATGCTAGAATAATGGAATATATGGGGGATGGCGCAAGGAGCTTACAATGTGAATACATTTCAACCGTATCAAGGAAACACTTATTATGTACCAAGTTCTTACAACAATCAAGTTCCTACGGTTACTCCTCTATCCGAAAATGATGTCATGATGGAAATGTTTAGAAGATATGCTTATGGAAGCGATACAAGACAAAGTTTTCAACCAAGTTTTTCAAGTTATGAGCATCAAAATGCCTATTCAATGCCTACTTCCAACTTTAATGGGGGACAAGTGTGGAACTTGCCTAGTTATCAAATAGGGAATGAAATATGTATGCAAAATGGGTTTGTTCAAGGGAATTTTCAAGAAGAGTGTCCACCATCTAATGAAGGGAAGCCTACAATGGAGGATCAAATGGCCAAGATCACTACTAGAAAACTGTGAATAGATATCGGTGATTATTCAGTATTTCCACCGTTATTAATAGAGGTGTTATTAAAGATCCCCAAATAGATATCGGTGAATCACCGATATCTATTTTATGTATAGATATCGGTGAATCACTTATATCTATTCAATATTCCACCATTATTAATGTAGTTGTTATTAAAGGTTTCCTAAATAGATATCGGTGAATCACCGATATCTATTCAATATTCCACCGTTATGAATGGAGGTATTATTAAAGGTATACTAAATAGATATCGGTGTTTCATCGATATCTATTCCCAAAATAGATATCGATGAATCACCGATATCTATTCAATATTCCACCATTATGAATGGAGATGTTATTAAAAGTACCCTAATAGATATCGGTGAATCATTGATATCTATTGTTACCAATAGATATCGGTGATACACCGATATCTATTCGTAATTCCACCGTTATTAATGGACGTGTTATTAAAGGTCCCCTAAATAGATATCGGTAGCTAACCGATATCTATTAAGTAAATAGATATCGGCGAATCATCGATATCTATTTTAAATTCACCGATATATATATAAATGTGATATTAAAGATATTGAACAATAGATATCAATTAATCACCGATATCTTTCTATTTTATTGCATTTTTTTAATTTATTCTATTTATAACAATAATTTTAATATAAAATTCAATAATAAAATTATCAAAACGAACTAAACTTTCATTCATTAACTATTTCAAGTACACAACTAATATCAATATTCAAATTCTATTTCAAATAAACAAAGTACATATAACAAGCTAAAACTAATTAGCAATCAAAATGGTATGAACAAATTATTTATCAAATATGCTGCAAAAGATATAATTAAAAGGCAAATACAAAACTTGTAGTTGCAGCTTCATCTTGAGAGAATGTAGAGTAGCAACCAGCCCTGTATCGAGTCAATAACCAACAATTTCTTTGTACTAATCAAAAGCCTCTCAGAGACTTACATCATCTATGCTGAAAGAAGTCTTGCAAAGGCTGCAAGATTCAAGCACACCAAACCTCAGAAATCCTCAACCCAACTTAAGAATTATGGTAATTAAATAAGGAGAAGAGTAGTTTTGAAACTAAAAAAATATAAAACTTAATTTAGATAGAAATAAGTAGAATATTTGAAAATTTCATAGAGCTTTATGATAACATGGACTTAGAGATTGAAGAAACTGAAATCACTTCCTAAACATCAACATATAATTGAATCAAGCCCTATATAACATAATATTCAAATAATTAGGCCGACCATAATACAATTTCCTCCCCTCATTTTTTAACAGTTTACAAAGCTAGCTAACAAATTCAAGGAACTGGATACTCCTTGAAACGACAAAGTACACATAAACACTACATGGATTATCCCAATCAAAAGTATATAAGACTACAAAAATCTATAACATTCTTTTCTAACTTCTTAAGCATCAAAATCAAGGCAAAACCTTTCCATTGTGCATGTTTTATTTTCTCATAATTAAATCAACAATACGGAAAAAGAGCAGATTATATGGAATCATGATCTATGTAACCAACACTCAAATGTAAATTCATACCATTAATCCCTCAAATAGTTGCTGAAATTGAAACATAAAGACAAACTCTAAAACAGGAAAAGAGAGGCACCCTTGTTGGAAGAATTGTTGCCATAATAGAACCCTATAACGATATAAGAGAAGCACAACAAAGATGAAACATGAAGAGTTCCTTATTAACAAGGATAGGAAAAAAGAAATATGCTAAAAATCAGGACATAACAACTGCAGCTTCATTACATTCCAGCCTTATATTCTCGTCCAGTGGGAGAGACAACAGCAAAATTTGAGAAATTCGCAGCATCAATACGTAAAACAGAACGATACAAGAAGAAGTAACAGTATAAATTGCAACTGAGTTAATGGCAATTATCCATTCTAAATAAGAATTTATAGGTATTTAAGTGACTTACACTCATTTTCTTCCTACGTCATTGAGCTGAAGGGTTAAAGACCATAGAAAGGACAACAACGATTATAAGTAGCTTACATAGTTCAAGAGGCAGAATGTCTTCAACCCTATTCAGTGGATTAGCTTGTAATATAAATCTACAATGCAGTTGATGATAATATTGGAGAAAATATCCGAGCTTCAGAAAAGCACTACGAAAATGAGACAAGCTTCAAAGTGAGAGTTCTGTTAATTTTACTGATAATAAACTTAATATCAAACTTTGAAGTCAATGAAAAGGATAATACATTCATCTTCAAAGGGACAGCACGAGCAGGGTATATCCATAATTATGCCAATCAACTATGAATGCTGATTGCCTTCACCAACTTGCCCACTTGACAACCACTAGAGTGGAACTGATGGTGGATTTTGCAGAAGTAACACCACATAATAATGAAGAAGCTTATTGTTCATAAAATGTATACAAGAAACAAGAAAATGAAAGTTAAAGAATATCTAGTGAACTTTCATAAATGGGTCTTGAAATCTTTCAATTTCTACATAAAAGAAATTCAGATACTTGGAGAGTCGATGCTAGCCACAACTAAAAAACACAGGAATATGTGAATCAAAACAACATGGATGATTTGACCCAGAATATGTAGAATAACAGCATTTAAATGAAACCACCATCTAGCAGGAAACCACCAGGCTGCCAACTCAACTGAGCTGGTAAATGAATTTTGCAATTGGGTTGAGGGATTTGAATTACAACATAATATGCTAAATATTACTATATACTTCAAACTTTTAAGCATGGTCTTCATATTTAAGAAAAAATCAGGAAATTCTTGCAATTAAGGGCATGCTTTTCTATAAATAAACTACAATAATTTTTTTAGCCAATGGATGCATCAGCCTGAACTTTTCACACAAAAATGGCATTCTATTGCATGTTAATTCAATTTTTAGAAAACAATGCAATGAAAAGTGCTATGAATGGAATGACAAAAGGAGCAACTTTGAACCTTTTTCAATCCAGCAGCCTCTTCTTCTAACAAAAAAAGTGGTCTCGGCACATGGAGTTCAATAACTTCTAATTTTCTACCTTTGACATCTAATTTGCTGTTAAGAACAGAGAGAGCTTCCTCAAATCGCTCATATTGGGAGTCTGATATGTTGTCAGTCCATGACAACAGATCTACACCAGGTCTTGCAAAACAGCACAGGTTATCAATATTACCATTGGTGTAATCATCACCTGCAAAATATATGGCAAACTTTGAATAACTAAATCTGTCTAAGCATTGGTTGCAGCGTCTGCTATCCTAAATTTAACCACAATAAATTTAGAAGTAAACAAATGGATAACAATAAAAAAAATGAATTTGACCAAAAGAAAAGCTAAAAAAATTAGAAACTAGTAGTTTAAAATGAAAAGAAATGCAAAATATATATACACTGAAAATTCCCACTCTGAACGTAAATCAACTATCTTACGAGAAAAAGAACTATTGTGTAGCATAGTAGATACCATCACCAATAGTATCACCAGTTGTGTAGGTAGGGCCAAATGTCTTTCCTTATCCAAGTCCCCAATAAAACAGTCCATCGTCACCATGATATCCATCACTGCTTACTTCCAAGCTGTAAGTGTAAACAAGCATCATTAAGGGACTCCATATGCAACAACTAGAATGGGCAAACAATGGGAGCCACTTAATTACTAAATGCTGAAAAATAAGATCGAATCTTGATTCAATTCTCTGAAGATTATTTGGGGGTTGGCTTTCGAATATGTCATTCGTGTTACATAGAATTATACATGTATTTTTCTCAAGCTCCTCTCCACCAAAACAACAATGGTTCATCAAACTCGGCCTCTCTAAAATAATAAATGACACATCCAATTTATTTTAATTTCAACAACAACAGTCCTTGTTTTATTTTAATTTCAGACTTTTTAGGAGTAAGCACTTATTCATAATTTTCCAGGAGTAGTTTGCAATTTCTAAATCTCAATTTAATTTTAAACAAGAGGGGAATTCGGTTAATTTTAGCAGTTGAAGACTGAATATAGATTAAAGGAATTCTGCTATCCCAGAAAAAAAGTAGGTTATCCAACTGGCTGCATCACAATGTTGCATCAGATTTACCTCGCTATCTATGTAAACTGTAAGTTAGAATTAGAGATGAAACAGTTTGAATCTGACCATATCAATTGTAAAAGCTTATCACAAGTTAGACGACCAGCTTTGAAGTTTTGAGCTTAAGCATTATGTTTGCTACTTTGCAAGGAGTCAAGTATTACAATTTAATCCAAATAGTGTTTGAAATCAACAGATTTCTTCTTAAGATAATATTGACTCAGATAATCAAACATGTCTCTATCACTTCTAACTATAAAAAATTTGTGAAACCTGATTCTTGGCTTTCATAGTCCGGGTTTAAGAGAGAAATTCAGCAGCAATCCCTTTTTCTTTCAGTGCATTCACTTGATTTTCCTGACAGGGGAACACATACTTCTGATTGAACGAAAAACAAAATTGAATACAACTAGAGAATTACTGGAACAATAGGAATATAAATATGAAATCCGCTTACCATTAGCGCTGAAATTGAAAGAAAGAACGCATATACTAGCCGTCAAATTGTCCTGGAGTTCACAAAGGAATAAAATTGTGCAGCATAGCCTTTCAAACTTTCAAGAAAATTAGCAAAAAATGGTCATATTTAGGACATAGCAAGATGTTAACCAAATTCAGAAAGCATCATAGAAACTAATGCAGCAAAGCTCTTAAACCATACAAGGATTGACCTTCAAGATCGTACTAACTTCATAAGCACATTCCACCGCAAAATATTTAAAATTCTTTAGGTAACTCTATTAAATATAAAATTTCAAAAGACTCACAACTGCATACTAATCCCTATTCATCAACTCACTCGCAAGTTACCCAAAAAAAATTCATACAAACAACTAACATAGTGATATAAGTCGCCGCTACAGATTTACATAATCACTAGCAAATTACATACTCAAACTAAAACTGTAACCATCCTATACCATCACTCATGAAAACATGAAGAGACATTTAAAAGATACATTATAGAAAAAGGTACATCAAGAGCTCTGAAACAACCATCTAAAACGTATTTTAAGCTAATAGTTCATTTTCATTAGGTTAGGTGCATAACATATAACTCCATACCAAGCACACATGGATATTATGGCTCCCTTGAGTTTCATACACAGAAATAATATTACAAGAGAAAGACCACCAAAAGAAAATAATTCTGATTGGATCTATATTCTATCACAACCTATCAGCAATTCAGCATACATAAACTAAGCATCCATTATGATAATTGGCGACAAATTCAGTAGATTTTGATCCTCAAGTAAGAAGACAAAGGGGTGTGTGTGTTGTATATATATATATCAAAGAAAGAAACCACTCCATTGAATAGAACAGCTCATAAGACCCCAGGAAACCAACCTTCGTTCGGTGTTGGTGCAGCTCCTTGAAAGGCGAGAGACGCAAAGAAATTACAATCATTAATCTCGAGCTCTCTGTTTCCACCAGTGCCCTGAGGAGTTCTACTTCTACTCGGATCACTCTATCTCAAAAGCCTCCCTAATCGAGTCTCGGGAACTGGCAAGTAATTATTAAGATTAAGAGAAAAATGAAAATCCATTATATTTTCAAAGGTTTACGAACCAAATCAACACAGGGTTTATATTAAGATTATCGCACATAGAAGGGTATGTTAAGGCTTTTTTAAAGAGGGATTAAATAGTGATGAGAAGACAACCTGTAACACCGTAAGTTCACACTGCAATTTTTCTGTCATGGCTCAATCTTTAAAGCCAAGAATTTCCAACTCCTTGAAGCCCATCATTTCGAACGCTTAAAAGCCCAGCCCAATCCTTTACTTCTATCAACAGTGAATTCAAATTTAAACAGAAAAGGATTTCTTGAACCTTAAGAAAAAAAAATGAATCGTAGTCTTCTGGAGATATTATTCCCTCTTATCAACTCCTTTATCTTCGAGAAATCGGGTTAGTCCTATGAAGATTATATCGATCAGCCGTGTGAATAAAATTTCAATCTCTCTCTTTTCTCTACACACGCTGACTTCGCTTCACGTATTCTACAAACGGAGAGAGAGGTAAAGTTCTCTCTTTTCTTTTTCTTTTCTTTTCCTTTTCTTCCTTCTTTCTTCGATCATTATGAAAAACCAGAAAACACTTGTTTCCTTCTTTATTTATTGCTTCAAACTTAAAAACACTAACCCTAATATTCTCAATTTGTAACCCTTACGTAAATATATATGTAGATTAGTTGTACAATATTTTATCGAAGTTATAGTAGTAACGGTCGATCATGATATTGTAGGTGACGAAGGAGACCCTGATATTGTCGTTAGTACTTGAACGCTAGACATCACTCGGTTAAAAGGTGGGGATTCTTTCATTCTTATATGTGTTTAGATGATTTCGTATGTGGTAATTGAAATAAACTTGAAATTGTTGTCACCTTATGAGTTGATGATCATACTTGAATGTTATGGGATCATATATTACATGGGTATGGGCTATAATGGTGTCATACTATAGCATGGGTATGGGCTGTAATGGTGTCATACTATAGCATGGGTAAGGGCTGTGAAGGAGTGTCTTATTAACGAATCACGATATCGTAAAGTTACATGGATAAGGGCCGAAAGGTGCCTTATTTTGACATGATAAAATTGTATTGTAAGTGAACTTAATTCTTGCACATGATATACTTGACATTCGTAAGCATGATAAAGTCTTCACTGAGCTTATGGTTGCTCACCCCGATAATTAATTTTATCTCAATTTAAGCGAGGCGAAAGCGTACGAGCGGGGGCGCGTAGGCGAGGAGACTGAATAAACGTTTTGACAAAACTACAGTTCATATGCTGCAAACATGTTTTAAATTCGATAATTTTATTGAACTTGAACTATGATTGACTTGCATGTCTGAGCCTCTGTCCTCGGCAGAGTGTTTGAGTTTTGTTTTATTGACATTGTTGGTTAAATTTTAAATTCTGGGTTCGAATTTCGTGATGGAATTTGACTTTTGAAATCGAAAGTGTGTTTGTATGAAGTCGATTGCTTTATTTGGTTTGTGATGAACAAGCATGTCAATTTATAGTAATTGTAGGTGTAGCTGTATGCATATTGTTAGTGATTTGTAGCGTGTGACTTGTACCTTGATGTACCACCTAAGTTATGCATGTTGGAAGAACATTTAATTAGTCAAGAGTGACAGTAGATAAATAGTTTGAATAGGTAGTAGTACAAGTGGAGAAAATTTTGGAATAAAGGTCAACTGTTTTAATTTAGTTTGCAAAGTCTCCATGTCCTGTATGTTGGCTACCTTCTTGCTTAAGGTTGTGGTTCAGTTGGGGACAGGCTGGCACTTAATAGTGTAAGTATACATGTTAATTTAATTTATTTCATTGATTGGTATTGAATAACAGTTTGCGTATTATAGTGGGGTAGAGTCGGTGGTTTCGAGTTATGCTCATGGGTGTTCAAGCTTGATTTGTTTTCCTTAATATGCCACTTGACGTTAAATTAGGTAGATGTTGGTGATTGGTAGGATTTCATGCAGGAAGGAATTGGATTTTTATAATCCAAAATGTATTAAGATTTTCAATGCCTAATAATGGAAGAGTATAGTGGAAGTGGCTGGGTCAGTAGGCCATCGGGGTAGCTTTCCTTCCCCATTTCATTATATTATTTATTTATTCCTATTTTGAGTAGTGAGTGCCCTGCATGTTTCACCCTATATATTTTTGTAAGTTGGACAAGTCCTGTATGTTTTGTTTTGCAAAGTTTTGGGGACATCAAAGTTGGTCAGTGGGTGCTAGTTCGTTCGAACTACTTTCAGATTTTGTTTGATAGGTGAGTTTGCAAGTTTTATAAATCTTGAAATTCTTATGATAATTCAATTTAAAAGATTTCTATAACATTCGCAGAAACTTGTAGGACCTGCTTCCTATTTATCTTTATCTCTTCTTAAAATATTACTTGTTTATCTATTTAAAATGTCTTGGTCATGTCCTAAATAAATTTTTTATTGAAAACTATATGCAAACTTCTCTTTATAAAATTTGGGTGTGACACAACCTCATACCTGAACGACGGTGGAACTAGCTGCCGGAGTGACCGGCGGGAGAAGATGTCAGGTGCGTCGGGCGCAGGCAAGTGCGGCTGCCGCGAGCCAGCGTTAGGTTGTGGTGCGAGCGGGGGCTGTTGAGGCCACCGCTAGGGTTCGTCATTCCTCTCTGGACAAGGCTGGTGCGGCTCCCTCTCTCGACAAGGTTGGTGCGGCTGGCGCAAGCTGGAGTCTAGTCCGTTGGTGGGGCGGGAGATGGGTGCGAGCACCGCGCTAGGGTTCGTGGATCCTGGTGACAAGATTGAACAAAACAACGATGAATTCATTTTTTCTCATTAATTAGGGCTTAAGGATAGAATTGGGGATTTTTTTGTTAAAGATTTCAATGGATGGAGAAGGATTTAATGTTTATGTTAATTCTGATCAAGCACGATTTTAGATTTAAGAACGTTTTTGTTTTCATTGATGTTTTATTTTTTTATATTTAATTTTATTTATTTTTTTAAATCATAATTAGATTAATATCATAGGAAAGATATCGGTTATCATAACCGATATCTATAATAAGAGTAAACATCGCCAAAAGATTGTTGGTGCTTGGATCGTTTGGTTAACGTGATCCGTTAGGGATCCATACGTTTCTAATATCAGCGGAAGCAATAAATCATAGAAACGATTACCGTTCACTAAGGTATGTAGAAGATAAAGGATTCTCGCTGACAGATTGTGCAGTCCCACGAGAATGGTCATAACTTCCTCGTCTGATGTCGGAATTGAATGATCTTTATGCTCAGACGATCCTCTCTTCAACGGATTTCCATCAGTATATTGATCATCGAATTCTGATCACTGTGCGATTTTATATAAATTTTGTAAGTTGGCGGACAGTAGCAGCAAACTACCTTCTGATCTTCTGCCGTATGTCCCAAGTCCGATCTCGACGTCGTGTGGGCGACGATCTACGAGACCTCCTCAATCTGCTCTCAAACCTCATCACACGTGAATAATGAATTAGATTAGGGTACCAGATAAGCTGAGATGACTTATATACATGGGCTACAGCAGGGACCAGGAGGAGAAATTGGGTTGGGCCTCCATTGGGCTTAAGTATCCAAGCTTAGCCCAAAGCTTATACTTAAGTCTAATAATAATAATATATTCCACTAAAATATTATTACTGCACTGCCTTTCCAATCCCAAAATTACGTTTTGGGCTCCTTCTTATTATGAGCCCGTTAGTCTCCCCATGCTTAAGATATACAATGTCCATTAATTAATTTAAGTTACTGACAACTCAATTAATTAATATCTCATCCAAGAGTAGTACCACTCAACCTCATTATCATGCCGGAATAAATTCCACCTGCAGTGTTTACATGATAATCCTTATGAGCTCCTCAAGGGGACATCATCAACCTATAACGGACACGGATTCCTTCTACAATCAACAGCACATCATAGAGACAGCACTACTTCCCAACTCATCGAGTTTGTTGATTTAATTACATGTAAATCTCACCCATTGATGAATCAAAGAAATACATACTGCCCTACGTGTCGAGGTTATTGTATAGGGATTAAGAGCACGAACTTCCATAATAACAGAGATCAAGTTCTCCTATAAGTCAGTATAAGTCGAACGATCTCAAGCGGTCCTGCTCAATACACACAAGTGCACTAATGTGATTCTATAGCCAAGACAAGCTAATACCAAACCACACTACAACCATCCCGATAGAGAGTCCCCGTCTATCTCAGTTGTGAGCATCTGTTTATACTTTATAAGGAAACCGATAATATGATCTTCCGCGTGTTGTCGCACAACATATTATCTACAGTATAAAGTAAGTGGACTATTGCATCGTGCATATAAATAAATTATAAGACGCAATCATTTGATCATATGATTATCATTTCAAATTAATTGTTATAACATTGTTCATACAAAAAGCTAGACTTTTAGTATACAATCCAACAATCTCCCACTTATACTAAAAGACTATGCTGTCAAGTCTTCTGCCATACATCTGATTTCCACTCCCACTACACGACCATCAAAAGCTCTCGCCTTAAGGCCCTTGTAAATGGATTTACTAGGTTATCATCCGATGCAATCTAGGTGACAACAACCTTCTCCTCATCATACGATTTCTCGTAACAGGTGGTACTCGCGCTCCATGTGTTTAATTGCTTTATGGACTTGTGATTCCTTCAAGTTTGCAACTGCACCAATATCATCAATATAAATTGTGATAATCTTGGGCAAACTTAGAATCACATCAAAGTCCATCATGAAGTTTTTAGAGTCATACAGATACTTTGGATGCCTCATAGGCTGCAATTTATCATCTTTCCATGATGGAATCCGGAGTCTGAAATATATTTCTATATAACACTCCTCCACACTATGACTCAACTTCTTAAAATTAAACACATAACCTTGAGGTGGATTTACTACCGTCCAATCTGACTAAAAAATACGAATCTACGTAATCCACAAGAAGCAGTGAATCTGCCCTGTAAGCCTACATATAATTTCCAGTCCTTCTCAGGCACTTCATATATATCTTACCACAATTCATCATTCTTGTTCCGGGTTACGTTGATACCCACTGTTCATGCCATCGGCAAAACAGTTATCCAATCTCGTGCATAGCATTCCTTAGATTAAGCTTCCTCATTTGCCGAAGCATAAGGAACCGCTTTCATCTTCTTTATCTACTTTTGTGTCACAAGACACATTCACTTAGATAAATTCACATGCTAAAATAAGTAAGGATCGTATCATCTTATGAAGTTTGAGATAAGCATAACATCCTTTCTTGTAATCCGTATTACCGTGATCAAAATGATATTTTTGCTCCTCTTAAGTCCTTCATATCATACCGCTTTATCAACCATACCCATACGCCGACAATACTCTTTCATTGTCTCCAATGAGCAAGATACTATCTACGTATAGTACAAGAAATACCACCACATTTCCGTCACTCTTTTCAATACACAAGACATATCCGAGCATTGATAAAATCCATATCACTGGATTTCTTCATCAAAACGGATGTTCTGTAATTTTGAAGCTTGCTTTAGTCCATTGAATGACACTTTTAAGCTTAATATCAAAATGCTCTTAGCTCTTTGCAATGAATCACTCTGGTTGCTTAACATAGATGTTTTCCTCAAGACTTCCATTCAGGAAAGCTGTTTTGACATCTATTTGTTATCCCTCATATTCCATATGAGTAGCAACAGGTAAAAGAGTCCGGATCGACTTAGGCATAGCTACTGGCGAACAGGTTATCTCATAATCGAACCCTTTCTTTCTGAGTATACCTTTTTCGCAATAAGCTTTGCTTCCAAGATTTTCACCTTACCATATGATCCTCTTTTATTTTGTATGAGCACTTCCAATGGCTTTTACACCATTTAGTGGTCTTACAAGCTCCCAGATTTAATTTAGAATTCATCAATTATATTTCAACATCATTGCACTAGCTAAGATATCGCATTTTGATCTTGTAGTGCTTCGTCGTATATGTGGGTTCAATCCATGTTTACTAGGGATTAAGTCTTACGACTCTCTCAAAACATGTATTAAACAGGTTGTCGAACATCCCTCCCACTACGACAAGGCATTAGATGCAATTGTGTATCAGACGTGACATGCGTTGCAGTTTACCTTGTGGTATATCCTCTTGCACAATTGGTACTAATACTTTGTGTTTTCTTCTCACATCCTTTAGGACAACTTATAAATGGGTATGTGATTTATTACATAGTCCCTTTCCAAAAATCTAGTGTTTGTGTTAACAATCACCCTTCAATCTTTTAGACTAAATAAATCACCTTCATTTTTATAGCATATCCCACAAACAGACAAACATTCAAATGAATTACTGTTTCTAGGGCTTATCCATAAAATGAATTAAGTAATTCCAAATAATTCATCATCCATCTAATCATTACCATAAGAGTATTATTCCTTCTATCCACCACACCATTCAGCTGGGGCTTGCCCGGTGTAGACCACTTGAGATTTAATCTCAACCTCTGATTAATAGCTCCTAATTATCCTAAGAGGTACTCGTAATGACGATTAAATCGTTATTACTTGATATATTTTCCATGATGCTTTACTGTACCAACCTTGCAATTCTTGAATAAATCAAAGAACTTAGACATGCAGTGCATCAAATAAATATATCGGTATCTAGAATAATCTTCGATTA
Source organism: Pogostemon cablin (assembly GCA_023678885.1). NCBI lineage: Eukaryota > Viridiplantae > Streptophyta > Magnoliopsida > Lamiales > Lamiaceae > Pogostemon > Pogostemon cablin. The sequence continues at coordinate 5,887,656 of CM043010.1, read as the reverse complement.
TTCATTACCACCTCTCGCCTGGATAATATTAGGTCCGCTTGGATCAGAATGAACCAATTCCAACATATATATCTTTGGCTCTACACCCCTTTACCTTGAAAAGGTAATTAATCAATTTTACTTCTAAGTAAGACTCGCAAGTCCGATAGTTTTCACTTCAGATAAACCTTACGGTCCATCTGCTATCAACTTTTGAGTCCTACTCAAGTAAAATGATACGCCAAATGCATGTTTAGTTCATCTCCGAAGGTTCCTTTCTCTTACTAAGATCAGAAGATGCATTATTAATAATTATTTGTTGCATCTATGGAATATACATGATTTAAGAGTATACAAATTGTCAATAACGTACCTTAACAGATTATAGTTCCATCCTTCATTACTATGACCATGTCATTTAAATGAAATGGAGTATCTATCCATAAATGCATAGAAACTGAAATAAAATTCTTTCTATGAAAACGTACGTAAAGATAATTTCTCGTAATCAAATGTCTATTCATATCGTAAGATAAATAAACAACTCCCACTGCAACAGCCACTACTCTCGTAGTATTACCCATGTCCATAATAATCTCATCATCACTAAGTTACACGCTTTTAGTGATTCCGGTATCTACACACAACGTGTCAGTAGATGCCATCAATATTCATGCTTCAACAACTAGTGAATGAGATACTAACTTTGTTCACTCCTTTTATGAAATTGTATTTCCTTTATCACATGTTTTGTCAGAAGTTTCCCACCATATACAACCTCTTGTAATTCAGGAGAAACTTACTCAAAACATCTAGGCAATTATGAAGAATAAAATTGACTTAGGTTTCCCCTTCAACTTCTATTCCATGTATTTCCAATTCATTCAGCAAATTCAATCATGACCTACCGCCTTTTAACTTACTCAAGTATCCGAAGAGTTACATGAGACCATCATATTTCTATGAATCTCTTATCTCTTCACCAGAGACTTTAATATGCATCATGATAAGTCTTTTGTGAGAACACACATGTATTTCTTAAGCAGTAAAATTAGAATCCAAATTCTTTTCTAATCATCTAATTTTGGACCAGTAAATATAATTTCTTTTAGTCAACCATAAGTGAAATAAAACTATTTGAAATTCAGAGAATCATAAAAAAATACACCGATCAAATCTTCGAATTTATCCATTTATATTGATTCCCTCAAAACAATATAAAATATAAATTCACCGACATCTCAAGCACCGTGAGTTTGCAAGCCACGATAGTGTGGACGTTTACAAACCCGAATATTTACAAGAAAAGGTTTTATCCATTAATTTCATTTGTTAACCTAACTTTATGACAAAATAATTAATAGTCGGTTCCTCTTTAGCCATGCAAATAAAAGCAGTGACTCCGATGGGGAGGATACTTATTATTTACACCTAAGTGTACACCATTATTTGACCCCAAGTTCATTGCGCGAGCTTATGTGCCTTACAGATGGAGAAGTACACACGCGCTCGGATAACTTCCTACAGTCATCAATTATAAGTCTGTACAGTGATCCGCACATGAACTCATCCGATAGGGAGGAAGGTCTATGCCAACACGCAAGTTCATGTACATCACATTACAAACATAATTTTAAAGAAGCCTGTTCCAGCAATATCCATGAATAAACTCATCCGATGGGGAGGAAGGCTCTAATGCCGACGCGCAAGTTTATTCACATTGCTAACAAACCAATAATGGAGGCCGCGGGAATTAATTACCAATCCCCTCTCCCACTTAGTTATTTAAAACCAAGGGTTTTTACATGCATATAATATTCAGAATAATATACGCAACCTAGCATGCTCATACTTCCAAATATATAAAAATAATTGACCAATAAAACAATTATAGAAGTTATATATAAGGAAATAAATTGCCAAAAATAAGTTGACTTGATCAACACTCCAACATACATGCATATAATATACCAAATATAATACACAATCTAGCATGCTTCTATATAAGGCAATAAATCATAGATAATCATGCATACATATATAACAATAATCAATTAATAAATCAATTATAACAGTTATATAACAGCGAATTCGATTGTTCGCCACCAATCATGAATGCGGACAACTGCGACGGGGATCGACCTCCCCGTAGCCTACTCCACCACTCCGGCACCCTGCCCGATCATATTGTGAAAACTCACGCGGAATCTGATGCTGACCAGTCTAACTTGATACAAACCCGCTCGAACCTAGTGCAGAGTCGATCGAACCTGATGCAGACCAATCGAAACTGATGTGAATCCGCTCGAACCTGGTGCATCATCGATCGAACCTGATGCAGACCAATCAAACCTGATGTGAATCCGCTCGAACCTAGTGCAACATCGATCAAACCTGATGCAGACCAATCGAACCTGATGTGAATCCGCTCGAACCTGGTGCAGCATTGATCGAACCTAATGCAGACCAATCAAACCTGATGCAAATCCGCTCGAACCTGATGCAGACCAATCGAACCTGATGCAAATCCGCTCGAACCTGGTGTAGCATCAATCGAACCTGATGCAAATCCGCTCGAACTGTCGCTCGTCCAAGGGCCTACTTGCACGGTACCAAGTTCAGCCCAACGGGAAACATCAAACTACACCAGCTGTCGTTCAGGGTTCGCAACTGTAGGAATCAGGGATTCCAATCTCCACCGTCCAGAATCTACTCCTATGAGTTTTAAACATGTTGTCCAAATTACAGGTCGATCCAACGGTTAGTTTCAGAGAAACAGCTCTATACCCTCGACTGCGCAGAACAGAATCGCCCAAAAACTGCTTCTGTTTTCGGCGTATTCCCGACAACAAAACACTTCAAATACGATCTTCACCGTTCAGAATGTACATCCACAAAGTCCAAACGTGCTGACCAAATTTCAGCCTGATCTTACGGTTAAAACTCTGGTTATTGCCTCTGCAATATCACTGCGCTGGATTTTCTCTCAATTTCTTCCTTCCATGTGAAATTGACGAACAGTTTTCGTCGAATCCTCTCACACACAACCATCGACGAACATATATGATATAGGGTATATTTCACATAGGGATATTCATGGTTTGCACAGTAAAACCAAAACCCTAAACATGCGATCCTAATTTCGAAAAATTAATCACATAAACCCTAGCCTAACGTGTCACGCTTCACCACGAAACCAAAGCTCTGATACCAATTGTTGGTGCTTGGATCGTTTGGTTAACGTGATCCGTTAGGTATCCATATGTTTCTAATATCAGCGAAAGCAATAAATCATAGAAACGATTACCGTTCACCAATGTATGTAGAAGATAAAGGATTCTCGCTGATAGATTGTGCAGTCCCACGAGAATGGACATAACTTCCTCGTCTGATGTCGGAATTGAATGATCTTTATGCTCAGACGATCCTCTCTTCAACGGATTTCCATCAGTATATTGATCATCGAATTCTGATCACTGTGCGACTTTATATAAATTTCGCAAGGTGGCGGACAGTAGCAGCAAACTACCTTCTGATCTTCTGCCGTATGTCCCAAGTCCGATCTCGACGTCGTGTGGGCGACGATCTACGAGACCTCCTCAATCTGCTCTCAACCCTCATCACACGTGAATAATGAATTAGATTAGGGTTTCAGATAAGGTGAGGTGACTTATATACATGGGCTACAGCAGGGACCAGGAGGAGAAATTGGGTTGGGCCTCCATTGAGCTTAAGTATCCAAGCTTAGCCCAAAGCTTATACTTAAGTCCAATAATAATAATATATTCCACTAAAATATTATTACTGCACTGCCTTTCCAATCCCAAAATTACGTTTTGGGCTCCTTCTTATTATGAGCCCGTTAGTCTCCTCATGCTTAAGATATACAATGTCCATTAATTAATTTAAGTTACTGACAACTCAATTAATTAATATCTCATCCAAGAGTAGTACCACTCAACCTCATTATCATGCCGTAATAAATTCCACCTGCAGGGTTTACATGATAATCCTTATGAGCTCCTCAAGGGGACATCATCAACCTATGACGGACACGAATTCCTTCTACAATCAACAGCACACCATAGAGACAGCACTACTTCCCAACTCATCGAGTTTGTTGATTTAATTACATGTAAATCTCACCCATTGATGAATCAAAGAAATACATACTGCCCTACGTGTCGAGGTTATTGTATAGGGATTAAGAGCACGAACTTCCATAATAACAGAGATCAAGTTCTCCTATAAGTCAGTATAAGTCGAACGATCTCAAGCGGTCCTGCTCAATACACACAAGTGCACTAATGTGATTCTATAGCCAAGACAAGCTAATACCAAACCACACTACAACCATCCCGATAGAGAGTTCCCGTCTATCTCAGTTGTGAGCATCTGTTTATACTTTATAAGGAAACCGATAATATGATCTTCCGCGTGTTGTCGCACAACATATTATCTACAGTATAAAGTAAGTGGACTATTGCATCGTACATATAAATAAATTATAAGACGCAATCATTTGATCATATGATTCTCATTTCAAATTAATTGTTATAACATTGTTCATACAAAAAGCTAGACTTTTAGTATACAATCCAACAAAGATATCATTAGACAATCACCGATATTTATTATAAAACTTTTGTCCTAATAGATATCGGTGCTAGTATAGATATCAGTCATTAAGCTCATAGATATCAGTTTTTAAATTACCGATATCTATTCACTGATATCTATTCCCAGTTTTCTAGTAGTGGATGTTTGATTTTATGAAACAAGAGAAAAATGTGAATGATAAAATATTTGACTTTATGAAACAAGATAAAGAGGTGAAAGATAAAAGATTTGACTTTATGAAACCAGAGAAAGAGTTGCGTGATAAGAGATTTGAGGTCCTTGAACGTCAAATGAGTCAAATGATAAGTGAACGGAACACTCTTCACGACATGGAAAATTTTAATGAAAAGATTGAAGAAAAGTTGAAGGTAGAAGAGTGTTCGGGGGATAATGAAGAAGACTCAAGAGATGTTGAGTTTATTGAGGATGAGCAAGACAAGGTAAAAGAAAGTTTAGAGGAGGAAAGTGAGAGGAGCAAAGAGCTTAAGGTAGAAGAGAGCTTTGAGGATGAAGAGATTATTCATGACTTCTTGTCTCTTGATGATGAGAAAATTTTAATTGAAGATGAAGAATTGAGAGAGGATTATGAATTTGATGAAGTGGAACAAAGTCTAGAAGCACTTGATGATGAGTTCGGGAGTGAAATGAGCATTTCTACACCTTTTGACTCTCCAAGTTGCATTAATTTTCAAAATATGTTTATTTTGACTTTGTCTTACCTATTAATTCTTCTCAAAGCCTTAGGTACAAAAGAGAGCTTGAAGAGATGTTGGGAACATATTTGATAAAAAGGAATAAGTGGTGGTCTCGAAAGGAAAGGTCAATGGAATGCAAGCTCAAAAGAGTGGAATTTTTAAAGCCAATCTCGAAGGATGCTACTATGGTCGTTACTTGCCACATATGTGTAATAGAGGAAGAAGCACAAAGATTAAAATTTGATGGCAAGAACGAACGATATCCTTGGCCATTCCGATGAGTTCTCCATATCCCGTCCGGCTTGAAGACGTTAAACTTTGCGCTGGATGTGAGATAACCCATTGTTTATTTTAATGCTTTGATTTAGTTTTCTTGTATTTTTGGCATGTAGGTTGATTGTGATCATGGAGAAGGATGCATATTGAAAATACGAGAAGTGCTTGATTTGAAGTGTGAAGGGACGTCTTACCACTTTTTGCAAACTTAAATCGAAACTCTTGTTTCAATTTAAGTTTTGGGGGATAGTGTGTGGTGGACGTACCTTGAGTGTTGTGATGCATATACTTCTCTATAAGAAGCTCATTGTTGGAAACTACAGGGGTAAGTCCCACCACTTTTTGCAAACTTAATTCTCAACTTGTTTCGATTTAAGTTTGAGGAGAGAGTGCGTGGAGTGACTCACCACTTGAGTGTGCTTATTATATTGATTGAGATATTGAGAGATTTTTTTGTAAAATTGGGTAAATTTTAAAAATTTCCTCATGAGTATTGGTTTGATTTTGGTATGATTGATTGTGTTGAAGTGCATGTTAGTTCATATTTTGGTAACAATTATTGAGCTGATGATTTTTTGATGAAATTTTGAGCATATGTGAGGTATATTGGAAGTACAAAAACAGGGCAAAACAAGGGTTGAAGTTAAAAATTGGAAAAAATAGAGAAACGGCTACACGAGCCATGCTCAGTACACGGCCCTGTAAGAGGTGGCCGTGTACTGACATCAGAAGTTGCTACTCGCCCAGAGTCGAGGGTGAGCTCCGAACTTGAGCCGTGCAGGGAACAAAACACACGGGTCGTGTGCGGAACACGGCCCTGTAACACGCAGCCATGCTCGAGCATCAGAAAACGCTACACGACCACGACTGAGGCCGTGTAGCGAAGCACGACCCGTGTAGTGTCTGAAGGCAGTATTAAAAACCCGAGTTCGCGAGCAGATTCAAACCCGCCATTCACTCAGTACGCATTCCAAGGTTCTAGTTCGTCTTGTATGCAGCCCATTTACCCGTGCTAGCTATTTCCACCTCCAGATGTCTTTTCAGGGAGTTCACTTTACTACTCATCTTTTCCATTTGCTTAGCATAGACAATTTGATTTGATTTTGATTGATTGGATTAGCATGTTACTTCATTTGTTATGTACTTGGGAGGTTTACTTGCTTTATTAGTTTTCTTATTTTTGAATAAGGTGGCAAAATATTGAGCTTAAATGTTATTGGATTATGAGAATTTGTGCTTAATTTTCTTTTGATGGATGAATTATCGTTTTTGCATGTTATGTGTTGTTTTCTTGTTCCTTGTTTGGTGAGTCTTTGCTCATGTGTTTTGTTTGTATTTTTATTCTTGTATAGGTATGTTTGGTGGTTTGTTTCGGGAAGTTGTGAGTCATTTTTGAATGTGAGTAATGGCATGTGTTTGTAATAAGTGATGGCGAACTATGTTGAGAATCTCTACTCTTTAAAATTGTGACATGTTCTATTTAACTTGTTCAATTTTGAGATGAATTGAGCTGTAATGAGTTCCTAAGGGTCTGAGAAAAAACTTGTGAGCGTTTGAGCCTCAACCGTGCCTCCACAGTTAGTTTTTCATGAGTGGATCAATTGAGTCTTGGTAAACTAGAACTTGCTCATGGACTACGGGAATGAGCCCGATTGGTGGAGGTTAGTGAGATGATCTTAGGTCATCCTTGTTACTTTAAAGTCATTGTCATATATTTTCTTACCTTATACATCATCCCTAGTTAACCACTTTGAGCCTTAAAGCCTATTTTTGTGATATTAGCACATTACAAGCCTTGAATACCCACTTGAGTTTATATATATAACCTTTGTGTGGGTGATTGAGGAGATGATGGCCTACAAGGTTTGATGTGAGAATTGTGCAAGAGAAAGAAGGAAATGGTAAACAAGCAAGAAAAGGATGAAAAGAGCAATCAAATACACATGCAACCTTCAAAGTAAAAAAAAAGCAAAAACAATAAAAATATGCTCAAGCAAATGCCAAGTCAAAGGAGGTAGCATGAAATCAAAAGAAGCTCAAGAAATCAAAGGAATGATAATGATTAGTGCTTGTGATGAAAAAAGGAAAGAAAGGAAGATAGAAATGTGAAGAAGTTGAAGAAGCTGATCATCTCTTCGATTACTTACACTCAATGAGTCACTCTTATCCATAATCTCCCTACCCTTACCAAAAAGTATAATATTACATCCAAAAGTAAAGTCCTTTTTTATCATTAGTTGAAGCCTTGGTGGCTTGTGAATGTAGTCCGTGAGCAAGTCTATGGTGCATCGGGTTTAATCGATTGATGAGTGAAAATTACCCTACTTCATAGAGTGTTGAGTGTATTTTGATATCCGACGTGAGGTTTGGACCGAAAAAGACTTTTTACTCTTAATTTTCTTAGACTTGAACTTGTTAATTTTTTATGTCATGATTTTAATGTTGTAGTGTGACTTGATATGATTTGTAGTCCTTGTTACTTATGATATGTTGTTTCTTATGTTCTTTAGGTCTTTCTCTAGGTGAAATTCCCCCTCTCGTTTTCTTATTTTCGTTGCTCGAGGACGAGCAATACTTTAAGTTTGGGGAGTTGAGCGGTGCCATTCTCACCTAGATTTTAGTGTCTTTTATTATGAGTTTTTGTGTGTTTTTATTCTTTTTATATATCATTTGTTGGTGTTATATGAAGATATGAAGAATTGTGCTTTGAAATGATAAATGTGTGATTTTCATGATTAAGTGCCTTAAATTGTGCTATATTTGTGAATATTTAGAGAATTGATAAATTGGTGTAATTTGTGTGATTTTCAGGTGAAAATAAATTCTAGACACAATAAAGAAGATGTTAAAAAATGAGCTCAATTCGGAGTTGAAATGAGGAAGAATGAGCCAAAGCAAAATGCCTAAAAATGCAAGTTTAACTTGTGTAATTTTTCTGTATTCTTGTGGAGCTCAAAACTAGACTTGTGATATATGATTGGAAAGACACGGAAGAGAGGATCACGTGAGCACAAGAATCATTTGAATTGAAGATCGGATGTGAAAGTTATGCTTGAAACGGTGAGACTGCGCTGCACACGATGACCCTACACGGCCCGTGTGCTGCTACACGGCCCGTGTAGGTGCAAAATGTAATTTTATGATATCCACTTGTTCTAGAAGCTTCCATAGGGGTATAAATACATGTTTTTGGCCACAAAATCCGAGAGGAATCATTTTGGATCAGTTTCTACACACACTAAACACTAAAATCACACACATTCATCTCCATCTCTTCCACCCTTCACTTCATCCATTCAAACCACTTGATCTCCTCAAATTCATCTATAAATCCATCCATCCACCAATCTAAGAAGAGGAATTCATCATTGGTTGAAGATTATAGCATGATCAAGGAGGAGGAAGTTCACCATCAAAGGGGAGTCAACTTATCTTTATTTTATTATTTTCTTCATTATTTGGCTCAATTGGAGCATGCTATGGATTATATTGATTCTATTATGATATGTAGTGGCTAGTCCTCATGTGAGACTAGCAATATGATTAGTTAGGTATTATGTAGATTTTGCACACCACATGTTTGATGAAATGATTGTTATGAATATTTTCTATCATGAATGCTTATTCTCATTTTATGTATGATTTGTGTGGTTAAATTCTCTATTCATAGTGTTAGGATGATCATTCCAATATTATACTTAGTGGTTTAATTGAATTATTGATTGCATGAGATGACTTAGTTAGTATGAGGAGGGGTAAGTCATACCCTTCAAGTGCTTGGAACCTCATGATAGGACATTAGTGATGAACTAGTGAGGGGAACCCAACTTATGATCATAGTACCTTCATGGGAATAGAGAGTAAGAACAATCCTAGGAGATTTAAACTTGTAAAAGAGTTGAGAACCTAATCACCTTGGTCATATGGGTTAAGGGTACAAACGTGATTGCCTTAATATCATAACATGAAAACCATCAATGCATGTGTGTGTGAGTCTATATATACCTTACCATGAATGTTGCTTATCTTACATAATTCTTAGATTGTTCATCTTCACCCATCATCCATCTCATTTGTACATGTTCTATCTTTTAATTGCTTTCTAGCTTAGTTTGTAGTATAATCAACCCCCTCCTTTTGATTCGTCCTACTAGAGTAAAACATTTGTCAAACACGGCTACTCACTTTCGCCCTTGAGTTCGATATCTTATAAATTTTGCACTTAATCGTTTACGTGCTACACACGATAGAGTACACTTGCTCTAAATCAATTTAACCAAAATTGAAACCAAGTTCAGTGTGTGGGCCCATGTAAATAAATAAATTATTTTTGTGTAGGTCTCATGTTCTTAAAAAGGAAATATGTCAATTTCTATGGGACAACCCAAAAAGGAAAATGTGTCAATATCTTTGGGACGGTGTGAGTAATAATTTTTAAAACTCTAAATTTAAATACTCCAACTATCTGCCGACAAGGATGCCATTTACTTTTTGTGCGTGGATTAAGAATTATTATTATTTAATATGTAGTGGATAGTTGTATTAGTATGGTGCGTCGATCCTATATTTTAATTGTATTAGTGATATGGACGTCCGAAATGACAAAATGAGACATTTGCTAACAGATAGAGGGAGTATCAAATATGGGTGCAATTTTCTAAAAATAAAATCTAATATTCTTTTCTATAAATATCTTAAAAGTTGGTACTTAATCGCAATTTAAGTAAGAGGGTTGTTAATGATATAAGCCATTTAATACATATAACAACCACTAAGGTTTGATATCATTTTTAGGAATTTGGTTCCAAATTATAAAAGTCTTAATTGTTGGAGTTTCAGGATTCAAATATTAAAAATAATTTGTGTTATATTGATTAAAGTTTTGAAAAAAAATCACATATTTCTACATACAAAATGTGCATAAACGACCAATTGTTAATTGTATGTACGTGCCCAGTAAATTAGACCACCCCTATGAATTGATGCTATGTTTTTAGAGTTTTAATTTTAACTTATAAAAACTCTTAACTCTTTTAGAGTTTCAAGTTTCAAATATAATAATAAAGTTATAATATTATATTGATTCAAGTTTAAATAATTATACTATAAATTCTATTGAAAAAGAAGGAGGGTATATATAGATAGCTTTACAAGAATTATTATTATATTTTTAAAGAGGTATTTAGAAGCGTATGAGCTATTGTATAAACATTAATTAGAGTGCAATTATACTTTCTTGATGTCTTTCAATTAAATATGCAAATAATTCTTTTCAATGTGATTGAATATTAAATTGTGAAGGGTTAGTAGTTATACTTTTTTCAAAATTATATATCTTTCAAAATAATCTTTTAATGGGAGTTGTCATACATTTTTTAAAATTTATTATTTATTTTTATAGAAGTTTAATTAGTTAAGTTTTTAAAGCTTTGTTGATTTAAATTCTTTGTTAAACACAAAATTATATTATGTGTTAATTATATTATTTGTAAATATTTATATTTAATCTATTAATTTTTATAAAAATTATGTCAATGTTACATTAAAACTTCGACTTTGAATTGACTAACCAATTCCTTATAAGGTCTTCACTTTCATTTTTCATAATATAAAAAATTTCAATTACAAATTTTATTATTGTAGATCTAAACATCTTTGGTATACATGCTATTATACTATATTAATAAGGGATTCGTCATATTAGTCTTAATACATTAAAAATTAAACAAAAAATAATATATATGATTGCACTCACAATATCTTACTTTAAATGCAATTAAATAACTCTAATATAATTTTCAATAACCAAAACTCATTCTTTTAATTTTTTTATAAATTACAAATAAATACATTATTTTTATCATAATGTCTCCCCGTGTATCGCACGGGTTAAAACACTTTATATTTATATCACATACCGTGTTTACTCCCACATAAAAATTTCTAAGAGAGAGAGCTATGGGTAATTTTCAAGAAGAGGAAGCTACGAGACAATAATAGTGTCTATAAGATTTGGATAATTCATACCATAACTAGCATAAAGACCCTTCATTACACCGGGACATCAAATCAATACATTTTAATAATAATATCAATATCTCTACGTCTCATCCAAATGTTTACTCTCTCCGTGCCTCTTAAAGAGAATATTTTTTTTCTATTTTGGACGTCCTACCCAAAAAGTCTCATTTCACCCACCCCACACATATACATTCACTAATACAATTAAAATATGAGAGTCACACTCCCACTAATATAACAGAATAAATAATAATACTCCTTAATCCACTTGCAAAAACAAAAGATCCTCTTTGGATGGGACGGAGGGAGTAAATTTGTATTTTTGTACGTATAATAAAATATACAATATTTTAATATATAGTGGACATAGATTTAAAAGGTAATTTTGCTTTTATGCTCTCAATTTTAATTTGAATTGATGGTAAATTGTGTAATATTGTAAAACTTTTAGAAATATTAACTTTTATATATTTGACCCACACTTGCTAAAAGGGAAATGTAAACTTTTAAATGAGATAACCAAATAAAAATATTTAAATGTTATAATGGGAGGGATAGAGTATATAAATATTTTATTATTAAATAATAATTATTTTTTATGTAAATCTAGAAGAATGGATTAATAACATGTTGATATTTGAGTTTTAGTGTATGATATAAATTAATTAATAGTAGTAATTAATATTCTATGTAATTTGTTATTAGGAGCTAAATTAACATTATTATATTGATTTGAATTACTATATTATAATTTTATAATTTAAATCTTTCATTGAAATCAATTTTTATAAGTTTGATATTTATGACTTGTGTAAAATATTTTTTAAAATGATATAATGTTTTATTTTATAAGTTCACATTTTGCAATTGTATTTATATATTTATTTATTTTTACATGTCAATTATTTCTTAATACTCCCTCCGTCCCGTCCAAATAGTCTCTTTTTTCCATTTTGGTCGTCTCATCCAAATGGTTCCTTTCCTTTTATACACATGGGTCCCACACTCACCCACTAATACAATTAAAATATGGGGCATACACTCCCACTAATACAACTACTCACTACACATTAAATAATAATACTCCTTAATTTACGTGCAAAAAAGCAAAATGCACCCTTGGTGCCGGATGGAGGGAGTATATTTTAGTAAAAAAATTTAGTTTGAAATTTAAAAAGTTAATGTAATGAGAGAAAGTATCTTCTTTAAAAAATATCAAGTATCTTTGAAACATGGCACGGATCGTCATCTGCAATGTCAATTCTACTAAATTATGATTAACTATCCCATTTTTTTCATTCATCAATTATTCCGACAAGTGTGCAATGTTTAATGATTTTTTTTCCTTATAGTATTTTAATTGAAAAATAAGTTACAAAAAATTAAATAGAATACTATTGAAGATTAAGATATTCAGACCACAACTCTACTTTCTCTATTATTATGTATTCTCTATATCATTCCCAAACTACAATAGATAGTTGTCATATCATTAGAATTAACATAGATACTATTGGCTGCGACTGTCGTTGATAGATTCCTTTTAAAAAATAAAAAAAGAAGTATAATAATTTAGAATATAACTTTTCACTAACGAATTGATAATCTATTAATTTTGAATATGCTATTAGTGTCGGGCTAAATATCACCGTTAACAATTGGAGATAACTTAAAAGAATTGTTAATATAAATTTTTTGAAAATTATTTAACAAATTACATTTAAAAGTTTTTAATGTTAAATTTACTATTATTTTAATATATAATGACTTATATATATATATAATTAAAAAATAAATTAAATTTTAATATAAAATTTCACATAATAATTTTTTTTAATATTAATATATATTATATAGTTTAATCCGGGAATCACACGGCTCAATATTTAGTTTAATATATACGACAGTTATATTTTGTTTGATTTTAGGTCTTCAATAGGATTTTAAATTTATTATTAATTTTTTATTTCAAAAGTGCATTTTATCCCATTATATTTAAAGGTTTTGATTTTTTTATACACCGATACCTCAAAAGATATTCTTATAATATTCTACATTTTCTTAAATATTTTTTTATGTATCGAAATTACAATCATATTTAACTCTAAAATATTTCATTAAAAACAATACATTATTGGTTGGGTTTGTTGGTATGCGGTATCATCCAAAAACTAATTTCACCAATTTTGATTCATTAAAATTCACCTATATGGTATCTTATCTATTCCAATCTCCACCATTTATTTTTTCAATTAAATGAAAACCATTGAATTATCTTCTCACACATTTTTGTATACATTGTTAGATAATTGCAGAAGCCCTAATCTTTCAGATTTATGCTCTACCGTCCCAAATCGATGTAATTAACTTTGCAAAGATAGTGTTTTTAACAGTGCAAAAACCCTAATCGATGATTCCTTCCTGTTCTTGCAGAAAATACGTACAAAAGGTGATGATTCTCTATCTATCTACATATATTTGTTTTCTTAATTCTAATATATTTAATAATAATAAACAGATGAAGTACTGCACTCTAAATTTCATATTCTACGAATCAAAATCTCACGAAATGAAGAGCGTCGAAGCCACTGGGGGTAGATTCTCCTATCGCCACGGCTCCAATTCATCAGAAACGGAGCAGTATCGGGGCATCTTCATTGCGGTACTGCAGATTTGATTAAATGAAAATTCCTTCAATTCATTGTGTTCCTCAACTTCTCTTCTAAATTTTAAATCTATTTGAGAATGATTTTACCTGTTTCTATTTGATTTAGGAGTGATAAATAATGTACAATGTGATCCCTTTCCAGTTCTATCAAGATCACTGCCAATACTTATGATTTCTTCTTCCCCTTTTAGATTTAGGGGAACAATTTTAACATTTATTTTCTAATTTAACCATCTATGTGCTCATTTGTTTATTTTTAAACTTGAATTTGCAGCTGGTACATCATTTGAGTAGTGGGGATAATTTCAATATTGTTGTGGCAATGAGTTTTATAATAAAATCAATTACTGGATTATTACTTCTTGCTTTAGCTTACTGTTCAGCCAACAATTTGAGCCTTCAGATCTAACCAAGTTAATTATATCTGCCAATTCAGTTGATTCTTTTTTCAAAGGATGAGCCATTGAAAGTGATGACATCAGGTGCCCCAGCTTCAGGGAAAGGGACTCAGTGTGAGATGATTGCTAAGAAGGTGATTTGATTATATATGTTGTTGATTCTACTGAATTTGATGTTTTGTTCTAACATCTTTGTAGGAACAATTTTATTTGCTTATAATTCAGCTTATAGAAGTGATGAAAGAAATACATGTACATGAGAAGATGAAGAAGAACAAAATAAATCATTAAAATATAGTTCATATATGTTGTCTTAAGGAGTTGCTCAGCAATGCATTTTACACTTATAATTTGCTTAGAAAAATAAAGGGTGCATATTAATATATATTTTTTACATGCTAAATAATAATATTATTCTTTTTTCACCATGTGTATCTTATGATTATTTCTCAAATTCAAATGTGGCCATCTTTGATGTATTGCTATTCATTCCATTTTATTCTTGTGTTGTACCTGAGTACTACTTTTACACTTTTTTTCCCTCAATATAAGTTTTCACTTTATCAAAGATAGTGCTCTATCTCAATTTATTTTTAGAAAATGATCCTCCAAATTCCCTCCAATTTTTGACAGATTGAGGCTTCATTAGAATGGAAACTCTAACTAACTGAGGCTTTAGAAATCTGAAAAATATAATACTTTGATTCTCTAGATAATACTTTTGTTATCAACTATTGAAAAAAAATTATATAGAACTTTTTTTCCTTTACAGCTCATTTTATGATTACCTCCTTAGCTTCTTCATTTTGGAGTAGTACACATATCAACGGGAGATATTCTGTGAGCTAAAGTATCATCTGGTACTGATATTGGTAACCAAGCGAAGCAGTACATGAATTCTGGTCATTTGGTTCCAGATGAAATTGTGACAACTGTATGAATAGGATCCCTTAATTATTTCCTTTTTAAATTTGTGAAGTTGTTGCATCACCACTTGATTTTATAGATGGTGACAGCCCGACTATCACTGAAAGATGTGAAGGAGAAAGGATGGCTTTTAGATGGATTACCACGAAGTTCTGCCTAAGAAGAGAGTTTGAAGAAACTGGAGATGTTTACATTATGCTCGATGCAAGTAGGTTGATGTTTACAAGAAGAGAGTTTGGAGAAACTGGAGATGTTTACATTGGAGAAAGGGCAAGGTATGTATATATACTGGTGAGAAGGTTGTTCATATCTTCCATCGAAGTGGTAATTTCTCAGCTCCTATTATGAACTTTTGTTCAAATGTTAGTAGATTGGTTCAAATCTTACGTATGCTGATGTCTACCTTTTATCAGTTTCTAGAACCCATTTTCTTCATTTTTGGGAAGGTGATATTTTTTCGTAATTAATGTTAACTTCCAATTGCAGCGGTGGAGATGTTGGGTAGAGGTTTGGAAACTATTTTTCGAAATATTATTATACTTTATGAAGTGTATCGATATTTATTTGTTGAATATTATGCAAGCTTTCAGATCTATACCCGTTCTTTTTTTTTATTTTTCGAACATAAAGAAAAATATAATTGCATATCATATGTTCTTCAGATAGCTTTTACTACTTTTTGTGTGTTGCATTATTCAATTTTAGGAGTGATAAGCAATATACAATGTGATCCCTTTCCAGTTCCATCATGATTAGTGCCAATACTTTTGATTTCTTCTTCCCCTTTTGATTTAGGGGAACAATCTTAACACAAATTTGAGAGCATCCTTGATGATCGTCACGACATGAACGCTGTCACACCCCAATTTTTCTAAACCCACATATTAACTCAACTAGAACCAATAACTCCCTAAGAGTCATCATCGCAACCCCAATGCTTTAATCTCCTTGATTTTTTTAAAATGGTAACATCACTTTTATTTTCCTTTTTTTTTTTTACAGCACGAAATGAGGAGAAAATTTTTGGCACAAGCTGCCAAGTAAATATATGTGAAAAGATCTTCTGTTTAATAATCATACAGAGGACAAAATATTAAAAAAATCACAAAGTAATCTAACCTATTCACTCAAATGCATTTAACCATCAGTGTTTCATGCAAATCGTAATCACTATTAATAGAAACCACAACTCCAATTATTATCATAATTAAACGCGATGGGCAGCAAGGAGATGAATTACAACACTTAACAACTTACGGAAATATTTCAAATAAAATAAGTGCATCTTATTTCATAAAAAAAAATCGAAGTACGGAATTGCATGCAGTTACCGCGTAAATCAAAACATTAAAATTCTCATGAAATTTTTCCATGTTCAAACAAATTAAAATAAAAACATAGACTGCAACTTATTGAGGTTTTTATTAAGTCTCCTTTTGCCAACGCACCACCACTTGTACGCTATCGCCACGCTAACCTGAAAGGGGGAGATTGATTGGGAGTGAGCAAACCACCGCTTAGTGAAATAAATTACGCACTATTTATCATTCAAAATCTACTACGAGTGAAATTGAAATTCTTACACTTGTAACTTGAAATTTAAAATCATGTTGGTAAACACCTTTCGGTTCAATACCCATGTTGGCAATCACCTTTCGGTTCAATACCCATGTTGGCAAGCATCGCGATTCAATACCCTTGACTTGTACTTAATAATTCATGGATAACATAGCATGTTCATGTTCATGTATAATCACATCATGTAGGGTTTTAAATACATAAACAACACATAATAAATCCCACCTATCGATCACGTAAAAACCTCGGTCGTGTGTTGAACGTCGTAATCAGCACCGTCGAAAACCCTCCTCTCTTCGAAGAACAACCGTGAAAGAAGAAATAAAAAAAAATATAGTTGTATGTGAAGGAACGAAGGAATGATCAACCTCTTATACTTGAATGGCTGGGCCAAATCTCAAAAATATAATTTAACGTGTAAGAGAGTCAAACTTTCCTTAGCAAGAGAAATAAATTTGGAAGTGATAGCAGGGGAATATCTCTTAAAAAAAATTAAAAGATATGATGATATTTTCTTGGACAGGAAGAAATTTGTTAAATAAGGAAAGTGTATAAAATCCTGATTTCTCTTCCATTCACACGGTTTGGAAAGCAAGCATGCGGGTTGGACTACGTTTTGTTTGTATTGGGCCTCTATGAGTTGGGCCACAAAGAAAACTCACGTATAGAATTTTTTTTTTTTTTTTTTTTTTTGAGGTGTTACAAACGCCCTCAAGCATCTAATGGCCAATACTAGAGAGCCTTCTTCGACTGCCGCATTAGCACCACAAAGAAGTAGTACGACTCCGGAGATTTGTCCTGAAAAAGAACGGGTCTTGCCAGAAATCCATGCCAACGACTTCGTCAGCCTCTTCAAAGGAAATTCTAACTCTCCTTTGGGGAAAGTTATTCAGTAAGTCCATCTTTTTTGTTTTACATTTCAGATAAGTTTTCTTTTAGTATGTCAGTCATGATATTGGCTATGGGTTTTATTTGTCAAAACTTGGATTTAAGTTTTATGAACTATTTATGTGCTTATTTTTTAATTTTCTAATTTTCTAATTTAACCATCTTTGTGCTCATTTGTTTATATTTTAACTTGGATTTACAGTTGGTACATCATTTGAATTTATGTGATCATTGTGAAACAATTAAGGGATTTCAAGCATTAAACCAGTTGTATGAGAAGGCTCTAGAATTATGGCGAGTGTGAAGTTGTTTCCTTATTAGAACTCTTATTCTTTAGAATATTATTATTATTTGTATTTAGCATATCTTTGCTATGTAATGTTTAAATATAATCTATACATATAAAAAGGAATGCTGAAACTTCACTTAGAGTGGGGGAGTACTTATGCTGGCCTATTGAGTCTTAGTGTGAGATTACCTAACAAACCTTAGTGTGAGATTACCTAACAAACCTTAGTCATGTTTGACTAAGAGGCATTTAGTTTTTACAAATACAGTTGTAGCAAATCAGACCAGCAATGTGTTCTGCTGCACCAGTAGCCTTCATTTGTGCCTGTAGTGGTAAATTTAAATAATTGCAACTATGGATCAGATGAGAACTTGAGATAAATTTATTGCTGTTACCAAATGTGGTGAGTGTGAATATGTTTTTAATTTGTTTGAACACTTATGTGCATCCTTCCTTTCTTGGAGCTAAGTCTTCTCATTGCTTTCCAAAACCATTGTTGGGAGAATACTGTGTCCTCGATCGACATTTTTTTACTTGGTTTGCTATCTTTGTGAAATAGTGAGATCCCGAACTCATTCATCATCTGTTTTGTAGTCCATTTTCTTCTCTGTTTTATGTTTGCATGTTTGAAAATCACCATGTGTAGTGAATTGTTGATTTGATTTGGGCTCTTTGTTATTTTCTATTAACATTTTTCATCTTTAAATCTGTGTTGTTAATTGTCAATTTGATTTAGGTTGTAAGCGTCTATGTGACATTCCCTTTCTCCTTTCTCTTCTCCTTTTTCATGCATGCCGTTCATATTTTTAATTCTATCTTAGATGTAATCTAAATTTAGACATTTGGTTAAAAAATAATGCCACCATCTTATTTGTGAAGTAATTGATAAAAAAAATATAATAATGTGTACAAATAATCCTCTTTAATCCTGTTCCATTTTATGTTTTCCATGGATTTGTAATTTGATAGAGTTTGCTGATTTTGACATTGCATGCACTGGGCATATAATTAGTAGAGAATATCATGAAAAATTCATTTTAGATTAAATTATCTTGTGCATTTCCCATTATCCATTTGTTTCTACATCTTATTAAATTACATGTTATTGAATTAATATAATTCACGTTTTGATTTGTTACTAGCAACCTCTAGAAAAGTGTGTTTTTGTATTTATTTATGGTTTAAATTTTTTTATGATTTATGATTTTGTTTATGATTTTTGAAGTCTACTGTTTTGCTATTTTTTTACTTTATAAGTTTTCCTGTAAAGCTCAGAGCTGGTGTAGGGTA
This sequence comes from Pogostemon cablin, assembly GCA_023678885.1. Classification (NCBI taxonomy): domain Eukaryota; kingdom Viridiplantae; phylum Streptophyta; class Magnoliopsida; order Lamiales; family Lamiaceae; genus Pogostemon; species Pogostemon cablin. The sequence goes on along the minus strand of CM043010.1, from coordinate 5,868,027 downwards.
ACTGGTCTTCATCCACCTCCTCCAGTAGATGCCTCGATCTCTTTTTCTCTCTCTCCTGTGTGTTGTTTAATTTTTTCTTGCATTGTGCTTTGTGTTTTCTTATTAGTTATCATTGAAATATTGGAAAGTACCAGGGTCGTGAGGAATCAGTATTCACGTTTGTGTTGTGGTTTATATATTTCTCTTAGTTTTGATGGCTGATAGTTTAAAAAAACTATCAGCAACATGATTGTGAATGATGATGAGTTATTGTGAAGGTAAACTAAAGCTATCTTTCTCCCCGAACTCTCTCTCTAAATTCTCATCTATCGGATGTTTTCGTTGATTAAGTACTGTGTTATACATCATCTTATGAATAAAATTATTACGATGTATAACATATTGAGCTTTTCTTTAATAATCTGTTTTTATATCATTGCCTAGAGATTATTTGTCTATAGTAGTTCATGCTTATTGTCAAATTCCTAATTTTTTTTATTGCTGGCAGATCATCTTTGCAAATGTCGGAAATTCTCATGCTCTTGAATATGAACATTTGACATTCCTCGCCAGGTATGGAAATGCACTTAATATTTCTACATATCTTGGTAATGGTATATATATCTTCTATATCTATGATTATTTTCTTGGGCTGCATGTTTTTAAAAATATATTATAATGAAATTGAATTGAAAATAAAATGCAAACAGTGGTTGATGGTTATTGATTAATTGTCTTTTACCCTTTTAAGATTACTTTGTCCGTATGTTCAAAACTTCTTTGCATCACTTAGGGTATGATGGTATCATGTTTGGTTGAAATATATGAACTAACAATGTTGTGTTTGATTCTTATAATTTTTTATGTAATTTTTTTTCAAAATATCCCATATTTGGTTGAAATGTGTTCCACATGTAAACTTCATAACTGACACGAGCCGTTTCAGGTTTGAATTCTAAAACATGATTATTTTTTTGTTTATTTTTATCCATTTGTTCATGCCTGGTTAGCTGAATTTGTTTCATTTCATAGAGAGGATTTAACTGAAAGATTATAGAAAAGATTAACCTTGCTCAGGAAAAATACATGGACTTGGAATGATATGTCTTTATTGTTTATAGAGGTGTTTGCAGTGTTTTTTGGCATTATTACTTAGAGATAAAGTCTTAATCGTTCTACATTCCTTTGTCTTAAGCCTTTTTTTGGGACATAATAAAACCTTAAAGACACGATTATCCATCTCTTTAATTATTCATGTAGTAGAATTTCTCTTAATAATTGCATGTAAGATGAGACACGTTCTTCCCATGCTTCCTCTAATTTCTGGTAGAAATTTACGTATTATGTGTGCCAAGTTCTTACTTATTTTTTTATAGTAAATGTTAAGGTGAGCTCTAGATGTAAAGGCTATTGAACTTTAATTAGTTTAATGACATTATTGAGCTACCAAGCATACATCCACTGATGTAGGTAAAGTTTTGCCTTGACTTAGGAAGTAAATTATGAATTGTAGGATGAGTAAGTTTATGCTGAAACAATTTTTGAGACACTATACAACCATTGAAACGAAAATTTTAGATGGAATTTTCCTCTCCATCAAATAGTCGTGATCATAAAAAGTTTCTGAATTTGTTATAGGAACAATTGTGTCCGTATTAAATTGATGTTCAACATGGTGAAATATTTTATATTGCTCCGTTCTCAAGTATAATTCTATTATAGTCATGCATTTTTAAGAAAATCACTAATCTGCAAATGAAAATCACGGAGCATCATATTATAGTCATGCACTTTGTTTCTGTTATCTTTGTTAGACTTATCTTATGTTTATTGTGTTTTCTCTTTGGGGGTTTCATTATGAAATCATCCAAAAGTAAATGGATTATTTCAAATATATTACAAGTGAAAGTTCAATTTTTTGTTAATTTTAATGCTCAATTTTAGTTTTTGATTTTAAGGTTGGCCTTTTTCTTGATCATTTACAGGAACTTAAGGAGATTCCTTCAAGTATAGGAGGCATAATCACGCTCAAGTTGATTCAGTTAGTAGGTTGCAACGAATCTGCAGAGAATTAGCAAGAGGAATAAAAGAGGAGCAAGAGGATTATGTCAATGAAGAACTCATTTTTTAAATGGTATGATTTAAATCTCAACCTTAATTCATTTATCTTTATAGATTTATGTTTTATTCAAGCATCAATTCTTTTCAAACTTGAATTCATTAAAATCACTATCTGATATTTCCTACCATATTGATTTAGATGAATATTACTTCACTAGAAGTAAACACACTAGAGGCTATTTTCATTCCTCGGTGTGTTCAAATTATGAAGCCCAATAGTTAAGTTATGATGTAAAATCGGCTTTTCTTGAACGTTAAAGTTATGATCTATCTCTTACAATCTATATATAAGATGAAAGCATTATTGTAGTTTAATTGATCATATGTGGAGTTAAATTCATTGTCTACATAGTACATATAGCTTAATATATTCCAGTCTAAATGGTTAAGCTTGAAAAGGATCCACATGTTGCATTTGCTTTGATCATTGCTGCATGAACTCTAACTTGTGCCTTGGAGGATGATATTATGAAGAAGTTCTTAAATCTAGGTGTTGGTTGTGCATATGTATGTGTTGTCGTGTCTCACTGAAATAGAAAGCTTTGATGGGATATATATTTATTTGTCCTCTTAAAAAATTTCTGACATTGATGCACCATTTGAACAGTCAGCTCACATGTTGTAATTTAAGTTGTTGTTCATTTGTAAATCACTGAGTTATATGACTTGGGTGACAAGGTTAGTAAAAGAACGTACTGGGAAAACTATATTAGCAATTGGTGATCGTGCAAATGATGTTGGCATGATTCAATGAAGACCTTCATTTTTCAATGTATAATTTAAATCTCAACTTTCATTTATCTTTAAACGAATTCATTTTTCTACCAAAATCATCATCTTATATTTGATGACAATATAATATGAGTTTAGTAGATCTTTATAGTAAAGGATGTGGTTTGGTAGATCTGCTGGACTTGTGTTGGTGGAGTTGCAACTATGGATGATTTAGAGAGGATTAAAATAGTAGGATTGGGAGTGAGATGTCGCCGTTGGAAAAGCTTTGGATATTGTTGGAGGAATTTACCTTACAAGGATGTAGTCATTTGGCATTCTCGACAAGGGACAGTAAAAGATTGACATAATCTGGATTTTAAATGCTCAAGTAAATTTTTGGTTTCATCCATATGTATGAAAAAATGTACAATTAATTCTTATAAGCCTCTGGAATGTGGATTATCACCTAATGAGGCATGTGTCATGAATAAAATCTATTCTTCGAAGTTCTTATGATTTAGAAAAAAATTGTCTCTTTCTTTAGCCATTAATTTATTCAATTTTACTTACATATTTCGATGATAGTTATCAGCTATATTTGCACTGATGATTAGAGAGTTTTATGCTCTATTAAGTCTCTGGGGCTAATTAAATATTGTATCTTAAATCGTGTAGGTTCACATACCTTTACTTCAAGAACTGATGAAATCTAATGGATCTGCATACTTTGTTTACAGATGGCTTCTGTAAGTTTCTCTATTAGCTGATTCATTGAACAGCCCATCTTATATATCTACTCAAGAAACATCGGGAAGACTTAATATTATATATCTAAAAGTTCCATAGATTCACTTAGATTGCTTTAAAGCATATTATATATATTTGTTGAATTACAGAATATTTTTCTATTTTATTTTGATAAAAAAATATTTTACATTGTTTTCTGCTACAGACCATGATGGCAGTTTGATGTGTGTTAAGATTTCTCACCCTATACTACAATATAGTCCCTTAAGCAAAGAGCATTTGTCAGGATTTAAGATGAATAGAAAATTTCTTTAATAATTTTAACATTCTATTATGATCAATGTTGATCTTATTTTGGTATATTCAATTTAATCAATAAATTATGTTAAATCAATGCACTCTGGATAAATTAAATTAATTTTTCAAATTTCGCTCCAGACGTATTTTCTGTAAATGGGTTGTATTTGAAATGAAGCACCTCATCCAGGTTTAGTGATGAATTCATTGTGAGGTCTGAGAGGAAGCTAAAGCCCTGCAATTACATAACCAAAGGTAAGACTTCCTTTATCGAATGGAATTGATTATGAATTGTTATTTAATGAACGATAAAATTTTAAAATTTTTTGTTTTTTCTAAAAATTCCCTGTACTCCTTTCCAATTATTCATGTTGTTCGGTCATGTACGAGTGCAAGGCTTTTGAGACATGACAAATAGATGGAAATTTATTATAGTTCACTAAGATTCACGGATTACCAACTATGTGGAAACACTTTACTCAATGAATATTAATCTGAACATGGAAACTAATCTACGGTAATTGGGAATGGTATTAGATACTTGGGTATAAGTAAATTGAGGCATTAACTAGATGCCAAAATCATGCTTTTACCAGTGTGTGTTTCTAATAGGCTCTTTTGAATGTGGTAATTCAATAAATGAATTGTCAATATCGCATTTTTGGTTTTTTTGGGTTCAGATGTGATGTTACTGAAGGGGATCATGTCATCATTTCAAAAGGTAACAAAATTTCATGCCGGTAATGATCTTGAAGTTAGTAAAGAAGTGCTGAACCTAATGTTCTCATGGCAGGGATGAGTTCAAAAGAATTAACTTCTTTTGCTTATTATAAAGCATAGTTGGAGGTACGCCCAGACATGTTTCTAAACTTAATTTTGCACACTTTTGGAGCTGTGATGCATTTTTTTTGTAATGCAAGGCAATGAGGCTGACAGAAATGCTAAAGAATACCTAAATATGCCAAATGCTTGTAAAAATATCTTAATGAAAAATTTCAAGTTATATGGTGATTTTGTTAAGTCAATTGTACTTTTATGAGTTAGAATTGTCGGTACATTATTGGATAGATTGTGATGAATTTTCATCATGAAAATCATATGCCCATTATTATTAAATTAAAACTTGATTTATTCTAGGTGGATTGAAGGAGATTTATTTAATTGGTCATTCTCTATCTCCTCCTTTGACTTTGCAACTATTGGGTATGGATTTAGACAAGTACAACGGCAGTGAAACATATATTTGCAAGAATTATATTCTTAGAGAAGTTTTTAGAAATGTTTGATTATTATCTTTATAGTTCAGACATCATCATGTTCGTTGATTCAGACATTGGAACTAATTAAATTTCTTTGTTTAATTAACACATAAATAATTATTCGGATTTCATTCTTTATTTCTATTGAGTTTTTTTAAAATTGGTGATTTTGAGTCCTTTTTTTAATATAATTATTAGGTATTATAAATGAATATATACATTTTCAAATAATACATTTCAATATGATTGAATAATAAATTGTGAAGTGTTAGTAGTTGAGGATTAGATTCAAATACTCTATATATATATATATATATATATATATATATATATATATATATATATATATATATATATATATATATATATATATATATTCCTTCATTGGCAGGTCATGCGAAATTTTTCTTAATTAGTTATGTATTGATATTACATAATATTTAATGTTGCTTTAAATTTATTTCTAATTTATTTAATATTGTTTATGCTCTTATAGCATTAAAAACATCAAAATTATCTCAACTCATATATCTTTTAATTGGAGTTGTTATACTTTTTTTAAAATTTATTGTCTATTTTTATAGAAGTTTAAATAGTTAAGTTTTTAAAACTTTGTTGATTTAATTTCTTTGTTAAGTACAAAATTATATTATGTGTTAATTATATTATTTGTAAATATTTATATTTAACCTATTAATTTTTATAAAAATTATGTCAATGTTACATTAAAGCTTCGACTTTGAATTGACTAACTAATCATTTTTCAAGGTCTTCACTTTCATTTTTCATAATATAAAAAATTTCAATTTCAAATTTTATTATTGTAGACTTAAACGTCTTTTGTATACATGCTATTATATTATATTAATAAGGAATTCATCATATTAGTCTTAATACATTAAAAATTATATCAAAAATAATCTATAGGATTACACTTACAATTGCCTTAAATTCAATTAAATAACTTTAATATAATTCCCAATAACCAAAGCTCATTAATTAAACTTTTTATAAATTACAAATAAATATATTATTTTTGTCATAACGTCTCCCCGATGCACGGGTTAAAACGCTAGTTAACTTTAGTAAAAATAAAATTAGTTAGGAAATCTAATATTATATAATTTAATTATATATTTATAAAAAATCTAAATTATCCATAACTTATTAAATACACACCACCCCGTAATATCTTAGGAAATTAATTCAATCTCTCTTTCGCCATCCCCAAATCCCAATATGCAGAAACGCCACCATCATCCCCTGCAAATTAATTTATTGATTTTATTTATAATTTGTTAGTTCACAAATTGGTTTCAGAGAATCTAGATGTTCATGATTACCAGATTCCATTGCATTACCTGGTTTTCCCTCATCAAACTTCTGAAACAATAAATCAACTAATTGCGAAAGCTGTGACCATTTCTTTGAGTATATTTCTTCAAGAAAATTTGAATTTACAGAGTGTGAAAGTTGATAGGACCCTCCAGTTAACATCCATGGAATACTATCAAGATTGTGATATTGGCTAGTTCTTCTACCCATGTCAAAATTAGTCAAATGATTCAATTCGTTCTCCCTCACATCATCGGGAATAACGATGTTACGATGATGTTGACATGTGGAAGGAGATCTTCCATATTTGGTTCCCCCTTCCCATCTGAACAATAAACGAAGAAATAATTCAAGATAAATCCAAATTAGAATCAGGAATTTTGGGAGATTCACTGGATCATGGATTTTAATGAAGAAGAAAGTGTTGAGAATATTAATCAATTATTATCTTAATCTCGTCCGTGCGTCCGCCATTAATGCTGAGCTTTCATAGCCTTCAAAGGAAGAAGAAGAAAGAAAGTTTTTATTTTAGTTAAAAAAAAGAAATTTTTTTGAAGGTTTTAAATATGGGTGTGTATGATTTTAATTTTAAAAGGACAATTTTGAAAATTCAAGGGGTGTGTATAAAATAAAATTAAGGAATAAAATATTAAAAAGGGGGTGTGTATTAAGTAGGAGTGTGTATTTAATAAAAATGGGTGTTTATTTAATAACACTCGTATCACAAATGACAATAAAATAAGCTATATTTTGAGATTCAATATTGAAAAATGATATTGTTTGAATGTGATACTATTTGCGCGATGCTTTTAATAAAGTTTCTCGTGAGAGTTAATTATGCAAGATGTATAAAGTTTGCTAATTCGCAGTTATAATATATATTTTTAAAGTATGATAAATAATGAATTAAAATATGTTTATAAGGTATTATAGTATGATTTATCACAGATATATATACTTTAACCATCAATAAACATACTTTACTTATATAACAACTAGTTTAATCAACCCGTCTCACAAGAGATTATCTCTTTCATATTTTATGCATAGATTATTATAACATCTAATACATTATTTTTATGTTTAGTAATAACTAATAATTGACTATTGCATCTTATTAATAGATATAAATTTGTCCAAATTTAAATTTATTATCTTGTGCATAATTATTATTTTAAAGTGTAAATATCACATTATCTTATTCTTATGTAAAGAATTTATGTATATTATACTCATCTGTCCGCTCAAAAGAGGGTCTTTTACTTTTGTGTACGTTGATTAAAGAGTATTATTATTAATGTGCAGTGGGTAGTTGTATTAGTGGGAATATGAATCCCATATTTTAATTGTATTAGTGGATATGTGTGGGTTCCATGTGTGTAAAAAATGAAATGACCCTCTTTGGGGCGGACGACCAAAATGAAAAAATACCCTTTTTCGAGCGGATGAAGGAGTATATTATTGGGCTTACATTATACTCTATCCGTCCCAGTAATATATGCACGTATTTGGTATCACGAAGTTTAAAAAAATAATTTTTTGTCTTAATGATGTAAGAAAGAGAAGATGTATTTTGGGTAATTGAATAGAATCAAGTGTATGATATAATTCACTTTTACTAAATTGTACGTAAAAAGAATGTGACATTTTTATAATATTATAGTATTGTAAGGTTATTGATACTATGCATTGTTCTTAGTCGCATTTCTAGTAAAATGTTTTAGAGTAAGAGACTCTATCATTGTTGTACACGTATAACCAAACAACAAAATTTATAAGTATGTCGTCCCAAGGGAAAGTAAACTCATGGTTATATCTGGATTTGTCATTGATTTATGCTTTGTAAGAGTGACAAGATTGAAGGTTTGGTATTTAGACTACTTATTATTCTAATCAATTAACTAAGAATTCAACTAACAACCAAATGTATCAAATATCGAACAAGTGATAAGATGAATGGAATGTGGATAGAATTCACTTAAGAAGAGAGCAAGACTAATCATACTCATGGTTAAGAATCTAGCTAGATATGCATAACTCTTGATAATGAACTTCATTAATTGTGGACTAAAAGCAATCACGTTTTTACCTCTAATCCCTATGGCCAAGGCAATTAGGTTCTCGACTGTTTGACAAGTCTAAATCTCCTAGGATTGTTCTTACTCTCAATTCCTTTAAACTACTATGATCATAAGTTTGGTTCTTTTCACTCAATTTCTTTAGTGCCCCCCTATGAATTTTCTAAGCATAAGAAGGGTATGACTTACCTCCCTCGTACTAACATGCATGCACATCTTAATATATGATTCAATTAAACCACTAATCATAATATTGGAATGATCATCCTAACATTATGAATAGAGAATTTAATCACACAAGTATTGAAATGAAACATGATTCATTAACCATAAAAAGAAGTCCAAAATTAACTCAATTCTACATCTCAAATCCTACATATCTAGCATTCTTCTCAACCGATCATATGATTAGCCCCTAATATAGGACTAGCCACTACACATTGTGTTTAGATCAATACATTCAAAGGCTTGCTCCATTTGAGCCAAAATAAGAAGAAAATCAACAATTGGAAAGTAGATTGGCTTCCCTTTTGTGGAGATAACATTCATTCTCTCCAAAATGCTAACTTCTTCAGTCGTTGATGCTTTCCTCTTCTTAAAGTGATGAAAGGATGAATTGATGGATGGATCCTTGAAGATCAAGTTGATTGGATGGATGAATTGAAGAGTGGAAGAAATGAATCAGATAGAGTGTGTGAAATAGTAGTGAGAAAGTGTGTGTGTTGATCTCCAAAATAACTGTCAAATGAGGCTCTCTCTTTAATTTTAGCACCAATTGTGCATTTATACCCCTTGGGGACCTTCTAGAAGCTTCTGAAATTTTTCTGACTTTTTCCCATTTTTACCCAACTCGACTCGAGTAGCCAACTCGAGCTACTGCCTGTCAAGTCGAGTTGCGAGATTCTGGAAACTGGATGGTTTTTCGATGCCTGCTCGACTCGAGTTGCTAGTCAAGTTGAGTCTTACAACTCGAGTTGAGCTACTGGACAATTTTGAACGCTGCTCTGCCCCAGCTCAACTTGCTGCTCAACTTACTCTGACCCAGCTCGACTCGAGTTGGCTAACTCGAGCTCTTGCCTGTCAACTCGTGTCGGCTCCATCAAAATCTGGATTTTCTTCGACACTCAACTTGACTCGAGTTACAAGTCGAGTTGGACATTGTAACTTGAGTTGAGCTACTGGACACATTCTGACCCTACTCGACCCTAAACTCGACTTGAGTTGCAAGTCGAGTAAGACCTTGCAACTCGAGTTGGGTGTTCTTCAGCTCGTTTCAGCTCCCAACTCCGTTTTGCTCCATTTTTGACCTGTTTCACATACATTTAAGCTCATTTCCACACATTTATCAACCTGTACACATCTCTCCTAATTAACATAAAATTCCACCAAAAGTTACACAAATACAAATAAAAATATACGAACATTCACAAATAAAGACACTAACACCTAGGTGAAAATGACGACGATCAACCCCCAAACTTAAAGTATTGTTCGTCCTCGAACAGCGAAAAATGATAAACAAGAGGAGTAATTTTCACCTAGAGAAACACCTAACGAACATAAACCGCAACACATCACAAGTAATAAGGACTACAAAATCAAATTAAGTATTTCTACAACATCAAACTCATAACATAAAAGATTAACAAGTTCAATCTCAAGATGACAAAAGAGTAATCAAGTTCCTTTAGATCCAAACGTCTCATAGGATATCACATTCATTTAACACTCTATGAGGTAAGGTTTAATCAACACTCATCAACTGGTTGGAACTGACGCACCATAGGCTTGCTCATAGACTATGTTCATAAGCCACCCTAGTTTCAAAATGTGATCACAAAGGTCCTTATCTTTGGATGTAATTTTTAGGCTCTTTGTTAGGGTAGGAAAAATTTAGATAAAAGTAACTTAACATGTGTAGATAATTGAAGAGATGATTCTTCTCTACATCATCTTCACTTTCTCACTTCCTTCCTTTTAAAATATTCATAAACACTAAACATCAACATACCATGGATTCATTGAGCTTCTTTTAACTTGCATACTTTCTTTCTTTGTCTTTTGAATTTCCTTGATCATGTTTTATGATTTTGCTCCTTTTTCCTTTTTGTTAAAGTTGCATATGCTTTTAGCTCTAGCTCTTTCATCCTTTTCTCGATTCACCATTTCCTTCATCTTCTTGCACATTTCCACCATCAAACCTTGTAGACCATCATCTCCTCAATCACCCACACATAGGTTATATATATAAGGCTTAAGTGGGTTTTCAAGACTTGTAATGTGCTTATATCACAAGAAATAGACTTTAAGACTCAAAGTGGTTAACTAGGGATGATGTATAAGGTAAAAAATCTTATGGCTATGACTTCATTTAGCAAGGATGACCTAAGATCATATCACAAATTTCAACCATTCGGGCTTCGTTCCTATAGTCCATGAGCAAATTCTAGTTTGTCTAAGTACAACCGGTCCTCTCATCAAGAATTAACCATTGAGGCATGGTTGAGGCTCAACTCTCACAAGCTTTGCTTGGATCAAAAAGAAACATAATTATCCTTCATACTTCTCAAAATTGAACAAATTATGTAATCCATGTCACAATTTTGACTAGTAAAAATCCTTAACATGCTTGCCATCACGTATCACAAACAATGCATCATAGCTCACATTCAAAAACATTTAACACCTTCCCAAAACATACCACCAAGCATCCCTATACACGAATAAGAATTCAAATATAACACATAAGAAAAGACTCACCAAACTAAAAACATAACAAAAACACATAACATACATGACCAAAATCATCCATCACTAGAAATCAAAGCATATCACCTCATCATCCATAACAAATAAGCTCAATAAACATCCCATCCTTAATTGAAAATGAAATCCTAGATTATGAAAGTAAACCTCCCACAAACATAACACATAAAGTAGCATGCTAATCCAATACAATCCAAATCTATGTCAATTGATGTCAAGCAATTAGAAATGATAAGATGTAGAGTAAACTCCCTTAAACATTTGAGAATAGAAATGGTTGGCATGAGCTTCCGACTTGCATCCACAACGTTTTCTCGATTTGATCTTCAGTCTCAATTCATGCTTCCACTCTACTTCATTTATGCTTAACAACTCATCAAAAACTATTAGCTCAACAATTGCAATAAAAAAATTAGGACGATCATGCACTTCAACACAACCAAACGAATAAAATTATAACCAAACTCATGAGAAAAATTTAAAATTGACTCAATTTTGCACAAACACAAAGTAATCCCTCAATCAATCATTAATCATGATCTATAACACACTCAAGTGGTGAGTCACACAACGCACTCTCCCCCAAACTTAAATCGAAACAAGAGTTGAGAATTAAGTTTGCAAAAAGTGGTGGGACTTACCCTTGTAGGTTCCAATGATCTTCATGAAGTTACCTTGTGATGACATTTGTGCATTTCCAATATTCAAGTAAGTATGACCACCACACACTCCTCCCAAACTTAAATTAACACAAGTGTTAAATTTAAGTTTGAACAAAGTGGTGTGACATACATCTCCATTCCTTATTAAGCACACCTCGTCTTCTTCATACTTATCTTTCGACATGAGCACAATCCACCTACATACCAAACTACAAGAAAAATAATTAAAAAAAAAATATAAAATAAAACCTACTCTACTAAGCATTCAAAGAGTTTCAAGAAGAGAGAGTATCCACATACACTATCTCATTTTGAGAAGGAGATAGGTAATGTTTCACCCTATGACCATTCACTACAAACTCATTGTTTGGACCCTTTAGCTTCAATGTATTTCCACTCAACACTTCAAGCACCTCATATGGCCCCATCTATTTAGACTTAAGCTTTCCGGGGAACAACTTAAGCCTCGAATTGAATACAAGAACTTTGTCCCCGGGAGAAAACGTCTTCTCCTTCACTTTAGCATCATGCCATCTCTTCATATTCTCTTTGTAAATGATGGAGTTATCAAATGCTCTTCCTCTAAACTCCTCAAGCTCAACCATTTTCAACAACCTTGCTTTGCCACTCTCCCTTTCATCCAAATTAAGGCGTTTAATAGTCCAAAATGCACTGTGCTCCAATTCTATGGGAAGATGACAAGCCTTACCATAAACCAATTGATATGGTGACACACCAAGGATGGTCTTAAAAGCCGTGCGATAAGCCCATAAGGCATCGTCAAGCTTCTCTGACCAATCCTTCCTCCCCCCATTGATTGTCTTCTCCAAAACTAATTAACTTGATTTGACGGTTTGGGACCTCCGCCAATCCATTTGCTTGAGGGTGGTAAGGTGTAGCCACTCGATGTTTTACTCCATATCTCTTCAACAATCCTTCCATCAACTTGTTTACAAAGTGAGATCCTCCATCGCTCACTAATGCCCGTGGAACTCCAAACCTAGCAAAAATATTCTTCTTCAAGAACCTTTGAACAATCAAGGCATCATTTGCCTTAGTGGGATTGCTTCCACCCACTTTGACACATAATTCAAGGCTAACAAGATGTACACATATCCTTTAGATGAGGGAAACGGTCCCATAAAATCAATGCCCCAAACATTAAAAATTTCCACATCAATTCTTAAGCTCATGAGCATCTCATCTTTCTTACCTATTCCCCCTACTCTTTGGCATCTATCACACTTAGTCACAAACTTCTTTGCATCTTTGAACAATGTAGGCCAATAGAAACCCATTGCAAAATCTTAGCCCCCGTCTTTTGATGACCAAAGTGACCCCCACACAAAGACCAATGACATAGCTCAAGAATCTCCATGACTTTTTCATCGGCCACACACCTTCTTATCACTCCATCATTGCAAATCTTAAACAAAAAGGCTCATCCCATAAGTATTTCTTCACTTCAACATAAAACATTTTTACCTTATATTCATTAAGCAACGTGGGCTTGATTCCACAAACAAGAAAGTTGACATAATCAGCATACCAAGGCGGCACATTCACCATGAGAGTACACACTTGCTCAACTTCAACTTGAAAAATTTCTTCATCCCAGAACTCATCCCCAATCGGCTTCATGTCTTCATTCTCACCTCTATTTTCCAATCTAGACAAATGATCTGCGATCACATTTTCCACGCTCTTCTTATCCTTGATAATCACATCAAATTCATGCAAAAGTAACACCCAACGGATTAAACGAGGTTTAGCATCTTTCTTACTCATTAGGTATTTTATGGCCGCGTGATCCGTGTACACAATAGTTTGAGTTCCAACCAAGTATGGCCGAAACTTCTCAAAAGCCTACACGACGGTTAAAAATTCCTTCTTCGTTGTGGTGTAATTAACTTGACACGAATTTAATGTCTTTGAGGCGTAATAGATTGCTCTAAAATTTTCTCCCTCGTTTGCCCCAACACTACTCCTATGGATTAATCGCTAGCATCACAATGTAATTTAAATTGTAGGCTCCAATCCGGGATAACGAGCATCATTCTCAGTCATGTATCGATTGAATGTATCTTCAACACTCTTCACTTCTTGCTGTTGGATACTAGGCCCCCTTTGTGTCAACTCTGTAATCTGCTTCTACTGAGACTCTAGTAGCTTGTGGATGTTAGCTAAACTAGAGATGATCTTATCATCCCTATTCGGCTTCACCGTTTGATGTTCAACTTGCGCCACGTTGCCAATTACATATGATCCCCTTACTCTTTCCGTAGGCCAGTCACGTAAATTCATAGAGATGTCAACAAACAACTTTTCTGCTTCAAGTGTTGTCTTAGATAACAACGCTCCTCTTGATGATGCATCAGTAAGAATTGATGATGCTCCTCTTATTCAATCCATAGTAGAAGATACTTATTTACTGCGCCTTAGACATTCCATGTTGTGGGCACCGCTTGAGCATGTCTTTAAACATGTCCCAAGCCTCATGAAATTTCTCACCCTGATTCATAACAAATTGGGTGATCTCTTGCCTCATTCTTAATATCCTTGAGGGTGGCATGTATCTCTCCAAGAACTTCTGCTCTAGTTGGTCCCATGTGGTGCAGTCTGCTGCATCAATAGTCTCATACCAAGTTTCTGCCTTATCAACTAATGAAAACTTGAATAAGACGATCTGTCTAGCATGATCATTAGCTCCAGCACCTTTTTGAGTGTCTGCATAACCAAGAAAACTTCGGAGATGCTGATATGGATCTTCAAAGCAATCTCTAGAAAAGAGATTCTTCTCTACCATGTTAATAAGAGTGGGATCTCAAAATCATCATCTTCCTCCCTTGCTCCTATCAAACCCATGTTACCAATTCCCTAGTTCATGAAAATTTCACGTATGGCAACAATATCCGGATTCTACCTTGCTCCGGCCATGTTAAGCTCAATGTGTTATTCTTTCTTTCCTTCCTCTCCTTTTCCTAGTGCACAAGTACCTCAGAAAAATTTAAGGTTAGATAGAAATAAATAATCATAAATAAAAATCTTAATCAAACTAGAAATACTCCATTCGTCCCTCATTAAGAGGGCCATTTGCTTTTTGGTACGTAGATTAAGGAGTATTATTATTTAATGTGTAGTGGGTAGTTGTATTAGTGGGAGTGTGGGTCCCAATATTTAATTGTATTAGAGGTGGTGTGTGTGTCCCATGTGTATAAAAAAGGAAATGTGACTCTTTGAGTGGGACGACCAAAATGGAAAAATAGTCCTCTTAACCTGGGACGGAGGGAGTAACAAATTAATAATAACAGCCGTCCCCGGCAACGGCGCCAAGAACTTGATGCTCATTTTCTTTGCACGCAAAATTAATCCCCAAGTATTAAGGATACCAGTTGAAGCTTAAGTAAGCGACCAAGTGATTATCGAACCCAAAGGACGGCGTATTATCAATTTAATTATGTACTAAATTAATTAAGACATAAGGCAATAACGTTCAAGGATTGAATGACTAATCTACAAACAAAAATATAAAATAACAATTAAAATAAAATAAACACTAGAAGAATTACGAAAGTGGATCAAGTAGGAGAATAGGTAGCCCTAGGATAATCCATTTTCACTCATTAATTTTTCTTCCATGTGTTGATGTCCGACTCTGCCTTGTGGAATATGGACCCATCACTAAACCATGCATATCTACTATATAGACACAAGTAAACATGCGTGTAAGACGTGTGAATAACCTTGGAGCAAAAGATATAATTCCACCCCCCTTTCTAGGTACTATCAGTATAAATTATTTCCCTGGTCAATTGGTACTCTAACCCGATATGATCTCCCTTTATAGGTACTATAAGATTATCCTCTTTATCCTACTTATTAACCCGAATTCAATTCAATTAATAAGTATTCATATATGATAGTTCTAATGAAGCTTCGGAGTCCCCTCACTTAGAATCATAACAAGGAATCCTATTCAGCGGTGAACGCACTCAATCTATAACAAAGATATATATTTAGAATCTATATACCATTTGAAGATGCACAAAACGATTGCGAATATGGATTAAGAAAGCACAATCATATATAAAATAAATCCACAAGTAGTGTTGTACGGAGTTTACACACGAAAGTTCAATTAATTTATAAAAACCTTCACAACCCTAGTTCTACCAAAAAGGCTCTAGCCCATGATGTTACAAAGAACAATCATGGGTGTTGGATAGATCTTACCCGAATATCTGGAAAATTACAAGATAAATTAGAAAATAAAATAAACCCTAATTGTGGCGTCGTCGCGTACTTTTCCATCTTGAATCTTCCTCTTGGTTCTCCTCTTAATTCCACGAACGAATCTTCAAAGTGATGGATAGATGAAGGAAATGATGTTGATGAAGGTTGGGGTGATCCCCCCTTGTGGGGTGTGGTATTGTGTTGTGGCCTCTTCTCCAATTCAATCTCTCTCTATGATTCTATGATGAATAATGATGTGATCTACACCTCCTTTTATACTTGTAAGCTCTCCTTATAGGCCTTGGATGGGCTTTTACTTAAGACATATGCCAAATTTGGTAAAAGAAACCCAAAACTACCAAAAATAGAGCCAGCGTCATTTTGTTAGACTTGACCTTTAGAAGTAGAGCAATGCCTCCAAGTCAAGCAATGGTCGACCAAGCTCTCTGTAAGTTTTTTGTCATTTTACTCGACCAAGCCTCATCTGCTCGACCAAGATGATGCTGGTCGAGCAACATCTCCAAGTCGAGTAAGCTTGTGCAGTCTCACCGTTTCGCGCATAACTTCTGCATCCGACCTCCGATTTGAGTAATTCTTGTGCTCACGTGATTCTTTCTTCCTTGGCTTTCTATCCATAAAAGAACTCACAGAAACTCTAACATTTGAATGTATAACAAGTCACGCAAAGTGGCACAGCCGTTCTGTTCGATATAACTTGCGCGATGTCACCACTTTGATCATAACTTTCTCGTTTGAAATCCGATTGAGGTGTTATTTACGCCAAAACGAGCCTCTCTTCAGTAACTTTTCAAACATATATCACATATCCAATTCAGAGCTCCACAAGAATACAGAATAATTACACAAGTTGGACGTGCGTTTCAGAGCATCCTTGCACAAATTGCACCTTTTCTCAAACTTGGCACTTTTGATCCCTTTTTCCACCTAAAACACAATAAAACACCTCAAGTGTACTTTTTTCTCACATATATTGAATATAAGATACTTGTGCTAATATAAGACAATAATTCTCGTCAAACAGGTGTTAAATTGGACACTAAAACACGCTTATTTTCACTCTCATCAGTTGTGTATACGTTTTATAATATAAATGTATTATATTTTACTATTATATGTGTAATTTTATATGAATTTCTAAAAGCGATGAGAATTGGATGGAAAATTTATATTTTACTTCGATATTATATACGTTTTATCATACATATTACATTTTACTCTTATCATCATTAAATTTATACAGAAAAGTTAGTATTAAATTTAATTGATTTTTTATACATATTTTCATATAATCAAATGTATTATTTGTAATTTAGTGTTTATGTTTTTCTCAATAAATGTATTATTTAAAATATATATTGTATATTAATATTATATTTATTAATATTTTCATCAATATATTTATTAATTTTAGTTATACATGTTAATATAAAATGTTATATATTTTTGTATAAGATCTAATACGTTTATTTGAAAATACATGTACAGTGGATTAAATATAGTTTATTTAAATATTTAAATATCTATTTAAAAACTAACATATACTCCCTCCGTCCGATCCTAAGGTATTTATTTATTTTTCACGTGGATTAAGGAGTATTATTATATGTAAAGTGGGTAGTTGTATTAGAGGAAAATGGTGAGTCATATTGTGTACTTTTTTACTAAATATGGAAAATAGATACATGCATTTGAAGCGGACGCCAAAAATAGTAAAATAGATACCTTAGAAACGGACAGAGGGAGTATAATATAGATTTTATTTGTGAAATTAATAACTACATTCAACAATTAATTAGTAAATTGAAAAAAAATCATTAATATATAAAATCACACATATTTTTAATATCAAAGTGTATAAGTTATTTATATCAAAGTATATAAGTTATATATCAAAGTATATAAGTTATTTATATCAAGGTATATAAGTTATAATCTCAAATCCCAATTCCCAATTCCATATCCAATCAGCAATACTTCAATTGAATTTCATATCCAATCAGCAACACTACAATTGAGAAACCACCAGCAAAGATCAGTAACATCAATTCTCACCGCCCAATCTCAAATTCCAATTCCCAATTTCACATCCGCCCAATCACAAATCACATACAGAAGGGGCGACGTAGAGAGTGGGGACGAAAGTGGCTTGGAGGTTGAAATCTGAGAGGGCGGAGCAGTGGGATCCCCAATTTCACATCCGTCCAATCTCAAATCACATACAGAAGGGGCGATGCAGAGAGTGGGGACGAAAGCGGCTTGGAGGTTGAGATCTGAGAGGATGGAGCAGCGTGAAGATAAGGCAGAAATGAAGAGACGGAGGCAGCGCGAAATCGGAGGGGATGGAGGCGGGAGAATGCGAAGTAGGCTAAAGAGAAGAGAAGGGAGGGAGAAGAGAGAGAAAGGAGGAGGCTGCTGTCGCGTTCAACAATGAAGAAAAAATGATCCATTTAGGATATTTTGGGCTATATACCTAATCCGTTTCTAAATATGAGTTATTTTCTTAAGGTTCACTTGTTGCACAGTAGATCAACTCGGAAATAAATTGGCATGATTAAACTAGATTGCCTTAGCATTATACTAGTCTCTTTTCTTGGAATACTTTATTGTCTACTCACCTGCAGTTTTATTTAACTGTTTCTTATCATTAATTTATTTTAGTTCATATAATTATTTTACACACTCTCGAATTTGTCTTAGATAAAAGGAGTCATAAATAGGTTTTATTAGTTATTTAATTATTGTCCTTTGGGTTCAATATATATTTGGTCCCTCTTATATACTTCAATAAATCCCTTACACTAGAAGGTGAATATTCTTTTTAGTGAAAAAAAAGAGTGAACAAGACCCCTGAACAGTTGGGGCAAGGACCCAAAAAGGGTAAGCTCAGGGGCTAAGGCCAAATAGCCAAGGGGATAAGCTCAAGAAGCCCTACTAAAACCAGAAAAAGGCTCAAATAGCTAAGGCGAAACCCTAAAGAGGCTTAAAATGACTTTTATTCGAGGCGTAAGCCTGGATAGCTAAAAGCGCGAGCTCACACAAGCTCCTACATGAGGCTTAGACCATACAAGGTTTAAAAAAAAGGCTCCAACACAATGCCTAGACACGAGTCCTAAAATGCCCATACGTGGAATTTAAACCTATGAGCTCACCAAAAGATGAGACACAAATCGCAAAAGGCCTACAAGCCCGCTAAAAGAATTATGAGCCTAAGTGTCCAGGTTCCGTGGTCAAATGGCTAAAGATAAGTTAAGGGACAGTAGACCCTTCGATAATCTCAAATAATTTATTAAGTTCTTATATATTTTATTTGGTAACAACAGTGCATTAACCATCATGTTTGTGTAGTCCAAAGGGGATGTTGCCTATAAAGCCACCCCTTTCCAAAGTTTGGGATCATAATCAAATTCTGGAGGATCGTAATATGGGCAAAGTGGGACCCAATCGAGCCGTGATATGAGGCCTGGAGCAAGGACAAACGTCCCAAAAGATAGTCCACATGAAGGAAGCCGGGGGCTCACACTTTCAAAATTAAGTCCTCTTGATGGGCTATCACATAATTGAAGTGACCAAGAGAGCTACCTACAATATAATTGACCCGCCGATGAGTTAGTACTCTTTTTCATACCTATGATTTTTTCCCACTAGTTTTTTTGTATGGAGGTTTTTAATGAGGCTAACAAAGGATAATTTTTAGCTTGGAAGCCACTTATTTCTATATGAGGTTTCTCCTTGCAATTCCACTATAAAAAACAACCTCGGGGAATAATGTGATAGGTGGTCAATACCCAAGTTTTTGCTGCCGAGGTCCCCGAGGCAGAGCCGCCTGCAGAGTCCCCAGGAATCGATCAACCAAGGTCCCTGAGGCCGAGCCTGCCTGCCGAGTCCCCCGGAGCCGACCAACCTATGTCCCCAAGGCCGAGGTCTCTTGAGAAGATTGATTTTTCCATCTTCCAAAGCAAGCTTTCTCATCTCTCAATGTAGGGTTTCATATCTCTCAAGCTTAGAGCATTTAATGCAAGAGTAGTAGACTCATGACCTAACTCCTTGTATAAATTAGGGACTCTCCCCCATTATAAGACACAATCATCCATATCATCATGCACTACTTCATCTACTAACCGTAATCATATATATATAATCATAATCATAATATATTAAAAGTACAAAGAGTTTGAGAAACATTTTCTTCCAATTTTATCCTTTTACTATTTCTCTATTTCCTCTTACAATTCTATTATAAACTCTTCAAATTCAATTCATTTCACCTTACCACTATCATTTATTTGCATACTATTAGAATTCTGAATGCCTTTGAACTTCCATTTTCAATATAAATATGTGGACTACGTCTCTCCACCACATACACTCTCCAAGTAAGATTTTGGATTTTATGCTATATAAGTTTATTCATATGATTGGTTGCATGTGTTATTTCATGTTGAATTAATTAGCTGTAATTTGAACGTTACATAGGTTTATTTACATTCTTCCGTGAGATCTTCATAAATTTGGGCATCTTCTTGGCTACATCTCTAATTATGTCTTTTCTGGATTACCAACACAAATCAACTGGAAGATCATGCTTGTTGTGGGGATTATTCCATCTATATTTATAGTAGTTGGCCCTGTTTGATATCCTTTAATCACCAAGGTGATACTTAAAACCAATGATGATGTCAGCGAACTCATAGGCAAAGTTGGCAAAAATACAAGAAGCTGTACCGAATAAGGTATCGAAGAAGACGATAAAATCATTTTTTAGAGTAGTGATTGTGTTTTTCGTTGATGAACCCATGATGAGTTGTGTAATTTTTATTTTATTTTTATAATTTTATATTTCCTCTTTGTCTCACGGTTTATATACCTTACATCATGAAATTATCACCCTTCAATACACAATTTATTATTAATTCAATTGAAAATTTTGAGCAAAAACTTAAAAACACAATTAAAATTCACATCGCATTAAAATTTTCTTATCATGCAAGAAAAAAAAAAGTAATGTACAAGAGGAAAGGTAACTATCACTAAACATGATTTAACAAAAAGTAATTAATATATTACATTTATCAAAATAGTTACTTCTCTTAAAAAATGTACAATAGAAGACGTAACATGTAACGTGAGTAGAACGTTGTTATAACTAGTATATATAAAATTAGAGAGAAATAAAATTTTTCACCTTAACTCCCACATATGGGAAGAATTCTTGTGTTTTCCTCATTCATGTTATCTCTTAATATTATGTTGATTAATATAACAGCAACATTAAATACTCATTCTTCACATCAAAAACCAACTATCAACTAGTATTATTTTTCAAATGTAAGATATAACATCACAAAATTGTCAACTCAAAAATAGATTGTGCTAAAAAAAAAGGGGCAAATTATATTGTGCACCCTAAGATATGGTGCACCCACTTTAAAAATATATACAAATATAAATAAAAACATATACTATTATGAACAAAAATGTATATAATTTAATTGTTAGTTTTTTTAATGAAAAATTTAGTGTGAAAAAAATATACAATTATTAAGAAACACATACTCCCTCCGTCCTGTCCTTATTGTTACGTTTGTTTTTTGCACGTGGATTAATTAATATAGTATTTTAATGTGTATTGAGGTGAGAGAAATAATATTTTAATATAAAGTAGATAAGTGTATTAGTGTGATGTGTGGGCCTATGGAGAGAGAAGTAATTAATTTGTGTGGGTCTCATATGCTGAAAAGGGAAATGTAACCATTAGGATGAGACGCTCAAAAAGGAAATATGCAATTATTAGAATATGATGGAGGGAGTATACAAAATAAAATAACATGTATACAAAATAGAATAAAAAGATACACATATGGGTCACCCTTGCACCCGGGTGCACCTAATATCAACTAAAAAAAGGGCACATACTCCAATTAATGTCCTAAATTTTGGAAATAAAAATAAAAAGGGTTTATGCATGCATGCGATGTCACCGAGCTGTATATCTTTATGAATTGAAGAATGATGAGGTCAGCATTCATAGCTGTCACTCACGCCTTCCTCACCACCCTCCCCCCTTCTTTTCCCCCATATAAGGACACGCCCAACATTCACTACTCACTACTTTCTTTATCTACACTACATTACACACAGTCTCTCTCCATCAAATCCCCAATTTTACAAAATTAATTTCATACTTATACATAAATTAATCTCTTTTTAATTTGTGTTTTTTATTTCTCCACAGCAGAATATATACCAGAAGATCATATTGGCAGTCCAGAAAAACATGTATAGTTTCTGACTTTCTGAGATTTATTTCGTGGTTTTTGAGGTAACTTCATAATTGTACTTCCATTAATTTACTAATTGTCATGACCCCCCAGATTCTAATATCATGCAAGGATTTAATATTTAGAATTAGAGGCATATATCATATATGTAGTTTGCCAATTCTTTAATGTTTATGTTTATAAGTTAATTAATTAATAGCATTTCTTTGGCTACCATCAGCAGGATATGTGCATTCGAATATGTGTATAAATAAAAGGTAGACTAATTAATAGGGATGAATGTATGACGTATTAACGAAAGATTGTGTACTTAAAGACTTGTACTTTTCTTTGGCTCATTTTTTTTTTTTCAATTACTTTCTCAACATATTTTTTTAATTAATTTTCATATTTTTTAATTGGTTAAAATTTTTTATAGTTAATTTTATTTATTATCATTTTTAATGTATAATTAAGTGTTATTTTTGTTACTTCCCCCTCCCACGGCAAAACAAATTAATTTTTTTAAGCAATATTTGTGTTAAGTTTCACAATGAAATTATTTTAATTTTCTTTAAGTTATCACTTTTAATAAATATATTATTATTTTTTATTAAAAATATTATCATTTTTCATTTATATTATAACTTTTAATAAATATATTATCATTTTTCATTTATATTATGAATTATTCATAAAATAGTTTAATGAACGGTTATCATTATTCACCATTTAGGTATCACACACTACTGGTGACATTAATAAATGTTGTGTAAGAATTGCTAATAATACATTTAACATATAATGACATTTCTACAAAATGTCTTCTATTCCAATGTATTATTAGATCACAATCTATCAATACACTTTTAAGTGTCATTATATACTAGTTTAAGCTACACTTAATTAAAGATAAATTTAATAATTATAATAATTAAAAAAATTAATTAACTAATTTTTAATTAAAAAAGGAAAAATTAATAAATTGATTTGAATTCTAACGATTCGAACCTGCGATCCTAAATCAATTTGTAGACTTGTAGCCGATTGAACTAAATGCATAATTATTGATTTTTTTTCTCAAATTTCATATATATATAAATACTTTTGCTTTGTTTTTATTTTTACATTAGTTTTTGTTTTTATTTTTACATTAGTTTTTGTTTTTATTTTTACATTAGTTTTTGTTTTTATTTTTACATTAGTTTTTATTTTTATTTTTACGTTAAATGTTTTTTATTTTATTTTTTACTTTAATTTTTACATTAGTTTTATTTTATTTTTTATATTTTTACATTAGTTTTTTTTAAAATTTTCATTTTAGTTTTAGTTTTTTTTATTTTAATTTTAATTTTAGTTTATTTAACTTTAGTGGTCAAATAAATTTAAAAATATTATAATTATGATTAAAATTAAATAATTATTATTAAAATTAAGATTACGATTACACATAATAATTTCTTTAATTAATAAAAATTGTTCGTTTTTTATCTTAACTAATTAAATTATTTTTAATTAATACTATTTTTTTTATCAACCTATATTAAAAAAAATTATAAATTAATTATGAATTTACATAACTTATCACTCATTTGGCTACGTAATAATAATTTTAATAAAAATTGTAATTATAATGATATACCATATATATATATAATAATTATAATTTTTATTATTCATTTTATTTCATTGACTTATAATTATATTATATAATATTAAATCAGATTTATTAACAAATTATACGTATCTATTTTATTATTTTAGAAAATTTATATGTTTATTTTAACTTTATTTTATTTAAAATATTTTATTATATAATAAAAGTAATTGTAATTTTAAAAAAAACAACACATTTAATAATAAGGTTATATTAACACATTTATTGAATATTGTATTAATAGATAGTATAATAGTGTAGTTAAAAGAGTTGTAATAATATATTTATTGAATAGTGTATTAATAGATATTAAAAAGTGTAGTTATAGAATTAATGTATTGAAAAAATAGCTATTAAGACATTTCAAATAAAACGCATTAAAATTAGTGTAGTAATAGACCTTTTTTTTAGTAGTGACATCTCATTAAATATTATCACTTTTTATACATTCGGTCTTATATGTTTATCTTTTTTATTTTTTTGTGATCAATTTAAAAAACATTCATTTCTTCTGTTGAAGTGGAGACCTCACACTTACAAATTAATACTGCAAAAAGTTTTACAAATGTCATCCTATTATTTTAAAAAGGATAATATGATATAATTTAATATAGTAAGTAACATTATACATAAAATAAAATAATAATACTAGTCATTATTGTACTCCATCCGTCTCATAAACAAATTCACACTTTCTATTTTTGTTCGTCCCATAAACAAGTTCACACCCCCCAAATAAGAAAATACATACAAATCAATAACCCCACAATACACTTTAATTTCAAAATTATCATCCCTTTACAATTCACATAACTTACTTTATAATTTATTTATTACCTAAAAATATCAAACTATCCCTAAAAGTAAAACAAAAATCAACTTTTTCTTAAACTCCGTATCTACAGTAACCGAGAACTTATCTTTGGGACGGAGGGTGTAATTGAAAAAAAAAATCAATATTTTACCTCTAAATGAAAGAAGTACTTTAAGAGTTTTTAAGATTCTAGAATTATTTTTAGAATTTTAAATAATATTTATTAAATTAATTTTAATACTCCCTCCATCTCAAACTCGTTGTTTTACTTTCCGTTTTTATCGTTTCCAAACTAATTATCTTATTCAAAAAAAAAAGGAAACTTCACATCAACCAACAACCCCAAAAGTTTTTTTAATTACAAAAATATCACTCCTACCTAACACACATAACATACTTTATAATTTATTTATTACCTAAAAATACCACAATACCCCTAAAAAGTCAATATAATTAGTCAAAAAATAACTTTTCACAAAGACAGTGGATTTGGGACGGGGAGTACTAAATAACATCAATTAAAAAGCTTGAAATTTTAATATACACTCACCTCACCTCACTTTTACATTAATACCCTCCGCATGATTGGTATGATTGAATGAAATTATGTTGGAATGGAATGAACTAATAAATGGAATAGAGATAGGAAAGGAATGGACAAAAATAATTATTATTATGATTGATATAGATTAGAAATAAATTAAGTAATAGAAAATAATTTGATTTAAATGTCATATTTATTATTTTATTTAAATTTTAAATTGATTAAAGTTTCAATAAATTTCATATGTTTTAATAACTAAACTAAAAAAAATTTTGAAATTAAAAATAAAATAAATATATATTATTTAAATTTTAAATAAAAAATTATATGTAACCTAAAAATTATTATTTATATTTATATTTAATATTACAATATATATAAATAATATATATTAATATTACAATATATATATATTTAATTTAAAAATAAAGAGATTTAATTTTTATTTAAATTTTAAATAATTAAATATTTTTAATAAAATATTTAACATTAAAAATTTTTAATATGAAAATTATATGTTAAAGAAAAAGAAATTAATTATTTTTTAATTTTTGTAAGTATATAAAATGAGATGTGATATAAAACAAAATTATAATTATTAATATATCTTATGTTATATGAATAAAAATAAATAAACAAATATAAATATTTGATTCCTTAACGGGACATAATGGCTAAATCCATGGGGATGGCATGAATGGTGATTCCCTTGTTTGAAGGAATGCACATTCCTTACGGAATGAGCATTCCTATATACAAAATATACCAAACTTAGGAATGGAATTAATATTGAGAATGACAATTCCATTCTCAAATTATTCTTTCATACCAATCATGTCATTAAATCATATTTTACGTTCATGTTCACAAGTAATCACACTGCTTCATACACCCAATTCAACTCCTATGATCGCCCATCGATCCATACCGAGGAAGAAAGATAAAAAGAAGAAGATGAAGATGAGTCACCACCATTCCCATCAATTAATTACTCTACACCTAAATATTATTGTATCAAGTGAAAGACCTTCACAGGGAGCAATGGATCCAAAAATGTTTAATGATGCTTTCAAATGTGAATTAGGGGTTACTTAGTTGGGGATAATGAGAGGAATTGATGTTTGGTGGGTACAGTGTGAATCAAAATTCTTAACTACTCTCTATTTGTCACTCTCATTGTCATTGACAACTTAGCTAATAATACGCATTGTCATTCTGATTGACAAATTTGTACCAAGCGGTTCTTAGTTTTCCACTTTTATTTGAAGATATTTTCATTTTTATTATGTGAGTTGTTAAATTAATGTGTAATAACTCATGGGTTTAATGTTTAGTTGTTTAATATACTTGCATGAATTAATTAATAGCAATAAAACCACCACCTTTACCTTAACGGCAATTTAGTCCCGACCTTTAACATTTGACATAAAAAATCACAACTTTTAGCTTTGTAGCAAATTACACCCACTAGTCAATCTTCCTCAAGATTGACTGCTGAGTTGGCAAAACGATGCCATGTAATCTTCTCCTCCGCCGTCGCCGCCTCCGGGTTCTTTTCCTCCTCCGGCATCGTCTCTTCGTTCACGAAATCAAAAAAAAAAAAAATTGATAACCAAAAGTTAATGAGAGAAATGGCAGGTAGAGAGAGGGGGAGATGGACGTCTCGTTTTAGTGATTCTCTTTTTATGTGTTCGGAGAAGAATGGATCGATTCGGAGAAGAAATGGTGAATTAAGACACATAGTGACACCTTGAGTGTGTGTTTCTTACACGCAAATTGGTAAAATTGTTGCCCGTGAATCAAATGCTAATTGTTTCTGGGCTTGCCAGAGAATGATTTGGCGTTCCATGAAAGAAAATGGGATTTTTATTAAAAAAAAATTTTTACCGTGAATTTGCAGATAGAAATGATGGGATCAATGCGACGCCGTTTTAATGTGTGGAAGGATTGACTTTGCCAACTCAGCAGTCAAGGTACGGTTTGACTTTGGGTCTTATTTGCGACAAGGATAAAAGGTTGTAATTTTTTTTTTTTTTCAAATGTTAAAGGTTGGAATTAAATTTAAAGGTAGTGGTTTTTTTATGTTATTAAATTGAACAAAATTTGTGTAGTAAATATGTTGGGTGTTCCTTGTTTGAAGGAACTAATTTTACAGTGTAACATTTACAATAGGATAAAAAAAAAAAAAAAAAAAAAAGAAGAAATGTGAAAAGTATAGATTGTGATTAACTTTGTTGTCTGATTTTGTGAGGACTATAAATTAACATGTGCTAAATCATGTGCAGAATGGGTCGACTCTGTTGCTTTCTCATCACCATCACCATGCTTTTGAGCATTTGTTGTGGCAAAATGGAACTGCTGAAGGCTCTTACAAACTCATCCATGGATACAAAACAAGCATGGTTTAATCCACAGATTTCACCATGCAACTGGCCTGGTGTAAAATGTGACGACGATTTGATGGTAGTCGAAATACACATCTTTTGCTCACTTTCACCTCCCAATCTTCCTTTTCCAGCGCTCATTGCCGAATTTAAATCCCTCAAACGTCTCAACCTCACCCACTGTTCCCTCACCGGTGAGATTCCTCCAGATTTTTGGAACTTGGAAAACTTGGAGCTTCTTGATCTGAGTGGCAACCAGTTATCCGGGACGATACCACCAGCCGTGGCTAAACTCAAACAGCTGAGTCGACTTGTTCTCGATGACAACAGCTTTTCAGGCAGCTTGCCTTCATCCATTGGTGAACTCGTGGGGCTGAAGGAACTCTCTCTTCATTCCAATTCATTCTCTGGGAATCTCCCATTGGAAATTGGGAACTTTCGACGAATGCAGTCTCTTGATATAAGCAACAACTTCTTCTCTGGAAGAATTCCTCCGAGTTTAGGCAATCTAACAGAGCTTCTGTTCTTCACAGCTCGAGACAACATGTTTTCAGGGGTGTTGTGTCAAGAAATAGGTGGTCTGATAAAGCTTCGGATTCTTGATCTTGCATGGAATTCACTAACTGGGGTTGTACCATCTGCAATTGGAAATCTGAAAGATCTCACAGTTCTTGATTTCCAGAACTGTGGATTTGCTGGGAATGTTCCAGAAGAAGTTTCTAATCTAAGGAACTTGAGTTACTTAAATTTAGCAGAGAATGATTTCAATGGAGAATTGCCTTCAAGTATGGGGAAGCTGCAGAATCTTGTTTATTTCATAGCTTCCAACTCTGGTTTAAAAGGAAGAATACCACCTCAACTAGGTAGATTGACTAAGCTCAAGATCATAGATCTCTCTTTCAATGCATTGGATGGCCCTTTACCCTACACCCTATCCGGATTAACCTCCATCAACTCGTTTCTCCTCGGATCGAATCAGTTATTGGGTTCGTTACCCTCATGGATTTCAAATTGGAAGCAAGTTCAATCCATTGTGTTATCACAGAACTTGTTCACAGGGCCTTTGCCACCTCTCATATTGCCATCTCTCACCCATTTGGATGTCAGTGACAACATGCTTGAGGGTGAGTTATCTCCGGATATATGCAGTGGCTCCTCCTTTTTAACAAGCCTCGTTTTATCCCATAACAACTTCTCCGGGAGCATCAATGGCGTATTCGACGACTGTTTCGAGCTCACGAACCTGGTGCTGTCTGATAATAATATATCTGGTGAATTGCCTGCCTATTTTGGGGAGCTTCACCTAATTAGCCTCGAAGTGTCCAAGAACAGGCTGTCGGGCGAGATCCCTGACCGGTTATGGCAGTCCAAAACACTCATGGAAATCACACTGAATGGTAATTTTCTTGAAGGCACGTTATCAAGTTCCGTTGCCAACCTCTCGACTCTCGAGAGGTTGCAGCTGGATAGTAATCTGTTGAGTGGGAGCATCCCTCCAAGCATTGGGAAGTTGAGAAATCTTACGAATTTATCACTTCATGGGAATAGACTTACTGGAGATATACCAGCAGAGATTTTCGAGTGTTTGAAGCTGGTTTCTTTGGATTTGGGTGGAAATAGATTGACAGGTGAAATCCCGAAGTCGATATCCAAGTTGAAGCTACTGGACAACTTGGTTCTTTCGTATAACGGGATATCTGGTGTCATACCTGAAGAGATATGCTCTGGCTTCCAGAAGGTTCCTTTACCAGATTCTGAATACATGCAGCATTATGGAATGCTTGATCTTTCTTACAATGAACTCGAAGGGCCTATTCCTCGTACGATCGAGAACTGCATTGTCGTGAAAGAGGTTCTGTTGCAGGGTAACAAGCTGAATGGGAGCATTCCTGATGAGATTTCATCATTGGCCAACCTCACTTTCATTGATCTTTCTTTTAATTCGTTTTCGGGCTCTTTGGATACTCAGTTGCTCTCGTTGGTGAATCTTCAGGGTGTTATACTCTCACACAATCAATTTGAAGGTACTCTTGGAGACGATGTGTGGTCGACGCTGTCGAGTTTAGCAAAGCTGGATCTTTCTTACAACTGCTTCAGAGGATCTCTGCCTTCTTCTCTGTTGAGTGTCAAAAGCTTGACATATTTGGATGTGAGCATGAATTCTCTCTCAGGCTGTCTTTCTCTTGATTCATCCTCTCTCTTGGTTTTGAATGCTAGCAACAATAAGTTCAGTTGTAGGTTGGATGATTCCTTCTCCAATTTAGCTTCTCTGTCTGTGTTGGATATCCACAACAATGCATTCACTGGAAGCTTACCATCATCACTCTCTGGTCTTGCTTCCTTGACTTATCTTGATCTGTCTAGAAACAACTTTCGAGATTCTTTTCCTTGCAATATATGTACCATACAAGGCCTCACGTTTAGCAACTTCTCTGCCAACAGTTTTACTGGAAAATCGCCCGATTCCTGCGTTGATAAACAGCCATGTATTCAGTTCCTACCTAGACATGACTCCCACTCATCCAATGCTTCTATTATTGGTGTTGCTATGGGTGCGGGTGCAATGTTCATCTTTCTGATGTTGCTTATTGCTCTTCTGAGATGTAATACTAAGAAACAGGATGTCATAATACTTGGAAGAAGTGCAAAGGGTGAGGTTGGAATGACAAAAGAGCCCACATCCAGAGAGGTTCTTCTTGGGATCAAGAAAACGAAGGAACCCCTTAGCATTAATGTGGCCACTTTTGAGCACTCGTTGCTGAGGATCAAGGTTGCTGATATTTCATCAGCAACCAAGAACTTCAGCGCGAGTTACATCATCGGAGATGGAGGCTTTGGCACTGTGTATCGAGCGACGTTAGGCGGAGGGCGTACGATAGCCGTGAAACGCCTCAACGGAAGCCACTTGCACGGGGAAAGAGAGTTCATTGCTGAGATGGAGACGATCGGAAAGGTGAAACATGAAAACTTGGTTCCATTGTTGGGCTACTGTGTTGTTGGAGATGAGAGATTCTTGATCTACAAGTACATGGAGAATGGTAGTCTAGATTTGTGGCTGAGGAATCAAGGTGGTCACTCATCATCCTCACTTGATTGGAAAACTCGACTCAAGATCTGCATCGGATCAGCGCGTGGACTCGCGTTTCTTCACCATGGTTTCATCCCCCACATCATTCACAGAGACATCAAGTCGAGCAACATACTGTTGGACCGAGGGTTCGAGCCAAGAGTGTCGGATTTTGGGCTAGCACGGATAATAAGCGCATGTGAGAGTCATGTCTCTACCGCGCTTGCTGGCACGTTAGGTTACATACCGCCCGAGTATGGCCAGTCAATGGTAGCCACAACTAAGGGAGACGTGTACAGCTTCGGAGTGGTGATAATGGAGCTCGTAACGGGACGAGCACCAACGGGGCAAGAGGACATCGAGGGGGGGAACTTGGTTGGGTGGGTAAGGTGGATGGTCGGAAATGGTCGGGAGAGCGAAGTAGTCGAGTCGTCGGGCGTGCCAAATACTTCCATGGTTGAGATGTTGAAAGTGCTGTGGATTGCAAAGAGATGCACAACTGATGAGCCATGGATGAGGCCTACTATGTTTGAGGTTGTTAA
Source organism: Pogostemon cablin (assembly GCA_023678885.1). Taxonomy (NCBI): domain Eukaryota; kingdom Viridiplantae; phylum Streptophyta; class Magnoliopsida; order Lamiales; family Lamiaceae; genus Pogostemon; species Pogostemon cablin. The sequence goes on along the minus strand of CM043010.1, from coordinate 5,836,550 downwards.
ACTGTTGAACAAGATTGGCTCCTGATCAACTTCAATATGTTTCAAAGTATATTATAATTAATTATTTCATAGAAGTAGACATCATGCATGTAAAATGGGTTCTCACCGTAAATGGGTTCATTACTTTGCCTTGATCATACTCACAGCCTTCGTGTTCATTTAATTGGTGTTCATCTTTTTAATTTTTCAAAGATTATTCCATCTTCCATTGATTTCTTGCCTGCTTGTATTCGTCATGTGTATTAAAGAAGTGCACTTAGTTCTTCTACTATTCTTTATAAATCCTTAATTTGTAAATTCTTGATGTTTAATTATTCATTTTGCTTACTATGAAATGTTTTTCTCAATTTCTTCTTATATAATGTTATCTTTGAGGGTTATTTTGGGATGCATATGAGGGTTACTAGTGTAAATATGTAGTGAGTAGTTATCTTATTTAATTTTAATTATTTATTTTACTTAGTGGTTAGGATTGAATAAAAATGTAATCTAACGGATTATTCAGGTGTCCGGTGCACACTGACTCTAAATTTGATGATGGGTATTAGTAATTGGATTGATTGTTATTGAAATTTTTTACATAAATTATTTTTTTAACTCATTTGTTATAACCTTGTGAGGTTCATACCTGTTAAAAGTACATATTTCCTACAGGACATTCTCATCCGTCAAACACAGCATGGCGACTAGACAGTAAAAACCAATCACGTATTTCACAGTAAAACATTGTGGTTATGGGATCTGCAGTATCCATGTAAGCATATATATAATCCCTTTGATATTACTTTCAATAGTACCTTAACTATGTACATGTGTTGATCAATCTTCTCCATATTGAAGCTCCTGTAGAAAGCAAAATCGATAGCAAAACCTCGATCCCTTTAACTTGATGACAGCTTGATTAAGAGACTATGGGACGCGTTCCAAAACTCGCTGCACTGCTTTTTTTATTCCCTCTTGAACAAGTGAAGTTGTCAGTTGTATTTCTTGCACCTGACCAACCCCACAAATTAAAAATGTTTTAGGCAGAAACTTGCATGAGACCGTCGTTTTCTCTCAACAGTGAATATCACCTTCTCGTTTTAGAATATGACATAGTATAATTTTTCTATTAAAAACGCGTCACTTTTAATCTTTTCATGGAAAATGGTCTCACATAAAACTTGTATGAAGTTTTAAAAGAGAGTGTTTAGCTTAACACATACCTGTCGTCCAGCTCGAGCAAGAAGAGTGTACTGGTCACCGGTCGGTGGCGCCTATAAGATTGCCAGAAAAATGATTCAGGATTAGTAAAATGAGAAGTAGAAAAGATGGTCAGGGTTACTCCTGAGGGGCAAGAACAGTGTACGATTGATCATACATTTGAAAGCCAGATTTGCAAATCTTGAGAGACCACTCGTTTCTCAAATCCTTGCCGACTGATTTTCACACTATTAATGCTGAACAGCATGAGAAACAAGACAAAAAGAAGAAATTACAAGCCTGTAATGTATAGTTCATGGAAACACCAAAGAAACAAAATTTTCATGAAAGAAAAGACTTCACTAGCATGTGTGCAATCAGTACAATTGTGGTTGAAGTAATTGATACACTGAATTACCACCCGAGAAGCAATTTTATTGAATTGATCCAAGCTAGATATAGGAGAAGCAAAGGTTGTCCAGAAACCAAAGATATGATATCTACAGAAGACTAATCAGTTCTAAATTTGTTTCATTCCAAATTCTGAGTAAGCGCCATTCAATCTGTTAAAATTTCTCAATAAAGTTTCTTTCTCTTCCTATAATGAATTAATGATTATGACATTTGTATACGCAGATTAAATTAAATGTTTCGTGTTATATCGTTAGACCATGTAAACAAAACATAAATTCTAGATATACCCTTCCTCCTTTAAAAGCTCTTCAATAATTGCACCAAGCCCAGGAAGAGGATCTATAGTAAAATGACCACTTCCATTGGCATCAGGATCCATCGAAATATCCTGTCAAACTAAATATCATTACAGCTTGCATTTTGTTTTGAAAGCAACATTAATAAGTGCATTGAAATTGAAGTATCGTTTGGCAGAAATAAGTAAATATACCAAACCTGAGGAATGACTTTGTCCAAAGTTTCCAAAAGTGGATCTTCCTCCAGCTGTTTTATAGACAATGTGATCCGAGACTTTTCCCTGTAACATATTCCCAGTTTGACATAAAGTCATGCACTCATGCTTAAACTTGAAAAAAGATTCAAGAAGGTAAGATTTGCCCAGAACTCGACTCTAAACCTCTACTGAGCACACGTCTGTGATGTCAACTGTATAATGGTCTAGCCATGATAAATACGTTACTTGAAAAGTTTATATGAAAAAGATCATGTTTCCAAGTATATATTCCTAAGACAAGGGATATAGAGATTTATCTACTTATGTGTCAGAACATCAGAAATATATTTAATTCTAAATTAGAGAAGGGTTAGTATCGTTTCTTATCTATTGAGTGTGCAAATAAGTATAGGACACAAGTAAAAGCAGCATTGTTACAGAATTACCTATCTATGTTAACAATTTTGACTCTCACTTCATCACCCTCGGATAGTACGTCTCTAGTGTCCAGCACTAAATCCCATGACACCTCCGAAACATGCACTAGTCCAGTAATGTGGAATAAACCTGCAGATATTTAAAAGAAGACTGCTGAGTCAGAAAATGCAAATTTGCATAAAAAACTGAGAGCTACACAGAGAGAAATACCATCTGGAAAGCGTAGATGAACAAAGGCGCCATAATCCTCTACAGATCCTACCCTAGCTTCGAAAATGTCCCCTACAGTTAGCTGAGGAGAGTACTTATGCCAGCTGGCTTCCTTCTCTGAGAATATCAACTTTCTGCTGTCCTCATCAACTTGAATCACCTATAGGGGACATTTAGCCACCATTGAGTTCAAAATTTTCCAATAAACAGATTACTAATTCCACATAAGATCCTCTAGTCCCAAATTCAATAGTGTTTCGCCTCGTGCTCCCGTATCATGCACACAAGCCATGAGTATTAAACGATATCACAATGCACACATCGCAATGGCATCACCAACACATACATGGCATTGCTTTATCGTAATAGGAGATGAACCACCTTGGCAATAGATGAATCTATTTGTGCCAAGTTAGAATCACTTTGGTAATCCAGACAGTGGATAATTATATTTTCTATTTTACAAAAATCTAAATACGGAAGATTTCTAAATCATTCATCAAGTGATTTCAGGAGATTAATTCTGATTTGATTAAGATTAGGAGAGTTCTTGATTTGAAAGTTTCAAATCCTTCCTGGTTTAACTGCAGCAGTAGTAAACATTCTCTGATCAATTAAAAGTACAAATAGATGGTAGCATTTACAGGTCTTAAGCAATTAACACTTTCCTCTAGTAGAATTTTTCTTATAGTGGATTAAGGATTATATTATTATTGTTAAGGGCCGCTTGGTAAGAATTCTTCAATTTGAATGGCAATGGGTATCACTAAGGAGTCAATGACAATGGGAATGAAGGGTGGGGAGTAGTTATTGAATCAATGGAAGTGATTGAGGAATTTTGATTCCCATTGCATCAACCAAGCATCAACAATGGGAATCCATATACATCTATTCCCATTAGCCCCTCCCACTACCCCCAACCAAGCAGCCCCTTAATGTATACACAGCAATTTGCCCAACTAATAAGAAAATCACTGTCTCATAATCACTCCTGTCAGCAATCAAAGAGATTTTTTGCCATTTGAGTCTAATTACAATAAAAGACTATGTCTAAGCTATAAATTTGTCCACCCACATCATGTCAATATAAAATTTTCATACCACTTATAGCAGGAATATGTTATTGGGAAGATGCTTGGGCTGGGGATGGCCTCTCTAATCTCAAGGAGTTAAGAGAACAATGTAGATGTAAGAACTATTGCACATTGTGATTTCTTTTATAGTCGATCAAATCCAATTAAGAATATGACATGAATTTTCTTTTAGAAATAAAAAATTGGTTTTGAGTTGTTACACAGTTTTTTGAAGTGGTCATGACAAGTGAGATATGGTTATAAAGGATTTCATACGAAAACATCAAGGATTACTACGATAAATTCCTTCCTCCATTCAATTAGTTATTCATGAGGCTCCCAATTTCCCAGAATATTGTAGCCAACTTCTGGTGGAAATTGCAACAGTTTGATGATGTGAAACTGCTTTAAAGTGTGGATAGAAAATCAAATTTATAAGGGACCAATTTCCAAATTCTAGATTTTTTTCTAGAATATGCAATCATGCTCTTATCTAGTACACATTAGAGTGAAAATTTATTCATGTAACCCCACTCCAGCATCAGAGAAAATAGTCAAACTAGAGACATGAAGTTTTGAGAACATCAACAAGCATATAGGATCTGTACTTATGCCAAGTATTTCCTAAATTATATAGAAAGAGTAATATATATAGAGAGAAAAAATTACAGTATGAAGAATCTGTTGATACAAAATAACAATTGCTTTATAAAATATTCCACAGCAGTTTCATGATAATAAATTTTTAAAAATAAAAACCTTATATACAGAAAAATAAGAGAAAAGAATAAAGTACCCACCCTTTATATGGTTCAAATTATCATATAAAGCAAAATCACAACTTTAATTCTTAATTTAAGCGTTAGGGGCAACAGAGAAATTATCCATAGAACGAGTAAAACTCAACTGATACCAAGTTTCAATCCAGAATTCTCTGATAGTAGAATATAATTCAACAATCTTATGTCCACAACCTAAGCATCTTGTGCTGCTTCTAGAGCAATCCCAATATACTCCCTGTCTATTAGAATTCACTATCTAAGAAAACAGAATCTTCTGGATGCAGAGTTTTCCTTGTGTTGTAAATATGCCAAACTAATCACATACATAATACAACTAGAAGTATTACATCCATTCCCATGGTCATTATACCATCTGATCTATGCATACTGTACTCTTTTTTTCAAAAAGAGTCTAGAAATCATGTTTCATCAAATAAGTTTAGGTAAAGTATTACTCTTTTATATTTGCACATTTCTTTTGGACAATAGTAGTTAGGTATGCCATATTGTAGAAACAAATGGTTCTTAAAAGTGTGCATCGTTGACATAGCAACCAGTTCACAATCTAGTGTCTTTTGATTTGTTTTTAATTGTTGTCATTATTTGAAATTTGATTACTTTAAGGACAAGAATCATATAATTTTATAACATATTTTAAAAGGTGGCAATTTTACGGAAGCAATAAGACCCAATCAATAATGATCAAGAAAGGTAGAGACCCAGAATATAAAAATAGAAAATATTGGACCTCTATTAGTGACATGAAACATACATTTGACCACTAATGGTGGGTACAAGGATATATTTAAGCAGATAAAGTTCTGCTTATGAACAAGAGAAGTGCTGATAGAATTGAAATGAACTGTAACAATAAAAATAATAATAATTAAAAAGAAAATCATTCAACATCATTAACATTATAAAATAAAAAGGAAGAGTATAAAATCAATAAAAAAAAAAGTAAAAATAAAAAAAAAAAAAAAATCTCATACCTTCATAGAAATATAGGAACCTATTAAAGCCCTTGCAATCTCTTGGATGGACTTACGAGGTTCTGCACGATATCATAACATTAGATGACCAGAATTCATCCTGATGCAGCATAGACTAGCTACTCTAGACCACGATCAGTGAAGCCAACTATATTAAAAAAGTTAAGGCAAAAAAGTGACATTTTATCAATATCCAAACCCGAGCTGGACAAAATCTCACCAAAGAATATGTTCTAACATAGAAAGTAATACTTCTCAGCTACTTTCAATCAAGCTCTACTCTAGTCCAACTGATTTAGGTAGCATGCAAAGCTAAATAATGCTCAAGAAAAACTCATCACTTTATACCGAACTGCATCATAAAGTAATAAGGGCTCAAATAGAACATTATGACTTTCAAAGCAATTAAAACAATTTAGAATTTACACAATGAATGGTCGAAGTGAGTACTTTCTGAAAATTATTGTCATTTGTCTTTATCAGAAAAGTGGGACTTAAATGCTTCATTTGGATTGGATTGCAATAATAAATAAACAATGGAACAGATATTATGATAATAAAAGAGTTACTTTTATGATCCCCAGTATACCTTATTTGACAAAAGAAAGGGGATAAAAAAAATCTTACGCCATTTGGGCCATCTTGGTGTCAGTGCAGTTAGTTGGACAAGAAATTCTACATTTCGATGTGGGACATATATCACCTGATTATCATGCGGGCCACTATGATATATAGCATTTGTTGAACTGTGTTGGATTAAAAAGTAAATCAAACAAAATAATGAAAAATATCTAAGTTCACAAGCTTCTCTTATGCCAATTTTTTTACCGGAGAAATCTAAATGGTTTCACATAACCTAGTCAGGCTAGTTTTATATCTGTTGAAATTCCAAAATACTTCAGCAATAGAGTAAACTTTAAACTATATTCGGTACGAATGCATCGCGAGAATAACATTCAATTTGGACATCAAAGAAGAAATTTCTGGGAATTATGCCAGAGTTTAATTAAGTACCTTTGCATGAATGTGAGGGGCTCAGCAGTGGAAAGGGAAGAAAACCAACAAGAGAATAAAATTTGATCAACAAGCCACCACCATTGAATCCTTCAACTTTTCCATCATAGATGAGCCCCTTGGTAAGGTATGCTCTTGCTGCTTTCCAATCAGCAGACCTCTACTTCTTTGCATAACAAAGGAATAGGTAAGTAGCTTACAACATTTATAAGAAATTTGCTAATCGCTCAAACATACACACACAAATACATGTATGTACTCTGATTTTACACATATAATACAGATATAGACCAGACGAGCAAGTCATATATCCATGCCGCAGCATGTTAATTGAATTAATCAGCATTCAGCAAAGGCACAGCAATTACTACTACAATGTTTCTGAAGACATACATAGTAGAGAAACTCACAATAGTTACCATCATTATTGAGTACAAGGAGTGTCCACTATTGATATTATTCAGTGTAATAATATCTTCATTAAAGTGAAATAGAGAAAAATATTTCCATTAAAAAAAATACATATAACCAAAAGTACAGATGGCTCGCTTGCAGCTATAGAAAGTGAAAGACTAAAATAGAGTGGAAATGAAGCAAAGATTTGAGTCCACGCAAAAATACTACATCTAAGTATTTTAAAAATTTCCTAGTTAGAAAATTACTTTCTGAACAACTGAAGTCATTAAGTTTCAGTTCACAGCTTGTAATGCCCAGATTACAAGTCTTGTCTTTTGCTATATCTGAACAATTCGCTTAAAGTTTCCCTGCAGATTCAATGTATGTTGGCTATAACAGACATAAGATTGATGATTAAAAATTAGATGGGACAGATATGCTGAATGGTTTGATCAAACAGATAAATTCATTTGCATATAATCCAGGGTTAACACAAACTATGGTGTTAGAAATTTAAATATACTATAGCATCTATGTTGGTTATCGGTAGAAACCTAACTTTTTTTGTCACCTAAGTCTAGTTTTAACTCCATAAAATTCATTTTTTATTTCAGCTTTATGAGCCTTCTGCAAGATGACAACATCTAGCAACCCTAAAGTCTCTTATAATAGTTTTATTATCTGAACTATATAAAGCTTTTTATTCACACCTTCAAATTTTTGGATACAGTGGGCTGAAAATTTTTCATCAATCACAATATGAAGCATCAATATAGCAAAAGAGGCGCTGATGAAGATTCACAATGCTTAAAAGTTTATTAGGAGGTGATGCTATAGCTGATATCCATGCTATAGCTTATTATTAAATCAGATCATCTTAAAATCTATGCAATAACTGAACCAGTTCAGGCATTCACTTTGGGGCAAAGTTTTGGTGCATACTTGAATGTGGATACTTCCAACTTAGCACGTGGCAAGAAAGATCACTCTGACTTACCTTAAAAAGGCGTTTTTAAGGAGAAAAAAAAACTCTGTGCTTATGAGTTGAACAATACATTAATATAGGAAACAATGTTTTTAGATTTTCAAATTAGTGATGACGAGGGAATTAGTTTTAGAATGAAAACACAAGCAAAAATACTTATGGTTCATAGAGTCTGTCGGTCAGACCAGGGAAATGGGGACATTTTAAACCCTCACAATGATGGACATAAAAGCTTTACACATCCAAAAACAACTCTCTGTCTTAATGGGCTGTTGCGTGTTTGGTATGTTGAGTATGTTTACTTTGGCTCAACTCCACATCAAACCAGTACTCGTCTTGACACTCAAGATCACCAAATAAATGCTACCAGGCTCCAGCTGCAGATCCCTCAATGCATATATTGATTTCTTTTATATGAAAAATTTACAGATATTGCAATGAATCGTTCACTAAAAGGTTTTGCATGACTTGTCGAAAAGTGAATGAGCAAAATTGAAGCATTACTCCAATAAAATTCCCCCTCAGATTTCTCCTTCAACATATAAATAATTTGAGCTTATAGATGACAACCCAATACCCAAACCCCAGATGTGCATTTCATATCCTTGATTGATATGCCAACATCATTTATTTCACCCACCCAATTTGCACTTAAATTGGTAGAATCAAAATCTTGGCTTTAAAATCACTGATAAGCCTAGTTTAAGCAGTTTGGCTTGCACCTTACCCCCAATCTACCCACCAACTTACAAGTGCAATCCATGATTAGAAAGAACATAACTCCTCAGTAATTACAAATCAAAGAACACTAACACCACTTAGTACCATCAAAATGCAATGTTATTACACAATCGCTCAAAACAAACAACGTAACAGGGTTCTTTCAATCATTCCTTCACGCATTCTACGAGGGCAAAAAATCAGATAAACCGAAGGGAGAGAGAGAGAGAGAGAGAAACACACCCGGGATAATCTATCATCATCGGTAATCAAAGATTGATCAACTCCATCATCAGCTTTAGTGGTGCTGCCATTACTCGAAAGCGACACTTTTGGAGGACTAAATAGAAGTGGGGGCTTGGTTGAACGACTGTATGAGAGGGTGCAGGGGAAATTCAGGGAGGATGGGACATTGTGGGAAATGGTATCAGTATTAATGGAGAAATGGGAAAGAAATGCAAGACCCCTTGATACTGATGCCGCCACGAACACAGGCATTTCCAACGCCTCTCTCTCTCGTTGGGTATTCTGACACAACTGAAGGGATTATGGGAGTTTGGGTTTGGGAAGTCATTTGCTACAAGAATGTGTGGGGTTTAAATTTGGTGTAGTGACGTGTGAAGATAAAGAGAACACAATGGTGGTTTCGGACTAGTCGACCTCCATCATCCATGTGTGATCCTCACACCCTCTAACTTGCTACGACGTTTACGGAAATACTGTCTATGTAACGATGTCGTTTCTTTTTTTTCTTTCTTTTTTTTTAACATTAATTAAACAAAATAGAAATATTCTCAATCCAAAACTTAAAAAATAGTAAACTATCGATTTGAAATTTGATTATATTTTTTTTAATCGATTAAAAGTCTGAATTATGTTAAACTATTAATGTATGGCCTGAATTTATCACATATTGCTAGGGATTTCAGTTTTATCCATCGAGTCGTACGGATAAAGCGGGTAAAATCGGTAACAAGTCGGGTAGTATCCGAATTTGAAAAGAAATATGCAGATAAGGATAGGGTACGAGTTCTCTTATTTTACCCGAAATTGACCCGTACTCGGCCCGATTATTACCAACTATATACTCCCTCCGTCCCAGGCTAAGAGGACCATTTTACCATTTTAGTCGTCCCACCCAAAGAGTCCCATTTTTTTTTTGGACACATGGGACACACCCACACCCAATAATACAATTAAAATATGGGGTCCCCACACCCACTAATACAACTACCCACTACACATTAAATAATAATACTCCTTAATCCACGTACTCAAAAGCAAATGAGACTCTTAGCCTGGGACTGAGGGAGTATATAAAAGATATATATATATATATATATATATATATATATATATATATATATATATATATATATATATATATATATATATATATATTATAAGCAATTAAAATTTATGGTCCAATTAAATTGTGACACGTGAATTTTCTGAATTAAATATCAATTATTAATTTATTTAAATTTTAAATAAATTAATTCCTAAAAATAGATTAATAAATAATTGATAATTAATTTAAGCCCAACAAATTAAATGAGACTTAAATTAAGGTCTGACTTAAGTCAAACAAGCTAATACAAATTAAATCAGACTCAAGTAAAATAGGCCCGTTTATGGTCCAATCAAGCTGGAGGCCCAAGCCCGTGGAGCAAGGCCCAAATAGCCCTGGAGTTCACCTATCACCTATATAAAGGGGTCTCCTCCATTCATTTGAACACACATTCAAAGACCCGAAGACGCTAACGCTCTGAAGAGATTGAAAACACGAGCAACGCTCCTTCAAGATCTTCAAGCATCTTCAAGTCAAGAACGACATACGATTCGGGATCAAGGTTCTAAGCCCTCAAATCAAGCATTCTTCATAACTAAGCTCATCAGTGTTCTTTGCGAAATCGACACTGCGTTCTTCGAGCCAAGAACATCATACGACCTAGGATTAAGGTGCTAAGCCCCCAGATCGAGTGTTTTTCACATCAAACATGTTTAATCCAAACAAAGGCTCGACGCCCCTGGATTAACATTATAAGGTCCCAAATCCGAGTTCGGACAAGCTTCAACTGAAGATCCGACTCAACACACACAATCAGCGCGGTCAACGCAATCAGCGCGGTCAACACAACCAGTCAAAGTCCAAATTGGTTGAGAGAAGAATCAGAGGATAGATAGAGATTGTTTCCTAAATTTTCAAGTTTAATCCTTCTGGATTATTATTGTAATTCAATTTGTATTTATTTTATTATAAATATAAATTTTGTTGTTATAAATTTTGGCACGCCCAGTGGGGCCATTTCTACCTCTCATCTTTTCTCTCTACAATTTCTAAAATACAAAGCATGACTCCTCTCATGATTGCAATAAAAAGACCTTCTACCTTGAAGACTTGGAGATGCAAACTAAAGAGATTCAAAAGATAACTCCACTCAAGATTGCGATACGAAGGCCTACTGCCTTGAAGCCTTCAGAATTGCAAACTGAAGATGTTGACATTATTACAAAAGGTGAAACTTCTTTGGAAACAAGTCCTTCAGTTGGAGTTGCTCTCAATAAGCCATTGCATGGAGACAAAGGTGGTGAAAATATTTCTGTTTGCTCAACTCCTCGTTCAACGCCAAGCTCGCCATTTGCCTCAGCTGTAGTTGTAGTGATGACAACAAATGCTATGACAATTGAGGAACTACTCACAAGTATGATGAGAGCCATTGAAGGACTCAACAAGCACATGGAAGCTCAAGACGTAAAGATCCACGTACTTATGAAGAAAATGGAGAATGTGGAGACAAGTCATGCAAATGAGAAACAAGTTGAGGATGAGCACGAGGAAGAAGACTCCGCGAAACAACATACATCTGAAAAGAAGCATGTTGAAGAAAATATGCAAGTTTCAGCTGACGGCATGCTTCCTATCAACCAATTAAAGAACATCGTTTTAGAAACAATAAAAGACAAGTTAGAAGGGAACTCAAAATCCCTTGTTGCCTACAAGAAGCCATATACAAAGAGAATTCACAACTTGAGGATGTCAACTGACTACCAACCTCCCAGGTTCTAACAATTCAATGGCAAAAGCAACCCAAGACAGCATGTGGCACACTTCGTCGAGACATGCAATGATGTTGGGACCTACGAAGATCACATGGTGAGACAGTTTGTCCGCTCTCTTAAAGGAAATGCGTTCGATTGGTACATCGACTTGAAAGCCAACTTCATTGATAGTTGGGGGCAAATGGAAAAAGAATTCCTCAACTGCTTCTATAACACACGAAGAACTATTAGCATGATGGAGTTAACAAATATTCGTCAAGGTGATGAAGAATATGTAATTGACTACATCAACAGATAGAGGAGCCAAAGCCTCAATTGCGAAGAAAAGCTGTCAGAAACTTCAGCTATTGAAATGTGCATTCAAGTGATGCAATGGAATCTTCGCTACATACTCCAAGAGATTCGGCCTAAAATTTTCGAGGAGTTGGCTACAAGAGCTCACAACATGGAGTTGAGCTTGACATCAAATGACATTGAATGGCCATCTATTCAAGACCCCTACGAGTTTGAAGACATGCCTTCTGATGAGCCCTTGGAGGGGAACTACAAACAAAGACTGCAATTTCCATAAAGATTCATAGAAATGAAATGGAAACAAGAGAAAACAGGGCATCCTAAGATTGGGGGCAATGAACGCTTGACAAACTCAAATGCAAAGCTCCTCGACACGAGCTTAAAGTGTCCACATTACGCTCCTTGATACGAGCTTAAACTATCTGAAATCTCTCAAGTATGCACTACTTTCCTTGATATGAGCTAAAACTATCCACACTACGCTCCTTGATATGAGCTAAAACTATTTGCAAGCTACGTTCCTTGGTATGAGCTAAAACTATCCAAAATCCCCACACATTATGCTTCTTGATATGAGCTAAAATTATCTACACATGACACTCCTTGATACGAGCTTAAACTATCTAAAATTTCTCAAGTCAACGCTCCTTGATATGAGCTAAAACTATCCACACTATACTCCTTGATATGAGTTTAAACTATCTAACACAAATAATGCAAGACTCCCTGACACAAGAGAAAACTGTCTACACAATACTCCTCGACACGAGAGAGAGAACTGTCCCCACAATACTCTTCGACACGAAAGAAAACTGTCAACACTATACTCCTTGATATGAGTATAAACTGTCTACATATAAAATCAAATCTTCTTGAGAAGAGACTAAACTCTCTACACATTACGCTCCATGACGCACGAGCCTAAACTGCACGTTACTCCTGGTCCGCATGAGCATAAACTGTGCACGACACCCCCCATTCAAATCAGATCATGTCCCTTTGAACTACGTAATGACTAGATCATCTTCAAAGAGGTACGTAGGCAGCTTAGTATTTTACTAAATTCAGTCATAATTCAAGTTTTCTCAACAAGTTTGTGATAGAAGCAAGGAATTGAAGCATAAATACTGCAAGTAAAACATGAAAAGGAATTGACGTCGAAGTGCAATGATGGCAGTGAAGAAAAGTAAAGGTTCAAATTAATTAAAATTTATGGACTTAATTAATTAAAAGGCCCATAATAAATTCATGGGATCAATTAATTATTAAGTCCAAAATTGTTAAGTGAATACATGATGGGAGGAACCTAAAATGTTGAAGGTGAACAATTAAATTAATTTATGTGTGGGGTTAATTAAATTATACCCAGCAGAATGAATTAGATTTAATTGCATGCCATAAACATATTGTTGGTGCAAGATGTTGGCCCAAGATAAAGCTAGACCAAAAATAATTGATTGTTGGAGCCATGTAGTCCAAATAACAATTGATCTAACTTTGTAGGCCCGGGTTGATGTTGGTCTAAATAATTAGACCAAAATATGCCCATTTAGATTAGATATAGGCCCAAACAGGGCCCAAATCCCACAAGTTTTGAGGAGTCCAATTTGTCCAATCAAATTGATCCAATAAGTTTGCCAACGTGATTTGCGTGAAATCAAATTTGGAAAGTCAAAGCTTATCATTTGAGTTGATTTCTTCTCCGAAGAAAATAGCAAGGCTACTTTCTCTCTCCCCAAATTTATCCAAGCCAATTTACGTGAGATTTTATAGCAAATATAGAAGTGATTTTCCTCAAGTCCAGTCACGTGAGAATAGTTGAAGTAAATTGCAATTCTCTCTCCTTCCTAAGTGAAAAAAAATGCACTACTCCACTTTCCAACTTTGAAAAAAAAAAACTTCTCTCTCCTGGCAAATCACGTGGTAGTCAAAGTGGATTCAACAAATCACTTTCTCTCTCCTCCAAGAAAAAACGTGAGCTACTGCTTCCAAATTGGAGTCGTCATTGTGCTGTCCGGATCTGCTGCAAGAAGCCTTTGATAGTCACCAGAACCTGCCGCCACCAGCGCCCGATAGCCACTGATCTCCTGATTGAGAATCGTGAGCTACTGCTTCCGGAAACACACACCATCGCGCGCAGCCACCTGTCACAGCCGGAGATCGCCACCGAAACTCACGCTAGAAAAGAACACCGCCGGTGTCATCGTCACTTTCTACACACGCAACAGCCGCAAGTACCCGGGGTTCCGCGACGAGATCGATCTGGAGTTCTTGGGTCATACCCACCACCCAATCTGCCCTTTCTTTCGTCAATCACCACCGGCCGGCCATACTCTCTGTAAGCAATTAAAATTTACGATCCAATTAAATGGCAATACGTGTATTTTCTTGATTAAATATTAATTATTAATTTATTTTGAAATTTAAATAAATTAATTCCTAAAAATAGATTAATAAATAATTGATAATTAATTTAAGCCCAACAAATTAAATTGGAGCTTAAATTAAATGAGGTCTGACCCAAGTCAAGTAAGCCCAAGTCAAATGAGGCATGACTTAAGTCAAACAAGCCCATATAAATTAAATCAGGCCCAAATAAAATAGTCATGATTATAGCACAAACAAGTGGAGGCTCAAGCCCGTAGAATGTGGCCCAAATAGAGTAGACCAATTAGAATGCACGGTATTAATGAGGGAGTCTTCACCTCTCACCTATATAAAGGGGTCTCCTCTCTTCATTTGACACACACTGAAGCATTCGAAGACGACAACGCTCCGAAGAGATTGAAACACGAGCAACGCTCCTCAAGATCTTCAAGGCAAGAACGGCATACGACCCGGGATTAAGGTGCTAAGCCCCCCAAGATCGAGTGTTCTTCATACACTAAGTTCTTCAAGTGTTCTTCAAGGTAAAAACAATGTACGACGGGGATTAAGGTGCTAAGCCCCCAGATCGAGTGTTTCTCATAGCAAGCACGTTGAGTTCTTTAGTGTTCTTTGAGTCAAGAACAGCATACGACCCGGGATTAAGATGCTAAGCCCCCCAGATTGAGTGTTTCTCATAGTAAGCACGTTTAATCTAATTAAAGGCTCGACGCCTCTGGATAAACATTACAAACTCCCAAATTCGAGCTCGGACAAGCTTCAACTGAAGATCCGACTCAACACACAAAGTTAGCGCAGTCAACACAGTCAGCGCGGTCAACACAATATTCAAAGTCAAAGTCCAAATTGGTTCGAGAGAAGCATCAGAGGATCAATAGAGATTGTTTCCTAAATTATCAAGTTTAATCCATCTGGATTATCTTTGTAATTCAACTTGTGTTTATTTTATTATAAATACAAAATTTATTGTTACAAATTTTGGCACGCCCAATGGGACCATCTCTACCTCTCATCTTTTCTCTCTACAACTTTGAAGATACAAAATGACTCATGTCAAGATTACTGTGGGAAGGTCTGTCGCTTCCAAGCTCTCCGATTCATTGAATGAATATGTTGTTTTGTCACAAGGAGTATGTCGAAGAAAGCTCAGTCAGAGGCCTCCTCTGGATCCAACTCTTCGGTCGAAGTGGCTTCGAGAAAACAACCACCCATGAAGGAGGATAATGATGAAGACTCTGCATGCTCACACCCTCATTCATCGTCAAGCTCTTCATCTGACTCAAGTGTAGCTCTAGTAATGATGGCAGACACTACAACTATTGAGGAACTACTAGCAAACATGATGAAAGCTATCGAAAGGCTCACAAAACACATAGAAGCTCAAGATACAAAGATCTCCCAATTGATGGAAAAAAGAGACATCGCAGAGACTAGCTGCACAAATGGAAAAGGAGTTGTGGACGAGAGTGAGGTGGAAGAGTTCACAAGACACCAAACTACTGAAAAAGAGCCAACTGAAAGGAGAGTGCAACTTTCGGCTGATGGAATGATCCAAGTGGATCAACTGAAGGATATTATACTTGGAACAATAAAAGAAAGATTTGAGGAGACTTCCAAGCCTACCGTCACTTATGTCAAGCCATACACAAAAAGAGTGAACAACTTAAGGATGCTAGCTGATTACCAGCCTCCCAAATTCCAACAATTTGATGGCAAGGAAAACCCAAGACAGCAAGTGGCACACTTCATTGAGACATGCAATGATGCTGGTACTTACGAAGACCATGTGGGAGGCAATTCGTTCGTTCTCTCAAAGAAAATGCCTTTGATTGGTATATCGACTTGCAACCTGAATCCATTAACAGTTGGGTACAAATAGAGCATGAAATCGTTTCTACAGCACTAGGAGAACCATTAGCATGACTGAGCTAACTAATACTCGCCAATTGAAGGAAGAGCCTGTGATTGATTATATCAATCGATGAAGAAACTTGAGTTTAAACTGCAAGGACCGATTATCCGGAGAGTCTGCTATCGAAATGTGTATCTAAGGGATGGAGTGAAGTTTACTCTACATACTCAAAGGGATTCAGCCAAAGACTTTTGAAGAGTTGGCTACGAGAGCTCATGACATGGAATTGAGCATGGCTGCCAGTGGAATCAAGCACTCACCAGTGTCGGATTCCTATAAGTCCAGTGATAGACAGAAAATCAAGAAAGGGGGCAAGCCGCATGCCACAAATTCTAATAGAGAATCAATGACCATAAATGCCGCTACTGTCAAGGTTCCAAAGAATGGAGATGACAAGAAAGACAAAGGGAAACAAGTTACTCAAGAGTGGGGGCAAAGAAGATTAACCCTGAAGGAGATGCAAGAAAAAAAATATCCATTCCTGAACTCTGATGTTTGTGGCATATTCGATGATCTGATGAAAGACAAACTCATCGAACTCCCTGAGATGAAGCGCCAGAGGAAGCCAATCGAATTAATGACCCAAAATATTGCAAATATCATAGATTGGTGGGTCATCCCATTCATGATTGTTTCATCTTCAAGGAAAAGATCATTCAATTGGCCAAGAAAGGTTATGTTAGACGATGAAGCAGCGACAAACTTCACTTCTGTAAAAGAAAGTCTTGATAAAAGCTCATGTCATGTGGTGAGTGAGGAGGGCAGCGAATGTGAACCAATTGAGGCTAAAGAAAAAGCTTACTCCATGAAGGTGACCTTCACAGATGAAGACATGTTGTTGGGTTCACAACCTCATAACTGACCTCTATTTGTAACTAGTTATACACAAGGGCTGCGAGTAAAACGTATACTTATTGACGGAGGCTCAGCGGTGAGCATCTTGTCTTTAAAGATGTTGAAGAAGTTAGAAATACCAGTGGATAAACTCAACCATAGCCGATTGATGATCCAAGGGTTCAACCATGAAGGGCAAAGAACTCTTGGCACAATTGTTCATGATTTGATGATTGATGAGATGAAATCAACGGTACTCTTCCATGTCATTGATGCAAAAACTTCGTACAACATACTTTTGGGGCGCCCATGGCTGTATGAGAATGGCGTGATCCCTTCTACATTACACCAGTGCTTCAAGTATAGTGAAGGCAACAATGTGAAAAGGGTATTCGGTGATGACAAACCATTTACTGAAGCTGAAGCTTACTTTGCAGATGCTAAGTATTTCTTCAAGAGTACAAAGGAAGTAAAGCGTGAAGAAGCCCCAGCACAAAATGATGAGGGCAGTAAGCAAATAAAGGATAAATGAAGCACATCATTCGCCGCTTTCAAGAAGAACAAAGAGAAGCTTGAGGCCTTGGAAGAGTTGACGTTAACTTTAACAAAAATTGATGCAAGTATACTTTCTTCTCTACCACTCAAAGGATTCACACGTCCTGTTGAAGGAGTAAAGGTCGAGCACGGTGAAGTATTTGAAGCAGAAATAGCCAAGTCACATGGCCCACAAGCTTTTAAACTTCTCAAGAAGGCTGATTATGAGCCGAAAGAAAAACCGATGACAAGCAAGTTGCCTTAAGAGACTATCGACCCACCAGAACATGGGCTCAATGCCACTCAGAAAATATTGAAAAATAGTGGCCACACTGTCAAAAATGCTAAGCCAAGTTTGGGATATATCCCTTAAAAGCCAGTCTGCATTGCAATTAGAAGAGCAAGTACAAATTATATCATCAAGGAAGAAGCTTCATCCACGGAAGATATATTTGATGAAGGCGAAAGGAAAATCAAGAGAATCTCTGCCTTTAAAAGGCTTGGAAGTGTCTTCGAAAGGGTCGGACCCTGTGAGAGGAACAAGTGTGGGAAGAAAAGCAATTTCAAGTCTCCTAGCTTCAAAAAACTCCAGAGTCGAATTCCCTCTCGCATGAAGAGACGAAACATTTTGACTGTGTCATGTGAAAGAGTGTTGAAAGCCAGGATGCAGACAATTGTCTTTACTAAAGACGATAATGATCATGATGATAGAGAAAGCGTAGCTTCCCACAACCATGTCACTGCTCTTGAAGATTCTCAAATGGAGGAGGTAGATGCTGAAGATGCCCTTCCATAATTTGAACATGGTGTGAACATTGGCTACATAAATGGGAAATTCTTGAAACGCTATTACGCCTAAAACAACTACAAGATATCACGCTCCTTGATATGAGCTAAAACTGTCTACACAATACTCCTTGATATGAGTTTAAACTATCTAACACAAATAATGCAAGACTCCCTGACATGAGTATAAACTGTCTACAAGTTCAAATAGAAGACTCATTGACACGAGTATAAATTGTCAGCAAATTCAAATTCAACGCTCCATGACGCACGAGCCTAAACTGCATGTTACTCCTGGTCCGCGTGAGTATAAACTGTGTATGACAAACTCCTGGTCCGCATGAGTATAAAATGTGTATGATAAACTCCTGACTCGCATGAGTATAAACTGTGTACGGCACCCCCCATTCAAACCAAATTATGTCCCTTTGAACTACATAATGACTTGATTCTCCGTAAAGAGGTACGTAGATAGCTTAGTACTCTACTAAGTTCAGTCATGTCTCGAGCTGTTTGCATCAAGTTTGTGAGGCAAGTAATAAGATGAGAATGCAAAGTTGGGTGAAGAAATTCAAATTATTGAAGTGGTAACGGAAGTTCGAATTCTTGGAAGAGTTGAAATAATCTTAAATTGTGACAATGATGAAAGTGAGCCATGGAGCAAGAGGATGAGTTCAAATTAATTTAAATTTATTGATTTAATTAATTAAAAGAACCAAAATAAATTTATGAGTTCAATTAATTATTAAAGCCCAAAATTATAAATTAAACTTATGGATTGGTAAAAGGGGAACCTTTAAGCTTATTCAGATTAAGTTTGCTGATTTATGTTTGGGACCAAGATCATAAAATGCAAGCCCAAGTTCATAGCTTCATCAAATGAACATGTTCTTATTTTTATTGGGCTCAAATAAAAAGTTGAGAAATAATTAAAGAGCCCAAATTGATATATGCCATCCATGTGTTCCAGTTGGGGATTGAAGCTTTTATGTGGACTAATTCTAAAGCAGTCGAAGTAATCAGGAAAGTTGGGGCCCAAAGCAAATCACGTGATTGTTTGATTTGCTCAAAACTAAGTTGAAGTTATTACTCTCTCAATCCCATAAAAGTTGGTATAATTTTTTTTGTACGTAGATTAAGGAGTATAATAATTTAATGTAAAGTGGTAAAATGAGGTAAGATAAATAATATTTAATGTGTAATGGGTAGTTGTATTAGAGGTTATATGTGGGCCTATGAGAATAGATTAATTATTTTTTATGTGGGTCCATATATTAAAAAAAATATATATAAACTTTAATGGGACAAATAAAAAAAAAAAAGTATATTAATTTTTACGAACGAAGAGTAACTTCTATCTTAAAATTAGAAAGTTGAAATTTACGTGAAACAATTTCTCTCTCCAAGAAAAAAAGACCACTGCTCCACTTTCCAAGAAAAAGAATTTCTCTCTCCAATCAAAAGAAAAGAAGATCACGTGAAAAAAAAAAAAAAGAGTATTTCTCTCTTCTGCCAAAAACCCATAGTCACGAATTTCACTCCCATCATTTCGTTGGAGACGCCGGCAACTGCTGCCGAAATCACGTTACAGCAGTCCCTAGTAGGAAAGTCTCGTCGCTTCCGATTCGCCACCATTGCAGGAGTCGCGAACGGCAGAACGCTGCTGATAGTTAGATCGGCTCGCTCACCTCTAGTCGCCGGAAAGAAAGCTGCCCCGGATCTGAGGTTTTGCCGGAAATCGTGCGACCCACTCCCACCTTCAACTTGCAGCCACCGATCGAATCTGCCACACGTTCTCACCGCCAACGCAGACTTGAATCCACGTGGGAAACACTTGCCCGTCGCTGCTGACCGACGGACGACCGCCTGGATTCGCCGCCACCGTCCACCGAATCTGTCATAGCCCCTCACGCCGAACCGGCCACCATCACCCAGATCGGATGAACGCCGCACCCACTCAGCCACCGGAGAGTACCATCTCGCTACCGGAAACGCAAACCCATCACCAACGAGCCGCCGACTCAATACTGCTCAACCGCCGCATCAGCCGCGGTCGCCGGAAGTCGCGAGCCCAGCTACAAACACTAGCCCGTAGCCCGTCGACCAGTCGTCAACACCACCGAGAATCCCATTGCGAGTTCGTCGCGACCAAATACTAATGCCGGCGCTGAAGTCACGAGTTTCGGTCACCATCACCGCCGCGACGCTAGTCGATGGCCCACAGCGTCCCTCCCCATCGGCTTTGATCCGATCAGAACCGCCATCAACTGCTCGTCGCTCACCATGCCCCTTACTGCTGCCGCTCGATACCCTTCAGCCAGTCGCCGATCTTTGTCGCTGTTCATCACTCACACAGCCGGCTCTTTACCACAACACCGAGCAACCATCATCACGGCGGGCAGAGCCACCGCCGAACCACCACGTGTGGTCTCCCATCGATCGTTCTCCATCTCGAAGTCATTAAAGGTGCGAGCTCATCGTTCAATTACCGCTGCTGCCGGAGAACCCCACTGCACGCCAGCAAAGGCCAATGCCGCTTCCAGTTGGAAGAGACATGCTGCTCGCTGCCACTCTAACCAAGTCTCGCGAATCTTCTCGAACAGAACGCAGCTCACACAGCCGAGTCAGCCGCCCGTCGTTGCTTATCACCGATGAAGACACGAACAGCCATTTCTCCCATCAATGCGACTGCCGCTCATCAAGCCATCACGGGGTGTCACTGCCAAAAAAAATTTCGGAGACCCACAGTGTTGTTTTTCACGTTGCCATTACAAAGCCCACACACCACACTGCACCACTAATCATTGTGGTAGCAGTTGACAATTGTCATACCCAAATATTGCCGAGGGCCAACCGAAGAACAACTGAGGGACAACCCGAGGGACAAACCGGGGGACAACCACGGGACAATTATTAAAGGGACAACCGTTAAGGGACGAATTCCATTAAGGGACAACCTTTAAGGGACGAGGCTCGTCGGACATTTCCTTCGAAAAGGAAGAAGGACGAGGTTGACAGGAAAATCACAAGTATACAATCGTACAATAACAAGTGAAAACATAAAAAAAGAGCACAAATAAAGAAGCAGACAAAAAAAAGGCAGATATAAAGAAGCAGATTAAAAAAAATGGATTGCAAGCAGATATAAGGAAGAAGATTTAAAAAAAAAAAGCAGATTAAAAAATGGATGACATATTATAAATTTAATTATTTACTAAATTAATTAAGATGAAGGCAGTAAAATTGAGGATTAATTATAAACTACTAAACAATTAATTAAAATAACAAATAAAATAAATAACACTGGAAGAATAAGAAAGTGGCTCAATAATTGAGAATAGATAGCTCTAGGGTAATCCAGTATTAATACTTAACTTCCCTCTCAAGTGCAGGTCGACTCTGCCTTGTGGACTATGGGCTCATCACTAAACCATGCAAATTTACTAAATAGACACAAGTAAATATGTGCATAACACGTGTGAATAACCTCGGAGCAAGAGATATAATTTCACCCCCTTTCTAGGTACTATCAGTATCAATTATTTTCCACGTCTGGAATCTAACCCGATATGATCTCCCTTTATAGGTACTATAAAATTACCCTCTTTATCCTGCTTACTAATCCGAATTCAATTCAATTAATAAACATTCATATATGATAGTTCTAATGAAGATTCAGAGTCTCCTCACTTAGAATCATAACATGGAATCTTGTTCAGTGGTGAACGCGCTCAATCTACAACCAAGATATATATTCAGACTCTATATACCAATTGAAGATGCACAAAACGACCATGAATATGGATTAAGAAAGTACAATCATATATAAAATCAATCCACAAGTAGTGTTGTACGTAGGACACACAAGAGAGTTTAATTAATTCATAAAACCTTTATGAACCCTAGATCTACCAAAACGGTTCTAGCCCATGATGTTGCGAAGAACAATCATGGGAGTTGGATAGATCTTACCCATATGTTTGGAAAATAAAAGATAAATTAAGAAACGAATAAAACCCTAGATGTGGGCGTCGTCGCGTCCTTCTCTGTCTTGAATCATCCTCTTGGTTCTATTCTTGATTCCACAGACAAATCTTCAAAGTGATGGATATGGATGGAGGAAAGGATGTGAATGATGGTTGGGGGGTGATCCCCCCTTGTGGGCTGCAGGATGATTGTGTTGCGATTTCCACCCATCAATAATGATGTGATCTGCATTCCCTTTTATACTTGTAAGCTCTCCTTATGGACATTGGATGTGCTTTTTCTTGAAAAACATAAAAATACATACACTGGGGGTGTAAAACCTGACGAAAATAGATTTTCGTGTCCCAGTTCGACCAAAGTGCTTTTGGTCGAACTAGAAGGCCTGGTCAAACTACTGGACGAGCTGCATGCGCAGTCTCACCGTTTCATGCATAACTTCCACATCCAAGCTCCGATCTGAGTGATTCTTATGCTCACTTGATCTTCTCTTCCTTGGCTTTCTATATGTAAAGAACTCATAAAAACTCAAACATTTAAAGGTATAACAAGCTATAAAAAGTGGCACAGCCGTTCTGTTCCGCACAGCTTGCGCGATGTCACTATTTTGATAATAACCTTCTCGTTTCGATTCCGATTGAGGTGTTTCTTATGCCAAAACGATCCTCTCTTCTGTGGCTTTTTAACCATGTATCAGACTTCCAGTTCAGAGCTCCACATGAATACAGAAAAATTACACAAGTTGGATGTGCGTTTCTAGCATTCCTGCACAAATTGCACATTTTCTCCAACTTGGCACTTTTGATCATTTTTCCACCTAAAACATAATAAAATACCTCAAACGCACCCTTTTCTCATATATATCAAATATAAGACAGTTGTGCTAATATATAACAACAATTTCCATAAAAAAGATGTTAAATTGGACACTAAAACACGTTTATTTTCACTCTCATCAATAATTATAAACTAATTATTTAATATAATTATGATAATTTTAACTTAAGAGAAATTTGGGTTTTATAAGTAAATTAACTAAAAAGATGCACAAAATAATTACTAAAAATAATAAACTAGCAAATAAAATAAACATGGAAGTGTTCAAGAGAGAAGATAGATAGCTCTAGGAAATTCAATTTAAATTAATCAAATCAAATCACTAGACAATCGGTTAGAATTCCTGCTGATTTTTTGAAAGCAATCACTTAATTATGTTAAATCCTTTTTTTAAAGTAAACTTAACACATAAATCTGGTTCAAATCCTCAGATGCAGAAGAATAATTCATATCCCCTTTTTAGGTACTTCATGCAAAATTCGATTAAAGGCTAGGGCACTAGACTTCCTTTTATAGATACTTAAGAATTAATCCCCAATTCCCACATAACGATTTAAAAAGCCAAATCCTCTAGAATGGTAATTAATAGATATATTAAGTGTTCAATATTAATAATTCTAATGAATAAATGTTATATGGTTAGATCCCCTTTACACATAAAAGATAGACAAATATAATCCCTTTATGGCACAAGCAACAAGCATAAATATGCATAAGATAATGGGGGTAAAATTACGTCTCTTGCTCCGAGGTTATTCACACGTATTACACGCATATTTACTTGTGTCTATAGATAAGATTTGCATGGCTTAGTGATGCGTCCATATTCCACAAGGTAGAGTCGGACACCAACACATGGAAGGGAAATTAATTTCGAGACTACAATTGATATCCTTCATACTTGGGGTTTTACTAATTAATTTCCCTTCCATGTGTTGGTGTCCGACTCTGTCTTGTGGAATATGGACGCATCACTAAGCTATGCAAATATACTCTATAGATACAAGTAAATATGCGTGTAACACGTGTGAATAACCTCAGAGCAAGAAACGTAATTTTACCCCCCTTTCTAGGTACTATCAGTATCAATTATTTTCCACGTCTAGAATCTAACCCGATATGATCTCCCTTTATAGGTACTATAAAATTACCCTTTTTATCCTACTTAATAACCCGAATTCAATTCAATTAATAAGTATTCATATATGATAGTTCTAATGAAGCTTCGGAGTCCCCTTACTTAGAATCATAACATGAAATCCTGCTCAACAATGAAAGCACTCAATCAATAACCAAGATATGTATTCAAACTCTACATAATAGTTAATGATGCACAAAATGACTGTGACTATGAATTAAGAAAGCACGATTATATATAAAATAAATCCACAAGTAGTGCTGTACGGAGTGTACACATAGAAGTTCAATTAACTAGATAAAATCTTCACAACCCTAGTTCTACCAAAAAGGCTCTAACCACGATGTTAAGAAGAACAATCATGGGGTTGGATAGATCTTACCCGGATGTCCGGAAAATACAAGATAAATTTGAAAATGAATAAAACCCTAGATGTGGGCGTTGTCGCGTCATTCTCCGTCTTGATTTCTCCTCTTGGTTCCCCTCTTGATTCCACAGACGAATCTTCAAAGTGTTAGATGGATGGAGGAAAGGAAGTGGATGATGGTTGGGGGTGATCTCCCCTTGTGGGATGTAGTATTGTTGTGGCCTCTCTCCTCTCCAATATGATTTTTCAAATCATAATGATGTGATCTACACCCCTTTTTATACTTGTGAGCTCTCCTTGTAGGTCTTGAAAAGGACCCAAATTTAGGCATATGTCAAATTTGGTAAGAGACATGCGTTAAATTTGGTAAAAGAGATCCGGATAAATAAGGTAGTTTTCGGAAATTCTCGAAAATTCTCGCCAATAGCTGCGCGAATTCTGAGCATGACTTCCTCGTCCAACCTCCAATTTGAGTGATTTTTGTGCTCACATGATCCTCTTTTCCTTATATTTCTCTGAATGTAAAGATCTCGCCAAAACTCCAACGTTTGAAGGTGTAACAAGTCATGTAAAGTAGAACAGTCGTGCTGAGTAGAAACAGCTTGCGCGACGTCACCATTTCGATCATAACTTTGTCGTTTGGAATCTGATTGAGATGTTCTTTACACTAAAACGACCCTCTCTTCAGTGGATTTCCAACAATGTATCACACTTCTAGTTCAAATCCCTACAAGAATATATAATAATTATACAAGTTGGACATGCATTTTTCAACATTCTTGCACAAATTGCACATTTTCTCCAACTTTGCACTTTGAATCCCTTTTTTCACCTAAAACACAATAAAATACCTCAAGTGCACCTTTTTCTCACATATATTATATATAAGACACTTGTGCTAATATATAACAACAATACTCATCAAAAAGGTGTTAAATTAGACACTCAAACATGCTAATTTCCACTCTCAACAGTCCTTATTTCCTGTCTCCTGTAAATCTTAAAATTAAGCAGAGAAGGAAGTTGATTTGGGCCTAAGAAGATAAATTGGGCCACTTGAGAAATAAATAAATTAGGCCACTTAAAATAAAAAGGTTGGGCCAAGAAAAAATTATTACTTGGATAAAGTAATTTCTCAATTATAAGAGCCCACATTACAAATATTTAAAAAGGGGAACTTTTGCGATTCCTTCACATCAAGACATGACGTCCGTGAAACAAATTGCAAGGGGGCATTTGTAAGCAATTAAAATTTACGGTCCAATTAAATGGCGACACGTGGATTTTCTTGATTAAATATCAATTACTAATTTATTTTGGAATTTAAATAAATTAATTCCTAAAAATAGATTAATAAATAATTGATAATTAATTTAAGCCCAACAAATTAAATTGAGGCTTAAATTAAATGAGGTCTGACCCAAGTCAAGTAAGCCCAAGTCAAATGAGGCATGACTTAAGCCAAACAAGCCCATATAAATTAAATCAGGCCCAAATAAAATAGGCCTGATTACAGCCCAAACAAGTGGACGCCCAAGCCCGCAGGATGTGGCCCAAATAGAGTGGTCTAATCAGAATGCACGACATTAATGAGGGAGTCTTCACCTCTCACCTATATAAAGGGGACTCCTCTCTTCATTTGACACACACTGAAGCATTCGAAGACGACGACGCTCTGAAGAGATTGAAACACGAGCAACGCTCCTCAAGATCTTCAAGGCAAGAATGACATACGACCCGAGATTAAGGTGCTAAGCCTCCCAGATCGATTGTTTTTCATACACTAAGTTCTTCAAGTGTTCTTCAAGGCAAGAACAACATAGGACCGAGATTAAAGTGCTAAGCCCCCCAGATCGAGTGTTTCTCATAGCAAGCACTTTGAGTTCTTTAGTGTTCTTCGAGTCAAGAATAGCATACGACCCGACCCGGGATTAAGGTGCTAAGCCCCCAGACCTAGTGTTTCTCATAGCAAGCACGTTTAATCTAAATAAAGGCTCGATGCCTCTGGATAAACGTTACAAAGTCCTAAATTCAAGCTCGAACAAGCTTCAACTGAAGATCCGACTCAACACACAAAGTTAGCGCAGCCAACACAGTCAGCGCGGTCAACACAACAAGTCAAAGTCAAAGTCCAAATTGGTTCGAGAGAAGAATAAGTGGATCGATAGAGATTATTTCCTAAATTATGAAGTTTAATCCATTTGGATTATCTTTGTAATCCAACTTGTATTTATTTTATTATCGATAGAGATTGTTACACTCTCCTCGAACCCATCACCCGGGTTCATAGCTTCCTCACCAAGGGACTGCCGCTGAAAGCCACGCACCACGTTGCGCCACTGTTCGTTGTCGTAGTAGCCGGAAACTGCCACACTCAAGTAGGTTTCCACCTCAATTTTGTCATTAAACTACTACTGATCACGCTGATGCTCATCAGCTATTGCCGAGGGCATGCAGTGCCGGATCTGCAACTGACGGACAATCGTTGATTCCATTCCATTAAAGGGACAACTGAGGGACATTCCATCATAAGGGACATTCCATTAAAAGGGACAACTATCAGTTCCATTAAAAGGGACCATTTTCTGTTCCATTAAAATGGACAAGGCTTGCCGTCGATTCCTTCAAAAAGAAAGAGGGGCAAGGACGAGGCTCGTCATCGATTCCTTCGAAGAGGAAGAATGGCGAGGTCAACAAAAAGAATGCAAATATACAACTCCTTATGAAAATTGTTTAATCTTTGGGGTTGACATAAGAAAATTCAGAAAAAAGGCCATCCAACATAAATAGGCAGGCAAACATGCTTTGTTGTTATCACTAAATTGCTCACATAAAGAATTGCTCACATAAAGAAATAAAGAAGCAAATTTAAAAAGATGGATTGAGGGCTTACAATGAGTTCTCCATATAGTATGTTCTGTCTTGATGAAGAAATCTTTAAGTAAAAGGAGACATTGCACTTCGGAAAAAAATGAAGAAAAGAAATCAGAATTGAAAGTGTCTTACAGCGAAATCAGAATTGAAAGTGTCTTACAGTCTGTTGATGAAAACTGAACCCCTTATTATATAGTGAGGAGACTGCAACAAATTATGGAAATTATTTGCATGATTGAAATCTCTTAAAATTTTAAGAAATTTCTTTTACTAAATTTGAGCAAAGATTTACAAATCATCTTGATGAGCAAGAAGCAAATCTGTCCATATTTCATGTCTCCCTTATTCTTGAAAGTAAGCAGGGAAGAAGTTGATTTGGGCTTGAAGGAAAGAGTTGGGCCACTTGATAACTAAAAGAGTTGGGCCAGGACTTTACTTGTTGGATAAAGCAACTCAAATTGTGCAATTAAAAGCCCAAATTACAAGTGTTGAAAATAAAAAGAATTTTGCGATTCCTTCACATCAAAACATGGCGTCCGTGAATAAATCGCAAGCGGGCATTTGTAAGCAATTAAAATTTACGGTCCAATTAAATTGCGACACGAGGATTTTCTGGAATAAATATCAATTACTAATTTATTTTGGAATTTAAATAAATTAATTCCTAAAAATAGATTAATAAATAATTGATAATTAATTTAAGCCCAACAAATTAAATGGGGATTCAATTAAATATGGACTGAACCAAGTCAAACAAGCCTAAGTATGAGGTCTGACTTAAGTCAAACTAGCCCATACAAATTAAATCAGACCCAAGTAAAATAGGCCCGTTTATGGTCCAATCAAGTTGGAGGCCCAAGCCCGTGGAGCAAGGCCCAAAAAGCCCTGGGAGTTCACCTCTCACCTATATAAAGGGATCTCCTTCATTCATTTGAACACACATTAAAAGACCCGAAGACGCTAACGCTCTGAAGAGATTGAAAACACGAGCAACGCTCCTTCAAGATCTTCAAGCATCTTCAAGTCAAGAACGACATATGATTCGGGATCAAGGTGCTAAGCCCTAAAATCAAGTGTTCTTCATAACTAAGTTCATCAGTGTTCTTCGCGAAGTCGACACTGCATTCTTCGAGCCAAGAACAACATACGACCCAGGATAAAGGTGCTAAGCCCCCTAGATCGAGTGTTTTTCACATCAAACACATTTAATCCAAACAAAGGCTCGACGCCTTTGGATTAACGTTATAAGGTCCCAAATCCGAGTTCTGACAAACTTCAACTGAAGATCTGACTCAACACACATAGTCAGCGCGGTCAATGCGGTCAACACAACCAGTCAAAGTCAAAGTCCAAATTGGTTGAGAGAAGAATCAGAGGATAGATAGAGATTGTTTCCTAAATTTTCAAGTTTAATCCTTCTAGATTATTATTGTAATTCAATTAGTATTTATTTTATTATAAATATAAATTTTATTATTACATATATATATATACCTTTTATAATGTATTATATAGGGATAAAATATTTTTTTGCCCCGTAAGTTTAGCCATGTATAATTTTTGCCCAAAAAGATAAGATTCAAGCATTTTGTCCCATTAACTTTATAATTGCACCAATGTTACCCCGTTTCATCAGAATTGATCACGTGCATGTCACGTGATCATCGGATTTGACATTTTCCGGGGAGATAAAATATTTTTTTGCCTCGTAAGTTTTGCCATGTATAATTTTTGCCAAAAAAAGATAAGATTTGGACATTTATCCCAATATCTTTATAATTGCGCTAATTTTGCCCTGTTTTTCTAGCAATTTGATATTTTTATCGGAATTGATCACGTACATATAACGTTATCATCAGATTTGGCATTTTTCAGTGAATTTGTTGATCTGACGACACAGTGGCATTCCCGTCAATAATAATAATATTTTATTGATAATTTAATTAAAAAATACCCTCAATCGATGAACTTAGTTCTCACGTGTCCTCCACGTGTTTTCACCATCTTCGCAAAATCTCTCTTCTCATCAATGAGGGGATCCTCCGTGTACCTCTCACCACCATGGGCGGCAGCTGTTGGATCTTCCTCTTCGGGGGCCTACCCCCAACGAACAGATCACAGTATACATTGCCTCGATTTGCACCCTCTGGCAATACAAGAAACTACAGGATATCAGAGCCATAGAGAGGGAGGATAGAGTCGTTGGCATTTTTAGCTACGATTCAATCCTTCGCACCCCGTCGAAGAACGACTAGTTCATTATCAGTCTCGCAATTCTAATTGGCTAGAAATTGATATCCAGTGTGCACATTCCCACCAGGTAGACCATGATGCTGCCGGTGCTGCTTTTTATTATGAAAATCCTAGAGAAGTTGGTAATTCTTTCGATTCAAGGGTTGGCGTCGTGGCCAGTGAGTGCTTGGGTTTTAGCCTACTGCATTGCCTCCATGAGGTCATTGTATGCCTCCAGAAGACAATTCTCTAGTGCTAGGTGTTACTCGACAAAAGCGATGAGGGAAGGAACGTGAGCAACCATACGGTTGCATGACTCTAGGAAGAATGTAGCGGTGGCGCTCAAGAACACAAATCCTTCATCGTGGAAGTAGATGATGAGGGTGAGCTTGGCGGCGGGAGCAGAAGGTTTGATTGCTGCCGCCCATAGTGGTGAGAGGGTACACGAGGATCCTTTAATTGACAAGAAGATGAAGTTTGCGAAGATGGTGGAAACATGTTGAGGGCATGTGAGAACTGAGTGCATCGATGGAGGGTATTTTTTTTAATTAAATTAAATTATCTATAAAATATTATTATTGTTATTGATGTGAATGCCACTGTGTCGCCATGTTAGTAAATTCACCGAAAAATGCCAAATCTGATAATCACGGACATGCACGTGATCGATTCCGGTAAAAATATTAAATTCCTGGAAAATGGGACAACATTGGCGCAATTATAAAAATATTGGGACAAATGCTCAAATCTTATCTTTTTTGGGGCAAAAATTGTACATGACAAAACTTATGGGGAAAAAAATATTTTGTCCCACCAGAAAATGCCAAATCCGATGATCACGTGTCATGCAAGTGATCAATTCCGACGAAAATATCGAATTCCGACGAAAACGGGGCAACATTGTTGCAATTATAAAGTTAATAGGACAAATGCCCAAATCTTATCTTTTTTGGGGCAAAATTGTACATGGCCAAACTTACGGAACAAAAAAATATTTTATCCCGTATTATATATACACACTACTATTATATACAAATAAACATTTTATAATACTCCCTCCGTCCCATATTAATAGTTACATATTTTTTTTGGGCGTCTCATTCTAATGGTTACAATTCCCTTTTGGCATATGAGACCCATACAAATTAATTACTTCTCTCTTCATGGGCACACACGTTACACTAATACACTTACCCACTTTAAATTAAAATATTATTTTTCTCACCTCAATACACATTAAAATCCTATATTCATTGATCCTCGTCCAAAAAGCAAACGTAACTATTAGGATGGGACGGAGGGAATATATGTTTTATATATATATTTTTATTATATTAGTATAAATTTATAATATTTATTATAAAAAATTAAAATTAAAAAATAAATATTTTAACTATTATATTTATTGAATTAATTTAATTAAATGTCTAAATTCTGATATTTTATTTTTAATATAATAATATTGTTGATATAAAATTTATCATATAATTAATATTTATATATTATAATATGTTTAATATTTTTAATTAAAATTTATATTCTTGTCCTAATTTAAATATAAGTAATTAAAAATTATAATAAATTTTATTCTATGTAATAATATTATGTGTTATTTGCAATTATTTTTAAATAAAAATAATACCTTTTTCCGGTCACTTACAATGTATCAATTTTACCATTTTGGGTGTCCATTTCAAAGGTATCAATTTTTCTCTTTTAGTAAAAGGGACCCACACATGGCCCACCACATGTATCCCTCTAATACAACTACCCACTATACATATAATAAGTGGGAGTATTAGTATTTTATGTGTAATGAGTAGTTATATTAGTAGTGAGTGGTGAGTCATATGTGGGACTTTTTTACTAGAAAAGAAAAATAGTTTGAGTGAACGCCCAAAATAATACTCCATCTGTCCGCCCAATAGGTATACATTTGCTTTTTGCACGTGAACTAAGGAGTATTATTATTTAATGTGTAGTATGCAGTTGTATTAGTGGGGTGTGTGGGTCCCATATATTAAATGTATTAATGATGTGTGTGGGTCTCATGTGTTTTAAAAGAGAAATGTATACCTTTGATGCGAACGCCGAAAATAGCAAAATGTATACTTTTTTTACGGATGGAAGGAGTAAAATATAGATCTTTGAAGTGGACAGAAAGATTATTTAAAAGGATAAATGAGATTTTTTAAAGCAGATACAAAAAAAAAATTGATTCTTGCTGAGGAACGAAAGAAGTATTATTCCAATAGAAAGGATAAACTTGGGAATGAAAGATAGATGGTGAACCTTTTATTTATGAGCAACACTTGCATGTAAACAGTACCGTTTTTACATGTTATCATTTTGTATCAACCAAATTATCATTTTAGCACAGCTATGTGTGTGACCACCCCACAAAATGATTTTCATGAGACAAATAGAAGTAATAACCATTTATAAAGAAAAATAATATTTAATTGATGAAAAGTGATAACGGGGTTGTGAACTGTTTTATAAACAGTTTATACTATATAAATTAATGATATTGTGTTTATTTCCATTTTTGGGGTGTGCAAGTATTTTTGGGATAGACCAAAATAGAAAGTGTGCAAGTATTCTTGGGATGAAGGGAGTAACATTTTTTAAAAGAGAAGTGATAACATCTTTATTAAAAATAAATTATAAAAATGTAAGCTGGTCTCACCGTGAGATGGTGTCACAAAGACTACCAGTGTCATTTTTCATAAAAAAAGGCATCATTTTTATTAATACTACAAGCTGTTAATGAAATAAATTAATGCACCATTATCACTTTTTATTAATTTGAATATCAATTTTTATTATATAAACATTTTTTATCCGTCTTATAAAAATCTTCTCGAAAGACAAACACACAAGGTTTCGCCAAATTATTCAATAAATACTAATTTTACATATATTGTAAAATACTAATTACATACACATCAATTTATTTAATTTCATTTGTCGTTTAAATTATTTCAGAAACTCAACGTAAGACAGTCACACACAAGTGTTTGCGTTTATTTATCTATAATCTATAATTTAATTATGGATTGAAAAGACAATTATATCCTAAAAAATTGTAAACTTAAATATAAACATTAAACCTTAAACGCTATATTTGTTTTCGATTGACCTGAATTTTGAAATCTAGTGAAAAGATATGTTTGTTTGAGTTTTTGGTAGGATATGTTTTAACTTCATGTCAAATTAATATGTAATTTATATATGTTTAAAATCGAGTTAAAATAATTTTTGGTCCCATAACTATAGGAAGTTTTTAATTATGTCCAAAAAAAGATAAAATTTTCAATTTCATCTCGTAACTCTCGACATTGGCCAATTTTGATCCCCAAATCGCCGAAAATTGGTTTTTTGGCCAGAAAATCGCATGTTCGCCGTACGTGATTACTAAAATTGGGGCTTTCCAGCAGTAGAATCCAACGTGGCACATGAGAGTTAATATGGGCTAATAAAACTGACACGTCACCTCCAACAAAAAATTTAATTATATTTGTATTTCCACATCACATATAATACTAAAATTAAATGAGTAATTAATAATGCAAAGAAAAAATAATGATTAAATATTTAATACTTTCGTCTGTAAAAAAAAAAAAAAAAATTGTTATAATATACATGTACGTGGACATTACGATAGATGTATATAGTTAGGAAATTTAGGAAATAGATCTGTCACTCTCCCCTATGAAAAGAGTGGGTCAGTTATTTGTAAATGTGGAAGAAACGAATTACAGAATGAAATCTTTCCCCTCTCTCTTCTCTGATCTTCTTCTTTAATTATACATTCTTGTTAATTTCTTTACAACACGTTATCCGCATGATTCTCTCCCTGAGATTTGAAGGTGTGATATTGCTAACCAGAAGAAAAAATTGACGTTGCCCAAAGGAAAAATTGTGTATTTCCTAGGAGGTAATTGTTTTTAAGTTCTTACTAATTTGCGCCGACGAAGTCATATAAAACATGTTCTTATATGATTCTTATATAATTTGTATGATTTATATGTACTTATATAATTTGAAGAAACATATTCATATACTGCATATTAGATATGGGATTTTGACATGTTCTTATATGATTTGAACAGTTTTTTAGTCTAGATAATTTATATGTTTTGGATTATGTTACCTTTCTCATATTTAGTTAAGAATTGGTTTTAAACTCACGGAGTTCACAATCTCAAATTGGAATCTTAATCTCAAATTGGAATCTTAATATGGCGTATTAAATGAATAATCATAATTAATTCATATTGTTTCATAATATATGTTTTTATAAGGTTCAATGTGAGAAGAAAAAAAAAGGCAGAAGATAAAATTACTCACATGGTTGGCATATGTATTTATAGATTACATACATTGTAATGGTTGGCATATGTATTTATAGATTAGATACATTGTAAATTTTGACAAGACATAAGAAATGCATGGCAAAAGAAATGCATGTGAGATTGTAAATTTTGACATGACATAAGAAATCTTCATGAGAATTTTGACATGACATAAAAAATCTTCGCGAGGTGGTAATTGCGTTTTCTATATGGACCAATGATTAGTATGTATAAAAAAATAGCAATATTTAAAATTAGTTTATTATAATTTCACTGATTGAAGTGATATATATTGTGAAAGGCTATATTTGATTTGTGAAAGGTTGAATGTTTGTGAAAGGCTGAAAGCTATATTTGATTTATGAAAGATGAAAGTTTGTGAGAGGCTGAAAGCTATATTTGATGATTATATTTCTTCATATTTGATTTGTTTTCTCAATAATTATGTTCATGTGATAGGAATATTGGTAAATAAATATTGGATAATCTTAATGATGTTTAGGTGACATTTATGTAATTTTTCTAGAATCGAGGAGGTGTTATGTTATTGATGGAAAGAAATTCCGTATTTAACTAAGAATGTTGTGAATTGATCAAAGAAAGAAAAGAAAAACGAAAGACACAAAAGATTATAGTGGTTTGACATATTGCCTACGTCAACTCTTAAGGGAGAAGATATCTTATTGATGAAGATTACAACGATGATGAAGAATAAACTAGATCTCATATAAACCTTAATATATGGATCAAACTTAGATCTCATACAAACCCAAATCTGGGGAATGTATGGATGATTCTGTGAACCATATTGAATGACTAAAACTTAACCCATATATATACACTACAATATATGATATACATGGATAATATGATATACATCAGTTCCTCACTACACCATGAGGTTTTGATCCTTTGCCACTGAGCCATCTTCGATCACCTTTTGGAGAGAAGCTGTCGCTTCCGACCACTTTCGAGCGTTGCCTAATTTCTTTGCTGAAGCGTTGCTCGCCTAAGACCGACTTTAATCTGAATTCAATCCCTCCAGAATTGTGCATGTGAATTGTAAAATCCACGACCCAAACTCCCACAATTCTCTAGGGATCCCATTAATGGTCTTTCCCCATTGATAACTTTGAACCGCTGTCCAAAGAACGACACCCTATCCCTCTTTCTAATCTGCAAGAGTCACCTTATTTCTTTATCATCCATCCCTTTCTTCATCATCGCTCCGATATCCTCCGTGAACTCCTTAACGTCGAAACCAACAACACCAACCCAACTTCTGTTCAATGTTCACAACTCTTGGAACCTTAGAACCCGATCTCCACCGTCCAGAATAAACTTTTACGAGTCCTGGACGTGCTGTTAAAATTACAGCTTGATCCAATGGCTGGTTTGTGTGAAACGACCCTTTAAACACGGCTGCACAGAACTGAATTGCCCAAAAACCTGACTTCTGTTTTCGGCCCATTACTGTCAACAAAGAGATCCAAAAGTGATCTACACCATTCAGAATGTAGATAAACAATTCTGAACATCCTGACAAAATTTCACTTCTATCCAACGGTTGAAACTCCGGATATGACCTCTGCAATATTTCTGCACATTGACTCCTCTTAAAAACGTGAATTCCTTCTCGTTTCAGCCTTCTTTCCCACACCTTCTCGCTTCTTCTTTCTTTGATCGTCCCTATTCCCGTTTCACACAGACGACGCCAATTGTTGTGAATCGATCAAAGAAAGAAAAGAAAAAACAATAAGACACAAAAGATTATAGTAGTTCGGCAAATTGCCTACTTCCACTCTTAAGGGAGAAAATATCTTATTGATGAAGATTACAACGATGATGAAGAATAAAATAGATCTCATATAAACCCTAATATATGGATCAAACTTAGATCTCATACAAACCCTAATCTTAGGAATGTATGGATGATTCTGTGAACCATACTGAATGACTAAAACTTAACCCGTATATATACACTCCAATATATGACATATATGGATAAAATGATATATGTGGATAATATATGATTTGCAAAATCTTAACTTGCATAGCAAGCTATCCTCAATATCCAAGCCCTTGATCTTATATGTAGATCATCCATCCTTTATCTTCCACTGTGTTATATTGCTGACTTAACGTATGCAAGTGTCTACCTTTCAACAAAGAAAGAAAATAATATTTTTTCCAAAATTTTATCCGATAAAGATATATATGTTAAAAGGTTACACATATATATTTTGTAGAGTGATTATTCAAATTATTTCTCTATTATTAAAATCGTGTTTAGATTAAAATTTTTGAAAAAGTTTTCTAAAGTGTTTAAAATTGGAAATTGTTGTCTGTCTAATTAAGATGTATTTATACATTTCATGGGTGTGAATTTCACAAGATGTGCATTATAGATTAAAGCAACGGAAACATGCACAACATTTCCATGAAAAGTTATAGAAATATTTTTATTTCTTTATAATTCACATCATTATCCTTTTTGGATGAACTCATGACAGAATTCAAGATTATGTATATTTTATATATATTTACACACTCACGAATTTATCTAAAAGGAATACATGATAGTTATATTTTTGTGAAAATATTTGACATTAATGAAGAGAAAATTTGACGAGCTCACCTATGATGCAAAATACTTAATGTGGGTCTAATATTAACCACCTTACCTCTTGCGATTCACGTGAATTATTATTCGAAAATTTTAAGTGTACCACTGTCCAGAAGAGAGAATCACTAATATGAATTCTATATAATCTCTAACAAATAATATTTGTTGAAAAATGATTCATTTAATATATCACAATCTTTGAAGGATCGTTAACAAACTGTGATAATTTTCCATCAAACTCAATATGATTGACTGAATTTAAGATTTTAATATATTAAATCAGTTACAAAATATTACTTGATTTTACATTACATAAAGTGTTTAGAGTTTTCTGCATTATTGCAAGCAGAAAAACATAATTTACTCATAATGAAATACTATGGTTCAAACTAGTGCCTGAAGCATGTGTTATATTTTTAATGATAAACAAGAGGTCCTAGTCGAGCAAATTAAAATTGATCTTATCGAGGTGATTGAGACAATCCAAATTTGATTTGGCGGAGCATTGAGGTTAAACACATCACAATAATGACCAACAAATTATAAAATGAATTAAACAATATTCAAGCACAAAACACAAGTTCAATTAAAAAATTAACAACTCTCCAGAAGCAGAATTGCTTTAAATATGAATATAATTGTCGTTGGTCTCATATACGTCGTACATCAAAACACTTGGTTGATATCATAAGGTATAAAAGAATGAAAAAGAAAATGTACGTATCAATGGTGAATCATGTCATATGTATTTGCCTGAAGTAAAGAATTTTTTTAACTATAACAATTATGACCTTTTGAGGTTTGAACTCATAGATTATGAGATGATCAAGTGATATTAATTTGTAAAATATTTAATTTTCTAAAGTTAGAAGTTGTGCCTGAAGCACGTAATACATTAAAAGTAACAATTCTTTTTCTTTCTTTCATGAAATTGTGTCAGATGTAATAAAGTGGTTGTATTTGTTAAATTATTTACATGTTGCAATGATTTTAAAGCTAGTAGATCCAAAAATATGTAAAGTATAACATGAGAAGTTGAGTTATTTGGGCAACATAGATGAGCCTTATTCCCTCTTTAATTCACATGGATAAATTTGTGAAGCTTACTTGAAGGAAATTCTTTATGACATTCATATACTAAAGTTGGAATTAAATCTCCAAATATCTTCAAGAGATTTAAAGAAAAATATTGATCGAATTTTCTAGTTGTCATGACCAAGGTAAAAATTTTATTGATGTATCCATAAATTGGAATAAGAATAAATCCATTATACAATTGTTTCACTAAAACTATAAGAGCTCAATTTTGACTACTCGATTAAAGTCAATTGGAATAATCTTGAGAAACATACATCAGATAAGTGGAACATCAGAGTCTTTATGTTCACACTCAGTTAATAATAATTTATTTATTATAAAATTGCAACAATTATTTTGCTAATTGGGGAACATAAAATTATTTAATTCAATTCTGGCTCCTGCATATCATTATTACATAATACCCCCTTATAACTAGTGGTTAATCAAGGCCAGAAGCCTTTACATTTCCCATCTACAACTATTAAATTGTGCAATTTACATTTTATAATTATATCACCACAACTGCGTACCTTAATGGACATTTAATGATAAATCCATCTATCTTTACATAAAGTTGTTCAACTTCCGCTTCTGACTCTTCTTCTTATGAGTAAAATACCTCTGATTCCGGACTGTCAACCGATGTGTATGGCTGTTTCCTCTTTCTCATGTTCTCTCTGACAAGTGCATCAAGCTCTAGGTTTAGTGGTTCAATAGGGAGTCCACGTGACCTAGTGATCATACACTTGTTCTCACATAGAAGATTAGAATAGTTTGGATCTAAATTAAAAATAAAAGCAAATAAAGTTTAACGTCCTACAATAAAATAAATCACTATAGAATTAAATATAAATCTATAAAATATCACCGACAACGGCGCCAAGAACTTGTTCACTATTTTATTTCACCCTCAGGGATTAATTGTAGCGCGTGTACCAGTATAATGTAGAACCCACGGGATAATTTTAGATCTAACAAAATTCTATAAACGATAATTTCAATGTAAGACAAATTCTGGGGGTTTTTGAGAAGATAATTAATTAAACTAAAAATAACTAAAATTAATAATTAAACTAATGAGAAGGAAATAAATCACGCAGAGAAAACGATTAAGAATTAAAGAATAGAGTATTGGTAATGCTAAGGCAAGTCAGCCTAACTATGTGACTGATTATTCTAAACTCAAACTAATTACATGGATACGTTTATAAGAGGATCACTAAGCCTAGTTAAACCACCTTAATCGGGTAAGATCTAAAACTTATAATGAGCTGAAAAACTTAGGATCGATTATGAATTATCTATCACTCTCTTTAAAGGTACTTGCGCTATTTCAGCTTTCCCTTTCTAGGTATTAAATTATTAACACATTTGTCTCCTTATCAATTATCTAATAATGAATTTTACCAAGTAATTAGTATTCCAAATTGATTGTCTAACTATCTTAAAAATTATAGGCTAATCCTCTAAGACTGCCATAGGAAACAACAATTATAATGCAAAAAAAGATAATCATATTAACTATCCAATTAGTGATACCGTCATGAATAATCAAAGGAATCAAAACTCAAAACACAATAATTTGAAGTCTCAAAATATCTTCCTTAATATGGAAATAAATAATCTAAAATACAAGAAATCCAAGTCTAGGGCAATTAAATCACATAGTCAAAACTGTCTAAAGCCCTAACATTACCAACAAAGAACTTAGCCCATGGAATTACGAGGGCAAATCACAAAGATGTAAAATACCCCAACTATTGTTCTAAAATAATAAAGATAAATAATTAAAAAATAAAGAACCCTTATGGATGAATCCTACTCTTCAATCACTGTCTTCGCTAGGATCTCCATCTCTGATCCAAGTAGCAACTCCGATCGTCTCTCTGATGGATGGAAGTAGGGCAGAGGAGGCGTGTTTGTTGTGTGGCTTGAATGTGTCTTTTTATGAATGGAATCAGGCTGGAGCTTTAATAATTCACATGATGGGACTGGGCCAAAAATAAATGATGTGGCATTTAAATTTGGCCGCTAGGCACTCACATGGCAACGTGCTTCCTCACATGGCAGCTTGCATGACAATGAGTTCCCTAACACGGCAGCTCGCACGGCAACGTGCTTCCTCACACGGTGGCAGGCTTTGTCACATGGTGGCCACATGGCACGGCCACTTGGTAACTACTGAGTGGCCTTCGGCGATAATCCTCATGCTCAGAAATGGCCGGGTGCTCTCCCACTTGTCCTCATCGCTTCTAGAATCAACTCTCAGCCAAGCCCGACAAAAAATGAGCAAAAAAACTGCTCACTCGCCGCCGCGCATGCTTCGGCAGCCTGCGCGACTCCACGGTTTTGAGCATAACTTCTTCATACAGACTCCTATTTGTGTGATTTTTATGCTCAGACGATGTTATTTTCCTTGGATTTCTATAAATATAAAGAACTCACAAAATGTCTTAACATTAGAAGGGGGAACAAGTCATGAAAAATGGCATAAATTGTGATGGGTAGGAACAAGTTACGCGACTTCATCGTTTTGATCATAACTTCCTCATATGAACTCTGATTGAGGTGTTTCTTAAGCCAAA
This sequence comes from Pogostemon cablin, assembly GCA_023678885.1. NCBI lineage: Eukaryota > Viridiplantae > Streptophyta > Magnoliopsida > Lamiales > Lamiaceae > Pogostemon > Pogostemon cablin. The sequence goes on along the minus strand of CM043010.1, from coordinate 5,795,962 downwards.
ATGATCTTCTCTTCCGTGGCTTTCCAAAAATATATCACACAATCAATTTCCAATTTCACAAAAACACATAAAAACTACGGAATATAGTCCTCTGTTTGCTTGCATGTAGCACAAGTTCACCCTTCATTCGAACTTTACATTTTTTTTATCCTTTTTCCTATAAAAACATAACAAAATACCTCTCAAGCACCTTTTAGTCAATACTAATTAAAAGTATTAATATTTGTGCAAATAATACAATTATACACTCAAAGAGGTATCAAATTGTACTCAAAAGTACATGAATTTCCACTCTCATCAATAGTACGCCGTCCTTTGGGTTTGATATTTAATTTGGTCACTTGCCGAAGCTACAATAATATCCTTAATACTTGAGGATTAATTGTGTGCAAAGAAAACACGTAACAATAGTAATGCTGTAAGAAATGGCATCTACATGATCTTTTCGAATGAGGGTCCAACTACTTCTTATCAGACTATTGTGGATTGCTTCATGCAGGACTACTTATAACTTGTGGGAGAAGAGGTACAATTGGCTGATAAAGTGGTTCCCAAAGTGATTGATTTGGGGCCGAAGATCTCTCCTGAAGAGGCTACTTTGTTGGAGAAACAGGTGACAGCAGATGAAGTAAAGACTGCACTGTGGTTGATCAGTAAAAATAAGTCTCCAGGTCCGAATGGGTACACTTCATTATTCTTTCAAGAGGCTTGGAATGTGGATGGAAATGATCTTACAAATGAAGTTTTGGTCTTTTGGAAAGGGAAGCTGCTCAAGCAACTCAATTCCACCTTTGTATCCCTAATTCCGGAATCTACTCATCAACTAGGGATGAAAGATTTTATGCCTATTTCATGTTGCAAGGGCCAGAAGATGAAAGATTGTGTGATGTTGGAAGAACAGATCTTCTGAGGATATGGGCGTAGAGCAGACATTATCTCTCCGAGAATGGAAGTGAAGGTGGATATATCCAAAGCCTACGACTCTGTGAACTGGGACTTCTTATTTGATATGTTGCAGGGCCTCAGATTTCCACCCAAATTTCTCAATTAGATCAAGCAATGTGTGAATACTACATCATTCTCACTTTTGATCAATGGAAAACTAGAGGGATTCTTCAAAGGGAGGCGTGGGCTGAGACAAGGTGACCCCATTTCCTCTTTGCTATTTGTATTATGCATGGAATACTTTAGTCGTTAGATGAAGAGTATGGTAGGGTCAAGTGCGTATAGATACCACTCTAGAATTTGTAGAAGAGTTGATGTATCTCATCTGATTTTTTCAGATGATTGGTTAATATTGGGTTATAGAGATACTAACACTGCTTCAACTATTAATTTGGTCCTAAAGTCGTTTGAGAAGGTATCTGGGCTTGCATTCAGTCCTCGAAAGTCTTAACATCTTCACTGAAGGTGTTACTGCTCATCACCTAGCTTAGATTCGCACCATCCTCCATTACAACAGAGGGAATATTCCCTTCAAATACTAGGGCATTCCTATCTGTACTAAGATAATTGTATGCGGCATTTCAAGCCTCTCTTGGATGACATAAATAACATGATTTGGAAATGGTCTTCAAAGTTATTATCTTTCACAATAAGACTTGAATTAATCACCTCTAGAATCTATGGCATACTTTCCTTTTAGTGTGCGATGGTCAAAGTCCCTAGTGTGGTGATTAGAAGAGTGGAGAGTCTGATTAGAAGATTCCTTTGGGGATCGAGAGCTAGCGCAATGAGTTGGAGAGATGTCATTCAACCTAAGCACAATGGTGTGGCTTAGGGTTGAAGGACATAACTACATGGAACAAAGCTCTTATCGCAGCGGCCTTATGGGACATTCACAGTGAGGCCACTTCCCTGTGGGTGAGATGGATCCATTCAGTATACCTCAACGATTGTGAGTGGATGGTGGTTATTTCGGGTGGAAACATTTCTTATCTATGAGGAACCATAATCCGCTTAAGGAACAAGATAACATGCATATAGGGGGAAGAAGAGACCATTGAGTAAATTATACAAGGATGTGTTCGTGGGAAATTTCTACCTTCCTTAATGTATCAAAAAGTGAGGAAAGAGGAAATTAAGGATGCCTCATTTATGTACAAATAGATTTGGCACAATGGATAGTGCGGAAGTTTCAGGTTGTGGCTTCTACATAGAGGGAGGGTGTACATAAAGGATAGACTGTGGAATTTTAATGGGGACCTCAATTGTGGATTCTGTGTTGGGAGTATGAAAACACAATCACACCAATTCTTCCAATGTACATACACCCTACGTATATGGGATATTTTGAGGAGTGGGATTGGATGGAGGAGACGCTTCATTTCAGTCATGGATGGGTTTCAAAAGATAAATGCAGACGTCAGGAGCAACAATGAGGTTCGGAGGCTTTTTGTCATCAGCTTTTCATCCATGGTCTACAACATATGGATAGAAAGAAATGTCATATTGTTTAGCCCGAGGATGCTATCACCTACTTGCATTGATGACAAGACATTGACTCATATAGTTTGTTTGTATTTGTACTATTAATGTTATACACCTCAAGACTATGGCTAAGGTAGTAGAGGAGAGGTTTATTTTTTGCATTATACTTACTGTATATATTTTAACCGTTGGAATTGAAATAAAATTTACCCATTTCTATAAAATAAAACCACCATAAACCCTAAACTCTAAAAACTAAACCATAAACCCTAGTTTAGGGCTTACGTATCCTAAACCCTAGTCTAGAGTTTAGGGTTTTAGGGGGTTTGAGTTTTAGGGTTTAGGGAACTAGTGTTTTAGGGTTTAGGGGTTTTGAGTTTTAGGATTTTAGGGTTTTAGAGTTTATGGTTTTAGGATTTACGATTTAGGGTTTTACGGTTTAGGATTTCAAATTTCTTACGCAATGAGTTAAGGTGATATTTGAATATTGGTGTGCAATGGCTTTTCAGTCGTCTTTTTTTCTTTATGAGTATTGCGCAAAAGTGTGCAATATCATTAAAATGGTTATGACTAAATTTCAAATATGCCAGAACAGTTGAAAAATGATAAGCATACAAATCTCTTCTTTCATACTAACTCATCTAGATTTTAAATCCAACAATTCTATAAAGCCAACAATTGTGCATATTCCAATCGATTAAAAATGAAATAAAATACAACAAAAAGTAGAAGTGTAAACAGAAACATATATACTCTTGTGTTCATTGAGTCGTTGTTTACTCGTGTGCTAATTTTAACGTTGAGCACTTTTCATTTAGAAACGTCTTTGATTTCAGATGAGCGTATAATCTTTTTTATTTTAGTGTGAGATTGAATTTCTTTAAACAAATATTGATCGCTGGAGATTTAACAAAGATAAAGTGGTTGTTGCTGTTGAGAAAATTGCGTTTGCTATTTTTATGCTATTTTTATCTGATTTAATGCACATTAGTGTTAAAAAATAATCGCTAGAGTTTTAAAAGAGAGGTAGTGGTTGTTGATGTTAGAGAAATATGCATTTGCAATTTTTACCTTATATAGTGCACATATATTATGTTCAATTTAATTATTATTAAGTGCAGATGTTAAATATTAATCATTGTGAATAAGGGAAAGCAGGAAAAATAAAAGATGTTATGTATTAATCGGTAATTATATTAGATCAATGTATTTATTAGTAATTAGACTATAAATTCGCATACCTATCAGTAATAATACCAAATTTTTATTTTTAGATTTTTTTAACTAATTATGCGTGTTTTCTTAAATAATTATCACTTTTCATAAAGTATAAGGGTATAACATTTTGTTTTAAAGTGTATACACTTTAATTAATAAGGGTATTCTTTTTTATTAAAAAGATCAACTGAAATATGAATAGTATAAATGTTTGATTAAAAACATTAATATTTTCCAAAAAATTAAGGGTACATATTTTTATATTGAAAGGTACATCCTCCGTCCTTAAGATTGTTTACTCTTTCCACATTTGTTTATCCCACATAATTGTTCACCCCCTAAAAAAGAAAATATTATTCTAATATAGCACCTAAAAAGTTCACATTAATTTAAAAAATGACATAATTTCTTTCCACACATAACATACTTTATTTATTATCGGAAAATATTACATTATCCTTAAAACTCAATAAAGTTAGTCAAAAAATATCTTTTTTTAATATCCGTGATACAGTAAATATGAACTATCTTTGGGGACGAATGGAGTATATCATTTAATAGTAAGACAAAGGCTCGGGTGAGACCGTCTCACATGGATTAAAACCGTTTTAGTCCCATAACTTTCTTCATGATTTTTTTCAGTCCCAAGAAAGATAAGTTTATCAAATTAGTCCCACCGGCGAAGAAATAGGGCAAAAACGTCCTATTTTCACCAAAAAAACGCTGAAATCACCGAAAAAAGCCATGTGATGGCCGGAATTGCTGATTTCCGACCGGGGTGATGACGTGGTGCGGTGAGTCAATATTAAAATATTTTTTTAATGCCAACATGGCATTTATTTATCTTTTCAAATTTTAAATAATTAAAAAACTAAAATTTAAACAAAAATCAATTAAAATAAATATGTTAATAACCTAAAAACTAAAACCGATCAGACAAAAAACGCGTAATTTGGAAGTACGATTTAGCAATTTAATTTGACAAATTAAAATTGACGAAGAAGAAGTACCCTAAGCGAAAAAAAAAATTCGATGAAGAATAAGATCAGAGGGATTGGGTCTCTGATGCGAAATCAATGCCACGCTGATGCGACGGTGAGTGCTCGTCCCATCCAACCAAAGCAGATACCGCTGGATTCGTCGTTGACACTTAATCCTGAGTTGCCACGTGTCCCCGAGTTAAGCTTGGCCCGGAGCGCCTCGACGGTGAGTTTACTCATCGGGCGAGCCCGAAACCCAGCCATGCTCATGTGGGCCCGCCATTTGCCGAACACCTCACATCTCTCCACGCTTTCCTTTCCCTCACTCGCCACCGAGTTCCTCATTTTCCTACCCAGTCCCTCCCCGATCTTGACTCGCTCCGAGTTATCTCTCAACACCATGGCGTCCAATGAGTCGATTTTGATAATCTCTCGACACCGCGGCGTCCATTGAGTCGATTTCAATTAATGCAAGCTCTGCTCTTGGTTCACGATGGGTATTATTAAAAATGTAATAATTTAAAATTTATTATTCATTTAGTTTATTTTTATTTAAGTATTATAAGTTTATAAAATATGATAATATTTTTAAAGAGTAACATTTTTTGTTAATATAAAAAAGTATTGATCAAATTAAATGATTACTTTGTATTTGAATTATGTTATGAATAATTCATGTTAAAAACTTATTTGAGCCCGTCGTGAGAAAAATAAAAAGTGATAATCATTATAATTAAGAAAAGTGATACTTAATTGATGAAAAGTTATAAGGTGATGTAAACTATTTTATGAACACTTTATTATACTATAAATGAAAAGTTATTACATTTAAATAAAAAAATGATAACATCTTTAATAAAAAGTGATAAATAATTACGAAAATAAATTTAACAAAACGTTTACTCATATTACTCCCTTCGTCTCCTTTCAGATGAAATAATTTTCATTTGGATTGTCCCACAAAAGTTTGCACCTACCTCAATTAACCTTTCACATACACTTTAATTACAAAAAAATCTCCGCTACTTAACACATCTAACACACTTTATAATTTATTTATTACAAAAAATATCATTATACTCCAAAAAGTTATATCTTTTATTAATCTTCGAACTGGAATGTGGGCGCAGACTAAAATGGGACAGATGAAGTATAATGTTTTAAAAAATTGTAATATTATTTTTTATTTATATTACAAATTGTTCATGAAATAATTAATTGCACCATTATTAATATTTAAAAAAAATTCGAGTATTACTTTTATTAAAATATTATTATTTTTAATTCATAAAATCTTCGTGTAAGTCTCTCTTTCTAGCGTTTGCCTTTAAAACAATTTACTACTCCCGCACGTCACATGATCACAAGGGTACGTTATTAATTAATTAATCACATGGATGCGGCTCGGATTCTCTGCGCCATTTTGGTGCATCATCTTCTGTGCCACACGTTATGTGATTGACACGTAAGATGGGGAAACAAATCCAACCATTGCCCCTAGGGTTTAAGGATTATGGTATAGTTTCTCTCTCCTACGTGTCGTCAATCTAAAAGTGTGGCACATGAGATGGTGTACCAAATGGCGCAGAGAATCCGTTGTAGGAAATAAATCCAAGAAACCTTAACCTATTATGATTAACAAGATTTACACCATAAAGCGGAAGCGTACCTTAATCCCTGGAGTTGTTAGACAAAATATAAACTCGGAGATCGGTAGGTATTATGGTCTTCCTCAACTAAGTCGAACATGGTATTCCCTTCTCCCATCGGGAGGGATTACACATCACAAAAGTTATACTATATTATCTAACTAAAATTTCAATGTATGATATTTTTATTGTTAACCTGAATCCCAAAGGCGAAATAATATGTTTAAATATTATGTTTGAAACATAATATTGACTTTTTAAAATAATTTACTACTCGGATACATAGTATCAGATGGTGAGATGGGAACGTTATTAATTATAATCACATGGGTTCATGATTAATAATATAAGAAGTTGAATGTTATACTATATAATCTAATTAAAATTTCAATGTATGATATTCTTATTGTTAAAGTGAATCCCAAAGGAAAAATAATATGTTTAAATATGATTTTTGAAACACAATATTGACTTTTTAAAATAATTTACTACATGGATACATAATATCAGATGGGAACGTTATTAATTATAATCACATGGGTTCGTGATTAATAATATAAGAAGATGCTCCACACTCCGAATAAAAATTGACACAATTTTCTTTTATATTTATTTCATAACAATTGATACGTTTTTTTGAAATAAAACTACAATCAATATAATACATATAATATACTTTACAATTTACACTACAAAAAACTTTTTTTTACTAACGAAATATTCCGTTGGTAAAAACTTTAATTCCCTTATTAAATGGGGGTAAATGGATTAGCAACGGAATCCGTTGGTAAATTTTTTTTTGGTAAAGTGGTGGTTGATAAATTTTTAGCAATGAAAATTCAATGCCGTTGGTAATTGTTGCTAATAATTTCGTTGATAATTCGTTGGTAATTACCTTGCTAATTCGTTGGTAATTACCAACGGATTTAATTCAGTGGTAAAATAGAAAATAAATCCGTTGGCATTCCGTTGCTAAAATAAAATATCATTTTTGTTGCTAATCAGTAAGTAATTGCCAACGGATCGAATTCCGTTGTTAAAAAATAATTTTTTTGTACTGTTATTTATTATACTAAAATACCACACTACTCTTAAAAAATACATTTCTTAACTCGGTTCGGATCTCCTGTTACATTTTGGTGTTACATCTCCTGTTACAAACCGTTGGATGATTAACACGTAGGATAAACTATTCTATACCCTAAAAATCAACCCTAAGAGGAAAGGTTGAAACTTTCTTCTCCACATACGTGTCACTCATCTGACGCATGTAAGAGAAGATGTAACATCAAAATGTAACAAGACATCGAAGATCTTCTTAACCATGCCCAAAAAAAAGTGTCAAATATTTTGGGATGGAGGAGTATTGGTAGGTGGAATAAATGAGAGAATCGTAATTCCAAGTATTGGTTGATTAGCGGCACTTTTATAATATTTTGGTATTACATATTCTATTATAAGTGTTAGACGAGTGATATGTAGAAAGAAATTTCAACATATAAGATTAATATTTTCGTTTTATGGTATAATATTTGTATCGTATAATATTTGTATCTCACCTACATGATATTCATCAAACAATTCGCAATGCCTGATCCGGATCCGCATTTGATCCGAAGTCCATCCTTGAAGTGGAGCCGGCCAGCACCGGGGGTAGCAACATACATTTTCGTTTCCGCCACACCAACAGATACTGGTCCGTGAGTTCGGCCGACCGCACCACCATCGTCGCCGATTTAAAAAAGCCCGTCGAGAAGACAGACGACCCCAACTGCACGCTGTTCATTTCCCAGGTCCACGATGGGTCGCTCGTCCGGATTACGCACGTGGGCACCTGAAAGGTCGCCGGACGGAGCAGCTCCATAAGCCGCCTCTACCAGGGTGCACCCGACTCCGATTTCAGATTTAAGGATTCGGATTCCGTGGTCCGGATTCCTAAAAATGTTGTGTTCAAGGGAGTCAACGATAAGTACCTCCAGGGGTACTGGTACGAGTACCTGCCGATCACATTTACCCCCTTCTCGCAACCCTCCCTCCAGCGATACCCCTACCTGCAATACTCCGGAGAAGAAGCCTTCGACTTTGACAAGGCGGTGCAGGAGGTGACCTGGCACCGCGACGGCTGCGTCCGCGTCAAGTCCAAGTACTTCGACAAGTACTGGAGGTTCGGCACTAAATGGATCCAGGCGATTTCCGACAACAAACATATGGACGACAAAGCGACCTGGTTTCGGCCGGTGAAGCTCCACGACAACACCATTGCTCTTCGTGTGGAAGGCAACAATCGCTTCGTCAAGGGCCTCACTCAGGACAGGAAGGTATGGTGCCTCAACGAAGCCCTGGAGAACATCACCAAGGAGGCGTGGATGGTGGTGGAGGAGCCGGTCATGGAGAGGAGCATCTACAACGTGAGGTATATGATGGAGCACGCGCGCGTTCGCGAGAAGCCGTTCCAGGTGCAAGAAGCGTACGGTGAGAACACGTCCGATGAGAAGAGACCCGTGACCTTAACTTTTTCAAAAGAAGTGAACACAACTCAAATCTTTCAACAAGGGCGTTTCCGTCACGGTCGGCTTAAAAACCACCATCAAAGTTGGCGTGCCATTCATAATCGAGGGACATATCGACGTCTCCACCTCCACGACAGGGTCGTTCTTGAGGGGAGAACAGGAGCAGCAGAAGCAGACGGTGCAGGGTTCGTACGTTGCTCAGGTGCCGCCGCGGAGTAAGGTTAAGGTTATGTGCATCGCCACGGAAGGCAAGTACAGTGTTCCCTTCAGCTACACGCAGCGGGACAAGAGATTTAACGATGGCGAATTTGTTGCCACCGACCACGTGGATGGTATCTTCAATGGCGTCAGTTACTACAGCATCAGGTTTAAGGAGTTTCCACCCGAACTACTCTGAACATCATTTCCTATCTACCCGGTTCGGATAGTTTGTGCCATTTTGGTTCATTATTTTCTGTACTGTGCAATTGGATGGACGGCACGTATAATGAGTAATGCACAGATGATGCTAAAAAATGATGCAAGGATACGCGGTGTTCTATCCACCTATCTTTGTATTGTCACTTAATATTAATGTTTCTTTCAATTTTTTTCTTCCTCCTATTTTCTAGGCCAGGGTTTTTTTCATCAACTTCTTCAAGGATGGTTTTTTCCCTCCATAAAAATGTATTGCATCTAAACATCTATCAATAAAATCTCATTTTAATTCATATATAATTCTTTTTTCTTATTAAATACACACCCCTATTATTATTTAATTAAAATATATATTTTTAAAAAGTCTAAATTATCCTTTATTTATTAAAAACACATCCTGAATAAATTATAAATTATGGGATCCTTTAAATACAAATCCTTTTTTTTTATTAAATACGTATCTTTTAGAATTAAAATATATTTTAGATATAATTATATAAACCCTAATATAATAGGGTAGAAAGATCTTCAAGATGATGTAATTTCATATATTCTTTTGAGCCCTTCATTCTTCCATCCATTTTATTTAAAATTCTTAAAATTCAGAATCTAAAATCAATGATGATTTTGTAATGTTTCTGGAAATCAATTACTAATCTCAGCAATTCCCTTAAATTTAATTTAAATTGAGAAAAATGCACTTTTAGTTCCATACAAAAAATCTCATTTTAATTTTGGTCCTTAACCTTTTTTTTGTCCCAAATATTGCAATTTTAGTCCTGGTGGTTAGTTTTTTTGACAGAAAAGTTAAATCCAACTTAAAAAAAATTGAAAGAAAAAAACTTTAACTCAAAAAAAAAAAACAATTGAGAAGCAACTGGATTAAATCAAAATTAAGGGTAATTCTGGGGTGCACCTGGTGCACCGATGTACCCCAAGTTTATAGCTTAAAGTATGTAGTGGGGTAGTTTTTTAATTTTAAAAAAATTAATTATTTTATCTTTTTTAATGGTTGAGATTGAATTCTAATATAATCTAATGGTTTAAATTGTATAGGTGCACCGGTGTACCCGGTACACTCTAGTTGAGCTCCAAAATTAATCATAATCCAAATAAAGGTCTGATATCATCGTAAACGGAAGTAACAGCTATTGAAAAACATTAAAACCTAAGGTAGGAGAAATCGGAAAACTGGTACTGGGCTTAGAAGCCGAGCTTGGTGCGGCGCTTTGCGTTGTAGCGGATGGTGTTGTCGGTGCGCATCCGGATCCAGCACGGGATCGGCCTGTTCTGTCTCTGCTTCTTCGCCAACTTCTTCTTAATCATGAAGGTCTTGTGCCATGGCATGGTTAATCGATTCCGACGGTGCTGCGGCTGCACGATACAGCTGGATACAGGTAAAGCGCGGCGGAATATGGATTCAATCTCAGTAACCCCACTACCATTTAACCCCTTCTCAATCTAGTCGTACAGCCTGCCTTCGGTGAGATTGTCAGGTGGCCATGGCGAATATGGAGAGGACCAGGCCAACGACGGTGAAATGTAACAGGGCGAGGCCAAACAAATTGTTCTTTGCAACTGACCTCATCTCCCCCACCCTCCATTTCTCAACTTGCTTTCCACCGCCAATACTCGTGGGGCTCTGTCGGTTGGGGTGGTGGCAGGATAGGAGGTCGGAGGCTGAGAGACTGCAGGAAAATATGGCTTCCTTGCCTTAAATCTGGTATCCCGTAAATCTTTCTCGCTTAGATCTTTCTTTAGAGAGAGAAGGGAGAGGGAGAGGGAGAGGGAGAGGGCCGGTAGATCTGATGGGCAAGATCTTTCTTTTTGTCCATGGTACAGGCATAGTGAGAGGAGAAAGGGGTTGGAGATTTGGGTTAAGAAGGAGAGGGGTTTAGGTATGAAATTACGAGAGAGGAGGAGAAAGGGTTGGAGATTTGGATTAAGAATGAGAGGGTTTTAGGTTTGAAATTACGAGAGAGGAGGGAGGGCTTCCTTATTTCCACCACCACTGCCGGCACCATCGGTGAAAATTTATTATACAGGGGGTTGAGATTAGGGTTGGAGAGGGAGGGAGGCTGACTGGTTTAGGATGAAAAGGGGATTTCAAAATCAAAAGAAATTTAAAATATATCTTTTAAAATTAAATTAAAGAAAATTATTATATATGTAACAGCCACATCACTTCTCCGTTAATTTGATGACATAATTCAAAACGGGACCAAAAGTGTAGTGAAAAGGACCAAAAGTGAAATGAGACCTTTCGTACGGGACTGAAAGTGCATTTTTCCCAATTTAAATTTGAATACCTATATTCACACACACACACACATTTGGGGATAATTTAGCAGCAATGAATCGCTTCTCAATAATTAGATCGTGCTTGGGCGGCACCGTCGTCTGTCGTGGAGGAAGAAAACAAATGCATTGGAAGCCGGCACTGCAGACTATCTCGGAGGATTATCCGACAAAGTTTGCCGGCGGTTGATTCTGATAACTAGAAAAAATGGATAAAAACCACAAACAGATCTGCGCCGCCGCCATATTGTCATGGGAAGAGCTCTTGGTCATCTTCCCCTAAAATCATTACATCCATTTTCAATCCATTGCCTATTCTTGCACCTTGCAATTGAGGAATTTAATTTATGAAAAATGAGAGTTTTCTCTCTACATTTTTTACGGTGTTTTAAGAATAAGTAGAATATAAAGCTTTACTATATTATCATTATTTACTACATTTATATTGGATCAATTGAAGCAGAAACTAAAAATTTACATATAATTTATTCGAGAAATTGAAGAATTTACATTTTATATTGTCTTATCTGATCTGGCCTTTATAATTTTCATTTTTTAACTACTCTTATTTCCATTTTTTGAATTCATAATAATGTAGTAATATTTAGGAAAATTTTGATATGGTAGTGAATTAGGGGTTTAATATGGATGTGTATGATTTTAGTTTTAATAGGGTATTTCTAGAATTTTTGTGGGTGTGTATATAATAAAATTAAGAAATTAAAAAAAATAAAAGAGTGTGTATTTAATAAGGAGTGTGTATTTAATAAAAAGGGGTGGGTATTTAACAATACTCTTAATCTATATCTACTAATATAGTTTTGTGATGCTCACTTCATTCTACTTGCATAGTTGCATGTATATATTAATTCATCATAATTAAAACCAACAATTGCACCACCCCTAATGAATTGATCATACTCCATTAATATATAGAGGACCAAAGTATGAATTCATGTGTGCACAGGAATTAATCATTTACCCAATTATTTTGAGGGCCACCTGTAACGTTTTCGACTTGTTACTTTTTTTTTAAAGTCTTTATACTAAAAGCTAAATTATCCAATCTTAAATAAATCTAATCCCATCAAGATAATCTATTCCAATTTCCACGTGGTTGCATGTGAGAAATGAAAACTTGCCTTAATTAGTTCTGTTAGCAATCAACAAATTCACCTTGACCTTGCTATTATCTGCACAACGTAAACACCAGGCAAATACGCGATGATTGTAGGAATCTCGTGAATTTAGGGTCCATTTATAGCATGGTTCCATATAATTATGCTTGGTTTGAGTGTTTAAGTGCCCTAGATTGCTCGATATTTGTAAATATTTGGAGAATTGGTACTTTGTTGGAATTTGTATGATTTTCAAGTATAAATGGATTCTAGAAGTGAAGAGGAAGATGTAGGAAAAAGCGGATCTCAATTCGGAGTTAAAATGAGGAAGAACGAGCCAAAACAGTGAAGTAGGTCAAAGTTGTCACAAAAATTCGACCTACATCATAAAAATTCGAGCGATTTTTTTTGAATTTTCTAGAAAAATAGTGGCGAAACAGAGCATCAGAGGCTAGGCACGCCGTAAGGAAAATTCGACCATCAGTGATCGGTGTCATTTTCACCTAGGTTTTAGTGTCTTTTTACTATGTATTTTTGTGTGTTTTTATTCATTTTGTATATCTTTTGGTAGTGTTTTATGTTCATATGGAGATTTGTACTTTGAAATGATAAATGTTTGATTTTCATGATTAAGTGCTTTAAATTGCGCGATATTTGTAAATATTTAGAGAATTGGTACTTTGGTAGAATTTGTGTGATTTTCAGGTAAAAATAGATTCTAGACGCGACAAGGAAGTTGTGGGAAAAAACAGAGCTCAATTCGGAGTTGAAAATTGTTGAAAAATGCACCAACTCGACCCGAGCTCTACCAAAAGTCAGTTTTTTATGTGCACGTGTTCTAGAAGCTTCCTGGGGGTATAAATACATGTTTTGATCAAAAAAATCGGGAGAAATCATTCTGGATCAGCACCACACACACTTTACACCACATATTCACACACTAACTCCATTCCATCCATTTCCATATCCTTCATCCATCCAATCTGCTTGTTCTCCTCAAATACATATACCATTCCATCAATCCACCAATCTAAGAAGGGAAGATCATTAAGAAGTGAAGATTTGAGCTTGTTGAAGGAAGGGAAGTCAACTTACCTTTGATTTGTGATTTTGTTTATTATTTGGCTCAATTGCAGCATGCCATGGATTGCATTAATTTTATTATAATTTGTAGTGGCTAAAATTAAATTTTTGCAGTTTAATATTTTAACCATTAACATAAAAGGTAAGTAAATATATTTTAAAATATTTTTTCGTGAATAATAGTATTCTTTTTAATTTAATAATTCAATTTTGAATAATATATTTTAAAATAAAATATATTTTATGTAACGAACTATATATATATTTTGTATTATATAATTACATTAAATTAATTAATTTATTTTTTTAAAAAATATATATTAAAAAGTATGTAATATATTTTTCAAATATGGGTTATATATATGTGTGTGTGTGTGTATGTAACATTTTAATTAATATTCATCTTATAAATATGGAGTATTAAATATACCACTCCATTTTAAATGTTGTGTAAATAATTTATGTACTTAAATGTTACTTAAAAATGTTTCTTATTTATAAGTGTTATATTATAGTGTTACCTTCTTAAAAATATTAAATAAAATATGTTATATATATAAAAGTATTATATACATGTGTTACATATTAGAAAAGTGTTACATGTATGTGTTACTTATATAGAAAGTGTTAAAAAAATATTGTTACATTTCATAATAATTTTAAAAGTGTTACCATTTTGTGTTAAATAAATTGTAAGTGTTACTATGAGTTGTTATTTAATGCTACTTATGTTGTAGTGAATCCTCATGTGAGGCTAGCAATATGATTGGTTAGGGATTATGTTAATTTTGCACACCACATATTTGATGAAATGATTGTTATGAATATTTTCTATCATGAATGCTTATTTCTCATCTCATATATGATTTGTGTGGTTAAATTCTCTATTCATAGTGTTAGGATGGTCATTCCAATGTTATGCCTAGGTTTTTAATTGAATCATTTATTGCATGAGGTGACTATATTAGTATGTGTGGAGGTTGGTCATAACCTTCATGTGCTTAGAATCTCATGATAGAACATTATTGATAATTACTTGTGAAAGTGTTAAATATGATGAGGGGACCCAAGCCAAAACACACTTGACCTTAGAAAGGGAACATAGAAAAACTTCCCTGCCTATTAGAGAAAATTCTTCGTGATAATATCTCTATACCAGTATATTAATATCGATAAGTACCTATAGGAAGAGTGAGGATTGGAGACACTCTTTGAGTGCCCTTAAAATCATAACATGATGACCTTCATTTCATGTGTATGTGTGAGTCTACATGAGTCTTATCCATGACGTTGTTTGCCTTGCGTACTTCTTAGATTGCTCACCTTCATCAATTTTTCCATCACATATGTACATGTTCTATATTTAATTGCTTTCTTAGTTAGTTTGTAGTGTTAAAAAACCCCTCCTTTTATTGATTATCCATTACGGCTATATTATAAAATTTTCACTTGGTCACTACGGTCTACTACGCGATAGAGTACGCTTGCTCTAATCAATTTTACCAAAATTGAAATCAAGTTCAAGCAGCACAAAAATTTGATCGAATTTTTCTGAAATTTGCCACCTATCTAAAAAATTAGTTTTAATTCCCATTATGGATACTTTTTCCCCATGTTTGACTGAGGGAGAATTGGAGAAGACCCAAATTTGTTATACACACACTCATTCACCATTTTCACACACACACACACATTATTATCTCCAATCCATTTTCCACCCAATTTTCACTCAATTACTCTTCAATTTTCATGGATCTTCACACTTTCCATCTACCCATTACACATTTATGGAGTATTGAGGCTTGAGAAGGGAAAATTGCAACTTGAAGGAAGGATTCAACCCAAATTCAAATAGGGAAGAAATTTATATTTAATTTGTATTTTCTTTGATTTGTTTGCAACAATGGATATTTGTAAGCATTGTAATTATGTTTTCATGATGTTTGTTGTTGGCTAGACCTCTTGTGAGGCTAGTCACTTGATGGATTAGGGATCTATGGATTTTTTTAAATTTTTAATGGTTTAATTTATTTGATTTTGAAATTTCTTACATGATCTATGATTTACTTAATTCATTTTATGATGTGTGTGGTTAAATTCTCCATTCATGATGTTAGGAAAGCCATTCCAATATTATGCTTAGGGATTTGATTGAATCATGTTGTAATATGGATTTTGTATGTTAGTATGTGGTAGCAATTAGTGTACTTAGAACATTTATGTTGGAACACTTAACTGGTTTATTATATTTGGTTGATTAATTGAGTGAGAATACTATTCTTATGATCATAGTATCTTCTAAGGGAATTGAGAGTGAGATACAATATAATGTGCTTGAAACTTGTAATGAGTTGAGAACTTAATCACATTGGCCAAAGGGATTGGGGGAATATATGTGATTGCTTCTATTCCATTATCATTGATGTTTACCATTTGAATCTAACATATCTATGTTATGTCCTTGATCTTGATTGTGGTGAGCTTTGCTCCTCTTTAGATTGTTACGTCATCCATCTCACATTCATCCATTCATCCATCTATCCACCCTATCTTGTATCTTTTATATTGCTTATTTCTTTTGTTTATTTTTATTTTATTTACTTTCATATCTCCCATCTTATGTTAGTCCTTATAAAATCACAATAAACTTTAGATCGCTTTAACTCTAAATTGCTTTGTTTCCCATGGATTGATAATTAAACATGGTTGCCCGTGGCTACAACGAACGATAAAGTTGTACACTTGCTCTATAAATCCCATAAAGAAAATTGCGATCAATATGCACAAGTATAGAACTGTACAAAAAACATATTGTAGAAAATGGTAGATGTCTGTAGACAGCGTTGGTCGCTTTGCCAGACGGCCGGTGTGGAAGATCACCGGCAGTAGTTGGAACGACGATGTGGTGATGGTTGTTTTTGTTGTTTGTAAATGGCGAAAGTCATTTATGAAAATTGGATTAAACCGAAAACACTCATTGAAATAATGTAACCACAATGTCGATAAAATTTCTTCACACCAAGGTGTCTCTGGAAACAAGCCCTAAAGCACGAACGCAATAATCTGCACTTTGTGCAAAATTTATAGAATTGGTTTGATTTCACTCTTTGAAAATAACAATCAAGTTTAATCAAATCTCTTTAATTAAGGGATTGTCTGTTTGAGAGAATTTAAGGATACTCTGCACTTTGTGCAGATATGAAAAAGGGGTTAAAGTAGGAAGGAATCATTGAAATAATGTAGTGGATTATTATATTTTGGATGGTGTGTATGTATTAATAATTTTGACATATGTAATGTATTTAGTAATAACTATCTCTTTTTTCTTTGCCCTTGTTTGATTTAACCAGTATCTATGCTTTTTATTATTATTTTTTTCATATCATTGAATATTCAATTTTTTTTAAAAAAATATTTTGAAAGGTATTAATTATACTTTAAGAGTAACAATTGTGCAAACCCTTATTTTAATCATTTACATACATAAATAGATATGCATGGTATCAATGGTGTGTGTTATGGGTATTGTATCCCAATGTTAAGGGGCCGGAGGCCCAATACTACCAGCCTCAGCAATAATGGAACCCGATCATTCCAAGGCTAATGGACTCGAAAGAGGAACGACTCTTGGATCCTTCTGAGGGCCCAAAAGACAAGCCCAATACAGGAAGATTAACTTACCTGGAAGGAGGCCCAACGGACAAGCCTATAACCACGATGGGACGAGATCGGGATGAAGCTAAGGAGGCTGAAGGATGAAGAACTCCTTAGGAAGGTCACTGGCCGAAACACCTCTCGGTATAACAACAAGCGCCCAAGGCTACATAAGATATCTGGTGAGTCCGAAGAGCGGAACCCCTTTGGTCATCCATCCCATCTAGAGGTCGGATCGACTATCATCGGTACATGAGAAAGTAACGAAATGGCAAGGAACATTATCTTTCCCCTGGAAGAGGTGACATGCATAAGGACAAGAATAACGGTAAGATAAGGCTCTCTAAACATCACTCTCAGTTAAAGGACAACATTCATAAGGTATGTTCCTCCTCACCACCAATGAAAGATGAGCACAGGACAAAAGGAGGTCTCAAACCACCTGCAATTGCCTGCTATTGTCTGCAAACGCCCACAAACAACTGCAGCATAGTATTCCTTCACCGTCTTTGTTTGTCTCTAGCCAGATGGCACCATCCAATTGGCTCACAATTAGGGTTGTTGTAGGTATAAAAAGCTTCTCTCTTAGGAGAGAGGCAGGTTACTCATTTTGTATTAGGCAATACGCTTGTTAAGAGAGAAGAGAATTCTATATCATGAGTGTTGTTATTGGGAGTAATAATAAAAATGGTGAAAGTCTTCGCTGGGATCTCATCTCACCTTGATCTCTCATGTTTGATAGGTTTGTTCTTACTATAATTAAACACTAATCCATCCATCATAAATCTTAATTATAACTTGCTAATAACAGCCATCAACAGTTTGCGCTGTCTGCGGGAACGCTTCCCCTATTTTATTTTTTTCTTCGGTGTATATTTTCCTTTTCGGAATCTAGTTCTTTTTTGTTTGTTTTACTGTAATGATGAGTGAGATTCTATTCGATAGTTCTAGAGCTCGTCGGAAAATAACTAGATGTGGAAATAATATCTAAGTTCAGATACCCGAAACAAGGGTAGTTACTCTAGCAAAATCCATTCCTGTTCTCATACTGGGTGATCCAGAAAAGACAAGAGAAATGAATGAAAAGATTTGACATGTTATCCAGGAGTATACCGCCAACGTGTTGGATTGTATATTAAAAGCCTAACCTTAGTATGAATAATATTATAACAATATTTGAAATGAGAATCATTAATCAAATGATTGCATGTCGATGCAATAGTCCGTATACTTTATACTGTAGATAATATGGTGTGCAGCGACGCACGAAAGATCATATTATCAACTTCTTATAAAGTATAAACGGATGCTCACAATCGAGATAGACGGGGACAATCTATCGGGATGGTTGTAGTGTGATTTGGTATTACTTTGTCTTGACTATAAAATTACACTAGTGCACTTTGAGTGTATTGAGCAGGACCTCGTGAGGTTGTTCGATTTATACTGACATTATGAATATTCGTACTCTTAATCTCTATATAATAATCTCGACAAATAATTCAGTTTTTATTTCTTTGATTCATCAATGGGTGAGATTTAATTGTAAATCAATAAGTTGGATGAGTTGGGAGATGGTACTGTGTCTCTATGGTGTGCTGTTGATTGTAGAAAGAAACTATATCCTAACGGAATTGGTTGATGATGTTCCCTTAAAGAACTTATAAGGATTATTATGTAAACCCTGCAGGTGGATTTGATCCGGCATGATAATAAGGTTGAGTGGTACTACTCTTGGAAAAAAGATTAATTAATTGAGTTGTCAGTAACTCATTTAATTAGTGAACATTGTATATCTTAAACACGGGAATATAAATGGGCTCATAATAAGAAGGAGCCTATAACGTTATATGGGATTAAGGTGGCTGTGCAATAATTATTCTTTAGTAGACTGAATTATTATTATTGGACTTAAGTATAAGTTTTAGGCTAAACTTGGACACTTAAGCCCAATGGGAAACACAATCTTAATTTCTCCTCCTAATCCCTATTGTAAGTCGGATCGACTATCATCGGTACATGAGAAAATATCAAAACAGCGAGGAACATTATCTTTCCCTTGGAAGAGGTGACACGCATAAGGACAAGAATAACGGTAAGATAAGGCTCTCTGAACATCACTCTTAGTTAAAGGACAATACTCACAAGGTATGCTCCTCCTCTCCACCAATGAAAGATGAGCACGGGACAGAAGGAGGTCTGCAATCACCTGCAATCGCCTGCTATTATCTGCAAACGCCCATAAACAACTGCAGCATAGTACTTCCTCATCATTAAAGACAGTTTGTCTCTAGCCAAATGGCAGCATCTGATAGGCTCACAATTACGGTTATCGTAGGTATAAAAAGCTTCTCTCTTAGAAGAGAGACAGGTTACTCATTCTATATTAGGCAATACACTTGTAAAGAGAAGGGGAGAGTTCAGTATCATGAGCGTTGTTCTTGAGGGTAATAATTAAAATGGTGAAATTCTTCTGTGGGATCTCATCTCTCCTTGATCTCTCGTGTTTGATGTGTTCGTTCTTAGTATAGTTAAACACTTATCCATCCACCATAAATCTCAATTATAACTTGCTAAGAACAGCCGTCAACAATGTGAAATAAATTCTATGGGAAATTTTCTTAATAAAGTTGGTTTCTTGTTTATCAAGCTTAATATTAAAGGTATTATATTTTATAATAAATTTAATCCTGATTCACATAATGTTTGCCTATTAAAAATCCTGCAAAGAATAATAAATAACTCGTGAAAATAGTTGCAATCAAACAGTATTATTAGCAAATTACCTACACTTCCACACTCCTTTTTACAATGTAATACCTCCGTCCCTAAAGACCATTCTTTCTTTCTTTATTTGTTCGTTCCATATAATTGTTAAAAAATCATTTTAATCTAATACTTAAAAAGTACACATTAATTTAAAAAATGACATTCCCTTTTTCTATACATAACATACATTATACTTTATTTATTACCTAAAAATATCACATTACACCTAAAAGTTAATAAAATTAATATCCGTAGTACAGTAAAAATGAACCATTTACGGGATGGAGGGAGTATTATTCGATACATGTTCGAGGTACTATCAACCTTATACAACAAATAACTAAATAAAATTGTTACAATCACATGTAATAATATTAGGCAAAAACTTGTGTTCCCCCGGGTACACACCGTGCTCCCATGATAACACAATAATTTACTCATACTATTATTAGTAAACCTATATACTTCACGCTCCTTTTACTGAATACGATGTCCAAACGTTAAGAAACTTATATTTAATACAAAAAATCATATACTCTTTCCTTCGGAAATTTTTTCTTTCATTTTTAGCGTCTCACCTAAAGAGTTTCATTTCATTTTTTACGCATATATATGGGTTCCACATACCCGAACTAATACAATTAAAATATGGGGCCCATATTCCCACTAATACAACTACACACTATACATTAAATAATAATACTCCTAATACACGTGCAAAGAACAAAAGACACTCTTTGAGTGGGATGGAGGGAGTACAAAAGTTTTCAGCTTTTTATTGTTTTCCATCGCAAAAATTTCTATCTTCTAAAATAAACAAAAAGAAAAAAAAATCTAAACTACAATCCTCTCACATACACTTTATTTACATACACAAAAAAATATCCCTACCAAACACACCTAACATATTTTATCATTTATTTATTAAAAAAAGTACTATAATACCAATAAAAAGTTACTCCCTCTATCCCAAATTCATCTTCACATTTACTGTAGATACAAAATTTAAGAAAAGTCACTTTTTGATTTATTTTTGGGGATAGTATGATATTTTTGGCTAATAAATAAATGATAAAATATGTTATGTGTGTTAAAAAGATGATGGTAAATTTGAAAGTAAAGTACATTAGGGGATATTAGTTGGATGTTTTTTCCTTTTATGGAAGTGTGAAATTAAATTTGGGACGGTTCAAAATGAAAAGTGTAAAGTTAAAGTTGGGATGGAGGGAATACATTTCTGAGAAATTTTTAACAATGCCACTTTTAATACATCTTTTTTAAAAATGACACCCATAATAATATTATTTTATAAACGCCACTTTTTAATTTTTTTGACCCAAATACCCCTTCACTCACATAAAGTAAATTCTCTCTTCTCTCACTATTATTCATTTTGCCTCATTCTCCCTTCTGACTCTATCATTCTTCTTAAAATTTTTTAAAGATTTAGAAAGCAACCATACGAGGAAAGCGACAATGGCACAACGCAACCCAATATGAATTTAGGTTAGTAAATCTTACAATTTATTTTTCATAAACTAAATTTAGGATTTTGTGAAAATAAACATGTGAGTTATGTTGAGATGATGTTATTTTGGTGTTTGATTAGATTAACAAGAATTTTTATATCACCTGACGTGTTTAGAATATTGATTAACACACATATTGTGAATATTTTGGTAAAAATCTAAACTTTGAGGTATAAAAATACAATTTGTTAAGAGTTGTGTGACATGTTTCGCGTAACATAGTCACTTGTAAGTCGCACGAATGGTTGCGTGAACAATCACTAGTGGGTCGCACAGTTAGTTGCGTGGTTAGTCGCGTGCATGGTCGCATGAATGGTCGTGTGAGTAGTCGCACGTGTGCATGGTCGCTTAGTTAGTCGCGTGTATGGTTGTATGAGTAGTCGCGTGCGTGGTCGCTTGTCGCACGCGTGCATGGTCGCTTGGTTAGTCGTGTTTATGGTCGCATCTGTAGTAGCATACATAGTTTCTTAAGTAGTCGTGCATAGTCGATTGGTTAGTCGCATGCATGGTAGCATGTGTAATCGCATGAATGGTCGCTTGATTAGTCATGTGAGTAGTTAGTCGCGTGCACATGATTTATCAAGCATATAAACAAATGAGGATGAACGTAAATAACGTACATATAATTTTTAACTTTTTTAATATTAAATTTATATTTCAAATTTCAGATAAGATTCCTATTCTATGCCTTTGGGATGGAAAATGGCTACGTGATTCCGGTCAACGGAAATTTGATGGAGAGAAAACCAAGTCAAAAACTGTGTGGGCAAATATAGACAAAAATTATAAAAAATTATTAGACAAAATGTTTGATGTGACCAAAGTTAACAAAGAAAATCATGACATTAAGATGTCATATTTGTTTGGCTATAAATCAAATGGAATTGTGCCTCCTTATTTTGTAAATGAGTTATATGACATGCAACTGTTGTTGATGATGAATAAGAAAAATCCATTGTCTGTCCTTGTGTTCGGAAATTATTATGGCAAGTAGAACTTAAGTGGTTTCTCCTAATTAGATTTTGACTAATTTATCAAGAAACATAATTCTACATGAGAATCATGATGATATTGGTGGTGGAATTCAGTTTGAATGTTGTGCACCCAATAGTTCTTTTGTGATCGAGCATGATTTCTTTGAATCCGGCCAATTGTACGACCAATTGTGCGACCCTATACGCGACCTTTTGTACGACTGAGTGTGCGACATTGCATGCAATCTTTGTGTAACTAAAGTGCATTTCCAAGCACTCACGTGACCTGCATGTGAATGGTTGTGTGACTAACCTTGCGACTATCTAGTAAAACATAAGTAATATTGTGAAGTAAACAAACATAATAAATTTTAAAGTCACAAATTAAATTGTCAATACAAACTGAGCATATAAATTACAAAAAATATGTAAACGTACTAAATCCATACAAAGTCTAAGATGGTGAATGTAAAGGTATGAGATTTTTGCATGTTTTTCGATTATGCCTAGTCAAATGGCAATGCGAGAAAGATCTTTTCACCGCCTCTTCTCCTTGAGATAATATTCGTTGTTTCCTCGGTCGACTTGCTGAGACACGCATTCTAGGTGGAAGCACAATAATGTCTTTAGTTTGGTCTGAAATATCCCATTATTCTTCATTCCCAATGGGAAACATAGGTTCAACATATTTTAATATAAGTGCATTTGTGCTATAAAATTTTGATGACAACTCAAATGGAAGAAAATTGCGATTCAAACCAATAGCTAATGCATGTGAATATGGAAGTTGTTCAAGTTTGAAATCTTACGGCCACATTCTCTAGTTCTTAGGTTAACCTGCCTATGTAGCTCAACATCACAAACATGGTATATACTAGTGTCCACGGTTGTAACATCCATAAATCTTGCATCTTGTTTTCGCTAAACAAAACTACCTTAAATGTGACACAAAAGGTCACATACAAGGTCGCATAGTTAGTCGTATACAATAAGTCGCGTACAGGGTCGTACAGTTGGTCGCACAAAAGGTTGCATATAGGGTCGCACAAAAGGTAGCATGGTATTGTGCGACCTTTATTGCGACTTTTTGTGTGACCAATTATGCGACTATATGTTTCTGCCTATAGTCGCACAAGTGGTTGAATGCCGGATCGCACAAGAGGTCGCATGCAGGGTCGCACATAAGGTCGCATAGTGGTCGCGTGTGTTGTCTCGTAAGCAGTTGCATAATTGGTTTCACAAGAAGTTGCTTATACTTGAAACGTAGAGTCGCACAATAGGCCGCAGATAGGGTCGCTTATGTGGTTCCAAAAAAAATAAAATGTGGCATTTTAAAAAATATTATTGTGGGTAGGATTTTAAAAAAAGATGTATTGAAAGTGGCAATGTTAGAAATTTTTCTACATTTTTTTATCTCCATGCCCAAAAAAAAGTAAAGGAATTACTTTTTACTAGTGTTTTGAAAACTGGACCAGACCGGCCGGTTCAACCGGTGTACATTGATTTCCGGACCGGACAGGTCGGTTGAACCGGTGTGTATAGGGTAGTTAGGGTGTTTAGGGGGTGTACTACCCCTGGTAGAATTTATAAAATACAATGTGGATATCCTAGTACAAAAAGTGCATAAATGATAAAAAAATAATTAAGTTATATGATTGGTGGTATTAAAATATTCGATCCCTTCTCATTTTGGTTATTTTTTAGTATTGGTACAAAAGATAATACATTTATTAAGAAATATATACTACATTATTGAATAAAACTAATACAAATATATACACATATGCACCCGAAGTGCAAAAGTTAACTCTAAAACACTACAACAAATCTAATGGTAGACATCACCAAATAGACATCAGTTATTCATAAGATATGATGTCTTTTTGTTAAAAGCCGATGTCTTTTCAGAAACTGATGTCTAACAATGAAAAAGTACGCTGATAGACATCGAGTTTAATATGAAAACACAAATTTTAAAAAAAAGACGCTGATAGACATCGGTTCTAGAAACTGATCTCTTACCTGACATTTATTCTTTGATAGACATCGATTTTATTTGAAAATTAAGCTGGTTCTTAAAACCAATGTCTTTTTTCTGATGTCTATTTATTTTAAATTTATTTTAGGTCAGTAACTACTAGGTACAAAATTATCTTCATATTTACTTCATAGTACATTGACTTTATAGAATTACTCACACATACAGATTTTAATTTCGTATTTTCCATATTACCTAAGGTTAATACTAGTGTTCACAATCATTTTAAAAAGAATGTTTGATATATCCATATATCTCTCCTGAAATTTTGCATTAAATTTTTCTTATTTACTCCTTTCTGAATGTACGACACTCCCTAAAAAGGTATACACCAGAGTTAAATACATATTATTGACTACTATGTTCATTGGATAAAGGTGGGGATCGATCGCCAAGCGTCTTTCATGATTACTCACTGTGGGGGATAAAGGTGAGATTCGAAATCCTGAACTTGTTTGTCCAATCGTTTCTCTTCTCCTTCTGTAGAAATTAGGGAGTAAATTAAGGTTCTGAACTATTGTGCATGTGTTGTAAAATATCAAAACTGAGGGGTGAACAATTCTCTAAGTTGATCATTTGAAAATCGAATACTGAATAGTAGTGTACACTAAGTCAAAAAGTAAACAATTGAACATTGGTTTGTCTGTAATGGGTAGTGGGTTTTAATTTTTTTGTTAAATCTAATAATTTGGGTGTTTCAGTTAAAGAATTTGATTCTTGGTGAAAATTTTCATTTTGGTTTTTTTGAAAATTGGTGTACCTTAAATCAAGCGTTTGTGAATTCATGTATTTGAAATGTGTCGTCGGGGTTTAATTTGTGGAAATTGGTGAACACTTATTTATTTTGAACGTTAGTATATATTTATACTCTTACTTAGTAATCAAGTCACATAATCTTTTCTTGCGAGGAAGTAAGCATTCCTGTGTATGAAATGGTTCGTGGGGTTTAATTTTTGGTTAAAGCTAATAATTTGTGTGTTTCTATTAAAGATTTTGAGTCTTGGTCAATATATATTTCTTGATTTTTTTTAACATTGGTGTACATTAAAGCAGGAAGAAATTGATTGTGCATTCATGTATTTGAAATGTTTCGATGGGGTGTAATTTGTGGAATGTGGTGAACATTGGTTTATTTTGAACATTAGTGTACAAGCGAACTCTTACTAATTAATAAAATCACATAACGTTTTTTTGCGATCAACGAGTTGGTGTGTCTGAAATGGTTTGTGGGTTTAATTTTTTTTAAAGACGTTTAATATTTGGTAAAAAATATGATTTGGATTTATTTTGAACATTGGTGTACCTTAAATCAAAAAGCATTTGATTGTGCATTTGCGTATTTGAATTGCTTGTTTTTATTATGTGGAAATTGGTAAACATTGATTTATTTTGAATATTAGTGTACATCCTTACTATTTTGATATCAGGTAATAAGACCAGATGCAAGCAATTGTGTGTTAAGTAAATTCTATTGTATTTATGAAAGAATCGCTGAATATTTAGCTATCTTTTTTATGAGTTATCAGTAGCGACCTGGAATCACTAATCCATGCATTAAAAGATTCTATGGCATTAGATGTCATTTTACCATATCTAGTAATGTGTAGAGAATATGCTACATCCCATTTTTCATACGGGAGCTGCGACAACCATTCCTTGACTATTTTCCCTCCGACTTCTTTGAAAGCTGCAATTTTCTCCTTAAACAAGCACATAGAGGGAGCATTCGCACAATGCTTGAAAAAGATACCCAAGTTTGATCAATGTGAATTACTCTAGCCAGTAGATAACTTACCTTTAAGGTTCGTCAATAAATGAAATAAAAAAAAGAAGTGAACCGGCTTATCAGACACAATTGGGAATGCAGATATTAGGCCTAGGTTGCAATCAGAGATGTAGAAAATCTCTTTATTGTGCATATATTGTCCCTTAACATTGTTAAAAACCATGTCCAATTTTTTGTGTTTTCAGCGGAGACAATGGGCATAATTACTGGGAACCTATTTAAGAAAACAAAGAATAGTAGTCCTTGTGATAAACATATGTATAAATAATCGTGCTATAATTTTAGGAAAATTTGAATGTTACCGTTGTTACCATCCTTTGCAGTGGCAGCTAGTAGTGTACCTTTTTCCCTTCTTTTCATGAACGTGTCATGAATAAATAGCATCGGGCAACAACTCCAAAAACCATCTACACATGCTTTGAATGCTATAGACAAACATTCAAAGCGGTAAGTTTTAGGGTTTTGCATGAGTGAAACGATGCTTCTTGGGTTGGTGGATAACACCGCAGCGGTGTACCAATGTAGTTGGTCATAATAATCATCATAGGAACCCCAAATATGTTCTTTTGCTTTTTTTGATGATCGCTAAGCTTTCCAATACAGAATTTTAATTCCATAAGAACTTAAAAGATCATTTTCGCGACTTTGTCCATGACCATATCTCTAATAATTTTGGGTGATAAGCATTTGGTTTCATTTGAACTCAACCTACCAACGCATTTGTGAACCAATTCTGCCTTATATATGTATATACCTCAAACTTATGAATCAGAGGAAGACTTTTTGCTTTTATAAACCAGTCACATTTCTTTGCTTTCAACCTACCACAAACTGCATGAATGTAGTTTGCATCATTTTGCTCGTACTTTAACTCGAACCCTTGTGTGCCGTATACTTGATTAGTTGTACTCTAAACTCTTTAGCACCACCGTTAAACACACTACTGATACCTTGCTTCATGATATCAGCCCAAGAATCAAATAACAATACTTTCCTTTCAATGTTTGGGCAAATACCATAACATGGTATGACTATTTTTTCAGAGAACTCCTCATACTAGCCACGAATCCAATGATGTTCATGTGCATAATCATGTTCAGAGCCTACTCTAACTCCAGCAGCTTGTATAGAATATATACAAATTTTAGTATTATTCCCTTGACAAGTTATGTGCATTCCAATAACTGATAAATCAGCTAATACCACATTCAATTTGATAGAGGGATATGATGTTACTCAAATCCACATCAAAGACCAGTGAAATGTTAGGAATTGTCCCAACAAAACATACACATTGAAAACTATTTTTTTTTTGCAATTCAAGCCACTTGTCACATATTTGTGATTGTACATCAAATCAACTTGTCCTTGTTGCCAGTGAAATCAGTTTGCACTCCTCGTTATGCCTTATGGTAAGGATGATTGAATGATCCATTTATTTATATACATGTGCCAATTAATATATGTTACATCAAAATTACAAAAATATATTCACAAACCAAAAATATAAATGGACAACGTAATGATACATAAAGATTGCATATTTAAATTGTTCTAATAATTGGAAACTATAAAATTCATCTTTTATTTGATGTCTAATATTTTGACTTATTTCTTAAAGAAATATTCTCACCTGAAAAATGAGTAAATTATCTATTCGGGGCATGAATTATTTTGTCTATTGCATCAGTAGTAAAATCATACTCATCAAAACACTGCCATGTTTGTTCTCTTGTTCATCAATCAAATTAATTTGACTTAACATTTAACATCTTTGTTAAAGTTAACTGATTAAATATTAAACGATTTTCATTGTTTGAATTTTTAGATGAGGTGAATATATACTCTGGTAGTTCTAATTAATAAACATTCATAAACATTCATATACTCTGGTTGTTTCAATTCAATTAATAAACATTCATATATGATAGTTCTAATGAAGATTCAGAGTCTCCTCACTTAGAATCATAACATGGAATCTTGTTCAGTGGTGAACGCGCTCAATCTACAACCAAGATATATATTCAGACTCTATATACCAATTGAAGATGCACAAAACGACCATGAATATGGATTAAGAAAGTACAATCATATATAAAATCAATCCACAAGTAGTGTTGTACGTAGGACACACAAGAGAGTTTAATTAATTCATAAAACCTTTATGAACCCTAGATCTACCAAAACGGTTCTAGCCCATGATGTTGCGAAGAACAATCATGGGAGTTGGATAGATCTTACCCATATGTTTGGAAAATAAAAGATAAATTAAGAAACGAATAAAACCCTAGATGTGGGCGTCGTCGCGTCCTTCTCTGTCTTGAATCATCCTCTTGGTTCTATTCTTGATTCCACAGACAAATCTTCAAAGTGATGGATATGGATGGAGGAAAGGATGTGAATGATGGTTGGGGGGTGATCCCCCCTTGTGGGCTGCAGGATGATTGTGTTGCGATTTCCACCCATCAATAATGATGTGATCTGCATTCCCTTTTATACTTGTAAGCTCTCCTTATGGACATTGGATGTGCTTTTTCTTGAAAAACACAAAAATACATACACTGGGGGTGTAAAACCTGACGAAAATAGATTTTCGTGTCCCAGTTCGACCAAAGTGCTTTTGGTCGAACTAGAAGGCCTGGTCAAACTACTGGACGAGCTGCATGCGCAGTCTCACCGTTTCATGCATAACTTCCACATCCAAGCTCCGATCTGAGTGATTCTTATGCTCACTTGATCTTCTCTTCCTTGGCTTTCTATATGTAAAGAACTCATAAAAACTCAAACATTTAAAGGTATAACAAGCTATAAAAAGTGGCACAGCCGTTCTGTTCCGCACAGCTTGCGCGATGTCACTATTTTGATAATAACCTTCTCGTTTCGATTCCGATTGAGGTGTTTCTTATGCCAAAACGATCCTCTCTTCTGTGGCTTTTTAACCATGTATCAGACTTCCAGTTCAGAGCTCCACATGAATACAGAAAAATTACACAAGTTGGATGTGCGTTTCTAGCATTCCTGCACAAATTGCACATTTTCTCCAACTTGGCACTTTTGATCATTTTTCCACCTAAAACATAATAAAATACCTCAAACGCACCCTTTTCTCATATATATCAAATATAAGACAGTTGTGCTAATATATAACAACAATTTCCATAAAAAAGATGTTAAATTGGACACTAAAACACGTTTATTTTCACTCTCATCAATAATTATAAACTAATTATTTAATATAATTATGATAATTTTAACTTAAGAGAAATTTGGGTTTTATAAGTAAATTAACTAAAAAGATGCACAAAATAATTACTAAAAATAATAAACTAGCAAATAAAATAAACATGGAAGTGTTCAAGAGAGAAGATAGATAGCTCTAGGAAATTCAATTTAAATTAATCAAATCAAATCACTAGACAATCGGTTAGAATTCCTGCTGATTTTTTGAAAGCAATCACTTAATTATGTTAAATCCTTTTTTTAAAGTAAACTTAACACATAAATCTGGTTCAAATCCTCAGATGCAGAAGAATAATTCATATCCCCTTTTTAGGTACTTAATGCAAAATTCGATTAAAGGCTAGGGCACTAGACTTCCTTTTATAGATACTTAAGAATTAATCCCCAATTCCCACATAACGATTTAAAAAGCCAAATCCTCTAGAATGGTAATTAATAGATATATTAAGTGTTCAATATTAATAATTCTAATGAATAAATGTTATATGGTTAGATCCCCTTTACACATAAAAGATAGACAAATATAATCCCTTTATGGCACAAGCAACAAGCATAAATATGCATAAGATAATGGGGGTAAAATTACGTCTCTTGCTCCGAGGTTATTCACACGTATTACACGCATATTTACTTGTGTCTATAGATAAGATTTGCATGGCTTAGTGATGCGTCCATATTCCACAAGGTAGAGTCGGACACCAACACATGGAAGGGAAATTAATTTCGAGACTACAATTGATATCCTTCATACTTGGGGTTTTACTAATTAATTTCCCTTCCATGTGTTGGTGTCCGACTCTGTCTTGTGGAATATGGACGCATCACTAAGCTATGCAAATATACTCTATAGATACAAGTAAATATGCGTGTAACACGTGTGAATAACCTCAGAGCAAGAAACGTAATTTTACCCCCCTTTCTAGGTACTATCAGTATCAATTATTTTCCACGTCTAGAATCTAACCCGATATGATCTCCCTTTATAGGTACTATAAAATTACCCTTTTTATCCTACTTAATAACCCGAATTCAATTCAATTAATAAGTATTCATATATGATAGTTCTAATGAAGCTTCGGAGTCCCCTCACTTAGAATCATAACATGAAATCCTGCTCAACAATGAAAGCACTCAATCAATAACCAAGATATGTATTCAAACTCTACATAATAGTTAATGATGCACAAAATGACTGTGACTATGAATTAAGAAAGCACGATTATATATAAAATAAATCCACAAGTAGTGCTGTACGGAGTGTACACATAGAAGTTCAATTAACTAGATAAAATCTTCACAACCCTAGTTCTACCAAAAAGGCTCTAACCACGATGTTAAGAAGAACAATCATGGGGTTGGATAGATCTTACCCGGATGTCCGGAAAATACAAGATAAATTTGAAAATGAATAAAACCCTAGATGTGGGCGTTGTCGCGTCATTCTCCGTCTTGATTTCTCCTCTTGGTTCCCCTCTTGATTCCACAGACGAATCTTCAAAGTGTTAGATGGATGGAGGAAAGGAAGTGGATGATGGTTGGGGGTGATCTCCCCTTGTGGGATGTAGTATTGTTGTGGCCTCTCTCCTCTCCAATATGATTTTTCAAATCATAATGATGTGATCTACACCCCTTTTTATACTTGTGAGCTCTCCTTGTAGGTCTTGAAAAGGACCCAAATTTAGGCATATGTCAAATTTGGTAAGAGACATGCGTTAAATTTGGTAAAAGAGATCCGGATAAATAAGGTAGTTTTCGGAAATTCTCGAAAATTCTCGCCAATAGCTGCGCGAATTCTGAGCATGACTTCCTCGTCCAACCTCCAATTTGAGTGATTTTTGTGCTCACATGATCCTCTTTTCCTTATATTTCTCTGAATGTAAAGATCTCGCCAAAACTCCAACGTTTGAAGGTGTAACAAGTCATGTAAAGTAGAACAGTCGTGCTGAGTAGAAACAGCTTGCGCGACGTCACCATTTCGATCATAACTTTGTCGTTTGGAATCTGATTGAGATGTTCTTTACACTAAAACGACCCTCTCTTCAGTGGATTTCCAACAATGTATCACACTTCTAGTTCAAATCCCTACAAGAATATATAATAATTATACAAGTTGGACATGCATTTTTCAACATTCTTGCACAAATTGCACATTTTCTCCAACTTTGCACTTTGAATCCCTTTTTTCACCTAAAACACAATAAAATACCTCAAGTGCACCTTTTTCTCACATATATTATATATAAGACACTTGTGCTAATATATAACAACAATACTCATCAAAAAGGTGTTAAATTAGACACTCAAACATGCTAATTTCCACTCTCAACAGTCTTTATTTCCTGTCTCCTGTAAATCTTAAAATTAAGCAGAGAAGGAAGTTGATTTGGGCCTAAGAAGATAAATTGGGCCACTTGAGAAATAAATAAATTAGGCCACTTAAAATAAAAAGGTTGGGCCAAGAAAAAATTATTACTTGGATAAAGTAATTTCTCAATTATAAGAGCCCACATTACAAATATTTAAAAAGGGGAACTTTTGCGATTCCTTCACATCAAGACATGACGTCCGTGAAACAAATTGCAAGGGGGCATTTGTAAGCAATTAAAATTTACGGTCCAATTAAATGGCGACACGTGGATTTTCTTGATTAAATATCAATTACTAATTTATTTTGGAATTTAAATAAATTAATTCCTAAAAATAGATTAATAAATAATTGATAATTAATTTAAGCCCAACAAATTAAATTGAGGCTTAAATTAAATGAGGTCTGACCCAAGTCAAGTAAGCCCAAGTCAAATGAGGCATGACTTAAGCCAAACAAGCCCATATAAATTAAATCAGGCCCAAATAAAATAGGCCTGATTACAGCCCAAACAAGTGGACGCCCAAGCCCGCAGGATGTGGCCCAAATAGAGTGGTCTAATCAGAATGCACGACATTAATGAGGGAGTCTTCACCTCTCACCTATATAAAGGGGACTCCTCTCTTCATTTGACACACACTGAAGCATTCGAAGACGACGACGCTCTGAAGAGATTGAAACACGAGCAACGCTCCTCAAGATCTTCAAGGCAAGAATGACATACGACCCGA
Organism: Pogostemon cablin; assembly: GCA_023678885.1. Lineage (NCBI taxonomy): Eukaryota > Viridiplantae > Streptophyta > Magnoliopsida > Lamiales > Lamiaceae > Pogostemon > Pogostemon cablin. The sequence goes on along the minus strand of CM043010.1, from coordinate 5,763,173 downwards.
GATTAAGGTGCTAAGCCTCCCAGATCGATTGTTTTTCATACACTAAGTTCTTCAAGTGTTCTTCAAGGCAAGAACAACATACGACCGAGATTAAAGTGCTAAGCCCCCCAGATCGAGTGTTTCTCATAGCAAGCACTTTGAGTTCTTTAGTGTTCTTCGAGTCAAGAATAGCATACGACCCGACCCGGGATTAAGGTGCTAAGCCCCCAGACCTAGTGTTTCTCATAGCAAGCACGTTTAATCTAAATAAAGGCTCGATGCCTCTGGATAAACGTTACAAAGTCCTAAATTCAAGCTCGAACAAGCTTCAACTGAAGATCCGACTCAACACACAAAGTTAGCGCAGCCAACACAGTCAGCGCGGTCAACACAACAAGTCAAAGTCAAAGTCCAAATTGGTTCGAGAGAAGAATAAGTGGATCGATAGAGATTATTTCCTAAATTATGAAGTTTAATCCATTTGGATTATCTTTGTAATCCAACTTGTATTTATTTTATTATCGATAGAGATTGTTACACTCTCCTCGAACCCATCACCCGGGTTCATAGCTTCCTCACCAAGGGACTGCCGCTGAAAGCCACGCACCACGTTGCGCCACTGTTCGTTGTCGTAGTAGCCGGAAACTGCCACACTCAAGTAGGTTTCCACCTCAATTTTGTCATTAAACTACTACTGATCACGCTGATGCTCATCAGCTATTGCCGAGGGCATGCAGTGCCGGATCTGCAACTGACGGACAATCGTTGATTCCATTCCATTAAAGGGACAACTGAGGGACATTCCATCATAAGGGACATTCCATTAAAAGGGACAACTATCAGTTCCATTAAAAGGGACCATTTTCTGTTCCATTAAAATGGACAAGGCTTGCCGTCGATTCCTTCAAAAAGAAAGAGGGGCAAGGACGAGGCTCGTCATCGATTCCTTCGAAGAGGAAGAATGGCGAGGTCAACAAAAAGAATGCAAATATACAACTCCTTATGAAAATTGTTTAATCTTTGGGGTTGACATAAGAAAATTCAGAAAAAAGGCCATCCAACATAAATAGGCAGGCAAACATGCTTTGTTGTTATCACTAAATTGCTCACATAAAGAATTGCTCACATAAAGAAATAAAGAAGCAAATTTAAAAAGATGGATTGAGGGCTTACAATGAGTTCTCCATATAGTATGTTCTGTCTTGATGAAGAAATCTTTAAGTAAAAGGAGACATTGCACTTCGGAAAAAAATGAAGAAAAGAAATCAGAATTGAAAGTGTCTTACAGCGAAATCAGAATTGAAAGTGTCTTACAGTCTGTTGATGAAAACTGAACCCCTTATTATATAGTGAGGAGACTGCAACAAATTATGGAAATTATTTGCATGATTGAAATTTCTTAAAATTTTAAGAAATTTCTTTTACTAAATTTGAGCAAAGATTTACAAATCATCTTGATGAGCAAGAAGCAAATCTGTCCATATTTCATGTCTCCCTTATTCTTGAAAGTAAGCAGGGAAGAAGTTGATTTGGGCTTGAAGGAAAGAGTTGGGCCACTTGATAACTAAAAGAGTTGGGCCAGGACTTTACTTGTTGGATAAAGCAACTCAAATTGTGCAATTAAAAGCCCAAATTACAAGTGTTGAAAATAAAAAGAATTTTGCGATTCCTTCACATCAAAACATGGCGTCCGTGAATAAATCGCAAGCGGGCATTTGTAAGCAATTAAAATTTACGGTCCAATTAAATTGCGACACGAGGATTTTCTGGAATAAATATCAATTACTAATTTATTTTGGAATTTAAATAAATTAATTCCTAAAAATAGATTAATAAATAATTGATAATTAATTTAAGCCCAACAAATTAAATGGGGATTCAATTAAATATGGACTGAACCAAGTCAAACAAGCCTAAGTATGAGGTCTGACTTAAGTCAAACTAGCCCATACAAATTAAATCAGACCCAAGTAAAATAGGCCCGTTTATGGTCCAATCAAGTTGGAGGCCCAAGCCCGTGGAGCAAGGCCCAAAAAGCCCTGGGAGTTCACCTCTCACCTATATAAAGGGATCTCCTTCATTCATTTGAACACACATTAAAAGACCCGAAGACGCTAACGCTCTGAAGAGATTGAAAACACGAGCAACGCTCCTTCAAGATCTTCAAGCATCTTCAAGTCAAGAACGACATATGATTCGGGATCAAGGTGCTAAGCCCTAAAATCAAGTGTTCTTCATAACTAAGTTCATCAGTGTTCTTCGCGAAGTCGACACTGCATTCTTCGAGCCAAGAACAACATACGACCCAGGATAAAGGTGCTAAGCCCCCTAGATCGAGTGTTTTTCACATCAAACACATTTAATCCAAACAAAGGCTCGACGCCTTTGGATTAACGTTATAAGGTCCCAAATCCGAGTTCTGACAAACTTCAACTGAAGATCTGACTCAACACACATAGTCAGCGCGGTCAATGCGGTCAACACAACCAGTCAAAGTCAAAGTCCAAATTGGTTGAGAGAAGAATCAGAGGATAGATAGAGATTGTTTCCTAAATTTTCAAGTTTAATCCTTCTAGATTATTATTGTAATTCAATTAGTATTTATTTTATTATAAATATAAATTTTATTATTACATATATATATATACCTTTTATAATGTATTATATAGGGATAAAATATTTTTTTGCCCCGTAAGTTTAGCCATGTATAATTTTTGCCCAAAAAGATAAGATTCAAGCATTTTGTCCCATTAACTTTATAATTGCACCAATGTTACCCCGTTTCGTCAGAATTGATCACGTGCATGTCACGTGATCATCGGATTTGACATTTTCCGGGGAGATAAAATATTTTTTTGCCTCGTAAGTTTTGCCATGTATAATTTTTGCCAAAAAAAGATAAGATTTGGACATTTATCCCAATATCTTTATAATTGCGCTAATTTTGCCCTGTTTTTCTAGCAATTTGATATTTTTATCGGAATTGATCACGTACATATAACGTTATCATCAGATTTGGCATTTTTCAGTGAATTTGTTGATCTGACGACACAGTGGCATTCCCGTCAATAATAATAATATTTTATTGATAATTTAATTAAAAAATACCCTCAATCGATGAACTTAGTTCTCACGTGTCCTCCACGTGTTTTCACCATCTTCGCAAAATCTCTCTTCTCATCAATGAGGGGATCCTCCGTGTACCTCTCACCACCATGGGCGGCAGCTGTTGGATCTTCCTCTTCGGGGGCCTACCCCCAACGAACAGATCACAGTATACATTGCCTCGATTTGCACCCTCTGGCAATACAAGAAACTACAGGATATCAGAGCCATAGAGAGGGAGGATAGAGTCGTTGGCATTTTTAGCTACGATTCAATCCTTCGCACCCCGTCGAAGAACGACTAGTTCATTATCAGTCTCGCAATTCTAATTGGCTAGAAATTGATATCCAGTGTGCACATTCCCACCAGGTAGACCATGATGCTGCCGGTGCTGCTTTTTATTATGAAAATCCTAGAGAAGTTGGTAATTCTTTCGATTCAAGGGTTGGCGTCGTGGCCAGTGAGTGCTTGGGTTTTAGCCTACTGCATTGCCTCCATGAGGTCATTGTATGCCTCCAGAAGACAATTCTCTAGTGCTAGGTGTTACTCGACAAAAGCGATGAGGGAAGGAACGTGAGCAACCATACGGTTGCATGACTCTAGGAAGAATGTAGCGGTGGCGCTCAAGAACACAAATCCTTCATCGTGGAAGTAGATGATGAGGGTGAGCTTGGCGGCGGGAGCAGAAGGTTTGATTGCTGCCGCCCATAGTGGTGAGAGGGTACACGAGGATCCTTTAATTGACAAGAAGATGAAGTTTGCGAAGATGGTGGAAACATGTTGAGGGCATGTGAGAACTGAGTGCATCGATGGAGGGTATTTTTTTTAATTAAATTAAATTATCTATAAAATATTATTATTGTTATTGATGTGAATGACACTGTGTCGCCATGTTAGTAAATTCACCGAAAAATGCCAAATCTGATAATCACGGACATGCACGTGATCGATTCCGGTAAAAATATTAAATTCCTGGAAAATGGGACAACATTGGCGCAATTATAAAAATATTGGGACAAATGCTCAAATCTTATCTTTTTTGGGGCAAAAATTGTACATGACAAAACTTATGGGGAAAAAAATATTTTGTCCCACCAGAAAATGCCAAATCCGATGATCACGTGTCATGCAAGTGATCAATTCCGACGAAAATATCGAATTCCGACGAAAACGGGGCAACATTGTTGCAATTATAAAGTTAATAGGACAAATGCCCAAATCTTATCTTTTTTGGGGCAAAATTGTACATGGCCAAACTTACGGAACAAAAAAATATTTTATCCCGTATTATATATACACACTACTATTATATACAAATAAACATTTTATAATACTCCCTCCGTCCCATATTAATAGTTACATATTTTTTTTGGGCGTCTCATTCTAATGGTTACAATTCCCTTTTGGCATATGAGACCCATACAAATTAATTACTTCTCTCTTCATGGGCACACACGTTACACTAATACACTTACCCACTTTAAATTAAAATATTATTTTTCTCACCTCAATACACATTAAAATCCTATATTCATTGATCCTCGTCCAAAAAGCAAACGTAACTATTAGGATGGGACGGAGGGAATATATGTTTTATATATATATTTTTATTATATTAGTATAAATTTATAATATTTATTATAAAAAATTAAAATTAAAAAATAAATATTTTAACTATTATATTTATTGAATTAATTTAATTAAATGTCTAAATTCTGATATTTTATTTTTAATATAATAATATTGTTGATATAAAATTTATCATATAATTAATATTTATATATTATAATATGTTTAATATTTTTAATTAAAATTTATATTCTTGTCCTAATTTAAATATAAGTAATTAAAAATTATAATAAATTTTATTCTATGTAATAATATTATGTGTTATTTGCAATTATTTTTAAATAAAAATAATACCTTTTTCCGGTCACTTACAATGTATCAATTTTACCATTTTGGGTGTCCATTTCAAAGGTATCAATTTTTCTCTTTTAGTAAAAGGGACCCACACATGGCCCACCACATGTATCCCTCTAATACAACTACCCACTATACATATAATAAGTGGGAGTATTAGTATTTTATGTGTAATGAGTAGTTATATTAGTAGTGAGTGGTGAGTCATATGTGGGACTTTTTTACTAGAAAAGAAAAATAGTTTGAGTGAACGCCCAAAATAATACTCCATCTGTCCGCCCAATAGGTATACATTTGCTTTTTGCACGTGAACTAAGGAGTATTATTATTTAATGTGTAGTATGCAGTTGTATTAGTGGGGTGTGTGGGTCCCATATATTAAATGTATTAATGATGTGTGTGGGTCTCATGTGTTTTAAAAGAGAAATGTATACCTTTGATGCGAACGCCGAAAATAGCAAAATGTATACTTTTTTTACGGATGGAAGGAGTAAAATATAGATCTTTGAAGTGGACAGAAAGATTATTTAAAAGGATAAATGAGATTTTTTAAAGCAGATACAAAAAAAAAATTGATTCTTGCTGAGGAACGAAAGAAGTATTATTCCAATAGAAAGGATAAACTTGGGAATGAAAGATAGATGGTGAACCTTTTATTTATGAGCAACACTTGCATGTAAACAGTACCGTTTTTACATGTTATCATTTTGTATCAACCAAATTATCATTTTAGCACAGCTATGTGTGTGACCACCCCACAAAATGATTTTCATGAGACAAATAGAAGTAATAACCATTTATAAAGAAAAATAATATTTAATTGATGAAAAGTGATAACGGGGTTGTGAACTGTTTTATAAACAGTTTATACTATATAAATTAATGATATTGTGTTTATTTCCATTTTTGGGGTGTGCAAGTATTTTTGGGATAGACCAAAATAGAAAGTGTGCAAGTATTCTTGGGATGAAGGGAGTAACATTTTTTAAAAGAGAAGTGATAACATCTTTATTAAAAATAAATTATAAAAATGTAAGCTGGTCTCACCGTGAGATGGTGTCACAAAGACTACCAGTGTCATTTTTCATAAAAAAAGGCATCATTTTTATTAATACTACAAGCTGTTAATGAAATAAATTAATGCACCATTATCACTTTTTATTAATTTGAATATCAATTTTTATTATATAAACATTTTTTATCCGTCTTATAAAAATCTTCTCGAAAGACAAACACACAAGGTTTCGCCAAATTATTCAATAAATACTAATTTTACATATATTGTAAAATACTAATTACATACACATCAATTTATTTAATTTCATTTGTCGTTTAAATTATTTCAGAAACTCAACGTAAGACAGTCACACACAAGTGTTTGCGTTTATTTATCTATAATCTATAATTTAATTATGGATTGAAAAGACAATTATATCCTAAAAAATTGTAAACTTAAATATAAACATTAAACCTTAAACGCTATATTTGTTTTCGATTGACCTGAATTTTGAAATCTAGTGAAAAGATATGTTTGTTTGAGTTTTTGGTAGGATATGTTTTAACTTCATGTCAAATTAATATGTAATTTATATATGTTTAAAATCGAGTTAAAATAATTTTTGGTCCCATAACTATAGGAAGTTTTTAATTATGTCCAAAAAAAGATAAAATTTTCAATTTCATCTCGTAACTCTCGACATTGGCCAATTTTGATCCCCAAATCGCCGAAAATTGGTTTTTTGGCCAGAAAATCGCATGTTCGCCGTACGTGATTACTAAAATTGGGGCTTTCCAGCAGTAGAATCCAACGTGGCACATGAGAGTTAATATGGGCTAATAAAACTGACACGTCACCTCCAACAAAAAATTTAATTATATTTGTATTTCCACATCACATATAATACTAAAATTAAATGAGTAATTAATAATGCAAAGAAAAAATAATGATTAAATATTTAATACTTTCGTCTGTAAAAAAAAAAAAAAAATTGTTATAATATACATGTACGTGGACATTACGATAGATGTATATAGTTAGGAAATTTAGGAAATAGATCTGTCACTCTCCCCTATGAAAAGAGTGGGTCAGTTATTTGTAAATGTGGAAGAAACGAATTACAGAATGAAATCTTTCCCCTCTCTCTTCTCTGATCTTCTTCTTTAATTATACATTCTTGTTAATTTCTTTACAACACGTTATCCGCATGATTCTCTCCCTGAGATTTGAAGGTGTGATATTGCTAACCAGAAGAAAAAATTGACGTTGCCCAAAGGAAAAATTGTGTATTTCCTAGGAGGTAATTGTTTTTAAGTTCTTACTAATTTGCGCCGACGAAGTCATATAAAACATGTTCTTATATGATTCTTATATAATTTGTATGATTTATATGTACTTATATAATTTGAAGAAACATATTCATATACTGCATATTAGATATGGGATTTTGACATGTTCTTATATGATTTGAACAGTTTTTTAGTCTAGATAATTTATATGTTTTGGATTATGTTACCTTTCTCATATTTAGTTAAGAATTGGTTTTAAACTCACGGAGTTCACAATCTCAAATTGGAATCTTAATCTCAAATTGGAATCTTAATATGGCGTATTAAATGAATAATCATAATTAATTCATATTGTTTCATAATATATGTTTTTATAAGGTTCAATGTGAGAAGAAAAAAAAAGGCAGAAGATAAAATTACTCACATGGTTGGCATATGTATTTATAGATTACATACATTGTAATGGTTGGCATATGTATTTATAGATTAGATACATTGTAAATTTTGACAAGACATAAGAAATGCATGGCAAAAGAAATGCATGTGAGATTGTAAATTTTGACATGACATAAGAAATCTTCATGAGAATTTTGACATGACATAAAAAATCTTCGCGAGGTGGTAATTGCGTTTTCTATATGGACCAATGATTAGTATGTATAAAAAAATAGCAATATTTAAAATTAGTTTATTATAATTTCACTGATTGAAGTGATATATATTGTGAAAGGCTATATTTGATTTGTGAAAGGTTGAATGTTTGTGAAAGGCTGAAAGCTATATTTGATTTATGAAAGATGAAAGTTTGTGAGAGGCTGAAAGCTATATTTGATGATTATATTTCTTCATATTTGATTTGTTTTCTCAATAATTATGTTCATGTGATAGGAATATTGGTAAATAAATATTGGATAATCTTAATGATGTTTAGGTGACATTTATGTAATTTTTCTAGAATCGAGGAGGTGTTATGTTATTGATGGAAAGAAATTCCGTATTTAACTAAGAATGTTGTGAATTGATCAAAGAAAGAAAAGAAAAACGAAAGACACAAAAGATTATAGTGGTTTGACATATTGCCTACGTCAACTCTTAAGGGAGAAGATATCTTATTGATGAAGATTACAACGATGATGAAGAATAAACTAGATCTCATATAAACCTTAATATATGGATCAAACTTAGATCTCATACAAACCCAAATCTGGGGAATGTATGGATGATTCTGTGAACCATGTTGAATGACTAAAACTTAACCCATATATATACACTACAATATATGATATACATGGATAATATGATATACATCAGTTCCTCACTACACCATGAGGTTTTGATCCTTTGCCACTGAGCCATCTTCGATCACCTTTTGGAGAGAAGCTGTCGCTTCCGACCACTTTCGAGCGTTGCCTAATTTCTTTGCTGAAGCGTTGCTCGCCTAAGACCGACTTTAATCTGAATTCAATCCCTCCAGAATTGTGCATGTGAATTGTAAAATCCACGACCCAAACTCCCACAATTCTCTAGGGATCCCATTAATGGTCTTTCCCCATTGATAACTTTGAACCGCTGTCCAAAGAACGACACCCTATCCCTCTTTCTAATCTGCAAGAGTCACCTTATTTCTTTATCATCCATCCCTTTCTTCATCATCGCTCCGATATCCTCCGTGAACTCCTTAACGTCGAAACCAACAACACCAACCCAACTTCTGTTCAATGTTCACAACTCTTGGAACCTTAGAACCCGATCTCTACCGTCCAGAATAAACTTTTACGAGTCCTGGACGTGCTGTTAAAATTACAGCTTGATCCAATGGCTGGTTTGTGTGAAACGACCCTTTAAACACGGCTGCACAGAACTGAATTGCCCAAAAACCTGACTTCTGTTTTCGGCCCATTACTGTCAACAAAGAGATCCAAAAGTGATCTACACCATTCAGAATGTAGATAAACAATTCTGAACATCCTGACAAAATTTCACTTCTATCCAACGGTTGAAACTCCGGATATGACCTCTGCAATATTTCTGCACATTGACTCCTCTTAAAAACGTGAATTCCTTCTCGTTTCAGCCTTCTTTCCCACACCTTCTCGCTTCTTCTTTCTTTGATCGTCCCTATTCCCGTTTCACACAGACGACGCCAATTGTTGTGAATCGATCAAAGAAAGAAAAGAAAAAACAATAAGACACAAAAGATTATAGTAGTTCGGCAAATTGCCTACTTCCACTCTTAAGGGAGAAAATATCTTATTGATGAAGATTACAACGATGATGAAGAATAAAATAGATCTCATATAAACCCTAATATATGGATCAAACTTAGATCTCATACAAACCCTAATCTTAGGAATGTATGGATGATTCTGTGAACCATACTGAATGACTAAAACTTAACCCATATATATACACTCCAATATATGACATATATGGATAAAATGATATATGTGGATAATATATGATTTGCAAAATCTTAACTTGCATAGCAAGCTATCCTCAATATCCAAGCCCTTGATCTTATATGTAGATCATCCATCCTTTATCTTCCACTGTGTTATATTGCTGACTTAACGTATGCAAGTGTCTACCTTTCAACAAAGAAAGAAAATAATATTTTTTCCAAAATTTTATCCGATAAAGATATATATGTTAAAAGGTTACACATATATATTTTGTAGAGTGATTATTCAAATTATTTCTCTATTATTAAAATCGTGTTTAGATTAAAATTTTTGAAAAAGTTTTCTAAAGTGTTTAAAATTGGAAATTGTTGTCTGTCTAATTAAGATGTATTTATACATTTCATGGGTGTGAATTTCACAAGATGTGCATTATAGATTAAAGCAACGGAAACATGCACAACATTTCCATGAAAAGTTATAGAAATATTTTTATTTCTTTATAATTCACATCATTATCCTTTTTGGATGAACTCATGACAGAATTCAAGATTATGTATATTTTATATATATTTACACACTCACGAATTTATCTAAAAGGAATACATGATAGTTATATTTTTGTGAAAATATTTGACATTAATGAAGAGAAAATTTGACGAGCTCACCTATGATGCAAAATACTTAATGTGGGTCTAATATTAACCACCTTACCTCTTGCGATTCACGTGAATTATTATTCGAAAATTTTAAGTGTACCACTGTCCAGAAGAGAGAATCACTAATATGAATTCTATATAATCTCTAACAAATAATATTTGTTGAAAAATGATTCATTTAATATATCACAATCTTTGAAGGATCGTTAACAAACTGTGATAATTTTCCATCAAACTCAATATGATTGACTGAATTTAAGATTTTAATATATTAAATCAGTTACAAAATATTACTTGATTTTACATTACATAAAGTGTTTAGAGTTTTCTGCATTATTGCAAGCAGAAAAACATAATTTACTCATAATGAAATACTATGGTTCAAACTAGTGCCTGAAGCATGTGTTATATTTTTAATGATAAACAAGAGGTCCTAGTCGAGCAAATTAAAATTGATCTTATCGAGGTGATTGAGACAATCCAAATTTGATTTGGCGGAGCATTGAGGTTAAACACATCACAATAATGACCAACAAATTATAAAATGAATTAAACAATATTCAAGCACAAAACACAAGTTCAATTAAAAAATTAACAACTCTCCAGAAGCAGAATTGCTTTAAATATGAATATAATTGTCGTTGGTCTCATATACGTCGTACATCAAAACACTTGGTTGATATCATAAGGTATAAAAGAATGAAAAAGAAAATGTACGTATCAATGGTGAATCATGTCATATGTATTTGCCTGAAGTAAAGAATTTTTTTAACTATAACAATTATGACCTTTTGAGGTTTGAACTCATAGATTATGAGATGATCAAGTGATATTAATTTGTAAAATATTTAATTTTCTAAAGTTAGAAGTTGTGCCTGAAGCACGTAATACATTAAAAGTAACAATTCTTTTTCTTTCTTTCATGAAATTGTGTCAGATGTAATAAAGTGGTTGTATTTGTTAAATTATTTACATGTTGCAATGATTTTAAAGCTAGTAGATCCAAAAATATGTAAAGTATAACATGAGAAGTTGAGTTATTTGGGCAACATAGATGAGCCTTATTCCCTCTTTAATTCACATGGATAAATTTGTGAAGCTTACTTGAAGGAAATTCTTTATGACATTCACATACTAAAGTTGGAATTAAATCTCCAAATATCTTCAAGAGATTTAAAGAAAAATATTGATCGAATTTTCTAGTTGTCATGACCAAGGTAAAAATTTTATTGATGTATCCATAAATTGGAATAAGAATAAATCCATTATACAATTGTTTCACTAAAACTATAAGAGCTCAATTTTGACTACTCGATTAAAGTCAATTGGAATAATCTTGAGAAACATACATCAGATAAGTGGAACATCAGAGTCTTTATGTTCACACTCAGTTAATAATAATTTATTTATTATAAAATTGCAACAATTATTTTGCTAATTGGGGAACATAAAATTATTTAATTCAATTCTGGCTCCTGCATATCATTATTACATAATACCCCCTTATAACTAGTGGTTAATCAAGGCCAGAAGCCTTTACATTTCCCATCTACAACTATTAAATTGTGCAATTTACATTTTATAATTATATCACCACAACTGCGTACCTTAATGGACATTTAATGATAAATCCATCTATCTTTACATAAAGTTGTTCAACTTCCGCTTCTGACTCTTCTTCTTATGAGTAAAATACCTCTGATTCCGGACTGTCAACCGATGTGTATGGCTGTTTCCTCTTTCTCATGTTCTCTCTGACAAGTGCATCAAGCTCTAGGTTTAGTGGTTCAATAGGGAGTCCACGTGACCTAGTGATCATACACTTGTTCTCACATAGAAGATTAGAATAGTTTGGATCTAAATTAAAAATAAAAGCAAATAAAGTTTAACGTCCTACAATAAAATAAATCACTATAGAATTAAATATAAATCTATAAAATATCACCGACAACGGCGCCAAGAACTTGTTCACTATTTTATTTCACCCTCAGGGATCAATTGTAGCGCGTGTACCAGTATAATGTAGAACCCACGGGATAATTTTAGATCTAACAAAATTCTATAAACGATAATTTCAATGTAAGACAAATTCTGGGGGTTTTTGAGAAGATAATTAATTAAACTAAAAATAACTAAAATTAATAATTAAACTAATGAGAAGGAAATAAATCACGCAGAGAAAACGATTAAGAATTAAAGAATAGAGTATTGGTAATGCTAAGGCAAGTCAGCCTAACTATGTGACTGATTATTCTAAACTCAAACTAATTACATGGATACGTTTATAAGAGGATCACTAAGCCTAGTTAAACCACCTTAATCGGGTAAGATCTAAAACTTATAATGAGCTGAAAAACTTAGGATCGATTATGAATTATCTATCACTCTCTTTAAAGGTACTTGCGCTATTTCAGCTTTCCCTTTCTAGGTATTAAATTATTAACACATTTGTCTCCTTATCAATTATCTAATAATGAATTTTACCAAGTAATTAGTATTCCAAATTGATTGTCTAACTATCTTAAAAATTATAGGCTAATCCTCTAAGACTGCCATAGGAAACAACAATTATAATGCAGAAAAAGATAATCATATTAACTATCCAATTAGTGATACCGTCATGAATAATCAAAGGAATCAAAATTCAAAACACAATAATTTGAAGTCTCAAAATATCTTCCTTAATATGGAAATAAATAATCTAAAATACAAGAAATCCAAGTCTAGGGCAATTAAATCACATAGTCAAAACTGTCTAAAGCCCTAACATTACCAACAAAGAACTTAGCCCATGGAATTACGAGGGCAAATCACAAAGATGTAAAATACCCCAACTATTGTTCTAAAATAATAAAGATAAATAATTAAAAAATAAAGAACCCTTATGGATGAATCCTACTCTTCAATCACTGTCTTCGCTAGGATCTCCATCTCTGATCCAAGTAGCAACTCCGATCGTCTCTCTGATGGATGGAAGTAGGGCAGAGGAGGCGTGTTTGTTGTGTGGCTTGAATGTGTCTTTTTATGAATGGAATCAGGCTGGAGCTTTAATAATTCACATGATGGGACTGGGCCAAAAATAAATGATGTGGCATTTAAATTTGGCCGCTAGGCACTCACATGGCAACGTGCTTCCTCACATGGCAGCTTGCATGACAATGAGTTCCCTAACACGGCAGCTCGCACGGCAACGTGCTTCCTCACACGGTGGCAGGCTTTGTCACATGGTGGCCACATGGCACGGCCACTTGGTAACTACTGAGTGGCCTTCGGCGATAATCCTCATGCTCAGAAATGGCCGGGTGCTCTCCCACTTGTCCTCATCGCTTCTAGAATCAACTCTCAGCCAAGCCCGACAAAAAATGAGCAAAAAAACTGCTCACTCGCCGCCGCGCATGCTTCGGCAGCCTGCGCGACTCCACGGTTTTGAGCATAACTTCTTCATACAGACTCCTATTTGTGTGATTTTTATGCTCAGACGATGTTATTTTCCTTGGATTTCTATAAATATAAAGAACTCACAAAATGTCTTAACATTAGAAGGGGGAACAAGTCATGAAAAATGGCATAAATTGTGATGGGTAGGAACAAGTTACGCGACTTCATCGTTTTGATCATAACTTCCTCATATGAACTCTGATTGAGGTGTTTCTTAAGCCAAAATGATCTTCTCTTCCGTGGCTTTCCAAAAATATATCACACAATCAATTTCCAATTTCACAAAAACACATAAAAACTACGGAATATAGTCCTCTGTTTGCTTGCATGTAGCACAAGTTCACCCTTCATTCGAACTTTACATTTTTTTTATCCTTTTTCCTATAAAAACATAACAAAATACCTCTCAAGCACCTTTTAGTCAATACTAATTAAAAGTATTAATATTTGTGCAAATAATACAATTATACACTCAAAGAGGTATCAAATTGTACTCAAAAGTACATGAATTTCCACTCTCATCAATAGTACGCCGTCCTTTGGGTTTGATATTTAATTTGGTCACTTGCCGAAGCTACAATAATATCCTTAATACTTGAGGATTAATTGTGTGCAAAGAAAACACGTAACAATAGTAATGCTGTAAGAAATGGCATCTACATGATCTTTTCGAATGAGGGTCCAACTACTTCTTATCAGACTATTGTGGATTGCTTCATGCAGGACTACTTATAACTTGTGGGAGAAGAGGTACAATTGGCTGATAAAGTGGTTCCCAAAGTGATTGATTTGGGGCCGAAGATCTCTCCTGAAGAGGCTACTTTGTTGGAGAAACAGGTGACAGCAGATGAAGTAAAGACTGCACTGTGGTTGATCAGTAAAAATAAGTCTCCAGGTCCGAATGGGTACACTTCATTATTCTTTCAAGAGGCTTGGAATGTGGATGGAAATGATCTTACAAATGAAGTTTTGGTCTTTTGGAAAGGGAAGCTGCTCAAGCAACTCAATTCCACCTTTGTATCCCTAATTCCGGAATCTACTCATCAACTAGGGATGAAAGATTTTATGCCTATTTCATGTTGCAAGGGCCAGAAGATGAAAGATTGTGTGATGTTGGAAGAACAGATCTTCTGAGGATATGGGCGTAGAGCAGACATTATCTCTCCGAGAATGGAAGTGAAGGTGGATATATCCAAAGCCTACGACTCTGTGAACTGGGACTTCTTATTTGATATGTTGCAGGGCCTCAGATTTCCACCCAAATTTCTCAATTAGATCAAGCAATGTGTGAATACTACATCATTCTCACTTTTGATCAATGGAAAACTAGAGGGATTCTTCAAAGGGAGGCGTGGGCTGAGACAAGGTGACCCCATTTCCTCTTTGCTATTTGTATTATGCATGGAATACTTTAGTCGTTAGATGAAGAGTATGGTAGGGTCAAGTGCGTATAGATACCACTCTAGAATTTGTAGAAGAGTTGATGTATCTCATCTGATTTTTTCAGATGATTGGTTAATATTGGGTTATAGAGATACTAACACTGCTTCAACTATTAATTTGGTCCTAAAGTCGTTTGAGAAGGTATCTGGGCTTGCATTCAGTCCTCGAAAGTCTTAACATCTTCACTGAAGGTGTTACTGCTCATCACCTAGCTTAGATTCGCACCATCCTCCATTACAACAGAGGGAATATTCCCTTCAAATACTAGGGCATTCCTATCTGTACTAAGATAATTGTATGCGGCATTTCAAGCCTCTCTTGGATGACATAAATAACATGATTTGGAAATGGTCTTCAAAGTTATTATCTTTCACAATAAGACTTGAATTAATCACCTCTAGAATCTATGGCATACTTTCCTTTTAGTGTGCGATGGTCAAAGTCCCTAGTGTGGTGATTAGAAGAGTGGAGAGTCTGATTAGAAGATTCCTTTGGGGATCGAGAGCTAGCGCAATGAGTTGGAGAGATGTCATTCAACCTAAGCACAATGGTGTGGCTTAGGGTTGAAGGACATAACTACATGGAACAAAGCTCTTATCGCAGCGGCCTTATGGGACATTCACAGTGAGGCCACTTCCCTGTGGGTGAGATGGATCCATTCAGTATACCTCAACGATTGTGAGTGGATGGTGGTTATTTCGGGTGGAAACATTTCTTATCTATGAGGAACCATAATCCGCTTAAGGAACAAGATAACATGCATATAGGGGGAAGAAGAGACCATTGAGTAAATTATACAAGGATGTGTTCGTGGGAAATTTCTACCTTCCTTAATGTATCAAAAAGTGAGGAAAGAGGAAATTAAGGATGCCTCATTTATGTACAAATAGATTTGGCACAATGGATAGTGCGGAAGTTTCAGGTTGTGGCTTCTACATAGAGGGAGGGTGTACATAAAGGATAGACTGTGGAATTTTAATGGGGACCTCAATTGTGGATTCTGTGTTGGGAGTATGAAAACACAATCACACCAATTCTTCCAATGTACATACACCCTACGTATATGGGATATTTTGAGGAGTGGGATTGGATGGAGGAGACGCTTCATTTCAGTCATGGATGGGTTTCAAAAGATAAATGCAGACGTCAGGAGCAACAATGAGGTTCGGAGGCTTTTTGTCATCAGCTTTTCATCCATGGTCTACAACATATGGATAGAAAGAAATGTCATATTGTTTAGCCCGAGGATGCTATCACCTACTTGCATTGATGACAAGACATTGACTCATATAGTTTGTTTGTATTTGTACTATTAATGTTATACACCTCAAGACTATGGCTAAGGTAGTAGAGGAGAGGTTTATTTTTTGCATTATACTTACTGTATATATTTTAACCGTTGGAATTGAAATAAAATTTACCCATTTCTATAAAATAAAACCACCATAAACCCTAAACTCTAAAAACTAAACCATAAACCCTAGTTTAGGGCTTACGTATCCTAAACCCTAGTCTAGAGTTTAGGGTTTTAGGGGGTTTGAGTTTTAGGGTTTAGGGAACTAGTGTTTTAGGGTTTAGGGGTTTTGAGTTTTAGGATTTTAGGGTTTTAGAGTTTATGGTTTTAGGATTTACGATTTAGGGTTTTACGGTTTAGGATTTCAAATTTCTTACGCAATGAGTTAAGGTGATATTTGAATATTGGTGTGCAATGGCTTTTCAGTCGTCTTTTTTTCTTTATGAGTATTGCGCAAAAGTGTGCAATATCATTAAAATGGTTATGACTAAATTTCAAATATGCCAGAACAGTTGAAAAATGATAAGCATACAAATCTCTTCTTTCATACTAACTCATCTAGATTTTAAATCCAACAATTCTATAAAGCCAACAATTGTGCATATTCCAATCGATTAAAAATGAAATAAAATACAACAAAAAGTAGAAGTGTAAACAGAAACATATATACTCTTGTGTTCATTGAGTCGTTGTTTACTCGTGTGCTAATTTTAACGTTGAGCACTTTTCATTTAGAAACGTCTTTGATTTCAGATGAGCGTATAATCTTTTTTATTTTAGTGTGAGATTGAATTTCTTTAAACAAATATTGATCGCTGGAGATTTAACAAAGATAAAGTGGTTGTTGCTATTGAGAAAATTGCGTTTGCTATTTTTATGCTATTTTTATCTGATTTAATGCACATTAGTGTTAAAAAATAATCGCTAGAGTTTTAAAAGAGAGGTAGTGGTTGTTGATGTTAGAGAAATATGCATTTGCAATTTTTACCTTATATAGTGCACATATATTATGTTCAATTTAATTATTATTAAGTGCAGATGTTAAATATTAATCATTGTGAATAAGGGAAAGCAGGAAAAATAAAAGATGTTATGTATTAATCGGTAATTATATTAGATCAATGTATTTATTAGTAATTAGACTATAAATTCGCATACCTATCAGTAATAATACCAAATTTTTATTTTTAGATTTTTTTAACTAATTATGCGTGTTTTCTTAAATAATTATCACTTTTCATAAAGTATAAGGGTATAACATTTTGTTTTAAAGTGTATACACTTTAATTAATAAGGGTATTCTTTTTTATTAAAAAGATCAACTGAAATATGAATAGTATAAATGTTTGATTAAAAACATTAATATTTTCCAAAAAATTAAGGGTACATATTTTTATATTGAAAGGTACATCCTCCGTCCTTAAGATTGTTTACTCTTTCCACATTTGTTTATCCCACATAATTGTTCACCCCCTAAAAAAGAAAATATTATTCTAATATAGCACCTAAAAAGTTCACATTAATTTAAAAAATGACATAATTTCTTTCCACACATAACATACTTTATTTATTATCGGAAAATATTACATTATCCTTAAAACTCAATAAAGTTAGTCAAAAAATATCTTTTTTTAATATCCGTGATACAGTAAATATGAACTATCTTTGGGGACGAATGGAGTATATCATTTAATAGTAAGACAAAGGCTCGGGTGAGACCGTCTCACATGGATTAAAACCGTTTTAGTCCCATAACTTTCTTCATGATTTTTTTCAGTCCCAAGAAAGATAAGTTTATCAAATTAGTCCCACCGGCGAAGAAATAGGGCAAAAACGTCCTATTTTCACCAAAAAAAACGCTGAAATCACCGAAAAAAGCCATGTGATGGCCGGAATTGCTGATTTCCGACCGGGGCGATGACGTGGTGCGGTGAGTCAATATTAAAATATTTTTTTAATGCCAACATGGCATTTATTTATCTTTTCAAATTTTAAATAATTAAAAAACTAAAATTTAAACAAAAATCAATTAAAATAAATATGTTAATAACCTAAAAACTAAAACCGATCAGACAAAAAACGCGTAATTTGGAAGTACGATTTAGCAATTTAATTTGACAAATTAAAATTGACGAAGAAGAAGTACCCTAAGCGAAAAAAAAAATTCGATGAAGAATAAGATCAGAGGGATTGGGTCTCTGATGCGAAATCAATGCCACGCTGATGCGACGGTGAGTGCTCGTCCCATCCAACCAAAGCAGATACCGCTGGATTCGTCGTTGACACTTAATCCTGAGTTGCCACGTGTCCCCGAGTTAAGCTTGGCCCGGAGCGCCTCGACGGTGAGTTTACTCATCGGGCGAGCCCGAAACCCAGCCATGCTCATGTGGGCCCGCCATTTGCCGAACACCTCACATCTCTCCACGCTTTCCTTTCCCTCACTCGCCACCGAGTTCCTCATTTTCCTACCCAGTCCCTCCCCGATCTTGACTCGCTCCGAGTTATCTCTCAACACCATGGCGTCCAATGAGTCGATTTTGATAATCTCTCGACACCGCGGCGTCCATTGAGTCGATTTCAATTAATGCAAGCTCTGCTCTTGGTTCACGATGGGTATTATTAAAAATGTAATAATTTAAAATTTATTATTCATTTAGTTTATTTTTATTTAAGTATTATAAGTTTATAAAATATGATAATATTTTTAAAGAGTAACATTTTTTGTTAATATAAAAAAGTATTGATCAAATTAAATGATTACTTTGTATTTGAATTATGTTATGAATAATTCATGTTAAAAACTTATTTGAGCCCGTCGTGAGAAAAATAAAAAGTGATAATCATTATAATTAAGAAAAGTGATACTTAATTGATGAAAAGTTATAAGGTGATGTAAACTATTTTATGAACACTTTATTATACTATAAATGAAAAGTTATTACATTTAAATAAAAAAATGATAACATCTTTAATAAAAAGTGATAAATAATTACGAAAATAAATTTAACAAAACGTTTACTCATATTACTCCCTTCGTCTCCTTTCAGATGAAATAATTTTCATTTGGATTGTCCCACAAAAGTTTGCACCTACCTCAATTAACCTTTCACATACACTTTAATTACAAAAAAATCTCCGCTACTTAACACATCTAACACACTTTATAATTTATTTATTACAAAAAATATCATTATACTCCAAAAAGTTATATCTTTTATTAATCTTCGATCTGGAATGTGGGCGCAGACTAAAATGGGACAGATGAAGTATAATGTTTTAAAAAATTGTAATATTATTTTTTATTTATATTACAAATTGTTCATGAAATAATTAATTGCACCATTATTAATATTTAAAAAAAATTCGAGTATTACTTTTATTAAAATATTATTATTTTTAATTCATAAAATCTTCGTGTAAGTCTCTCTTTCTAGCGTTTGCCTTTAAAACAATTTACTACTCCCGCACGTCACATGATCACAAGGGTACGTTATTAATTAATTAATCACATGGATGCGGCTCGGATTCTCTGCGCCATTTTGGTGCATCATCTTCTGTGCCACACGTTATGTGATTGACACGTAAGATGGGGAAACAAATCCAACCATTGCCCCTAGGGTTTAAGGATTATGGTATAGTTTCTCTCTCCTACGTGTCGTCAATCTAAAAGTGTGGCACATGAGATGGTGTACCAAATGGCGCAGAGAATCCGTTGTAGGAAATAAATCCAAGAAACCTTAACCTATTATGATTAACAAGATTTACACCATAAAGCGGAAGCGTACCTTAATCCCTGGAGTTGTTAGACAAAATATAAACTCGGAGATCGGTAGGTATTATGGTCTTCCTCAACTAAGTCGAACATGGTATTCCCTTCTCCCATCGGGAGGGATTACACATCACAAAAGTTATACTATATTATCTAACTAAAATTTCAATGTATGATATTTTTATTGTTAACCTGAATCCCAAAGGCGAAATAATATGTTTAAATATTATGTTTGAAACATAATATTGACTTTTTAAAATAATTTACTACTCGGATACATAGTATCAGATGGTGAGATGGGAACGTTATTAATTATAATCACATGGGTTCATGATTAATAATATAAGAAGTTGAATGTTATACTATATAATCTAATTAAAATTTCAATGTATGATATTCTTATTGTTAAAGTGAATCCCAAAGGAAAAATAATATGTTTAAATATGATTTTTGAAACACAATATTGACTTTTTAAAATAATTTACTACATGGATACATAATATCAGATGGGAACGTTATTAATTATAATCACATGGGTTCGTGATTAATAATATAAGAAGATGCTCCACACTCCGAATAAAAATTGACACAATTTTCTTTTATATTTATTTCATAACAATTGATACGTTTTTTTGAAATAAAACTACAATCAATATAATACATATAATATACTTTACAATTTACACTACAAAAAACTTTTTTTTACTAACGAAATATTCCGTTGGTAAAAACTTTAATTCCCTTATTAAATGGGGGTAAATGGATTAGCAACGGAATCCGTTGGTAAATTTTTTTTTGGTAAAGTGGTGGTTGATAAATTTTTAGCAATGAAAATTCAATGCCGTTGGTAATTGTTGCTAATAATTTCGTTGATAATTCGTTGGTAATTACCTTGCTAATTCGTTGGTAATTACCAACGGATTTAATTCAGTGGTAAAATAGAAAATAAATCCGTTGGCATTCCGTTGCTAAAATAAAATATCATTTTTGTTGCTAATCAGTAAGTAATTGCCAACGGATCGAATTCCGTTGTTAAAAAATAATTTTTTTGTACTGTTATTTATTATACTAAAATACCACACTACTCTTAAAAAATACATTTCTTAACTCGGTTCGGATCTCCTGTTACATTTTGGTGTTACATCTCCTGTTACAAACCGTTGGATGATTAACACGTAGGATAAACTATTCTATACCCTAAAAATCAACCCTAAGAGGAAAGGTTGAAACTTTCTTCTCCACATACGTGTCACTCATCTGACGCATGTAAGAGAAGATGTAACATCAAAATGTAACAAGACATCGAAGATCTTCTTAACCATGCCCAAAAAAAAGTGTCAAATATTTTGGGATGGAGGAGTATTGGTAGGTGGAATAAATGAGAGAATCGTAATTCCAAGTATTGGTTGATTAGCGGCACTTTTATAATATTTTGGTATTACATATTCTATTATAAGTGTTAGACGAGTGATATGTAGAAAGAAATTTCAACATATAAGATTAATATTTTCGTTTTATGGTATAATATTTGTATCGTATAATATTTGTATCTCACCTACATGATATTCATCAAACAATTCGCAATGCCTGATCCGGATCCGCATTTGATCCGAAGTCCATCCTTGAAGTGGAGCCGGCCAGCACCGGGGGTAGCAACATACATTTTCGTTTCCGCCACACCAACAGATACTGGTCCGTGAGTTCGGCCGACCGCACCACCATCGTCGCCGATTTAAAAAAGCCCGTCGAGAAGACAGACGACCCCAACTGCACGCTGTTCATTTCCCAGGTCCACGATGGGTCGCTCGTCCGGATTACGCACGTGGGCACCTGAAAGGTCGTCGGACGGAGCAGCTCCATAAGCCGCCTCTACCAGGGTGCACCCGACTCCGATTTCAGATTTAAGGATTCGGATTCCGTGGTCCGGATTCCTAAAAATGTTGTGTTCAAGGGAGTCAACGATAAGTACCTCCAGGGGTACTGGTACGAGTACCTGCCGATCACATTTACCCCCTTCTCGCAACCCTCCCTCCAGCGATACCCCTACCTGCAATACTCCGGAGAAGAAGCCTTCGACTTTGACAAGGCGGTGCAGGAGGTGACCTGGCACCGCGACGGCTGCGTCCGCGTCAAGTCCAAGTACTTCGACAAGTACTGGAGGTTCGGCACTAAATGGATCCAGGCGATTTCCGACAACAAACATATGGACGACAAAGCGACCTGGTTTCGGCCGGTGAAGCTCCACGACAACACCATTGCTCTTCGTGTGGAAGGCAACAATCGCTTCGTCAAGGGCCTCACTCAGGACAGGAAGGTATGGTGCCTCAACGAAGCCCTGGAGAACATCACCAAGGAGGCGTGGATGGTGGTGGAGGAGCCGGTCATGGAGAGGAGCATCTACAACGTGAGGTATATGATGGAGCACGCGCGCGTTCGCGAGAAGCCGTTCCAGGTGCAAGAAGCGTACGGTGAGAACACGTCCGATGAGAAGAGACCCGTGACCTTAACTTTTTCAAAAGAAGTGAACACAACTCAAATCTTTCAACAAGGGCGTTTCCGTCACGGTCGGCTTAAAAACCACCATCAAAGTTGGCGTGCCATTCATAATCGAGGGACATATCGACGTCTCCACCTCCACGACAGGGTCGTTCTTGAGGGGAGAACAGGAGCAGCAGAAGCAGACGGTGCAGGGTTCGTACGTTGCTCAGGTGCCGCCGCGGAGTAAGGTTAAGGTTATGTGCATCGCCACGGAAGGCAAGTACAGTGTTCCCTTCAGCTACACGCAGCGGGACAAGAGATTTAACGATGGCGAATTTGTTGCCACCGACCACGTGGATGGTATCTTCAATGGCGTCAGTTACTACAGCATCAGGTTTAAGGAGTTTCCACCCGAACTACTCTGAACATCATTTCCTATCTACCCGGTTCGGATAGTTTGTGCCATTTTGGTTCATTATTTTCTGTACTGTGCAATTGGATGGACGGCACGTATAATGAGTAATGCACAGATGATGCTAAAAAATGATGCAAGGATACGCGGTGTTCTATCCACCTATCTTTGTATTGTCACTTAATATTAATGTTTCTTTCAATTTTTTTCTTCCTCCTATTTTCTAGGCCAGGGTTTTTTTCATCAACTTCTTCAAGGATGGTTTTTTCCCTCCATAAAAATGTATTGCATCTAAACATCTATCAATAAAATCTCATTTTAATTCATATATAATTCTTTTTTCTTATTAAATACACACCCCTATTATTATTTAATTAAAATATATATTTTTAAAAAGTCTAAATTATCCTTTATTTATTAAAAACACATCCTGAATAAATTATAAATTATGGGATCCTTTAAATACAAATCCTTTTTTTTTATTAAATACGTATCTTTTAGAATTAAAATATATTTTAGATATAATTATATAAACCCTAATATAATAGGGTAGAAAGATCTTCAAGATGATGTAATTTCATATATTCTTTTGAGCCCTTCATTCTTCCATCCATTTTATTTAAAATTCTTAAAATTCAGAATCTAAAATCAATGATGATTTTGTAATGTTTCTGGAAATCAATTACTAATCTCAGCAATTCCCTTAAATTTAATTTAAATTGAGAAAAATGCACTTTTAGTTCCATACAAAAAATCTCATTTTAATTTTGGTCCTTAACCTTTTTTTTGTCCCAAATATTGCAATTTTAGTCCTGGTGACAGAAAAGTTAAATCCAACTTAAAAAAAATTGAAAGAAAAAAACTTTAACTCAAAAAAAAAAAAAACAATTGAGAAGCAACTGGATTAAATCAAAATTAAGGGTAATTCTGGGGTGCACCTGGTGCACCGATGTACCCCAAGTTTATAGCTTAAAGTATGTAGTGGGGTAGTTTTTTAATTTTAAAAAAATTAATTATTTTATCTTTTTTAATGGTTGAGATTGAATTCTAATATAATCTAATGGTTTAAATTGTATAGGTGCACCGGTGTACCCGGTACACTCTAGTTGAGCTCCAAAATTAATCATAATCCAAATAAAGGTCTGATATCATCGTAAACGGAAGTAACAGCTATTGAAAAACATTAAAACCTAAGGTAGGAGAAATCGGAAAACTGGTACTGGGCTTAGAAGCCGAGCTTGGTGCGGCGCTTTGCGTTGTAGCGGATGGTGTTGTCGGTGCGCATCCGGATCCAGCACGGGATCGGCCTGTTCTGTCTCTGCTTCTTCGCCAACTTCTTCTTAATCATGAAGGTCTTGTGCCATGGCATGGTTAATCGATTCCGACGGTGCTGCGGCTGCACGATACAGCTGGATACAGGTAAAGCGCGGCGGAATATGGATTCAATCTCAGTAACCCCACTACCATTTAACCCCTTCTCAATCTAGTCGTACAGCCTGCCTTCGGTGAGATTGTCAGGTGGCCATGGCGAATATGGAGAGGACCAGGCCAACGACGGTGAAATGTAACAGGGCGAGGCCAAACAAATTGTTCTTTGCAACTGACCTCATCTCCCCCACCCTCCATTTCTCAACTTGCTTTCCACCGCCAATACTCGTGGGGCTCTGTCGGTTGGGGTGGTGGCAGGATAGGAGGTCGGAGGCTGAGAGACTGCAGGAAAATATGGCTTCCTTGCCTTAAATCTGGTATCCCGTAAATCTTTCTCGCTTAGATCTTTCTTTAGAGAGAGAAGGGAGAGGGAGAGGGAGAGGGAGAGGGCCGGTAGATCTGATGGGCAAGATCTTTCTTTTTGTCCATGGTACAGGCATAGTGAGAGGAGAAAGGGGTTGGAGATTTGGGTTAAGAAGGAGAGGGGTTTAGGTATGAAATTACGAGAGAGGAGGAGAAAGGGTTGGAGATTTGGATTAAGAATGAGAGGGTTTTAGGTTTGAAATTACGAGAGAGGAGGGAGGGCTTCCTTATTTCCACCACCACTGCCGGCACCATCGGTGAAAATTTATTATACAGGGGGTTGAGATTAGGGTTGGAGAGGGAGGGAGGCTGACTGGTTTAGGATGAAAAGGGGATTTCAAAATCAAAAGAAATTTAAAATATATCTTTTAAAATTAAATTAAAGAAAATTATTATATATGTAACAGCCACATCACTTCTCCGTTAATTTGATGACATAATTCAAAACGGGACCAAAAGTGTAGTGAAAAGGACCAAAAGTGAAATGAGACCTTTCGTACGGGACTGAAAGTGCATTTTTCCCAATTTAAATTTGAATACCTATATTCACACACACACACACATTTGGGGATAATTTAGCAGCAATGAATCGCTTCTCAATAATTAGATCGTGCTTGGGCGGCACCGTCGTCTGTCGTGGAGGAAGAAAACAAATGCATTGGAAGCCGGCACTGCAGACTATCTCGGAGGATTATCCGACAAAGTTTGCCGGCGGTTGATTCTGATAACTAGAAAAAATGGATAAAAACCACAAACAGATCTGCGCCGCCGCCATATTGTCATGGGAAGAGCTCTTGGTCATCTTCCCCTAAAATCATTACATCCATTTTCAATCCATTGCCTATTCTTGCACCTTGCAATTGAGGAATTTAATTTATGAAAAATGAGAGTTTTCTCTCTACATTTTTTACGGTGTTTTAAGAATAAGTAGAATATAAAGCTTTACTATATTATCATTATTTACTACATTTATATTGGATCAATTGAAGCAGAAACTAAAAATTTACATATAATTTATTCGAGAAATTGAAGAATTTACATTTTATATTGTCTTATCTGATCTGGCCTTTATAATTTTCATTTTTTAACTACTCTTATTTCCATTTTTTGAATTCATAATAATGTAGTAATATTTAGGAAAATTTTGATATGGTAGTGAATTAGGGGTTTAATATGGATGTGTATGATTTTAGTTTTAATAGGGTATTTCTAGAATTTTTGTGGGTGTGTATATAATAAAATTAAGAAATTAAAAAAAATAAAAGAGTGTGTATTTAATAAGGAGTGTGTATTTAATAAAAAGGGGTGGGTATTTAACAATACTCTTAATCTATATCTACTAATATAGTTTTGTGATGCTCACTTCATTCTACTTGCATAGTTGCATGTATATATTAATTCATCATAATTAAAACCAACAATTGCACCACCCCTAATGAATTGATCATACTCCATTAATATATAGAGGACCAAAGTATGAATTCATGTGTGCACAGGAATTAATCATTTACCCAATTATTTTGAGGGCCACCTGTAACGTTTTCGACTTGTTACTTTTTTTTTAAAGTCTTTATACTAAAAGCTAAATTATCCAATCTTAAATAAATCTAATCCCATCAAGATAATCTATTCCAATTTCCACGTGGTTGCATGTGAGAAATGAAAACTTGCCTTAATTAGTTCTGTTAGCAATCAACAAATTCACCTTGACCTTGCTATTATCTGCACAACGTAAACACCAGGCAAATACGCGATGATTGTAGGAATCTCGTGAATTTAGGGTCCATTTATAGCATGGTTCCATATAATTATGCTTGGTTTGAGTGTTTAAGTGCCCTAGATTGCTCGATATTTGTAAATATTTGGAGAATTGGTACTTTGTTGGAATTTGTATGATTTTCAAGTATAAATGGATTCTAGAAGTGAAGAGGAAGATGTAGGAAAAAGCGGATCTCAATTCGGAGTTAAAATGAGGAAGAACGAGCCAAAACAGTGAAGTAGGTCAAAGTTGTCACAAAAATTCGACCTACATCATAAAAATTCGAGCGATTTTTTTTGAATTTTCTAGAAAAATAGTGGCGAAACAGAGCATCAGAGGCTAGGCACGCCGTAAGGAAAATTCGACCATCAGTGATCGGTGTCATTTTCACCTAGGTTTTAGTGTCTTTTTACTATGTATTTTTGTGTGTTTTTATTCATTTTGTATATCTTTTGGTAGTGTTTTATGTTCATATGGAGATTTGTACTTTGAAATGATAAATGTTTGATTTTCATGATTAAGTGCTTTAAATTGCGCGATATTTGTAAATATTTAGAGAATTGGTACTTTGGTAGAATTTGTGTGATTTTCAGGTAAAAATAGATTCTAGACGCGACAAGGAAGTTGTGGGAAAAAACAGAGCTCAATTCGGAGTTGAAAATTGTTGAAAAATGCACCAACTCGACCCGAGCTCTACCAAAAGTCAGTTTTTTATGTGCACGTGTTCTAGAAGCTTCCTGGGGGTATAAATACATGTTTTGATCAAAAAAATCGGGAGAAATCATTCTGGATCAGCACCACACACACTTTACACCACATATTCACACACTAACTCCATTCCATCCATTTCCATATCCTTCATCCATCCAATCTGCTTGTTCTCCTCAAATACATATACCATTCCATCAATCCACCAATCTAAGAAGGGAAGATCATTAAGAAGTGAAGATTTGAGCTTGTTGAAGGAAGGGAAGTCAACTTACCTTTGATTTGTGATTTTGTTTATTATTTGGCTCAATTGCAGCATGCCATGGATTGCATTAATTTTATTATAATTTGTAGTGGCTAAAATTAAATTTTTGCAGTTTAATATTTTAACCATTAACATAAAAGGTAAGTAAATATATTTTAAAATATTTTTTCGTGAATAATAGTATTCTTTTTAATTTAATAATTCAATTTTGAATAATATATTTTAAAATAAAATATATTTTATGTAACGAACTATATATATATTTTGTATTATATAATTACATTAAATTAATTAATTTATTTTTTTAAAAAATATATATTAAAAAGTATGTAATATATTTTTCAAATATGGGTTATATATATGTGTGTGTGTGTGTATGTAACATTTTAATTAATATTCATCTTATAAATATGGAGTATTAAATATACCACTCCATTTTAAATGTTGTGTAAATAATTTATGTACTTAAATGTTACTTAAAAATGTTTCTTATTTATAAGTGTTATATTATAGTGTTACCTTCTTAAAAATATTAAATAAAATATGTTATATATATAAAAGTATTATATACATGTGTTACATATTAGAAAAGTGTTACATGTATGTGTTACTTATATAGAAAGTGTTAAAAAAATATTGTTACATTTCATAATAATTTTAAAAGTGTTACCATTTTGTGTTAAATAAATTGTAAGTGTTACTATGAGTTGTTATTTAATGCTACTTATGTTGTAGTGAATCCTCATGTGAGGCTAGCAATATGATTGGTTAGGGATTATGTTAATTTTGCACACCACATATTTGATGAAATGATTGTTATGAATATTTTCTATCATGAATGCTTATTTCTCATCTCATATATGATTTGTGTGGTTAAATTCTCTATTCATAGTGTTAGGATGGTCATTCCAATGTTATGCCTAGGTTTTTAATTGAATCATTTATTGCATGAGGTGACTATATTAGTATGTGTGGAGGTTGGTCATAACCTTCATGTGCTTAGAATCTCATGATAGAACATTATTGATAATTACTTGTGAAAGTGTTAAATATGATGAGGGGACCCAAGCCAAAACACACTTGACCTTAGAAAGGGAACATAGAAAAACTTCCCTGCCTATTAGAGAAAATTCTTCGTGATAATATCTCTATACCAGTATATTAATATCGATAAGTACCTATAGGAAGAGTGAGGATTGGAGACACTCTTTGAGTGCCCTTAAAATCATAACATGATGACCTTCATTTCATGTGTATGTGTGAGTCTACATGAGTCTTATCCATGACGTTGTTTGCCTTGCGTACTTCTTAGATTGCTCACCTTCATCAATTTTTCCATCACATATGTACATGTTCTATATTTAATTGCTTTCTTAGTTAGTTTGTAGTGTTAAAAAACCCCTCCTTTTATTGATTATCCATTACGGCTATATTATAAAATTTTCACTTGGTCACTACGGTCTACTACGCGATAGAGTACGCTTGCTCTAATCAATTTTACCAAAATTGAAATCAAGTTCAAGCAGCACAAAAATTTGATCGAATTTTTCTGAAATTTGCCACCTATCTAAAAAATTAGTTTTAATTCCCATTATGGATACTTTTTCCCCATGTTTGACTGAGGGAGAATTGGAGAAGACCCAAATTTGTTATACACACACTCATTCACCATTTTCACACACACACACACATTATTATCTCCAATCCATTTTCCACCCAATTTTCACTCAATTACTCTTCAATTTTCATGGATCTTCACACTTTCCATCTACCCATTACACATTTATGGAGTATTGAGGCTTGAGAAGGGAAAATTGCAACTTGAAGGAAGGATTCAACCCAAATTCAAATAGGGAAGAAATTTATATTTAATTTGTATTTTCTTTGATTTGTTTGCAACAATGGATATTTGTAAGCATTGTAATTATGTTTTCATGATGTTTGTTGTTGGCTAGACCTCTTGTGAGGCTAGTCACTTGATGGATTAGGGATCTATGGATTTTTTTAAATTTTTAATGGTTTAATTTATTTGATTTTGAAATTTCTTACATGATCTATGATTTACTTAATTCATTTTATGATGTGTGTGGTTAAATTCTCCATTCATGATGTTAGGAAAGCCATTCCAATATTATGCTTAGGGATTTGATTGAATCATGTTGTAATATGGATTTTGTATGTTAGTATGTGGTAGCAATTAGTGTACTTAGAACATTTATGTTGGAACACTTAACTGGTTTATTATATTTGGTTGATTAATTGAGTGAGAATACTATTCTTATGATCATAGTATCTTCTAAGGGAATTGAGAGTGAGATACAATATAATGTGCTTGAAACTTGTAATGAGTTGAGAACTTAATCACATTGGCCAAAGGGATTGGGGGAATATATGTGATTGCTTCTATTCCATTATCATTGATGTTTACCATTTGAATCTAACATATCTATGTTATGTCCTTGATCTTGATTGTGGTGAGCTTTGCTCCTCTTTAGATTGTTACGTCATCCATCTCACATTCATCCATTCATCCATCTATCCACCCTATCTTGTATCTTTTATATTGCTTATTTCTTTTGTTTATTTTTATTTTATTTACTTTCATATCTCCCATCTTATGTTAGTCCTTATAAAATCACAATAAACTTTAGATCGCTTTAACTCTAAATTGCTTTGTTTCCCATGGATTGATAATTAAACATGGTTGCCCGTGGCTACAACGAACGATAAAGTTGTACACTTGCTCTATAAATCCCATAAAGAAAATTGCGATCAATATGCACAAGTATAGAACTGTACAAAAAACATATTGTAGAAAATGGTAGATGTCTGTAGACAGCGTTGGTCGCTTTGCCAGACGGCCGGTGTGGAAGATCACCGGCAGTAGTTGGAACGACGATGTGGTGATGGTTGTTTTTGTTGTTTGTAAATGGCGAAAGTCATTTATGAAAATTGGATTAAACCGAAAACACTCATTGAAATAATGTAACCACAATGTCGATAAAATTTCTTCACACCAAGGTGTCTCTGGAAACAAGCCCTAAAGCACGAACGCAATAATCTGCACTTTGTGCAAAATTTATAGAATTGGTTTGATTTCACTCTTTGAAAATAACAATCAAGTTTAATCAAATCTCTTTAATTAAGGGATTGTCTGTTTGAGAGAATTTAAGGATACTCTGCACTTTGTGCAGATATGAAAAAGGGGTTAAAGTAGGAAGGAATCATTGAAATAATGTAGTGGATTATTATATTTTGGATGGTGTGTATGTATTAATAATTTTGACATATGTAATGTATTTAGTAATAACTATCTCTTTTTTCTTTGCCCTTGTTTGATTTAACCAGTATCTATGCTTTTTATTATTATTTTTTTCATATCATTGAATATTCAATTTTTTTTTAAAAAATATTTTGAAAGGTATTAATTATACTTTAAGAGTAACAATTGTGCAAACCCTTATTTTAATCATTTACATACATAAATAGATATGCATGGTATCAATGGTGTGTGTTATGGGTATTGTATCCCAATGTTAAGGGGCCGGAGGCCCAATACTACCAGCCTCAGCAATAATGGAACCCGATCATTCCAAGGCTAATGGACTCGAAAGAGGAACGACTCTTGGATCCTTCTGAGGGCCCAAAAGACAAGCCCAATACAGGAAGATTAACTTACCTGGAAGGAGGCCCAACGGACAAGCCTATAACCACGATGGGACGAGATCGGGATGAAGCTAAGGAGGCTGAAGGATGAAGAACTCCTTAGGAAGGTCACTGGCCGAAACACCTCTCGGTATAACAACAAGCGCCCAAGGCTACATAAGATATCTGGTGAGTCCGAAGAGCGGAACCCCTTTGGTCATCCATCCCATCTAGAGGTCGGATCGACTATCATCGGTACATGAGAAAGTAACGAAATGGCAAGGAACATTATCTTTCCCCTGGAAGAGGTGACATGCATAAGGACAAGAATAACGGTAAGATAAGGCTCTCTAAACATCACTCTCAGTTAAAGGACAACATTCATAAGGTATGTTCCTCCTCACCACCAATGAAAGATGAGCACAGGACAAAAGGAGGTCTCAAACCACCTGCAATTGCCTGCTATTGTCTGCAAACGCCCACAAACAACTGCAGCATAGTACTCCTTCACCGTCTTTGTTTGTCTCTAGCCAGATGGCACCATCCAATTGGCTCACAATTAGGGTTGTTGTAGGTATAAAAAGCTTCTCTCTTAGGAGAGAGGCAGGTTACTCATTTTGTATTAGGCAATACGCTTGTTAAGAGAGAAGAGAATTCTATATCATGAGTGTTGTTATTGGGAGTAATAATAAAAATGGTGAAAGTCTTCGCTGGGATCTCATCTCACCTTGATCTCTCATGTTTGATAGGTTTGTTCTTACTATAATTAAACACTAATCCATCCATCATAAATCTTAATTATAACTTGCTAATAACAGCCATCAACAGTTTGCGCTGTCTGCGGGAACGCTTCCCCTATTTTATTTTTTTCTTCGGTGTATATTTTCCTTTTCGGAATCTAGTTCTTTTTTGTTTGTTTTACTGTAATGATGAGTGAGATTCTATTCGATAGTTCTAGAGCTCGTCGGAAAATAACTAGATGTGGAAATAATATCTAAGTTCAGATACCCGAAACAAGGGTAGTTACTCTAGCAAAATCCATTCCTGTTCTCATACTGGGTGATCCAGAAAAGACAAGAGAAATGAATGAAAAGATTTGACATGTTATCCAGGAGTATACCGCCAACGTGTTGGATTGTATATTAAAAGCCTAACCTTAGTATGAATAATATTATAACAATATTTGAAATGAGAATCATTAATCAAATGATTGCATGTCGATGCAATAGTCCGTATACTTTATACTGTAGATAATATGGTGTGCAGCGACGCACGAAAGATCATATTATCAACTTCTTATAAAGTATAAACGGATGCTCACAATCGAGATAGACGGGGACAATCTATCGGGATGGTTGTAGTGTGATTTGGTATTACTTTGTCTTGACTATAAAATTACACTAGTGCACTTTGAGTGTATTGAGCAGGACCTCGTGAGGTTGTTCGATTTATACTGACATTATGAATATTCGTACTCTTAATCTCTATATAATAATCTCGACAAATAATTCAGTTTTTATTTCTTTGATTCATCAATGGGTGAGATTTAATTGTAAATCAATAAGTTGGATGAGTTGGGAGATGGTACTGTGTCTCTATGGTGTGCTGTTGATTGTAGAAAGAAACTATATCCTAACGGAATTGGTTGATGATGTTCCCTTAAAGAACTTATAAGGATTATTATGTTAACCCTGCAGGTGGATTTGATCCGGCATGATAATAAGGTTGAGTGGTACTACTCTTGGAAAAAAGATTAATTAATTGAGTTGTCAGTAACTCATTTAATTAGTGAACATTGTATACCTTAAACACGGGAATATAAATGGGCTCATAATAAGAAGGAGCCTATAACGTTATATGGGATTAAGGTGGCTGTGCAATAATTATTCTTTAGTAGACTGAATTATTATTATTGGACTTAAGTATAAGTTTTAGGCTAAACTTGGACACTTAAGCCCAATGGGAAACACAATCTTAATTTCTCCTCCTAATCCCTATTGTAAGTCGGATCGACTATCATCGGTACATGAGAAAATATCAAAACAGCGAGGAACATTATCTTTCCCTTGGAAGAGGTGACACGCATAAGGACAAGAATAACGGTAAGATAAGGCTCTCTGAACATCACTCTTAGTTAAAGGACAATACTCACAAGGTATGCTCCTCCTCTCCACCAATGAAAGATGAGCACGGGACAGAAGGAGGTCTGCAATCACCTGCAATCGCCTGCTATTATCTGCAAACGCCCATAAACAACTGCAGCATAGTACTTCCTCATCATTAAAGACAGTTTGTCTCTAGCCAAATGGCAGCATCTGATAGGCTCACAATTACGGTTATCGTAGGTATAAAAAGCTTCTCTCTTAGAAGAGAGACAGGTTACTCATTCTATATTAGGCAATACACTTGTAAAGAGAAGGGGAGAGTTCAGTATCATGAGCGTTGTTCTTGAGGGTAAT
Source organism: Pogostemon cablin (assembly GCA_023678885.1). Taxonomy (NCBI): domain Eukaryota; kingdom Viridiplantae; phylum Streptophyta; class Magnoliopsida; order Lamiales; family Lamiaceae; genus Pogostemon; species Pogostemon cablin. The sequence goes on along the minus strand of CM043010.1, from coordinate 5,729,361 downwards.
AATTAAAATGGTGAAATTCTTCTGTGGGATCTCATCTCTCCTTGATCTCTCGTGTTTGATGTGTTCGTTCTTAGTATAGTTAAACACTTATCCATCCACCATAAATCTCAATTATAACTTGCTAAGAACAGCCGTCAACAATGTGAAATAAATTCTATGGGAAATTTTCTTAATAAAGTTGGTTTCTTGTTTATCAAGCTTAATATTAAAGGTATTATATTTTATAATAAATTTAATCCTGATTCACATAATGTTTGCCTATTAAAAATCCTGCAAAGAATAATAAATAACTCGTGAAAATAGTTGCAATCAAACAGTATTATTAGCAAATTACCTACACTTCCACACTCCTTTTTACAATGTAATACCTCCGTCCCTAAAGACCATTCTTTCTTTCTTTATTTGTTCGTTCCATATAATTGTTAAAAAATCATTTTAATCTAATACTTAAAAAGTACACATTAATTTAAAAAATGACATTCCCTTTTTCTATACATAACATACATTATACTTTATTTATTACCTAAAAATATCACATTACACCTAAAAGTTAATAAAATTAATATCCGTAGTACAGTAAAAATGAACCATTTACGGGATGGAGGGAGTATTATTCGATACATGTTCGAGGTACTATCAACCTTATACAACAAATAACTAAATAAAATTGTTACAATCACATGTAATAATATTAGGCAAAAACTTGTGTTCCCCCGGGTACACACCGTGCTCCCATGATAACACAATAATTTACTCATACTATTATTAGTAAACCTATATACTTCACGCTCCTTTTACTGAATACGATGTCCAAACGTTAAGAAACTTATATTTAATACAAAAAATCATATACTCTTTCCTTCGGAAATTTTTTCTTTCATTTTTAGCGTCTCACCTAAAGAGTTTCATTTCATTTTTTACGCATATATATGGGTTCCACATACCCGAACTAATACAATTAAAATATGGGGCCCATATTCCCACTAATACAACTACACACTATACATTAAATAATAATACTCCTAATACACGTGCAAAGAACAAAAGACACTCTTTGAGTGGGATGGAGGGAGTACAAAAGTTTTCAGCTTTTTATTGTTTTCCATCGCAAAAATTTCTATCTTCTAAAATAAACAAAAAGAAAAAAAAATCTAAACTACAATCCTCTCACATACACTTTATTTACATACACAAAAAAATATCCCTACCAAACACACCTAACATATTTTATCATTTATTTATTAAAAAAATACTATAATACCAATAAAAAGTTACTCCCTCTATCCCAAATTCATCTTCACATTTACTGTAGATACAAAATTTAAGAAAAGTCACTTTTTGATTTATTTTTGGGGATAGTATGATATTTTTGGCTAATAAATAAATGATAAAATATGTTATGTGTGTTAAAAAGATGATGGTAAATTTGAAAGTAAAGTACATTAGGGGATATTAGTTGGATGTTTTTTCCTTTTATGGAAGTGTGAAATTAAATTTGGGACGGTTCAAAATGAAAAGTGTAAAGTTAAAGTTGGGATGGAGGGAATACATTTCTGAGAAATTTTTAACAATGCCACTTTTAATACATCTTTTTTAAAAATGACACCCATAATAATATTTTTTTATAAACGCCACTTTTTAATTTTTTTGACCCAAATACCCCTTCACTCACATAAAGTAAATTCTCTCTTCTCTCACTATTATTCATTTTGCCTCATTCTCCCTTCTGACTCTATCATTCTTCTTAAAATTTTTTAAAGATTTAGAAAGCAACCATACGAGGAAAGCGACAATGGCACAACGCAACCCAATATGAATTTAGGTTAGTAAATCTTACAATTTATTTTTCATAAACTAAATTTAGGATTTTGTGAAAATAAACATGTGAGTTATGTTGAGATGATGTTATTTTGGTGTTTGATTAGATTAACAAGAATTTTTATATCACCTGACGTGTTTAGAATATTGATTAACACACATATTGTGAATATTTTGGTAAAAATCTAAACTTTGAGGTATAAAAATACAATTTGTTAAGAGTTGTGTGACATGTTTCGCGTAACATAGTCACTTGTAAGTCGCACGAATGGTTGCGTGAACAATCACTAGTGGGTCGCACAGTTAGTTGCGTGGTTAGTCGCGTGCATGGTCGCATGAATGGTCGTGTGAGTAGTCGCACGTGTGCATGGTCGCTTAGTTAGTCGCGTGTATGGTTGTATGAGTAGTCGCGTGCGTGGTCGCTTGTCGCACGCGTGCATGGTCGCTTGGTTAGTCGTGTTTATGGTCGCATCTGTAGTAGCATACATAGTTTCTTAAGTAGTCGTGCATAGTCGATTGGTTAGTCGCATGCATGGTAGCATGTGTAATCGCATGAATGGTCGCTTGATTAGTCATGTGAGTAGTTAGTCGCGTGCACATGATTTATCAAGCATATAAACAAATGAGGATGCACGTAAATAACGTACATATAATTTTTAACTTTTTTAATATTAAATTTATATTTCAAATTTCAGATAAGATTCCTATTCTATGCCTTTGGGATGGAAAATGGCTACGTGATTCCGGTCAACGGAAATTTGATGGAGAGAAAACCAAGTCAAAAACTGTGTGGGCAAATATAGACAAAAATTATAAAAAATTATTAGACAAAATGTTTGATGTGACCAAAGTTAACAAAGAAAATCATGACATTAAGATGTCATATTTGTTTGGCTATAAATCAAATGGAATTGTGCCTCCTTATTTTGTAAATGAGTTATATGACATGCAACTGTTGTTGATGATGAATAAGAAAAATCCATTGTCTGTCCTTGTGTTCGGAAATTATTATGGCAAGTAGAACTTAAGTGGTTTCTCCTAATTAGATTTTGACTAATTTATCAAGAAACATAATTCTACATGAGAATCATGATGATATTGGTGGTGGAATTCAGTTTGAATGTTGTGCACCCAATAGTTCTTTTGTGATCGAGCATGATTTCTTTGAATCCGGCCAATTGTACGACCAATTGTGCGACCCTATACGCGACCTTTTGTACGACTGAGTGTGCGACATTGCATGCAATCTTTGTGTAACTAAAGTGCATTTCCAAGCACTCACGTGACCTGCATGTGAATGGTTGTGTGACTAACCTTGCGACTATCTAGTAAAACATAAGTAATATTGTGAAGTAAACAAACATAATAAATTTTAAAGTCACAAATTAAATTGTCAATACAAACTGAGCATATAAATTACAAAAAATATGTAAACGTACTAAATCCATACAAAGTCTAAGATGGTGAATGTAAAGGTATGAGATTTTTGCATGTTTTTCGATTATGCCTAGTCAAATGGCAATGCGAGAAAGATCTTTTCACCGCCTCTTCTCCTTGAGATAATATTCGTTGTTTCCTCGGTCGACTTGCTGAGACACGCATTCTAGGTGGAAGCACAATAATGTCTTTAGTTTGGTCTGAAATATCCCATTATTCTTCATTCCCAATGGGAAACATAGGTTCAACATATTTTAATATAAGTGCATTTGTGCTATAAAATTTTGATGACAACTCAAATGGAAGAAAATTGCGATTCAAACCAATAGCTAATGCATGTGAATATGGAAGTTGTTCAAGTTTGAAATCTTACGGCCACATTCTCTAGTTCTTAGGTTAACCTGCCTATGTAGCTCAACATCACAAACATGGTATATACTAGTGTCCACGGTTGTAACATCCATAAATCTTGCATCTTGTTTTCGCTAAACAAAACTACCTTAAATGTGACACAAAAGGTCACATACAAGGTCGCATAGTTAGTCGTATACAATAAGTCGCGTACAGGGTCGTACAGTTGGTCGCACAAAAGGTTGCATATAGGGTCGCACAAAAGGTAGCATGGTATTGTGCGACCTTTATTGCGACTTTTTGTGTGACCAATTATGCGACTATATGTTTCTGCCTATAGTCGCACAAGTGGTTGAATGCCGGATCGCACAAGAGGTCGCATGCAGGGTCGCACATAAGGTCGCATAGTGGTCGCGTGTGTTGTCTCGTAAGCAGTTGCATAATTGGTTTCACAAGAAGTTGCTTATACTTGAAACGTAGAGTCGCACAATAGGCCGCAGATAGGGTCGCTTATGTGGTTCCAAAAAAAATAAAATGTGGCATTTTAAAAAATATTATTGTGGGTAGGATTTTAAAAAAAGATGTATTGAAAGTGGCAATGTTAGAAATTTTTCTACATTTTTTTATCTCCATGCCCAAAAAAAAGTAAAGGAATTACTTTTTACTAGTGTTTTGAAAACTGGACCAAACCGGCCGGTTCAACCGGTGTACATTGATTTCCGGACCGGACAGGTCGGTTGAACCGGTGTGTATAGGGTAGTTAGGGTGTTTAGGGGGTGTACTACCCCTGGTAGAATTTATAAAATACAATGTGGATATCCTAGTACAAAAAGTGCATAAATGATAAAAAAATAATTAAGTTATATGATTGGTGGTATTAAAATATTCGATCCCTTCTCATTTTGGTTATTTTTTAGTATTGGTACAAAAGATAATACATTTATTAAGAAATATATACTACATTATTGAATAAAACTAATACAAATATATACACATATGCACCCGAAGTGCAAAAGTTAACTCTAAAACACTACAACAAATCTAATGGTAGACATCACCAAATAGACATCAGTTATTCATAAGATATGATGTCTTTTTGTTAAAAGCCGATGTCTTTTCAGAAACTGATGTCTAACAATGAAAAAGTACGCTGATAGACATCGAGTTTAATATGAAAACACAAATTTTAAAAAAAAGACGCTGATAGACATCGGTTCTAGAAACTGATCTCTTACCTGACATTTATTCTTTGATAGACATCGATTTTATTTGAAAATTAAGCTGGTTCTTAAAACCAATGTCTTTTTTCTGATGTCTATTTATTTTAAATTTATTTTAGGTCAGTAACTACTAGGTACAAAATTATCTTCATATTTACTTCATAGTACATTGACTTTATAGAATTACTCACACATACAGATTTTAATTTCGTATTTTCCATATTACCTAAGGTTAATACTAGTGTTCACAATCATTTTAAAAAGAATGTTTGATATATCCATATATCTCTCCTGAAATTTTGCATTAAATTTTTCTTATTTACTCCTTTCTGAATGTACGACACTCCCTAAAAAGGTATACACCAGAGTTAAATACATATTATTGACTACTATGTTCATTGGATAAAGGTGGGGATCGATCGCCAAGCGTCTTTCATGATTACTCACTGTGGGGGATAAAGGTGAGATTCGAAATCCTGAACTTGTTTGTCCAATCGTTTCTCTTCTCCTTCTGTAGAAATTAGGGAGTAAATTAAGGTTCTGAACTATTGTGCATGTGTTGTAAAATATCAAAACTGAGGGGTGAACAATTCTCTAAGTTGATCATTTGAAAATCGAATACTGAATAGTAGTGTACACTAAGTCAAAAAGTAAACAATTGAACATTGGTTTGTCTGTAATGGGTAGTGGGTTTTAATTTTTTTGTTAAATCTAATAATTTGGGTGTTTCAGTTAAAGAATTTGATTCTTGGTGAAAATTTTCATTTTGGTTTTTTTGAAAATTGGTGTACCTTAAATCAAGCGTTTGTGAATTCATGTATTTGAAATGTGTCGTCGGGGTTTAATTTGTGGAAATTGGTGAACACTTATTTATTTTGAACGTTAGTATATATTTATACTCTTACTTAGTAATCAAGTCACATAATCTTTTCTTGCGAGGAAGTAAGCATTCCTGTGTATGAAATGGTTCGTGGGGTTTAATTTTTGGTTAAAGCTAATAATTTGTGTGTTTCTATTAAAGATTTTGAGTCTTGGTCAATATATATTTCTTGATTTTTTTTAACATTGGTGTACATTAAAGCAGGAAGAAATTGATTGTGCATTCATGTATTTGAAATGTTTCGATGGGGTGTAATTTGTGGAATGTGGTGAACATTGGTTTATTTTGAACATTAGTGTACAAGCGAACTCTTACTAATTAATAAAATCACATAACGTTTTTTTGCGATCAACGAGTTGGTGTGTCTGAAATGGTTTGTGGGTTTAATTTTTTTTAAAGACGTTTAATATTTGGTAAAAAATATGATTTGGATTTATTTTGAACATTGGTGTACCTTAAATCAAAAAGCATTTGATTGTGCATTTGCGTATTTGAATTGCTTGTTTTTATTATGTGGAAATTGGTAAACATTGATTTATTTTGAATATTAGTGTACATCCTTACTATTTTGATATCAGGTAATAAGACCAGATGCAAGCAATTGTGTGTTAAGTAAATTCTATTGTATTTATGAAAGAATCGCTGAATATTTAGCTATCTTTTTTATGAGTTATCAGTAGCGACCTGGAATCACTAATCCATGCATTAAAAGATTCTATGGCATTAGATGTCATTTTACCATATCTAGTAATGTGTAGAGAATATGCTACATCCCATTTTTCATACGGGAGCTGCGACAACCATTCCTTGACTATTTTCCCTCCGACTTCTTTGAAAGCTGCAATTTTCTCCTTAAACAAGCACATAGAGGGAGCATTCGCACAATGCTTGAAAAAGATACCCAAGTTTGATCAATGTGAATTACTCTAGCCAGTAGATAACTTACCTTTAAGGTTCGTCAATAAATGAAATAAAAAAAAGAAGTGAACCGGCTTATCAGACACAATTGGGAATGCAGATATTAGGCCTAGGTTGCAATCAGAGATGTAGAAAATCTCTTTATTGTGCATATATTGTCCCTTAACATTGTTAAAAACCATGTCCAATTTTTTGTGTTTTCAGCGGAGACAATGGGCATAATTACTGGGAACCTATTTAAGAAAACAAAGAATAGTAGTCCTTGTGATAAACATATGTATAAATAATCGTGCTATAATTTTAGGAAAATTTGAATGTTACCGTTGTTACCATCCTTTGCAGTGGCAGCTAGTAGTGTACCTTTTTCCCTTCTTTTCATGAACGTGTCATGAATAAATAGCATCGGGCAACAACTCCAAAAACCATCTACACATGCTTTGAATGCTATAGACAAACATTCAAAGCGGTAAGTTTTAGGGTTTTGCATGAGTGAAACGATGCTTCTTGGGTTGGTGGATAACACCGCAGCGGTGTACCAATGTAGTTGGTCATAATAATCATCATAGGAACCCCAAATATGTTCTTTTGCTTTTTTTGATGATCGCTAAGCTTTCCAATACAGAATTTTAATTCCATAAGAACTTAAAAGATCATTTTCGCGACTTTGTCCATGACCATATCTCTAATAATTTTGGGTGATAAGCATTTGGTTTCATTTGAACTCAACCTACCAACGCATTTGTGAACCAATTCTGCCTTATATATGTATATACCTCAAACTTATGAATCAGAGGAAGACTTTTTGCTTTTATAAACCAGTCACATTTCTTTGCTTTCAACCTACCACAAACTGCATGAATGTAGTTTGCATCATTTTGCTCGTACTTTAACTCGAACCCTTGTGTGCCGTATACTTGATTAGTTGTACTCTAAACTCTTTAGCACCACCGTTAAACACACTACTGATACCTTGCTTCATGATATCAGCCCAAGAATCAAATAACAATACTTTCCTTTCAATGTTTGGGCAAATATCATAACATGGTATGACTATTTTTTCAGAGAACTCCTCATACTAGCCACGAATCCAATGATGTTCATGTGCATAATCATGTTCAGAGCCTACTCTAACTCCAGCAGCTTGTATAGAATATATACAAATTTTAGTATTATTCCCTTGACAAGTTATGTGCATTCCAATAACTGATAAATCAGCTAATACCACATTCAATTTGATAGAGGGATATGATGTTACTCAAATCCACATCAAAGACCAGTGAAATGTTAGGAATTGTCCCAACAAAACATACACATTGAAAACTATTTTTTTTTTGCAATTCAAGCCACTTGTCACATATTTGTGATTGTACATCAAATCAACTTGTCCTTGTTGCCAGTGAAATCAGTTTGCACTCCTCGTTATGCCTTATGGTAAGGATGATTGAATGATCCATTTATTTATATACATGTGCCAATTAATATATGTTACATCAAAATTACAAAAATATATTCACAAACCAAAAATATAAATGGACAACGTAATGATACATAAAGATTGCATATTTAAATTGTTCTAATAATTGGAAACTATAAAATTCATCTTTTATTTGATGTCTAATATTTTGACTTATTTCTTAAAGAAATATTCTCACCTGAAAAATGAGTAAATTATCTATTCGGGGCATGAATTATTTTGTCTATTGCATCAGTAGTAAAATCATACTCATCAAAACACTGCCATGTTTGTTCTCTTGTTCATCAATCAAATTAATTTGACTTAACATTTAACATCTTTGTTAAAGTTAACTGATTAAATATTAAACGATTTTCATTGTTTGAATTTTTAGATGAGGTGAATATATACTCTGGTTTTAGAACCAAGGTCAAGTAAAGGTCTTATGTTCAGTTATTGGAGAGTAATTTATTTGAAATTATTGGATAATGATTTGAGAAAAAAAAGATGACGTACATTTGAAAAAAAGATTACGTACACCTCTTAATTTTTTTAATTTCTGCATATTTTACTTCAGTACACCTTGAAAAAAATATGACTTACATTTGAGGAAATTTGCATATATTATGTTTTTAGAAAGTATTTAAAAGCATTTAATGTATTGTTAGTGATTGATGTTACATTAAACAATACATTTTTAAATTGCTTTGTTGGAAAAATTATAGTTTTTTTAATAATTACATATGGATAAAGAATCTGATATTTTATCTATAATTTAAAATGTATACAATAAGAAATAAAATAGGAGTAATTATATTGTTAACTTATGTACTCAATATTATGAAAAATTCTACCTATGCAACGCACGGGTAAGTAAGTGCTAGTTATATAAATGCTTGTAATCATGAAAATACGAGAATCCAAAAAATTGTAAAGGTGTAAGGATTTTTCTATGAAATTTTAAAAGCTGCCTAAAAAAAGTATTTTTATATCATTATAATGGCCAAAATAGTAATAAAACATTGAAATGTAGGTGGGTAGAATATTTTCACATTATAAAAAAGTTTAGAAACATGAAAATATGAAAATCTATATAATTGTAAAGGCTTAAGGATTTTTCTACGAAATCCAAAAACAATCTAAAAAGAGTAGTACTTTTATGCCATTATAATGGTCAAAATGGCAATGAAAAATTGAAATATATATGGATTGATTATGGAATCTCTCTTGGGATAAACAGTGAGATGATGAATAGAATATCACCGATAATGAGGTGATTAGGGATTTCCACTATATATTTACAATTACATCAAAAAAAGGAAAGAATAAATTATCAAATTATACAGGATGTATTCTATATTTACTTGGTCAAATATCCTTAATACCCTTCCGCAAGCGTTGCGTGGGATGAAGGCAAACGCAGAGCTTGGACCGAAGAAATTCAAAGGCTAGACGAGGCAAGCTCTTCGTGAATATGTCTGCAAGATGAAGATAAGATGGTACAAAATGTGTGGAAATCTTCCCCGTGGAAACTAATTCATGAACAAAAAGATAGTCGAGGTCAATGTGCTTTGCTCGTTTATGAGAAACTGGATTTTGACTCAGAAATACTGCACTTTTTTGTTACATAAGAGAATTGGACAAGATGAGAACTTAATATGAAGGTCACCCAAAAGATTGGTGAGCCATATGATCTCAGCTGTAGCATTTGTCATAGCACGATATTCAGACTCACAACTTGAACTAGCAACCATAGGTTGTTTCTTTGCACTCTAAGAAACAAGTCTACCCAAAAAAAAAATTGAGTATCCATAGGTAGAACATCTAGTCTCAATGCACCTAGTCCAATCAACATCAGATTAACCAGTAACTATAGATGAAGACTGCTTGGTAAAGGATAAGCCGAAATGAACCGTACCCTTTACATAACGTAAAATCTGCTTGACAGAATTAAAGTGAACAGTTGTAGGAAAGTGAAGAAATCGGCTCACAACATTAACCGCATATGATAGATCTGGCCAAGTAATGGTCAAATACTAAAGAGCCCAACCAAAGACCGATATAATGTATGATTAGAGAATAAAGGACCATCACTAACCAAGGACTCCCCAGCTGCTAAGGGAGTCGCCACTGGCTTCGCATCTAACATATTTACCCTCTCCAAAATATCATGGGCATATTTAGCTTGACCAATAAATAAACCCTCAGAAGTATAGGAAACCTCAAGACCAAGGAAATAGTTAAGGCGCCCCAAGTCCTTAATAGCAAATTCCTTGTGAGTGTGTGTAATGAAAGTCTTGAGTAACTCCCCATCGTTTCCTGTAATAATAATATCATCAACATATAATAGGAGATAAACAATAGAACTACCTCGAATGAAAAAGAATAAGGATGAATCTGAATGACTCTGACCGAACCCCAAGCTAAGCAGGTAAGTACTAAAATGCTGAAACCAGGCAAGAGGAGCCTGCTTCAGACTGTACAATGCCTTCTTAAGATGATAAACATGGTCAAGAAAATGAGGGTCAACAAATCTCGAAGGTTGAACCATAAAGACTGGTTTGTCCAGAACCCCATTAAGAAAGGCTTTTTTGACATCTAGTTGATGCAGTGACCACTGATACTGTACAGAAATGGAGAGGACAACTCGAACTGCTGTAGACTTGACAACTGGACTAAATGTATGCTGAAAATCAGCCCCATGAACCTGAGTAAAACCTTGGGCAACTAGTCTGGCCTTATGGCTTTCAATAGAGCCATCTGAATGATACTTAGTCTGAAACACCCACTTAGATCCAACAACATTTGTGCCCAAAGGACGAGGCATAAGATCCCATGTATTATTCTCACGAAGAGCATCAATCTCCTTCTGCATAGCAGATAACCATTCTGGAGATTCAGCAGCTAACTTGAAACCACGCATCTTAGAACTTGCAACAGGAGCGGAGAGCAAAGCAACGCAAGATAGATCGACCGGGTAATAAGGCTTGAAAATTCCAGCATGAATACGAGTCACCATGGGATGACGGGAACCCAAGTCTGGAGCAAAGGACTAGAATAGGCAGGTGGAACTGAGCCCTGAGGAGGATGATGAAGAACAGGTTGTAATGCTGGAACTAGAGGTGGAGGCGTGAGATCAGTAATAGGTGCAGGTACAAGAGGTTCAACAATCTCATCGTCCAAAAGAACGGGATATCGAACTGAGGGAGCAGAACTCTGCACATGCGGAGGTCGAACCGAAGGTGGGTAAGGCATCGGCATAATAAGAGGGCTATCCAAAAAACTTGAAATATCCAAAGACATGGAGAAGGGAGATGGAGTTTCAGAAAATGGAAAACATAGCTCATCAAACTGAGCATGCCAAGATATAAATATTCGGGATGAGTCTGGATCAAGACAATGGTAACCCTTGTGCCAAGTACTATACCCAAGAATGATGCTAGGCTGACTTCGAGGTGCTAACTTGTGCTCTGCATAATCTCGTACGAAAGGATAAACCCGGCAACCAAACGGCTTAAAATTAGCATAGTTCGGAACAGACCCAAACAACAGCTCAAAAGGAGACTTGTTTGATTAAATCGACGACAGAAGGTAGTTAATGACATAAACATCACTAGCAAATGCATCAAACAGAAAGGAAGTCGGTGTGTGTGCATGAAATAACATAGAAAGTCCCATCTCAGAAAATTGCCTATGCTTACGCTCCGCACACCCATTCTGCTATGGAGTGTATGGATATGAAAGACGATGAAAAATACCATGTAACGACATGAACTCACGAACTTCAGCATTCACAAACTCGGTTCCAATATCACTTTGAAAAACTTTAATCGTCCGAGAGAACTAATTGCAAACAAATGCATGAAATCTTACCAAAACAGCAAAGAAATCTGATTTATCACGAAGAGGGTAAATCCAAGTAAAACGTGAATGATCATCCACAAAAGCAACATAATACTTAAATCTATCAGATGTAATAATAGGAGCAGGATCCCATAAATCACAATGTATCAAATCAAGAACTGCATTAACACGTTTTTCATTTAATGGAAATGGTAAACGTTTGCTCTTGGCCAACTGGCAAAAGGAACGTAGTATAGGATTTGGTAATAAAAAAATAACAGATAATTGTCCTAAATTTTGTGGTAAAGAAATAATAGAGGACGGGACATGCCCCAGGCGAAGATGCTATAAGTCAAAACTAGCCCTCAGGTCTCTATTTCAAATAGTAGCAACTAGCATTAGAACACCCCGATCAAGCAGATGTAAACCTTAATCATACATTCCCTAAGCAAGAACTTTCTTCGTGATCCAGTTCTGAATCACAAATAATTTATCAGAAAACACAACATCTACAGAATAATCAGCAGTTAACTTGCTAATAGACAATAAGTTTTTTTATATGGGACAACCAACACATCCAATAAATTAACATCCTAAGACAGTTTAGATGTACCAATATGTGAAATACTTAATGCAGAGCCATTACCAACAATAACTGAACTTTACCAGTGTATGGCTCAAAAAAGTCAAGAGCAGCAGTCTGATTAGTCATATGAGCTGAAGCAAGCGATCAAGTTAAATATCGAGCCTAAAGGACGACATATTATCAATTTAATTATTTACTAAATTAATTAAGACGAAGGCAATAAGATTGAGGATTGATTATCAACTACTAAACAATTAATTAAAATAATAAATAAAATAAATAACGCTGGAAGAATACGAAAGTGGCTCAAGAATGGAGAATATGTAGCTCTAGGGTAATCAGGTTTTACTACTTAACTTCCCTCTAAAGTGCAGGCCGACTCAGACTTGTGGACTATGGACGCATCAGTAAACCATGCAAATCTACTCTATAGACACAAGTAAATATACGTGTAACACGTGTGAATAACCTCGGAGCAAGAGATATAATTTCACCCCCTTTCTAGGTACTATCAGTATCAATTATTTCCCACGTCTGGAATCTAACATGATATGATATCCCTTTATAGGTACTATAAAATTACCCTCTTTATCCTGCTTACTAACTCGAATTCAATTCAATTATTACACATTCATATATGATAGTTCTAATGAAGTTTCGGAGTCCCCTCACATAGAATCATAATAATGGAATCCTGTTCAGCGGTGAACAGACTTAATCTACAACCAAGATATATATTCAGACTCTATATATCAATTGCAGATGCACAAAACGACCGTGAATATAGATTAAGAAAGCACAATCATATATAAAATCAATCCACAAGTAGTGTTGTACGGAGGACACACAAAAGAGTTTAATTAATTCATAAAACCTTCATAAACCCTAGATCTACCAAAACGGTTCTATCCCATGATGTTGCGAAGAACAATCATGGGGGTTGGAAAGATCTTACCCATATGTTTGTAAAATACAAGATAAATTAGGAAACGAATAAAACCCAAGATGTGGGCGTCGTCGCGTCCTTCTCCATCTTGAATCCTACTCTTGGTTCACCTCTTAATTTCACAGACGAATCTTCAAAGTGATGGATGGATGGAGGAAATGATGTGGATGATGGTTGGGGGGTGATTCCCCCTTATGGGATGCAAGATGATTGTGTTGCGGTTTCAACCCATCAATAATGATGTGATATGCATCCTCTTTTATAATTGTAAGCTCTCCTTATGGACCATGGATGAGATTTTTCTTGGAAAACACGAAAATACATGCACTGGGGGTGTAAACCCAATGAAAACAGATTTCCATGTCCTAGTTAGACCAAAGTGGTTTTGGTCGAACTGGAAGGCCTGACCGAACTACTGGTTGAGCTGCATGCGCAGTCTCACCGTTTCAAGCATAACTTCCACATCCAAGCTCCGATCTGAGTGATTTTTTTGCTCACGCGATCCTCTCTTCATTGGCGTATAAATAAAAAATTACAAAAACTCTTACATTTAATGGTGTAATAATCCATGTAAAAGCACAGCCATTCTGTTCGGCACAGCTTGCACGATGTCACCATTTTGATCATAACTTTCTCGTTTGGATTCCGATTGAAGTGTTCATTATGCCAAAACAATCCTCCCTTCTGTGGGTTTTAACCATGTATCACACTTCTAGTTCAGAGCTCAACACAAATACAAAAAAATTATATAATTTGGACATGCGTTTTTCAGCATTCCTGCACAAATTGCACCTTTTCTTCAACTTGGCACTTTTGATCATTTTTCCACCTAAAACACAATAAAACACCTCAAACGCATATTTTTCTCATATATATCGAATATAAGATATTTTTGCTAATATATAACAACAATTCTCATCATAAAGGTGTTAAATTGGACACTAAAACACGCTTATTTTCACTTTCATCAATCCCCCAAACTTACCCGTTGATCATTCTGTGGCAACAAAATAAAAAAAAAGAGAAAAAGTAAGAAAATTAGCGGAGAAATAAGGACTACGACCAATATCCCATTCAAAATACAATTGTCCTCAACTTAGGTCATGCATCTCTCATTACATGTAATAATCAATTCATAGCATACAAGATAAGACAATCACCACCAATTCAAATGCTCCATTAACATATTCTCACGGGAAGTATATATCACTCGCACTCAAGTGTAAAAGATGTACACTTATGGGTTAAGGTGTTTACGCCCAAATTCAATTCAAGTGCATGCGTAACCATAAGCTTGCAAAAAATCTCAAACTCTCCACCACTAAAATATGATTCGACAATGGGATCAAAAAGGACTTTTCTTTTGGATGTAATGTTGGCTCTTTGGTTAAGATAGGAAATATATGGATAAGTGACTCAAAACTCGGATCAATCATGTCGCGATCCATCATGATCTTTCATTCTTGTTCACCACTTCAAGTAAGCACACATCCTTCTCAACTCTTTTATCTTTTTCTCTTTCTTTCTATCACAACATTTTTTCCTTTTCTTTTTTTTTTCTTCTCTTCCTTTTTTTTTCTCTCGAGGTACCAGTTTTGGGCACTACCTCGTACATCATCCATAGGGTACTAGATTTAAGCACTACCCTAGGGTGTCTGATTCCATGGGGTACTAGATTCAAGCACTACTCCATGATTTTCTTTAGATGCATTATCAAGCTCAATCACTGTTTCCACACCAATTTCACTTCTTCCCAAACTGTTATAAAATTCCATCAACACACTTTGAAAAGCCATTAATTCTCTTTTAGAAGGACAATCAAGGCTAAAAAAATTCAGATGCTCAAAGTGGTTATTTCTCGTAGGCTGCCAAAGAATGAGATTTTTAGGCTCAACGGGGCTAACTATGGATAAACATCATTCGGTAGGGAATTATTTGGCTAAGTAACTCATAAATTCAAGGATGGCTTAAAATCATTTCCCATCATCTAATACACGTGTAATTTCAAGTAAGAAAAGAGGCAAGTTCTAGAATACACACACAAGAACGATACTCACCATAAAAGAAATATCATGTGATTATGTAACATGATCAACAAGGCTCAAAATCTCACATTAGTTTTTAACAAGTAACAGAGCACTTTTCATGGTAAGCAATATCCCACAAGTACACATAGAACTTCATATCGCAATATGACTCAAGTACACTTTCTTCATCAATTTCAAAAGCATATGAATTTTAGGCACAATTTAAAAATATAAGCTCATGTGGATTACTAAAACCAAGATCTTAATCCTTCCACTCTCATAAATTAAAAGCACACATAAAAATTAGAATAAGAAAATGAGGGCACCTGATTTTTTCTTCAAAGTATGTACGAGCTCCTCGAGTTGTTCAACTGGTCAGGTCAAAACCTCAGTGTAGAACTCTTCTTACCACTCTAGTACCTTTTTCTATTATCAAAGCTCAAATACACATCATCATACATGATTCATTAATATAAAATATGGGAACTATGAGAAAGACTCAATTGACTATATAATCGACTCCACACACTAGAATCCTCAACACGACACACTAAACATTAGGTAAGTTGCAAAAAATCGACATATCAACCCTAGTAAAATATTAATATTCCGCAAAAAATCAACCCCCTAACAAACAAACAACCAACGAAAGGAAAAATTATACCCTTGGTGCTCATAAGATGAGGTAAGTACATCACAACCCCCAAACTTAGTAAAAACGTAAGTCGAAACTAAGTTTGCAAAGAGATGTAATTGTCGAAACGTGAGCACCTTAAATATAATAAATCCTCACTCACACGAAAGAAATAATAATTCAATAAAATGAAAGGGACAAGCCCCCAACAGGCTCTTATGTTTAACGTTGGAGAGTCACGACGGATATAACCTTTTGAACTACTGGATTAGAGGGCGGTCTTCTCGCATCCTCACCTTCAAGTGCTTTCTTTCCCTCTTCTTGTCTACGCTCAACACCTCACCTTTCTTGGTCACAAAAATATGATCCCTGAAAATTCCTTCCTTCCATGGCTGTCTAGACTCCTCCTTGTCAATCTTGCACATAAATCAGAATCATCTGTCCTATTAAAATCAAGATTAAACAAGTTAGAAACCACAACTATACTCTTGCAGAATTGAGTCTCCATGGGAATCTTCATGGCTTGATCAAGAGAGAAAACCACATCTTCATTATCCATCTGCAGTATAAACTTCTCGGCTCTCAACCTCTTTGCTCTTTCCCACTTCTTCTCCATATTAGCTCAGTATTCTGCTCTTGTAATGGTACTGGAGTGTTCTGAACAACACGTGTAGCATTCGGCATGAAAACGGGGATCGACTGCCACAGTTCAACCATAGTTCAACCAGAATGGCCTGGTCGAACGAAATGAGCTTGGTCAAACTGGGCGCCTGAGAATGGGTTCAGTCTGTCCATTTCTGGTTCGACCATAGTTCGACCAAAGAGGTCTGATCGAACGGGATGAGTCTGGTCGAACGAAGGCTCTGTAAATTGAACTTGATCTTTTTTCTCAACAGGTGCTGGTTCGACCATAATTCGACCAGAGAGGTCTGTAAATTGAACTTGATCTTTTCCAAAAGTGATTCGACCACAGTTCCAAAACTATATGGGTCTGGTCGAACCAGGGCCCTGCTCTCATTATTTTCGTCCAAAGGCTTTTTTAGACCTTCGTACTGTGTCCCGAACCTCAATGTGATGGCATTATTCTCCAACGTTTGTGTCAATTAATTCACGTTCCGGCCATCTACCCCAAAATCAAGGTAATGTCCTTCAACTGCTTAGATAAATCTGCATGATCAACATTCATTCCCGCTTCGATGCGGTCAACCCTTGCATCATTCTCATCCATGTATCGATTGAAGGTAACTTCAACACTCTTCACTTCTTGCTGCTGCCTACTAGGCCCCCTTTGTGTCAACTTTGTAATCTGCTTCTCCTGGGACTCTAGTAGGTTTTTTATGCTAGCTAGACTAGAGACGATCTCATCATCTCTATTCGGCTTCACCTCTTGATGTTCAACCTTCACCACCTTATCCACTACACAAGTTCCTCTAACTCTTTCCGTTGGCCAATCACGTGAATTCATAGAGATGTCTACGAATAACTTTTCTACTTCAAGTGCTGTCTTAGATAACAACGCTCCTCCTGATGATGCATCAATAAGAAAACGCAACTCAAAATCCAATCCATAGTAGAAGAGACTAATGTACTGAGCCTTAGACATCCCATGTTGTGGGCACCTCCTGAGCATGTCTTTAAACCTATCCCACGCCTCATGAAATTTTTTACCCTGATTCATAACAAATTGGGTGATCTCTTACCTCATTCTTAAGATCCTTGAGGGTGGCATGTATCTCTCCAAGAACTTCTGCAGCAGTTGGTCCCATGTAGTGCAATATGTGGCATCAAGAGTCTCATACCAATCTTCTGCCCCATCAATCGAAGAAAACTTGAATAAGGTGATCCGCTTAGCATTATCATTAGCTCCAGCACCCTTTTGAGTGTTTGCATAATCAAGGAATCTTTTGAGATGCAGATATTGATCTTCAAAAGGACCTCCAGAAAAGGGATTCTTTTCCACCATGTTGATAAGAGCGGGATGTATCTCAAAATCATCATCTTCCTCCCTTGCTCCTATCAACCCCATGTTACCAATTCCATAGTTCGTGAAAATTTCACGTATGTAATATTATCCGGATTGTGCCTTGCTCCGGCCATGTTTAGCTCAATATATTATTTTTTCTTTTCTTCTTCTCCTTTTCCTAGTGCACAAGTACCTCAAAAAAATTTAAGGTTAGATAGAAATAAATACACAAATAAAAGTCTTAATAAAACTAGAAATAATAAAATCAATAATAAAAGTCATCCCCGACAACAGCGCCAAAAACTTGATGCGCGTTTTCTTTGCACGTAAAATTAATCCTCAAGTATTAAGGATATCAGTTGCAGCTTAAACAAGCGACCAAGTTAAATATCGAACCCAAAGGACGACATATTATAAATTTAATTATTTACTAAATCAATTAAGATGAAGGCAGTAAGATTGAGGATTAATTATAAACTACTAAACAATTAATTAAAATAACAAATAAAATAAATAACACTGGAAGAATAAGAAAGTGGCTCAATAATTGAGAATAGATAGCTCTAGGGTAATCCAGTATTAATACTTAACTTCCCTATCAAGTGCAGGTCGACTCTGCCTTGTGGACTATGGGCTCATCACTAAACCATGCAAATTTACTAAATAGACACAAGTAAATATGTGCATAACACGTGTGAATAACCTCGGAGCAAGAGATATAATTTCACCCCCTTTCTAGGTACTATCAGTATCAATTATTTTCCACGTCTGGAATCTAACCCGATATGATCTCCCTTTATAGGTACTATAAAATTACCCTCTTTATCCTGCTTACTAATCCGAATTCAATTCAATTAATAAACATTCATATATGATAGTTCTAATGAAGATTCAGAGTCCCCTCACTTAGAATCATAACATGGAATCTTGTTCAGTGGTGAACGCGCTCAATCTACAACCAAGATATATATTCAGACTCTATATACCAATTGAAGATGCACAAAACGACCATGAATATGGATTAAGAAAGTACAATCATATATAAAATCAATCCACAAGTAGTGTTGTACGTAGGACACACAAGAGAGTTTAATTAATTCATAAAACCTTTATGAACCCTAGATCTACCAAAACGGTTCTAGCCCATGATGTTGCGAAGAACAATCATGGGAGTTGGATAGATCTTACCCATATGTCTGGAAAATAAAAGATAAATTAAGAAACGAATAAAACCCTAGATGTGGGCGTCGTCGCGTCCTTCTCTGTCTTGAATCATCCTCTTGGTTCTATTCTTGATTCCACAGACAAATCTTCAAAGTGATGGATATGGATGGAGGAAAGGATGTGGATGATGGTTGGGGGTGATCCCCTCTTGTGGGCTGCAGGATGATTGTGTTGCGATTTCCACCCATCAATAATGATGTGATCTGCATTCCCTTTTATACTTGTAAGCTCTCCTTATGGACATTGGATGTGCTTTTTCTTGAAAAACACAAAAATACATACACTGGGGGTGTAAAACCCGACGAAAATAGATTTTCGTGTCCCAGTTCGACCAAAGTGCTTTTGATCGAACTAGAAGGCCTGGTCAAACTACTGGACGAGCTGCATGCGCAGTCTCACCGTTTCATGCATAACTTCCACATCCAGGCTCCGATCTGAGTGATTCTTATGCTCACTTGATCTTCTCTTCCTTGGCTTTCTATATGTAAAGAACTCATAAAAACTCGAACATTTGAAGGTATAACAAGCTATAAAAAGTGGCACAGCCGTTCTGTTCCGCACAGCTTGCGCGATGTCACTATTTTGATCATAACCTTCTCGTTTCGATTCCGATTGAGGTGTTTCTTATGCCAAAACGATCCTCTCTTCTGTGGCTTTTTAACCATGTATCACACTTCCAATTCAGAGCTCCACATGAATACAAAAAAATTACACAAGTTGGATGTGCGTTTCTAGCATTCCTGCACAAATTGCACATTTTCTCCAACTTGGCACTTTTGATCCTTTTTCCACCTAAAACATAATAAAATACCTCAAACGCACCCTTTTCTCATATATATCAAATATAAGACAGTTGTGCTAATATATAACAACAATTTCCATAAAAAAGATGTTAAATTGGACACTAAAACACGTTTATTTTCACTCTCATCAATAATTATAAACTAATTATTTAATATAATTATGATAATTTTAACTTAAGAGAAATTTGGGTTTTATAAGTAAATTAACTAAAAAGATGCACAAAATAATTACTAAAAATAATAAACTAGCAAATAAAATAAACATGGAAGTGTTCAAGAGAGAAGATAGATAGCTCTAGGAAATTCAATTTAAATTAATCAAATCAAATCACTAGACAATCGGTTAGAATTCCTGCTGATTTTTTGAAAGCAATCACTTAATTATGTTAAATCCTTTTTTTAAAGTAAACTTAACACATAAATCTGGTTCAAATCCTCAGATGCAGAAGAATAATTCATATCCCCTTTTTAGGTACTTCATGCAAAATTCGATTAAAGGCTAGGGCACTAGACTTCCTTTTATAGATACTTAAGAATTAATCCCCAATTCCCACATAACAATTTAAAAAGCCAAATCCTCTAGAATGGTAATTAATAGATATATTAAGTGTTCAATATTAATAATTCTAATGAATAAATGTTATATGGTTAGATCCCCTTTACACATAAAAGATAGACAAATATAATCCCTTTATGGCACAAACAACAAGCATAAATATGCATAAGATAATGGGGGTAAAATTACGTCTCTTGCTCCGAGGTTATTCACACGTATTACACGCATATTTACTTGTGTCTATAGATAAGATTTGCATGGCTTAGTGATGCGTCCATATTCCACAAGGTAGAGTCGGACACCAACACATGGAAGGGAAATTAATTTCGAGACTACAATTGATATCCTTCATACTTGGGGTTTTACTAATTAATTTCCCTTCCATGTGTTGGTGTCCGACTCTGTCTTGTGGAATATGGACGCATCACTAAGCTATGCAAATATACTCTATAGATACAAGTAAATATGCGTGTAACACGTGTGAATAACCTCAGAGCAAGAAACGTAATTTTACCCCCCTTTCTAGGTACTATCAGTATCAATTATTTTCCACGTCTAGAATCTAACCCGATATGATCTCCCTTTATAGGTACTATAAAATTACCCTTTTTATCCTACTTAATAACCCGAATTCAATTCAATTAATAAGTATTCATATATGATAGTTCTAATGAAGTTTCGGAGTCCCCTCACTTAGAATCATAACATGAAATCCTGCTCAACAATGAAAGCACTCAATCAATAACCAAGATATGTATTCAAACTCTACATAATAGTTAATGATGCACAAAATGACTGTGACTATGAATTAAGAAAGCACGATTATATATAAAATAAATCCACAAGTAGTGCTGTACGGAGTGTACACATAGAAGTTCAATTAACTAGATAAAATCTTCACAACCCTAGTTCTACCAAAAAGGCTCTAACCACGATGTTAAGAAGAACAATCATGGGGTTGGATAGATCTTACCCGGATGTCCGGAAAATACAAGATAAATTTGAAAATGAATAAAACCCTAGATGTGGGCGTTGTTGCGTCATTCTCCGTCTTGATTTCTCCTCTTGGTTCCCCTCTTGATTCCACAGACGAATCTTCAAAGTGTTGGATGGATGGAGGAAAGGAAGTGGATGATGGTTGGGGGTGATCTCCCCTTGTGGGATGTAGTATTGTTGTGGCCTCTCTCCTCTCCAATATGATTTTTCAAATCATAATGATGTGATCTACACCCCTTTTTATACTTGTGAGCTCTCATTGTAGGTCTTGAAAAGGACCCAAATTTAGGCATATGTCAAATTTTGTAAGAGACATGCGTTAAATTTGGTAAAAGAGATCCGGATAAATAAGGTAGTTTTCGGAAATTCTCGAAAATTCTCGCCAATAGCTGCGCGAATTCTGAGCATGACTTCCTCGTCCGACCTCCAATTTGAGTGATTTTTGTGCTCACATGATCCTCTTTTCCTTATATTTCTCTGAATGTAAAGATCTCACCAAAACTCCAACGTTTGAAGGTGTAACAAGTCATGTAAAGTAGAACAGTCGTGCTGAGTAGAAACAGCTTGCGCGACGTCACCATTTCGATCATAACTTTGTCGTTTGGAATCTGATTGAGATGTTCTTTACACTAAAACGACCCTCTCTTCAGTAGATTTCCAACAATGTATCACACTTCTAGTTCAAATCCCTACAAGAATATAGAATAATTATACAAGTTGGACGTGCATTTTTCAACATTCTTGCACAAATTGCACATTTTCTCCAACTTTGCACTTTGAATCCCTTTTTTCACCTAAAACACAATAAAATACCTCAAGTGCACCTTTTTCTCACATATATTATATATAAGACACTTGTGCTAATATATAACAACAATACTCATCAAAAAGGTGTTAAATTAGACACTCAAACATGCTAATTTTCACTCTCAACAGTCCTTATTTCCTGTCTCCTGTAAATCTTAAAATTAAGCAGAGAAGGAAGTTGATTTGGGCCTAAGAAGATAAATTGGGCCACTTGAGAAATAAATAAATTAGGCCACTTAAAATAAAAAGGTTGGGCCAAGAAAAAATTATTACTTGGATAAAGTAATTTCTCAATTATAAGAGCCCACATTACAAATATTTAAAAAGGGGAACTTTTGCGATTCCTTCACATCAAGACATGACGTCCGTGAAACAAATTGCAAGGGGGCATTTGTAAGCAATTAAAATTTACGGTCCAATTAAATGGCGACACGTGAATTTTCTTGATTAAATATCAATTACTAATTTATTTTGGAATTTAAATAAATTAATTCCTAAAAATAGATTAATAAATAATTGATAATTAATTTAAACCCAACAAATTAAATTGAGGCTTAAATTAAATGAGGTCTGACCCAAGTCAAGTAAGCCCAAGTCAAATGAGGCATGACTTAAGCCAAACAAGCCCATATAAATTAAATCAGGCCCAAATAAAATAGGCCTGATTACAGCCCAAACAAGTGGACGCCCAAGCCCGCAGGATGTGGCCCAAATAGAGTGGTCTAATCAGAATGCACGACATTAATGAGGGAGTCTTAACCTCTCACCTATATAAAGGGGACTCCTCTCTTCATTTGACACACACTGAATCATTCGAAGACGACGACGCTCTGAAGAGATTGAAACACGAGCAACGCTCCTCAAGATCTTCAAGGCAAGAATGACATACGACCCGGGATTAAGGTGCTAAGCCTCCCAGATCGATTGTTTTTCATACACTAAGTTCTTCAAGTGTTCTTCAAGGCAAGAACAACATACGACCGAGATTAAAGTGCTAAGCCCCCCAGATCGAGTGTTTCTCATAGCAAGCACTTTGAGTTCTTTAGTGTTCTTCGAGTCAAGAATAGCATACGACCCGACCCGGGATTAAGGTGCTAAGCCACCAGATCGAGTGTTTCTCATAGCAAGCACGTTTAATCTAAATAAAGGCTCGATGCCTCTGGATAAACGTTACAAAGTCCTAAATTCAAGCTCGAACAAGCTTCAACTGAAGATCCGACTCAACACACAAAGTTAGCGCAGCCAACACAGTCAGCGCGGTCAACACAACAAGTCAAAGTCAAAGTCCAAATTGGTTCGAGAGAAGAATAAGTGGATCGATAGAGATTATTTCCTAAATTATGAAGTTTAATCCATTTGGATTATCTTTGTAATTCAACTTGTATTTATTTTATTATCGATAGAGATTGTTACACTCTCCTCGAACCCATCACCCGGGTTCATAGCTTCCTCACCAAGGGACTGCCGCTGAAAGCCACGCACCACGTTGCGCCACTGTTCGTTGTCATAGTAGCCGGCAACTGCCACACTCAAGTAGGTTTCCACCTCAATTTTGTCATTAAACTACTACTGATCACGCTGATGCTCATCAGCTGTTGCCGAGGGCGTACAGTGCCGGATCTGCAACTGAGGGACAATCGTTGATTCCATTCCATTAAAGGGACAACTGAGGGACATTCCATCATAAGGGACATTCCATTAAAAGGGACAACTATCAGTTCCAATAAAAAGGACCATTTTCTGTTCCATTAAAAGGGACAAGGCTCGCCGTCGATTCCTTCAAAAAGAAAGAGGGGCAAGGACGAGGCTCGTCATCGATTCCTTCGAAGAGGAAGAATGGCGAGGTCAACAAAAAGAATGCAAATATACAACTCCTTATTAAAATTGTTTAATCTTTGGGGTTGACATAAGAAAATTCAGAAAAAAAGGCCATCCAACATAAATAGGCCGGCAAACATGCTTTGTTGTTATCACTAAATTTCTCACATAAAGAATTGCTCACATAAAGAAATAAAGAAGCAAATTTAAAAAGATGGATTGAGGGCTTACAATGAGTTCTCCATATAGTATGTTCTGTCTTGATGAAGAAATCTTTAAGTAAAAGGAGACATTGCACTTCGGAAAAAAATGAAGAAAAGAAATCAGAATTGAAAGTGTCTTACAGCGAAATCAGAATTGAAAGTGTCTTACAGTCTGTTGATGAAAACTGAACCCCTTATTATATAGTGAGGAGACTGCAACAAATTATGGAAATTATTTGCATGATTGAAATCTCTTAAAATTTTAAGAGATTTCTTTTACTAAATTTGAGCAAAGATTTGCAAATCATCTTGATGAGCAAGAAGCAAATCTGTCCATATTTCATGTCTCCCTTATTCTTGAAAGTAAGCAGGGAAGAAGTTGATTTGGGCTTGAAGGAAAGAGTTGGGCCACTTGATAACTAAAAGTGTTGGGCCAGAACTTTACTTGTTGGATAAAGTAACTCAAATTGTGCAATTAAAAGCCCAAATTACAAGTGTTGAAAATAAAAAGAATTTTGCGATTCCTTCACATCAAAACATGGCATCCGTGAATAAATCGCAAGCGGGCATTTGTAAGCAATTAAAATTTACGGTCCAATTAAATTGCGACACGAGGATTTTCTGGAATAAATATCAATTACTAATTTATTTTGGAATTTAAATAAATTAATTCCTAAAAATAGATTAATAAATAATTGATAATTAATTTAAGCCCAACAAATTAAATGGGGATTCAATTAAATATGGACTGACCCAAGTCAAACAAGCCCAAGTATGAGGTCTGACTTAAGTCAAACTAGCCCATACAAATTAAATCAGACCCAAGTAAAATAGGCCCGTTTATGGTCCAATCAAGTTGGAGGCCCAAGCCCGTGGAGCAAGGCCCAAAAAGCCCTGGAGTTCACCTCTCACCTATATAAAGGGATCTCCTTCATTCATTTGAACACACATTAAAAGACCCGAAGACGCTAACGCTCTGAAGAGATTGAAAACACGAGCAACGCTCCTTCAAGATCTTCAAGCATCTTCAAGTCAAGAACGACATATGATTCGGGATCAAGGTGCTAAGCTCTCAAATCAAGTGTTCTTCATAACTAAGTTCATCAGTGTTCTTCGCGAAGTCGACACTGCATTCTTCGAGCCAAGAACAACATACGACCCAGGATTAAGGTGCTAAGCCCCCTAGATCGAGTGTTTTTCACATCAAACACATTTAATCCAAACAAAGGCTCGACGCCTGGACGTTATAAGGTCCCAAATCCGAGTTCTGACAAACTTCAACTGAAGATCTGACTCAACACACATAGTCAGCGCGGTCAATGCGGTTAACACAACCAGTCAAAGTCAAAGTCCAAATTGGTTGAGAGAAGAATCAGAGGATAGATAGAGATTGTTTCCTAAATTTTCAAGTTTAATCCTTCTAGATTATTATTGTAATTCAATTAGTATTTATTTTATTATAAATATAAATTTTATTATTACATATATATATATACCTTTTATAATGTATTATATAGGGATAAAATATTTTTTTGCCCCGTAAGTTTAGCCATGTATAATTTTTGCCCAAAAAGATAAGATTCGGGCATTTTGTCCCATTAACTTTATAATTGCACTAATGTTACCCCGTTTCGTCAGAATTGATCACGTGCATGTCACGTGATCATCGGATTTGACATTTTCCGGGGGGATAAAATATTTTTTTGCCTCGTAAGTTTTGTCATGTATAATTTTTGCCAAAAAAAGATAAGATTTGGACATTTATCCCAATATCTTTATAATTGCGCTAATTTTGCCCTGTTTTTCTAGCAATTTGATATTTTTATCGGAATTGATCACGTACATATAACGTTATCATCAGATTTGGCATTTTTCAGTGAATTTGTTGATCTGATTACACAGTGACATTCCCGTCAATAATAATAATAATATTTTATTGATAATTTAATTAAAAAATACCCTCAATCGATGAACTTAGTTCTCACGTGTCCTCCACGTGTTTCCATCATCTTCGCAAAATCTCTGTTCTCATCAATGAGGGGATCCTCCGTGTACCTCTCACCACCATGGGCGGCAGCTGTTGGATCTTCCTCTTCGGGGGCCTACCCCCAACGAACAGATCACAGTATACATTGCCTCGATTTGCACCCTCTGGCAATACAAGAAACTACAGGATATCAGAGCCATAGAGAGGGAGGATAGAGTCGTTGGCATTTTTAGCTACGATTCAATCCTTCGCACCCCGTCGAAGAACGACTAGTTCATTATCAGTCTCGCGATTCTAATTGGCTAGAAATTGATATCCAGTGTGCACATTCCCACCAGGTAGACCATGATGCTGCCGGTGCTGCTTTTTATTATGAAAATCCTAGAGAAGTTGGTAATTCTTTCGATCCAAGGGTTGGCGTCGTGGCCAGTGAGTGCTTGGGTTTTAGCTTACTGCATTGCCTCCATGAGGTCATTGTATGCCTCTAGAAGACAATTCTCTAGTGCTAGGTGTTACTCGACGAAAGCGATGAGGGAAGGAACGTGAGCAACCATACGGTTAAATGACTCTAGGAAGAATGTAGCGGTGGCGCTCAAGAACACAAATCCTTCATCGTGGAAGTAGATGATGAGGGTGAGCTTGGCGGCGGGAGCAGAAGGTTTGATTGCTGCCGCCCATAGTGGTGAGAGGGTACACGAGGATCCTTTAATTGACAAGAAGATGAAGTTTGCGAAGATGGTGGAAACATGTTGAGGGCATGTGAGAACTGAGTGCATCGATGGAGGGTATTTTTTTAATTAAATTAAATTATCTATAAAATATTATTATTGTTATTGATGTGAATGACACTGTGTCGCCATGTTAGTAAATTCACCGAAAAATGCCAAATCTGATAATCACGGACATGCACGTGATCGATTCCGGTAAAAATATTAAATTCCTGGAAAATGGGACAACATTGGCGCAATTATAAAGATATTGGGACAAATGCTCAAATCTTATCTTTTTTGGGGCAAAAATTGTACATGACAAAACTTATGGGGAAAAAAATATTTTGTCCCACCAGAAAATGCCAAATCCGATGATCACGTGTCATGCAAGTGATCAATTCCGACGAAAATATCGAATTCCAACGAAAACGGGGCAACATTGTTGCAATTATAAAGTTAATAGGACAAATGCCCAAATCTTATCTTTTTTGGGGCAAAAATTGTACATGGCCAAACTTACGGAACAAAAAAATATTTTATCCCGTATTATATATACACACTACTATTATATACAAATAAACATTTTATAATACTCCCTCCGTCCCATATTAATAGTTACATTTTTTTTTTGGGCGTCTCATTCTAATGGTTACAATTCCCTTTTGGCATATGAGACCCATACAAATTAATTACTTCTCTCTTCATGAGCACACACGTTACACTAATACACTTACCCACTTTAAATTAAAATATTATTTTTCTCACCTCAATACACATTAAAATCCTATATTCATTGATCCTCGTCCAAAAAGCAAACGTAACTATTAGGATGGGACGGAGGGAATATATTTATATATATATATTTTTATTATATTAGTATAAATTTATAATATTTATTAAAAAAATTAAAATTAAAAAATAAATATTTTAACTATTATATTTATTGAATTAATTTAATTAAATGTCTAAATTCTGATATTTTATTTTTAATATAATAATATTGTTGATATAAAATTTATCATATAATTAATATTTATGTATTATAATATGTTTAATATTTTTAATTAAAATTTATATTCTTGTCCTAATTTAAATATAAGTAATTAAAAATTATAATAAATTTTATTCTATGTAATAATATTATGTGTTATTTGCAATTATTTTTAAATAAAAATAATACCTTTTTCCGGTCACTTACAATGTATCAATTTTACCATTTTGGGTGTCCATTTCAAAGGTATCAATTTTTCTCTTTTAGTAAAAGGGACCCACACATGGCCCACCACATGTATCCCTATAATACAACTACCCACTATACATATAATAATACTCCTTAATCCATGTGTAAAAAGCAAATGAGTACCTTGTAAGTGGCTGGAGGGAGTATAATAATATTAAAAAAAGATTAGGCGGATAGGGTCGGGTGGGTTCGGATAACTGTAGATTATTCGCAAAATCTACCAAGATTGCGGGTATCCATTTACCTGTGGATTATTCGTATACCCAGTGAATATACCCACACCCTACCTGAAACTCAATTTTAGGATAATAGGGTAGGGTATAGGTAGGTAGGATAGGGTATAGAGTAGTATATGGATTTGCCATACCCGTACCCTACCCATTTACATCAGTACATATTGCCTCATGTTTTATCATTTCAGGACCTGAATTCAGGCCATGAATTGATAACTTAGCATAATTTATGCCCCTAATCATAGAAAATATAATTCAGGTTTCAAATTTATAGTTATCCATTTTTTAGGCGTTGAATAGATAAAACTCCTAAAAAATACTAGTATTATTTAATATGAAGTGGGTAATTATATTAATAGGATATATGAATTCATATTTTAGTTGTGTTAGTGATGTTTGTGAGTCTTGTATACTTCCTCCGTCCACTCCAAATGTGGTTATTTGCTTTTTTCACGTGCATTAAGGAGTATTAGTATTTTATGTGTAATGAGTAGTTATATTAGTAGTGAGTGGTGAGTCATATGTGGGACTTTTTTACTAGAAAAGAAAAATAGTTTGAGTGAACGCCCAAAATAATACTCCATCTGTCCGCCCAATAGGTATACATTTGCTTTTTGCACGTGAACTAAGGAGTATTATTATTTAATTTGTAGTATGCATTTGTATTAGTGGGGTGTGTGGGTCCCATATATTAAATGTATTAATGATGTGTGTGGGTCTCATGTGTTTTAAAAGAGAAATGTATACCTTTGATGCGAACGCCGAAAATAGCAAAATGTATACTTTTTTGACGGATGGAAGGAGTAAAATAGAGATCTTTGAAGTGGACAGAAAGATTATTTAAAAGGATAAATGAGATTTTTTAAAGCAGATACAAAAAAAAAATTGATTCTTGCTGAGGAACGAAAGAAGTATTTATTCCAATAGAAAGGATAAACTTGGGAATGAAAGATAGATGGTGAACCTTTTATTTATGAGCAACACTTGCATGTAAACAGTACCGTTTTTACATGTTATCATTTTGTATCAACCAAATTATCATTTTAGCACAGCTATGTGTGTGACCACCCCACAAAATGATTTTCATGAGACAGATAGAAGTAATAACCATTTATAAAGAAAAATAATATTTAATTGATGAAAAGTGATAACGGGGTTGTGAACTGTTTTATAAACAGTTTATACTATATAAATTAATGATATTGTGTTTATTTCCATTTTTGGGGTGTGCAAGTATTTTTGGGATAGACCAAAATAGAAAGTGTGCAAGTATTCTTGGGATGAAGGGAGTAACATTTTTTAAAAGAGAAGTGATAACATCTTTATTAAAAATAAATTATAAAAATGTAAGCTGGTCTCACCGTGAGATGGTGTCACAA
This sequence comes from Pogostemon cablin, assembly GCA_023678885.1. NCBI lineage: Eukaryota > Viridiplantae > Streptophyta > Magnoliopsida > Lamiales > Lamiaceae > Pogostemon > Pogostemon cablin. The sequence continues at coordinate 5,699,329 of CM043010.1, read as the reverse complement.
AGACTACCAGTGTCATTTTTCATAAAAAAAGGCATCATTTTTATTAATACTACAAGCTGTTAATGAAATAAATTAATGCACCATTATCACTTTTTATTAATTTGAATATCAATTTTTATTATATAAACATTTTTTATCCATCTTAAAAAATCTTCTCGAAAGACAAACACACAAGGTTTCGCCAAATTATTCAATAAATACTAATTTTACATATATTGTAAAATACTAATTACATACACATCAATTTATTTAATTTCATTTGTCGTTTAAATTATTTCAGAAACTCAACGTAAGACAGTCACACACAAGTGTTTACGTTTATTTATCTATAATCTATAATTTAATTATGGATTGAAAAGACAATTATATCCTAAAAAATTATAAACTTAAATATAAACATTAAACCTTAAACGCTATATTTGTTTTCGATTGACCTGAATTTTGAAATCTAGTGAAAAGATATGTTTGTTTGAGTTTTTGGTAGGATATGTTTTAACTTCATGTCAAATTAATATGTAATTTATATATGTTTAAAATCGAGTTAAAATAATTTTTTGTCCCATAACTATAGGAAGTTTTTAATTATGTCCAAAAAAAGATAAAATTTTCAATTTCATCTCGTAACTCTCGACGTTGGCCAATTTTGATCCCCAAATCGCCGAAAATTAGTTTTTTGGCCAGAAAATCGCATGTGCGCCGTACGTGATTACTAAAATTGGGGCTTTCCAGCAGTAGAATCCAACGTGGCACATGAGAGTTAATATGGGCTAATAAAACTGACACGTCACCTCCAACAAAAAATTTAATTATATTTGTATTTCCACATCACATATATACTAAAATTAAATGAGTAATTAATAATGCAAAGAAAAAATAATGATTAAATATTTAATACTTTCGTCTGTAAAAAAAAAAATTAATTGTTATAATATACATGTACGTGGACATTACGATAGATGTATATAGTTAGGAAATTTAGGAAATAGATCTGTCACTCTCCCCTATGAAAAGAGTGGGTCAGTTATTTGTAAATGTGGAAGAAACGAATTACAGAATGAAATCTTTCCCCTCTCTCTTCTCTGATCTTCTTCTTTAATTATACATTCTTGTTAATTTCTTTACAACACGTTATCCGCATGATTCTCTCCCTGAGATTTGAAGGTGTGATATTGCTAACCAGAAGAAAAAATTGACGTTGCCCAAAGGAAAAATTGTGTATTTCCTAGGAGGTAATTGTTTTTAAGTTCTTACTAATTTGCGCCGACGAAGTCATATAAAACACGTTCTTATATGATTCTTATATAATTTGTATGATTTATATGTACTTATATAATTTGAAGAAACATATTCATATACTGCATATTAGATATGGGATTTTGACATGTTCTTATATGATTTGAACAGTTTTTTAGTCTAGATAATTTATATGTTTTGGATTATGTTACCTTTCTCATATTTAGTTAAGAATTGGTTTTAAACTCACGGAGTTCACAATCTCAAATTGGAATCTTAATATGGCGTATTAAATGAATAATCATAATTAATTCATATTGTTTCATAATATATGTTTTTATAAGGTTCAATGTGAGAAGAAAAAAAAAGGCAGAAGATAAAATTACTCACATGGTTGGTATATGTATTTATAGATTACATACATTGTAAAGAAGATAAAATTACTCACATGGTTGGCATATGTATTTATAGATTAGATACATTGTAAATTTTGACAAGACATAAGAAATGCATGGCATAAGAAATGTATGTGAGATTGTAAATTTTGACATGACATAAGAAATCTTCATGAGAATTTTGACATGACATAAAAAATCTTCGCGAGGTGGTAATTGCGTTTTCTATATGGACCAATGATTAGTATGTATAAAAAAATAGCAATATTTAAAATTAGTTTATTATAATTTCACTGATTGAAGTGATATATATTGTGAAAGGCTATATTTGATTTGTGAAAGGTTGAATGTTTGTGAAAGGCTGAAAGCTATATTTGATTTATGAAAGATGAAAGTTTGTGAGAGGCTGAAAGCTATATTTGATGATTATATTTCTTCATATTTGATTTGTTTTCTCAATAATTATGTTCATGTGATAGGAATATTGGTAAATAAATATTGGATAATCTTAATGATGTTTAGGTGACATTTATGTAATTTTTCTAGAATCGAGGAGGTGTTATGTTATTGATGGAAAGAAATTCCGTATTTAACTAAGAATGTTGTGAATTGATCAAAGAAAGAAAAGAAAAACGAAAGACACAAAAGATTATAGTGGTTTGACATATTGCCTACGTCAACTCTTAAGGGAGAAGATATCTTATTGATGAAGATTACAACGATGATGAAGAATAAACTAGATCTCATATAAACCTTAATATATGGATCAAACTTAGATCTCATACAAACCCAAATCTGGGGAATGTATGGATGATTCTGTGAACCATATTGAATGACTAAAACTTAACCCATATATATATACACTACAATATATGATATACATGGATAATATGATATATATGGACAATATATGATTTGCATAATCTTAAATCATATATACTTCACTTGCATATCAAGCTATCCTCAATATCCAAGCCCTTGATCTTATATGTTGATCATCCATCCTTTATCTTCCACTGTGTTATATTGCTGACTTAACGTATGCAAGCGTCTACCTCTCAACAATCTCCATCTTAGACCTTGCATGCGTCTACTTCTCGCTTCTTCTTTCTTTGATCATCCCTATTCCCGTTTCCCACAGACGGCTCCAATTGTTGTGAATCGATCAAAGAAAGAAAAGAAAAAATAATAAACACAATCGTTTATAGTGGTTTGAAAAATTATCTACGTCCACTCTTAAGGGAGAAGAATATCTTATTGATGAAGATTACAATGATGATGAATAAACTTAGATCTCATACAAACCCTAATCTTGGGAATGTATGGATGATTCTATGAATCATACTGAATGACTAAAACTTAACCCATATATACACTCCAATATATGATATATATGGATAATATGATATATATGGACAATATATGATTTGCATAATCTTAAATCATATATACTTCACTTGCATATCAAGCTATCCTCAATATCCAAGCCCTTGATCTTATATGTTGATCATCCATCCTTTATCTTCCACTGTGTTATATTGTTGACTTAACGTATGCAAGCGTCTACCTCTCAATAATCTCCATCTTAGACCTTGCATGCGTCTACTTCTCGCTTCTTCTTTCTTTGATCATCCCTATTCCCGTTTCCCACAGATGGCTCCAATTGTTGTGAATCGATCAAAGAAAGAAAAGAAAAAATAATAAACTAATCATTTATAGTGGTTTGGAAAATTGTCTACGTCCACTCTTAAGGGAGAAGAATATCTTATTGATGAAGATTACAATGATGATGAATAAACTTAGATCTCATACAAACCCTAATCTTGGGAATGTATGGATGATTCTATGAATCATACTGAATGACTAAAACTTAACCCATATATATACACTCAAATATATGATATATATGTATAATATGATATATATGGACAATATATGATTTGCATAATCTTAAATCATATATAGTTTACTTGCATAGCAAGCTATCCTCAATATCCAAGCCCTTGATCTTATATGTTGATCATCCATCCTTTATCTTCCACGTGTTATAATGCTGACTTAACGTATGCATGCGTCTATCTCTCAACAATCTCCACCTTAGACCTTGCATGCGTCTACTTCTCAACAATACTCCACCTTAGACCTTGCATTACCATATCAACACTCTTACTCTTCTTCTTCTTCCACCTAATGCATTACGATGCAGCCACCCTTATCCACTATTTTAACGAGTGCAGCAAATTCCTCCACACTGTTTTTAATTTTAATTGAGTGCAGCAAACTCCTCATCCACTGTTAAAAGGGAACAACAACCCTCCTTCTGCATCACTACTCCACCTTGAGTAGCAACCTTTCACCATTGCTCCACCTTGAGCAATATCCTCCACCTCAGCAGCTACTGCATCAGTTCCTCACTACACCATGAGGTTTTGATCCTTTGCCACTGAGCCATCTTCGATCACCTTTTGGAGAGAAGCTGTCGCTTCCGACCACTTTCGAGCGTTGCCTAATTTCTTTGCTGATGCGTTGCTCGCCTAAGACCGACTTTAATCTGAATTCAATCCCTCCAGAATTGTGCATGTGAATTGTAAAATCCACGACCCAAACTCCCACAATTCTCCAGGGATCCCATTAATGGTCTTTCCCCATTGATAACTTCAAACCGCTGTCCAAAGAACGACACCCTATCCCTCTTTCTAATCTGCAAGAGTCACCTTATTTCTTTATCATCCATCCCTTTCTTCATCATCGCTCCGATATCCTCCGTGAACTCCTTAACGTCGAAACCAACAACACCAACCCAACTTCTGTTCAATGTTCACAACTCTTGGAACTTAGAACCCGATCTCCACCGTCCAGAATAAACTTTTACGAGTCCTGGACGTGCTGTTAAAATTACAGCTTGATCCAACGGCTGGTTTGTGTGAAACGACCCTTTAAACACGGCTGCACAGAACTGAATTGCCCAAAAACCTGACTTCTGTTTTCGGCCCATTACTGTCAACAAAGAGATCCAAAAGCGATCTACGCCATTCAGAATGTAGATAAACAATTCTGAACATCCTAACAAAATTTCACTTCTATCCAACGGTTGAAACTCCGGATATGACCTCTGCAATATTTCTGCACATTGACTCCTCTTAAAAACGTGAATTCCTTCTCGTTTCAGCCTTCTTTCCCACACCTTCTCGCTTCTTCTTTCTTTGATCGTCCCTATTCCCGTTTCACACAGACGACGCCAATTGTTGTGAATCGATCAAAGAAAGAAAAGAAAAAACAATAAGACACAAAAGATTATAGTAGTTCGGCAAATTGCCTACTTCCACTCTTAAGGGAGAAAATATCTTATTGATGAAGATTACAACGATGATGAAGAATAAAATAGATCTCATATAAACCCTAATATATGGATCAAACTTAGATCTCATACAAACCCTAATCTTAGGAATGTATGGATGATTCTGTGAACCATACTGAATGACTAAAACTTAACCCATATATATACACTCCAATATATGACATATATGGATAAAATGATATATGTGGATAATATATGATTTGCAAAATCTTAACTTGCATAGCAAGCTATCCTCAATATCCAAGCCCTTGATCTTATATGTAGATCATCCATCCTTTATCTTCCACTGTGTTATATTGCTGACTTAACGTATGCAAGCGTCTACCTTTCAACAAAGAAAGAAAATAATATTTTTTCCAAAATTTTATCCGATAAAGATATATATGTTAAAAGGTTACACATATACATTTTGTAGAGTGATTATTCAAATTATTTCTCTATTATTAAAATCGTGTTTAGATTAAAATTTTTGAAAAAGTTTTCTAAAGTGTTTAAAATTGGAAATTGTTGTCTGTCTAATTAAGATGTATTTATACATTTCATGGGTGTGAATTTCACAAGATGTGCATTATAGATTAAAGCAACGGAAACATGCACAACATTTCCATGAAAAGTTATAGAAATATTTTTATTTCTTTATAATTCACATCATTATCCTTTTTGGATGAACTCATGACAGAATTCAAGATTATGTATATTTTATATATATTTACACACTCACGAATTTATCTAAAAGGAATACATGATAGTTATATTTTTGTGAAAATATTTGACATTAATGAAGAGAAAATTTGACGAGCTCACCTATGATGCAAAATACTTAATGTGGGTCTAATATTAACCACCTTACCTCTTGCGATTCACGTGAATTATTATTCGAAAATTTTAAGTGTACCACTATCCAGAAGAGAGAATCACTAATATGAATTCTATATAATCTCTAACAAATAATATTTGTTGAAAAATGATTCATTTAATATATCACAATCTTTGAAGGATCGTTAACAAACTGTGATAATTTTCCATCAAACTCAATATGATTGACTGAATTTAAGATTTTAATATATTAAATCAGTTACAAAATATTACTTGATTTTACATTACATAAAGTGTTTAGAGTTTTCTGCATTATTGCAAGCAGAAAAACATAATTTACTCATAATGAAATACTATGGTTCAAACTAGTGCCTGAAGCATGTGTTATATTTTTAATGATAAACAAGAGGTCCTAGTCGAGCAAATTAAAATTGATCTTATCGAGGTGATTGAGACAATCCAAATTTGATTTGGCGGAGCATTAAGGTTAAACACATCACAATAATGACCAACAAATTATAAAATGAATTAAACAATATTCAAGCACAAAACACAAGTTCAATTAAAAAATTAACAACTCTCCAGAAGCAGAATTGCTTTAAATATGAATATAATTGTCGTTGGTCTCATATACGTCGTACATCAAAACACTTGGTTGATATCATAAGGTATAAAAGAATGAAAAAGAAAATGTACGTATCAATGGTGAATCATGTCATATGTATTTGCCTGAAGTAAAGAATTTTTTTAACTATAACAATTATGACCTTTTGAGGTTTGAACTCATAGATTATGAGATGATCAAGTGATATTAATTTGTAAAATATTTATTTTTCTAAAGTTAGAAGTTGTGCCTGAAGCACGTAATACATTAAAAGTAACAATTCTTTTTCTTTCTTTCATGAAATTGTGTCAGATGTAATAAAGTGGTTGTATTTGTTAAATTATTTACATGTTGCAATGATTTTAAAGCTAGTAGATCCAAAAATATGTAAAGTATAACATGAGAAGTTGAGTTATTTGGGCAACATAGATGAGCCTTATTCCCTCTTTAATTCACATGGATAAATTTGTGAAGCTTACTTGAAGGAAATTCTTTATGACATTCATATACTAAAGTTGGAATTAAATCTCCAAATATCTTCAAGAGATTTAAAGAAAAATATTGATCGAATTTTCTAGTTGTCATGACCAAGGTAAAAATTTTATTGATGTATCCATAAATTGGAATAAGAATAAATCCATTATACAATTGTTTCACTAAAACTATAAGAGCTCAATTTTGACTACTCGATTAAAGTCAATTGGAATAATCTTGAGAAACATACATCAGATAAGTGGAACATCAGAGTCTTTATGTTCACACTCAGTTAATAATAATTTATTTATTATAAAATTGCAACAATTATTTTGCTAATTGGGGAACATAAAATTATTTAATTCAATTCTGGCTCCTGCATATCATTATTACATAATACCCCCTTATAACTAGTGGTTAATCAAGGCCAGAAGCCTTTACATTTCCCATCTACAACTATTAAATTGTGCAATTTACATTTTATAATTATATCACCACAACTGCGTACCTTAATGGACATTTAATGATAAATCCATCTATCTTTACATAAAGTTGTTCAACTTCCGCTTCTGACTCTTCTTCTTATGAGTAAAATACCTCTGATTCCGGACTGTCAACCGGTGTGTATGGCTGTTTCCTCTTTCTCAAGTTCTCTCTGACAAGTGCATCAAGCTCTAGGTTTAGTGGTTCAATAGGGAGTCCACGTGACCTAGTGATCATACACTTGTTCTCACATAGAAGATTAGAATAGTTTGGATCTAAATTAAAAATAAAAGCAAATAAAGTTTAACGTCCTACAATAAAATAAATCACTATAGAATTAAATATAAATCTATAAAATATCACCGACAACGGCGCCAAGAACTTGTTCACTATTTTATTTCACCCTCAGGGATCAATTGTAGCGCGTGTACCAGTATAATGTAGAACCCACGGGATAATTTTAGATCTAACAAAATTCTATAAACGATAATTTCAATGTAAGACAAATTCTGGGGGTTTTTGAGAAGATAATTAATTAAACTAAAAATAACTAAAATTAATAATTAAACTAATGAGAAGGAAATAAATCACGCAGAGAAAACGATTAAGAATTAAAGAATAGAGTATTGGTAATGCTAAGGCAAGTCAGCCTAACTATGTGACTGATTATTCTAAACTCAAACTAATTACATGGATACGTTTATAAGAGGATCACTAAGCCTAGTTAAACCACCTTAATCGGGTAAGATCTAAAACTTATAATGAGCTGAAAAACTTAGGATCGATTATGAATTATCTCTCACTCTCTTTAAAGGTACTTGCGCTATTTCAGCTTTCCCTTTCTAGGTATTAAATTATTAACACATTTGTCTCCTTATCAATTATCTAATAATGAATTTTACCAAGTAATTAGTATTCCAAATTGATTGTCTAACTATCTTAAAAATTATAGGCTAATCCTCTAAGACTGCCATAGGAAACAACAATTATAATGCAGAAAAAGATAATCATATTAACTACCCAATTAGTGATACCGTCATGAATAATCAAAGGAATCAAAATTCAAAACACAATAATTTGAAGTCTCAAAATATCTTCCTTAATATGGAAATAAATAATCTAAAATACAAGAAATCCAAGTCTAGGGCAATTAAATCACATAGTCAAAACTGTCTAAAGCCCTAACACTACCAACAAAGAACTTAGCCCATGGAATTACGAGGGCAAATCACAAAGATGTAAAATACCCCAACTATTGTTCTAAAATAATAAAGATAAATAATTAAAAAATAAAGAACCCTTATGGATGAATCCTACTCTTCAATCACTGTCTTCGCTAGGATCTCCATCTCTGATCCAAGTAGCAACTCCGATCGTCTCTCTGGTGGATGGAAGTAGGGCAGAGGAGGCGTGTTTGTTGTGTGGCTTGAATGTGTCTTTTTATGAATGGAATCAGGCTGGAGCTTTAATAATTCACATGATGGGACTGGGCCAAAAATAAATGATGTGGCATTTAAATTTGGCCGCTAGGCACTCACATGGCAACGTGCTTCCTCACATGGCAGCTTGCATGACAATGAGTTCCCTAACACGGCAGCTCGCACGGCAACGTGCTTCCTCACACGGTGGCAGGCTTTGTCACATGGTGGCCACATGGCACGGCCACTTGGTAACTACTGAGTGGCCTTCGGCGATAATCCTCATGCTCAGAAATGGCCGGGTGCTCTCCCACTTGTCCTCATCGCTTCTAGAATCAACTCTCAGCCAAGCCCGACAAAAAATTGAGCAAAAAAACTGCTCACTCGCCGCCGCGCATGCTTCGGCAGCCTGCGCGACTCCACGGTTTTGAGCATAACTTCTTCATACAGACTCCTATTTGTGTGATTTTTATGCTCAGACGATGTTATTTTCCTTGGATTTCTATAAATATAAAGAACTCACAAAATGTCTTAACATTAGAAGGGGGAACAAGTCATGAAAAATGGCATAAATTGTGATGGGTAGGAACAAGTTACGCGACTTCATCGTTTTGATCATAACTTCCTCATATGAACTCTGATTGAGGTGTTTCTTAAGCCAAAATGATCTTCTCTTCCGTGGCTTTCCAAACATATATCACACAATCAATTTCCAATTTCACAAAAACACATAAAAACTACGGAATATAGTCCTCTGTTTGCTTGCATGTAGCACAAGTTCACCCTTCATTCGAACTTTACATTTTTTTTATCCTTTTTCCTATAAAAACATAACAAAATACCTCTCAAGCACCTTTTAGTCAATACTAATTAAAAGTATTAATATTTGTGCAAATAATACAATTATACACTCAAAGAGGTATCAAATTGTACTCAAAAGTACATGAATTTTCACTCTCATCAATAGTACGCCGTCCTTTGGTTTTGATATTTAATTTGGTCACTTGCCGAAGCTACAATAATATCCTTAATACTTGAGGATTAATTGTGTGCAAAGAAAACACGTAACAATGGTAATGCTGTAAGAAATGGCATCTACATGATCTTTTCGAATGAGGGTCCAACTACTTCTTATCAGACTATTGTGGATTGCTTCATGCAGGACTACTTATAACTTGTGGGAGAAGAGGTACAATTGGCTGATATAGTGGTTCCCAAAGTGATTGATTTGGAGCCGAAGATCTCTCCTGAAGAGGCTACTTTGTTGGAGAAACAGGTGACAACAGATGAAGTAAAGACTGCACTGTGGTTGATCAGTAAAAATAAGTCTCCAGGTCCGAATGGGTACACTTCATTATTCTTTCAAGAGGCTTGGAATGTGGATGGAAATGATCTTACAAATGAAGTTTTGGTCTTTTGGAAAGGGAAGCTGCTCAAGCAACTCAATTCCACCTTTGTATCCCTAATTCCGGAATCTACTCATCAACTAGGGATGAAAGATTTTATGCCTATTTCATGTTGCAAGGGCCAGAAGATGAAAGATTGTGTGATGTTGGAAGAACAGATCTTCTGAGGATATGGGCGTAGAGCAGACATTATCTCTCCGAGAATGGAAGTGAAGGTGGATATATCCAAAGCCTACGACTCTGTGAACTGGGACTTCTTATTTGATATGTTGCAGGGCCTCAGATTTCCACCCAAATTTCTCAATTAGATCAAGCAATGTGTGAATACTACATCATTCTCACTTTTGATCAATGGAAAACTAGAGGGATTCTTCAAAGGGAGGCGTGGGCTGAGACAAGGTGACCCCATTTCCTCTTTGCTATTTGTATTATGCATGGAATACTTTAGTCGTTAGATGAAGAGTATGGTAGGGTCAAGTGCGTATAGATACCACTCTAGAATTTGTAGAAGAGTTGATGTATCTCATCTGATTTTTTCAGATGATTGGTTAATATTGGGTTATAGAGATACTAACACTGCTTCAACTATTAATTTGGTCCTAAAGTCGTTTGAGAAGGTATCTGGGCTTGCATTCAGTCCTCGAAAGTCTTAACATCTTCACTGAAGGTGTTACTGCTCATCACCTAGCTTAGATTCGCACCATCCTCCATTACAACAGAGGGAATATTCCCTTCAAATACTAGGGCATTCCTATCTGTACTAAGATAATTGTATGCGGCATTTCAAGCCTCTCTTGGATGACATAAATAACATGATTTGGAAATGGTCTTCAAAGTTATTATCTTTCACAATAAGACTTGAATTAATCACCTCTAGAATCTATGGCATACTTTCCTTTTAGTGTGCGATGGTCAAAGTCCCTAGTGTGGTGATTAGAAGAGTGGAGAGTCTGATTAGAAGATTCCTTTGGGGATCGAGAGCTAGCGCAATGAGTTGGAGAGATGTCATTCAACCTAAGCACAATGGTGTGGCTTAGGGTTGAAGGACATAACTACATGGAACAAAGCTCTTATCGCAGCGGCCTTATGGGACATTCACAGTGAGGCCACTTCCCTGTGGGTGAGATGGATCCATTCAGTATACCTCAACGATTGTGAGTGGATGGTGGTTATTTCGGGTGGAAACATTTCTTATCTATGAGGAACCATAATCCGCTTAAGGAACAAGATAACATGCATATAGGGGGAAGAAGAGACCATTGAGTAAATTATACAAGGATGTGTTCGTGGGAAATTTCTACCTTCCTTAATGTATCAAAAAGTGAGGAAAGAGGAAATTAAGGATGCCTCATTTATGTACAAATAGATTTGGCACAATGGATAGTGCGGAAGTTTCAGGTTGTGGCTTCTACATAGAGGGAGGGTGTACATAAAGGATAGACTGTGGAATTTTAATGGGGACCTCAATTGTGGATTCTGTGTTGGGAGTATGAAAACACAATCACACCAATTCTTCCAATGTACATACACCCTACGTATATGGGATATTTTGAGGAGTGGGATTGGATGGAGGAGACGCTTCATTTCAGTCATGGATGGGTTTCAAAAGATAAATGCAGACGTCAGGAGCAACAATGAGGTTCGGAGGCTTTTTGTCATCAGCTTTTCATCCATGGTCTACAACATATGGATAGAAAGAAATGTCATATTGTTTAGCCCGAGGATGCTATCACCTACTTGCATTGATGACAAGACATTGACTCATATAGTTTGTTTGTATTTGTACTATTAATGTTATACACCTCAAGACTATGGCTAAGGTAGTAGAGGAGAGGTTTATTTTTTGCATTATACTTACTGTATATATTTTAACCGTTGGAATTGAAATAAAATTTACCCATTTCTATAAAATAAAACCACCATAAACCCTAAACTCTAAAAACTAAACCATAAACCCTAGTTTAGGGCTTACGTATCCTAAACCCTAGTCTAGAGTTTAGGGTTTTAGGGGGTTTGAGTTTTAGGGTTTAGGGAACTAGTGTTTTAGGGTTTAGGGGTTTTGAGTTTTAGGATTTTAGGGTTTTAGAGTTTATGGTTTTAGGATTTACGATTTAGGGTTTTACGGTTTAGGATTTCAAATTTCTTACGCAATGAGTTAAGGTGATATTTGAATATTGGTGTGCAATGGCTTTTCAGTCGTCTTTTTTTCTTTATGAGTATTGCGCAAAAGTGTGCAATATCATTAAAATGGTTATGACTAAATTTCAAATATGCCAGAACAGTTGAAAAATGATAAGCATACAAATCTCTTCTTTCATACTAACTCATCTAGATTTTAAATCCAACAATTCTATAAAGCCAACAATTGTGCATATTCCAATCGATTAAAAATGAAATAAAATACAACAAAAAGTAGAAGTGTAAACAGAAACATATATACTCTTGTGTTCATTGAGTCGTTGTTTACTCGTGTGCTAATTTTAACGTTGAGCACTTTTCATTTAGAAACGTCTTTGATTTCAGATGAGCGTATAATCTTTTTTATTTTAGTGTGAGATTGAATTTCTTTAAACAAATATTGATCGCTGGAGATTTAACAAAGATAAAGTGGTTGTTGCTGTTGAGAAAATTGCGTTTGCTATTTTTATGCTATTTTTATCTGATTTAATGCACATTAGTGTTAAAAAATAATCGCTAGAGTTTTAAAAGAGAGGTAGTGGTTGTTGATGTTAGAGAAATATGCATTTGCAATTTTTACCTTATATAGTGCACATATATTATGTTCAATTTAATTATTATTAAGTGCAGATGTTAAATATTAATCATTGTGAATAAGGGAAAGCAGGAAAAATAAAAGATGTTATGTATTAATCGGTAATTATATTAGATCAATGTATTTATTAGTAATTAGACTATAAATTCGCATACCTATCAGTAATAATACCAAATTTTTATTTTTAGATTTTTTTAACTAATTATGCGTGTTTTCTTAAATAATTATCACTTTTCATAAAGTATAAGGGTATAACATTTTGTTTTAAAGTGTATACACTTTAATTAATAAGGGTATTCTTTTTTATTAAAAAGATCAACTGAAATATGAATAGTATAAATGTTTGATTAAAAACATTAATATTTTCCAAAAAATTAAGGGTACATATTTTTATATTGAAAGGTACATCCTCCGTCCTTAAGATTGTTTACTCTTTCCACATTTGTTTATCCCACATAATTGTTCACCCCCTAAAAAAGAAAATATTATTCTAATATAGCACCTAAAAAGTTCACATTAATTTAAAAAATGACATAATTTCTTTCCACACATAACATACTTTATTTATTATCGAAAAATATTACATTATCCTTAAAACTCAATAAAGTTAGTCAAAAAATATCTTTTTTTAATATCCGTGATACAGTAAATATGAACTATCTTTGGGGACGAATGGAGTATATCATTTAATAGTAAGACAAAGGCTCGGGTGAGACCGTCTCACATGGATTAAAACCGTTTTAGTCCCATAACTTTCTTCATGATTTTTTTCAGTCCCAAGAAAGATAAGTTTATCAAATTAGTCCCACCGGCGAAGAAATAGGGCAAAAACGTCCTATTTTCACCAAAAAAACGCTGAAATCACCGAAAAAAGCCATGTGATGGCCGGAATTGCTGATTTCCGACCGGGGCGATGACGTGGTGCGGTGAGTCAATATTAAAATATTTTTTTAATGCCAACATGGCATTTATTTATCTTTTCAAATTTTAAATAATTAAAAAACTAAAATTTAAACAAAAATCAATTAAAATAAATATGTTAATAACCTAAAAACTAAAACCGATCAGACAAAAAACGCGTAATTTGGAAGTACGATTTAGCAATTTAATTTGACAAATTAAAATTGACGAAGAAGAAGTACCCTAAGCGAAAAAAAAAATTCGATGAAGAATAAGATCAGAGGGATTGGGTCTCTGATGCGAAATCAATGCCACGCTGATGCGACGGTGAGTGCTCGTCCCATCCAACCAAAGCAGATACCGCTGGATTCGTCGTTGACACTTAATCCTGAGTTGCCACGTGTCCCCGAGTTAAGCTTGGCCCGGAGCGCCTCGACGGTGAGTTTACTCATCGGGCGAGCCCGAAACCCAGCCATGCTCATGTGGGCCCGCCATTTGCCGAACACCTCACATCTCTCCACGCTTTCCTTTCCCTCACTCGCCACCGAGTTCCTCATTTTCCTACCCAGTCCCTCCCCGATCTTGACTCGCTCCGAGTTATCTCTCAACACCATGGCGTCCAATGAGTCGATTTTGATAATCTCTCGACACCGCGGCGTCCATTGAGTCGATTTCAATTAATGCAAGCTCTGCTCTTGGTTCACGATGGGTATTATTAAAAATGTAATAATTTAAAATTTATTATTCATTTAGTTTATTTTTATTTAAGTATTATAAGTTTATAAAATATGATAATATTTTTAAAGAGTAACATTTTTTGTTAATATAAAAAAGTATTGATCAAATTAAATGATTACTTTGTATTTGAATTATGTTATGAATAATTCATGTTAAAAACTTATTTGAGCCCGTCGTGAGAAAAATAAAAAGTGATAATCATTATAATTAAGAAAAGTGATACTTAATTGATGAAAAGTTATAAGGTGATGTAAACTATTTTATGAACACTTTATTATACTATAAATGAAAAGTTATTACATTTAAATAAAAAAATGATAACATCTTTAATAAAAAGTGATAAATAATTACGAAAATAAATTTAACAAAACGTTTACTCATATTACTCCCTTCGTCTCCTTTCAGATGAAATAATTTTCATTTGGATTGTCCCACAAAAGTTTGCACCTACCTCAATTAACCTTTCACATACACTTTAATTACAAAAAAATCTCCGCTACTTAACACATCTAACACACTTTATAATTTATTTATTACAAAAAATATCATTATACTCCAAAAAGTTATATCTTTTATTAATCTTCGAACTGGAATGTGGGCGCAGACTAAAATGGGACAGATGAAGTATAATGTTTTAAAAAATTGTAATATTATTTTTTATTTATATTACAAATTGTTCATGAAATAATTAATTGCACCATTATTAATATTTAAAAAAAATTCGAGTATTACTTTTATTAAAATATTATTATTTTTAATTCATAAAATCTTCGTGTAAGTCTCTCTTTCTAGCGTTTGCCTTTAAAACAATTTACTACTCCCGCACGTCACATGATCACAAGGGTACGTTATTAATTAATTAATCACATGGATGCGGCTCGGATTCTCTGCCCCATTTTGGTGCATCATCTTCTGTGTCACACGTTATGTGATTGACACGTAAGATGGGGAAACAAATCCAACCATTGCCCCTAGGGTTTAAGGATTATGGTATAGTTTCTCTCTCCTACGTGTCGTCAATCTAAAAGTGTGGCACAGGAGATGGTGTACCAAATGGCGCAGAGAATCCGTTGTAGGAAATAAATCCAAGAAACCTTAACCCTATTATGATTAACAAGATTTACACCATAAAGCGGAAGCGTACCTTTATCCCTGGAGTTGTTAGACAAAATATAAACTCGGAGATCGGTAAGTATTATGGTCTTCCTCAACTAAGTCGAACATGGTATTCCCTTCTCCCATCGGGAGGGATTACACATCACAAAAGTTATACTATATTATCTAACTAAAATTTCAATGTATGATATTTTTATTGTTAACCTGAATCCCAAAGGCGAAATAATATGTTTAAATATTATGTTTGAAACATAATATTGACTTTTTAAAATAATTTACTACTCGGATACATAGTATCAGATGGTGAGATGGGAACGTTATTAATTATAATCACATGGGTTCGTGATTAATAATATAAGAAGTTGAATGTTATGCTACATAATCTAATTAAAATTTCAATGTATGATATTCTTATTGTTAAAGTGAATCCCAAAGGAAAAATAATATGTTTAAATATGATTTTTGAAACACAATATTGACTTTTTAAAATAATTTACTACATGGATACATAATATCAGATGGGAACGTTATTAATTATAATCACATGGGTTCGTGATTAATAATATAAGAAGATGCTCCACACTCCGAATAAAAATTGACACAATTTTCTTTTATATTTATTTCATAACAATTGATACGTTTTTTTGAAATAAAACTACAATCAATATAATACATATAATATACTTTACAATTTACACTACAAAATACTATTTTTTACTAATGAAATATTCCGTTGGTAAAAACTTTAATTCCCTTATTAAATGGGGGTAAATGGATTAGCAACGGAATCCGTTGGTAAATTTTTTTTTGGTAAAGTGGTGATTGATAAATTTTTAGCAATGAAAATTCAATGCCGTTGGTAAATAATTCCGTTGGTAATTGTTGCTAATAATTTCGTTGATAATTCGTTGGTAATTACCTTGCTAATTCGTTGGTAATTACCAACGGATTTAATTCAGTGGTAAAATAGAAAATAAATCCGTTGGCATTCCGTTGCTAAAATAAAATATCATTTTTGTTGCTAATCAGTTGCTAATTGCCAACGGATCGAATTCCGTTGTTAAAAAATAATTTTTTTGTACTGTTATTTATTATACTAAAATACCACACTACTCTTAAAAAATACATTTCTTAACTCGGTTCGGATCTCCTGTTACATTTTGGTGTTACATCTCCTGTTACAAACCGTTGGATGATTAACACGTAGGATAAACTATTCTATACCCTAAAAATCAACCCTAAGAGGAAAGGTTGAAACTTTCTTCTCCACATACGTGTCACTCATCTGACGCGTGTAAGAGAAGATGTAACATCAAAATGTAACAGGACATCGAAGATCTTCTTAACCATGCCCAAAAAAAAGTGTCAAATATTTTGGGATGGAGGAGTATTGGTAGGTGGAATAAATGAGAGAATCGTAATTCCAAGTATTGGTTGATTAGCGGCACTTTTATAATATTTTGGTATTACATATTCTATTATAAGTGTTAGACGAGTGATACATGTGTATAGAAAGAAATTTCAACATTTAAGATTAATATTTTCGTTTTATGGTATAATATTTGTATCTCACCTACATGATATTCATCAAACAATTCGCAATGCCTGATCCGGATCCGCATTTGATCCGAAGTCCATCCTTGAAGTGGATGGTGGTGGAGGAGCCGGTCATGGAGAGGAGCATCTACAACGTGAGGTATATGATGGAGCACGCGCGCGTTCGCGAGAAGCCGTTCCAGGTGCAAGAAGCGTACGGTGAGAACACGTCCGATGAGAAGAGACCCGTGACCTTAACTTTTTCAAAAGAAGTGAACACAACTCAAATCTTTCAACAAGGGCGTTTCCGTCACGGTCGGCTTAAAAACCACCATCAAAGTTGGCGTGCCATTCATAATCGAGGGACATATCGACGTCTCCACCTCCACGACAGGGTCGTTCTTGAGGGGAGAACAGGAGCAGCAGAAGCAGACGGTGCAGGGTTCGTACGTTGCTCAGGTGCCGCCGCGGAGTAAGGTTAAGGTTATGTGCATCGCCACGGAAGGCAAGTACAGTGTTCCCTTCAGCTACACGCAGCGGGACAAGAGATTTAACGATGGCGAATTTGTTGCCACCGACCACGTGGATGGTATCTTCAATGGCGTCAGTTACTACAGCATCAGGTTTAAGGAGTTTCCACCCGAACTACTCTGAACATCATTTCCTATCTACCCGGTTCGGATAGTTTGTGCCATTTTGGTTCATTATTTTCTGTACTGTGCAATTGGATGGACGGCACGTATAATGAGTAATGCACAGATGATGCTAAAAAATGATGCAAGGATACGCGGTGTTCTATCCACCTATCTTTGTATTGTCACTTAATATTAATGTTTCTTTCAATTTTTTTCTTCCTCCTATTTTCTAGGCCAGGGTTTTTTTCATCAACTTCTTCAAGGATGGTTTTTTCCCTCCATAAAAATGTATTGCATCTAAACATCTATCAATAAAATCTCATTTTAATTCATATATAATTCTTTTTTCTTATTAAATACACACCCCTATTATTATTTAATTAAAATATATATTTTTAAAAAGTCTAAATTATCCTTTATTTATTAAAAACACACCCTGAATAAATTATAAATTATGGGATCCTTTAAATACAAATCCTTTTTTTTTATTAAATACGTATCTTTTAGAATTAAAATATATTTTAGATATAATTATATAAACCCTAATATAATAGGGTAGAAAGATCTTCAAGATGATGTAATTTCATATATTCTTTTGAGCCCTTCATTCTTCCATCCATTTTATTTAAAATTCTTAAAATTCAGAATCTAAAATCAATGATGATTTTGTAATGTTTCTGGAAATCAATTACTAATCTCAGCAATTCCCTTAAATTTAATTTAAATTGAGAAAAATGCACTTTTAGTTCCATACAAAAAATCTCATTTTAATTTTGGTCCTTAACCTTTTTTTTGTCCCAAATATTGCAATTTTAGTCCTGGTGGTTAGTTTTTTTGACAGAAAAGTTAAATCCAACTTAAAAAAAAATTGAAAGAAAAAAACTTTAACTCAAAAAAAAAAAAAAACAATTGAGAAGCAACTGGATTAAATCAAAATTAAGGGTAATTCTGGGGTGCACCTGGTGCACCGATGTACCCCAAGTTTATAGCTTAAAGTATGTAGTGGGGTAGTTTTTTAATTTTAAAAAAATTAATTATTTTATCTTTTTTAATGGTTGAGATTGAATTCTAATATAATCTAATGGTTTAAATTGTATAGGTGCACCGGTGTACCCGGTACACTTTAGTTGAGCTCCAAAATTAATCATAATCCAAATAAAGGTCTGATATCATCGTAAACGGAAGTAACAGCTATTGAAAAACATTAAAACCTAAGGTAGGAGAAATCGGAAAACTGGTACTGGGCTTAGAAGCCGAGCTTGGTGCGGCGCTTTGCGTTGTAGCGGATGGTGTTGTCGGTGCGCATCCGGATCCAGCACGGGATCGGCCTGTTCTGTCTCTGCTTCTTCGCCAACTTCTTCTTAATCATGAAGGTCTTGTGCCATGGCATGGTTAATCGATTCCGACGGTGCTGCGGCTGCACGATACAGCTGGATACAGGTAAAGCGCAGCGGAATATGGATTCAATCTCAGTAACCCCACTACCATTTAACCCCTTCTCAATCTAGTCGTACAGCCTGCCTTCGGTGAGATTGTCAGGTGGCCATGGCGAATATGGAGAGGACCAGGCCAACGACGGTGAAATGTAACAGGGCGAGGCCAAACAAATTGTTCTTTGCAACTGACCTCATCTCCCCCACCCTCCATTTCTCAACTTGCTTTCCACCGCCAATACTCGTGGGGCTCTGTCGGTTGGGGTGGTGGCAGGATAGGAGGTCGGAGGCTGAGAGACTGCAGGAAAATATGGCTTCCTTGCCTTAAATCTGGTATCCCGTAAATCTTTCTCGCTTAGATCTTTCTTTAGAGAGAGAAGGGAGAGGGAGAGGGAGAGGGAGAGGGCCGGTAGATCTGATGGGCAAGATCTTTCTTTTTGTCCATGGTACAGGCATAGTGAGAGGAGAAAGGGGTTGGAGATTTGGGTTAAGAAGGAGAGGGGTTTAGGTATGAAATTACGAGAGAGGAGGAGAAAGGGTTGGAGATTTGGATTAAGAATGAGGGTTTTAGGTTTGAAATTACGAGAGAGGAGGGAGGGCTTCCTTATTTCCACCACCACTGCCGGCACCATCGGTGAAAATTTATTATACAGGGGGTTGAGATTAGGGTTGGAGAGGGAGGGAGGCTGACTGGTTTAGGATGAAAAGGGGATTTCAAAATCAAAAGAAATTTAAAATATATCTTTTAAAATTAAATTAAAGAAAATTATTATATATGTAACAGCCACATCACTTCTCCGTTAATTTGATGACATAATTCAAAACGGGACCAAAAGTGTAGTGAAAAGGACCAAAAGTGAAATGAGACCTTTCGTACGGGACTGAAAGTGCATTTTTCCCAATTTAAATTTGAATACCTATATTCACACACACACACACATTTGGGGATAATTTAGCAGCAATGAATCGCTTCTCAATAATTAGATCGTGCTTGGGCGGCGCCGTCGTCTGTCGTGGAGGAAGAAAACAAATGCATTGGAAGCCGGCACTGCAGACTATCTCGGAGGATTATCCGACAAAGTTTGCCGGCGGTTGATTCTGATAACTAGAAAAAATGGATAAAAACCACAAACAGATCTGCGCCGCCGCCATATTGTCATGGGAAGAGCTCTTGGTCATCTTCCCCTAAAATCATTACATCCATTTTCAATCCATTGCCTATTCTTGCACCTTGCAATTGAGGAATTTAATTTATGAAAAATGAGAGTTTTCTCTCTACATTTTTTACGGTGTTTTAAGAATAAGTAGAATATAAAGCTTTACTATATTATCATTATTTACTACATTTATATTGGATCAATTGAAGCAGAAACTAAAAATTTACATATAATTTATTCGAGAAATTGAAGAATTTACATTTTATATTGTCTTATCTGATCTGGCCTTTATAATTTTCATTTTTTAACTACTCTTATTTCCATTTTTTGAATTCATAATAATGTAGTAATATTTAGGAAAATTTTGATATGGTAGTGAATTAGGGGTTTAATATGGATGTGTATGATTTTAGTTTTAATAGGGTATTTCTAGAATTTTTGGGGGTGTGTATATAATAAAATTAAGAAATTAAAAAAAATAAAAGAGTGTGTATTTAATAAAAAGGGGTGGGTATTTAACAATACTCTTAATCTATATCTACTAATATAGTTTTGTGATGCTCACTTCATTCTACTTGCATAGTTGCATGTATATATTAATTCATCATAATTAAAACCAACAATTGCACCACCCCTAATGAATTGATCATACTCCATTAATATATAGAGGACCAAAGTATGAATTCATGTGTGCACAGGAATTAATCATTTACCCAATTATTTTGAGGGCCACCTGTAACGTTTTCGACTTGTTACTTTTTTTTTAAAGTCTTTATACTAAAAGCTAAATTATCCAATCTTAAATAAATCTAATCCCATCAAGATAATCTATTCCAATTTCCACGTGGTTGCATGTGAGAAATGAAAACTTGCCTTAATTAGTTCTGTTAGCAATCAACAAATTCACCTTGACCTTGCTATTATCTGCACAACGTAAACACCAGGCAAATACGTGATGATTGTAGGAATCTCGTGAATTTAGGGTCCATTTATAGCATGGTTCCATATAATTATGCTTGGTTTGAGTGTTTAAGTGCCCTAGATTGCTCGATATTTGTAAATATTTGGAGAATTGGTACTTTGTTGGAATTTGTATGATTTTCAAGTATAAATGGATTCTAGAAGTGAAGAGGAAGATGTAGGAAAAAGCGGATCTCAATTCGGAGTTAAAATGAGGAAGAACGAGCCAAAAGAGTGAAGTAGGTCGAAGTTGTCACAAAAATTCGACCTACATCATAAAAATTCGAGCGATTTTTTTTGAATTTTCTAGAAAAATAGTGGCGAAACAGAGCATCAGAGGCTAGGCACGCCGTAAGGAAAATTCGACCATCAGTGATCGGTGTCATTTTCACCTAGGTTTTAATGTCTTTTTACTATGTATTTTTGTGTGTTTTTATTCATTTTGTATATCTTTTGGTAGTGTTTTATGTTCATATGGAGATTTGTACTTTGAAATGATAAATGTTTGATTTTCATGATTAAGTGCTTTAAATTGCGCGATATTTGTAAATATTTAGAGAATTGGTACTTTGATAGAATTTGTGTGATTTTCAGGTAAAAATAGATTCTAGACGCGACAAGGAAGTTGTGGGAAAAAACAGAGCTCAATTCGGAGTTGAAAATTGTTGAAAAATGCACCAACTCGACCCGAGCTCTACCAAAAGTCAGTTTTTTATGTGCACGTGTTCTAGAAGCTTCCTGGGGGTATAAATACATGTTTTGATCAAAAAAATCGGGAGAAATCATTCTAGATCAGCACCACACACACTTTACACCACATATTCACACACTAACTCCATTCCATCCATTTCCATATCCTTCATCCATCCAATCTGCTTGTTCTCCTCAAATACATATACCATTCCATCAATCCACCAATCTAAGAAGGGAAGATCATTAAGAAGTGAAGATTTGAGCTTGTTGAAAGAAGGGAAGTCAACTTACCTTTGATTTGTGATTTTGTTTATTATTTGGCTCAATTGCAGCATGCCATGGATTGCATTAATTTTATTATAATTTGTAGTGGCTAAAATTAAATTTTTGCAGTTTAATACTTTAACCATTAATATAAAAGGTAAGTAAATATATTTTAAAACATTTTTTCGTGAATAATAGTATTCTTTTTAATTTAATAATTCAATTTTGAATAATATATTTTAAAATAAAATATATTTTATGTAACGAACTATATATATATTTTATATTATATAATTACATTAAATTAATTTATTTATTTTTTAAAAAATATATATATTAAAAAGTATGTAATATATTTTTCAAATATGGGTTATATATATGTGTGTGTGTGTATATAACATTTTAATTAATATTCATCTTATAAATATGGAGTATTAAATATACCACTCCATTTTAAATGTTGTGTAAATAATTTATGTACCTAAATGTTACTTAAAAATGTTTCTTATTTATAAGTGTTATATTATAGTGTTACCTTCTTAAAAATATTAAATAAAATATGTTATATATATAAAAGTATTATATACATGTGTTACATATTAGAAAAAGTGTTACATGTATCTGTTACTTATATAGAAAGTGTTAAAAAAATATTGTTACATTTCATAATAATTTTAAAAGTGTTACCATTTTGTGTTAAATAAATTGTAAGTGTTACTATGAGTTGTTATTTAATGCTACTTATGTTGTAGTGAATCCAATCTAGCAATATGATTGGTTAGGGATTATGTTAATTTTGCACACCACATATTTGATGAAATGATTGTTATGAATATTTTCTATCATGAATGCTTATTTCTCATCTCATATATGATTTGTGTGGTTAAATTCTCTATTCATAGTGTTAGGATGGTCATTCCAATGTTATGCCTATGTTTTTAATTGAATCATTTATTGCATGAGGTGACTATATTAGTATGTGTGGAGTTTGGTCATAACCTTCATGTGCTTAGAATCTCATGATAGAACATTATTGATAATTACTTGTGAAAGTGTTAAATATGATGAGGGGACCCAAGCCAAAACACACTTGACCTTAGAAAGGGAACATAGGAAAACTTCCCTGCCTATTAGAGAAAATTCTTCGTGATAATATCTCTATACCAGTATATTAATATCCATAAGTACCTATAGGAAGAGTGAGGATTGGAGACACTCTTTGAGTGCCCTTAAAATCATAACATGATGACCTTCATTTCATGTGTATGTGTGAGTCTACATGAGTCTTATCCATGACGTTGTTTGCCTTGCGTACTTCTTAGATTGCTCACCTTCATCAATTTTTCCATCACATATGTACATGTTCTATATTTAATTGCTTTCTTAGTTAGTTTGTAGTGTTAAAAAACCCCTCCTTTTATTGATTATCCATTACGGCTATATTATAAAATTTTCACTTGGTCACTACGGTCTACTACGCGATAGAGTACGCTTGCTCTAATCAATTTTACCAAAATTGAAATCAAGTTCAAGCAGCACAAAAATTTGATCGAATTTTTCTGAAATTTGCCACCTATCTAAAAAATTAGTTTTAATTCCCATTATGGATACTTTTTCCCCATGTTTGACTGAGGGAGAATTGGAGAAGACCCAAATTTGTTATACACACACTCATTCACCATTTTCACACACACACACACATTATTATCTCCAATCCATTTTCCACCCAATTTTCACTCAATTACTCTTCAATTTTCATGGATCTTCACACTTTCCATCTACCCATTACACATTTATGGAGTATTGAGGCTTGAGAAGGGAAAATTGCAACTTGAAGGAAGGATTCAACCCAAATTCAAATAGGGAAGAAATTTATATTTAATTTGTATTTTCTTTGATTTGTTTGCAACAAAGGATATTTGTAAGCATTGTAATTATGTTTTCATGATGTTTGTTGTTGGCTAGACCTCTTGTGAGGCTAGTCACTTGATGGATTAGGGATCTATGGATTTTTTAAATTTTTAATGGTTTAATTTATTTGATTTTGAAATTTCTTACATGATCTATGATTTACTTGATTCATTTTATGATGTGTGTGGTTAAATTCTCCATTCATGATGTTAGGAAAGCCATTCCAATATTATGCTTAGGGATTTGATTGAATCATGTTGTAATATGGATTTTGTATGTTAGTATGTGGTAGCAATTAGTGTACTTAGAACATTTATGTTGGAACACTTAACTGGTTTATTATATTTGGTTGATTAATTGAGTGAGAATACTATTCTTATGATCATAGTATCTTCTAAGGGAATTGAGAGTGAGATACAATATAATGTGCTTGAAACTTGTAATGAGTTGAGAACTTAATCACATTGGCCAAAGGGATTGGGGGAATATATGTGATTGCTTCTATTCCATTATCATTGATGTTTATCATTTGAATCTAACATATCTATGTTATGTCCTTGATCTTGATTGTGGTGAGCTTTGCTCCTCTTTAGATTGTTACTTCATCCATCTCACATTCATCCATTCATCCATCTATCCACCCTATCTTGTATCTTTTATATTGCTTATTTCTTTTGTTTATTTTTATTTTATTTACTTTCATATCTCCCATCTTATGTTAGTCCTTATAAAATCACAATAAACTTTAGATCGCTTTAACTCTAAATTGCTTTGTTTCCCATGGATTGATAATTAAACATGGTTGCCCGTGGCTACAACGAACGATAAAGTTGTACACTTGCTCTATAAATCCCATAAAGAAAATTGCGATCAATATGCACAAGTATAGAACTGTACAAAAAACATATTGTAGAAAATGGTAGATGTCTGTAGACAGCGTTGGTCGCTTTGCCAGACGGCCGGTGTGGAAGATCACCGGCAGTAGTTGGAACGACGATGTGGTGATGGTTGTTTTTGTTGTTTGTAAATGGCGAAAGTCATTTATGAAAATTGGATTAAACCGAAAACACTCATTGAAATAATGTAACCACAATGTCGATAAAATTTCTTCACACCAAGGTGTCTCTGGAAACAAGCCCTAAAGCACGAACGCAATAATCTGCACTTTGTGCAAAATTTATAGAATTGGTTTGATTTCACTCTTTGAAAATAACAATCAAGTTTAATCAAATCTCTTTAATTAAGGGATTGTCTGTTTGAGAGAATTTAAGGATACTCTGCACTTTGTGCAGATATGAAAAAGGGGTTAAAGTAGGAAGGAATCATTGAAATAATGTAGTGGATTATTATATTTTGGATGGTGTGTATGTATTAATAATTTTGACATATGTAATGTATTTAGTAATAACTATCTCTTTTTTCTTTGCCCTTGTTTGATTTAACCAGTATCTATGCTTTTTATTATTATTTTTTTCATATCATTGAATATTCAATTTTTTTTAAAAAAATATTTTGAAAGGTATTAATTATACTTTAAGAGTAACAATTGTGCAAACCCTTATTTTAATCATTTACATACATAAATAGATATGCATGGTATCAATGGTGTGTGTTATGGGTATTGTATCCCAATGTTAAGGGGCCGGAGGCCCAATACTACCAGCCTCAGCAATAATGGAACCCGATCATTCCAAGGCTAATGGACTCGAAAGAGGAACGACTCTTGGATCCTTCTGAGGGCCCAAAAGACAAGCCCAATACAGGAAGATTAACTTACCTGGAAGGAGGCCCAACGGACAAGCCTATAACCACGATGGGACGAGATCGGGATGAAGCTAAGGAGGCTGAAGGATGAAGAACTCCTTAGGAAGGTCACTGGCCGAAACACCTCTCGGTATAACAACAAGCGCCCAAGGCTACATAAGATATCTGGTGAGTCCGAAGAGCGGAACCCCTTTGGTCATCCATCCCATCTAGAGGTCGGATCGACTATCATCGGTACATGAGAAAGTAACGAAATGGCAAGGAACATTATCTTTCCCCTGGAAGAGGTGACATGCATAAGGACAAGAATAACGGTAAGATAAGGCTCTCTAAACATCACTCTCAGTTAAAGGACAACATTCATAAGGTATGTTCCTCCTCACCACCAATGAAAGATGAGCACAGGACAAAAGGAGGTCTCAAACCACCTGCAATTGCCTGCTATTGTCTGCAAACGCCCACAAACAACTGCAGCATAGTATTCCTTCACCGTCTTTGTTTGTCTCTAGCCAGATGGCACCATCCAATTGGCTCACAATTAGGGTTGTTGTAGGTATAAAAAGCTTCTCTCTTAGGAGAGAGGCAGGTTACTCATTTTGTATTAGGCAATACGCTTGTTAAGAGAGAAGAGAATTCTATATCATGAGTGTTGTTATTGGGAGTAATAATAAAAATGGTGAAAGTCTTCGCTGGGATCTCATCTCACCTTGATCTCTCATGTTTGATAGGTTTGTTCTTACTATAATTAAACACTAATCCATCCATCATAAATCTTAATTATAACTTGCTAATAACAGCCATCAACAGTTTGCGCTGTCTGCGGGAACGCTTCCCCTATTTTATTTTTTTCTTCGGTGTATATTTTCCTTTTCGGAATCTAGTTCTTTTTTGTTTGTTTTACTGTAATGATGAGTGAGATTCTATTCGATAGTTCTAGAGCTCGTCGGAAAATAACTAGATGTGGAAATAATATCTAAGTTCAGATACCCGAAACAAGGGTAGTTACTCTAGCAAAATCCATTCCTGTTCTCATACTGGGTGATCCAGAAAAGACAAGAGAAATGAATGAAAAGATTTGACATGTTATCCAGGAGTATACCGCCAACGTGTTGGATTGTATATTAAAAGCCTAACCTTAGTATGAATAATATTATAACAATATTTGAAATGAGAATCATTAATCAAATGATTGCATGTCGATGCAATAGTCCGTATACTTTATACTGTAGATAATATGGTGTGCAGCGACGCACGAAAGATCATATTATCAACTTCTTATAAAGTATAAACGGATGCTCACAATCGAGATAGACGGGGACAATCTATCGGGATGGTTGTAGTGTGATTTGGTATTACTTTGTCTTGACTATAAAATTACACTAGTGCACTTTGAGTGTATTGAGCAGGACCTCGTGAGGTTGTTCGATTTATACTGACATTATGAATATTCGTACTCTTAATCTCTATATAATAATCTCGACAAATAATTCAGTTTTTATTTCTTTGATTCATCAATGGGTGAGATTTAATTGTAAATCAATAAGTTGGATGAGTTGGGAGATGGTACTGTGTCTCTATGGTGTGCTGTTGATTGTAGAAAGAAACTATATCCTAACGGAATTGGTTGATGATGTTCCCTTAAAGAACTTATAAGGATTATTATGTAAACCCTGCAGGTGGATTTGATCCGGCATGATAATAAGGTTGAGTGGTACTACTCTTGGAAAAAAGATTAATTAATTGAGTTGTCAGTAACTCATTTAATTAGTGAACATTGTATATCTTAAACACGGGAATATAAATGGGCTCATAATAAGAAGGAGCCTATAACGTTATATGGGATTAAGGTGGCTGTGCAATAATTATTCTTTAGTAGACTGAATTATTATTATTGGACTTAAGTATAAGTTTTAGGCTAAACTTGGACACTTAAGCCCAATGGGAAACACAATCTTAATTTCTCCTCCTAATCCCTATTGTAAGTCGGATCGACTATCATCGACTATCATCGGTACATGAGAAAATATCAAAACAGCGAGGAACATTATCTTTCCCTTGGAAGAGGTGACACGCATAAGGACAAGAATAACGGTAAGATAAGGCTCTCTGAACATCACTCTTAGTTAAAGGACAATACTCACAAGGTATGCTCCTCCTCTCCACCAATGAAAGATGATCACGGGACAGAAGGAGGTCTGCAATCACCTGCAATCGCCTGCTATTATCTGCAAACGCCCATAAACAACTGCAGCATAGTACTTCCTCATCATTAAAGACAGTTTGTCTCTAGCCAAATGGCAGCATCTGATAGGCTCACAATTAGGGTTATCATAGGTATAAAAAGCTTCTCTCTTAGAAGAGAGACAGGTTACTCATTTTGTATTAGGCAATACACTTGTAAAGAGAAGGGGAGAATTCAGTATCATGAGCGTTGTTCTTGAGGGTAATAATTAAAATGGTGAAATTCTTCTGTGGGATCTCATCTCTCCTTGATCTCTCGTGTTTGATGTGTTCGTTCTTAGTATAGTTAAACACTTATCCATCCACCATAAATCTCAATTATAACTTGCTAAGAACAGCCGTCAACAATGTGAAATAAATTCTATGGGAAATTTTCTTAATAAAGTTGGTTTCTTGTTTATCAAGCTCAATATTAAAGGTATTATATTTTATAATAAATTTAATCCTGATTCACATAATGTTTGCCTATTAAAAATCCTGCAAAGAATAATAAATAACTCGTGAAAATAGTTGCAATCAAACAGTATTATTAGCAAATTACCTACACTTCCACACTCCTTTTTACAATGTAATACCTCCGTCCCTAAAGACCATTCTTTCTTTCTTTATTTGTTCGTTCCATATAATTGTTAAAAAATCATTTTAATCTAATACTTAAAAAGTACACATTAATTTAAAAAATGACATTCCCTTTTTCTATACATAACATACATTATACTTTATTTATTACCTAAAAATATCACATTACACCTAAAAGTTAATAAAATTAATATCCGTAGTACAGTAAAAATGAACCATTTACGGGATGGAGGGAGTATTATTCGATACATGTTCGAGGTACTATCAACCTTATACAACAAATAACTAAATAAAATTGTTACAATCACATGTAATAATATTAGGCAAAAACTTGTGTTCCCCCGGGTACACACCGTGCTCCCATGATAACACAATAATTTACTCATACTATTATTAGTAAACCTATATACTTCACGCTCCTTTTACTGAATACGATGTCCAAACGTTAAGAAACTTATATTTAATTCAAAAAATCATATACTCCTTCCTTCGGAAATTTTTTTCTTTCATTTTTAGCGTCTCACCTAAAGAGTTTCATTTCATTTTTTACGCATATATATGGGTTCCACATACCCGAACTAATACAATTAAAATATGGGGCCCATATTCCCACTAATACAACTACACACTATACATTAAATAATAATACTCCTAATACACGTGCAAAGAACAAAAGACACTCTTTGAGTGGGATGGAGGGAGTACAAAAGTTTTCAGCTTTTTATTGTTTTCCATCGCAAAAATTTCTATCTTCTAAAATAAACAAAAAGAAAAAAAAATCTAAACTACAATCCTCTCACATACACTTTATTTACATACACAAAAAAATATCCCTACCAAACACACCTAACATATTTTATCATTTATTTATTAAAAAAAAATACTATAATACCAATAAAAAGTTACTCCCTCTATCCCAAATTCATCTTCACATTTACTGTAGATACAAAATTTAAGAAAAGTCACTTTTTGATTTACTTTTGGGGATAGTATGATATTTTTGGCTAATAAATAAATGATAAAATATGTTATGTGTGTTAAAAAGATGATGGTAAATTTGAAAGTAAAGTACATTAGGGGATATTAGTTGGATGTTTTTTCCTTTTATGGAAGTGTGAAATTAAATTTGGGACGGTTCAAAATGAAAAGTGTAAAGTTAAAGTTGGGATGGAGGGAATACATTTCTGAGAAATTTTTAACAATGCCACTTTTAATACATCTTTTTTAAAAATGACACCCATAATAATATTTTTTTATAAACGCCACTTTTTAATTTTTTTGACCCAAATACCCCTTCACTCACATAAAGTAAATTCTCTCTTCTCTCACTATTATTCATTTTGCCTCATTCTCCCTTCTGACTCTATCATTCTTCTTAAAATTTTTTAAAGATTTAGAAAGCAACCATACGAGGAAAGCGACAATGGCACAATGCAACCCAATATGAATTTAGGTTAGTAAATCTTACAATTTATTTTTCATAAACTAAATTTAGGATTTTGTGAAAATAAACATGTGAGTTATGTTGAGATGATGTTATTTTGGTGTTTGATTAGATTAATAAGAATTTTTATATCACCTGACGTGTTTAGAATATTGATTAACACACATATTGTGAATATTTTGGTAAAATCTAAACTTTGAGGTATAAAAATACAATTTGTGAAGAGTTGCGTGACATGTTTCGCGTAACATAGTCACTTGTAAGTCGCACGAATGGTTGCGTGAACAATCACTAGTGGGTCGCACAGTTAGTTGCGTGGTTAGTCGCGTGCATGGTCGCATGAATGGTCGTGTGAGTAGTCGCACGTGTGCATGGTCGCTTAGTTAGTCGCGTGTATGGTTGTATGAGTAGTCGCGTGCGTGGTCGCTTGTCGCACGCGTGCATGGTCGCTTGGTTAGTCGTGTTTATGGTCGCATCTGTAGTAGCATACATAGTTTCTTAAGTAGTCGTGCATAGTCGATTGGTTAGTCGCATGCATGGTAGCATGTGTAATCGCATGAATGATCGCTTGATTAGTCATGTGAGTAGTTAGTCGCGTGCACATGATTTATCAAGCATATAAACAAATGAGGATGCACGTAAATAACGTACATATAATTTTTAACTTTTTTAATATTAAATTTACATTTCAAATTTCAGATAAGATTCCTATTCTATGCCTTTGGGATGGAAAATGGCTACGTGATTCCGGTCAACGGAAATTTGATGGAGAGAAAACTAAGTCAAAAATTGTGTGGGCAAATATAAACAAAAATTATAAAAAATTATTAGACAAAATGTTTGATGTGACCAAAGTTAACAAAAAAAATCATGACATTAAGATGTCATATTTGTTTGGCTATAAATCAAATGGAATTGTGCCTCCTTATTTTGTAAATGAGTTATATGACATGCAACTGTTGTTGATGATGAATAAGAAAAATCCATTGTCTGTCCTTGTGTTCGGAAATTATTATGGCAAGTAGAACTTAAGTGGTTTCTCCTAATTAGATTTTGACTAATTTATCAAGAAACACAATTCTACATGAGAATCATGATGATATTGGTGGTGGCATTCAGTTTGAATGTTGTGCACCCAATAGTTCTTTTGTGATCGAGCATGATTTCTTTGAATCCGGCCAATTGTACGATCAATTGTGCGACCCTATACGCGACCTTTTGTACGGCTGAGTGTGCGACCTTGCATGCAATCTTTGTGTAACTAAAGTGCATTTCCAAGCACTCACGTGACCTGCATGTGAATGGTTGTGCGACTAACCTTGCGACTATCTAGTAAAACATAAGTAATATTGTGAAGTAAACAAACATAATAAATTTTAAAGTCACAAATTAAATTGTCAATACAAACTGAGCATATAAATTACAAAAAATATGTAAACGTACTAAATCCATACAAAGTCTAAGATGGTGAATGTAAAGGTATGAGATTTTTGCATGTTTTTCGATTATGCCTAGTCCAATGGCAATGCGAGAAAGATCTTTTCACCGCCTCTTCTCCTTGAGATAATATTCGTTGTTTCCTCGGTCGACTTGCTGAGACACGCATTCTAGGTGGAAGCACAATAATGTCTTTAGTTTGGTCTGAAATATCCCATTATTCTTCATTCCCAATGGGAAACATAGGTTCAACATATTTTATTATAAGTGCATTTGTGCTATAAAATTTTGATGACAACTCAAATGGAAGAAAATTGCGATTCAAACCAATAGCTAATGCATGTGAATATGGAAGTTGTTCAAGTTTGAAATCTTACGGCCACATTCTCTAGTTCTTAGGTTAACCTGCCTATGTAGCTCAACATCACAAACATAGTATATACTAGTGTCCACGGTTGTAACATCCATAAATCTTGCATCTTGTTTTCGCTAAACAAAACTACCTTAAATGTGACACAAAAGGTCACATACAAGGTCGCATAGTTAGTCGTATACAATAAGTCGCGTACAGGGTCGTACAGTTGGTCGCACAAAAGGTTGCATATAGGGTCGCACAAAAGGTAGCATGGTATTGTGCGACCTTTATTGCGACTTTTTGTGTGACCAATTATGCGACTATATGTTTCTGCCTATAGTCGCACAAGTGGTTGAATGCCGGATCGCACAAGAGGTCGCATGCAGGGTCGCACATAAGGTCGCATAGTGGTCGCGTGTGTTGTCTCGTAAGCAGTTGCATAATTGGTTTCACAAGAAGTTGCTTATACTTGAAACGTAGAGTCGCACAATAGGTCGCAGATAGGGTCGCTTATGTGGTTCCAAAAAAAATAAAATGTGGCATTTTAAAAAATATTATTGTGGGTAGGATTTTAAAAAAAGATGTATTGAAAGTGGCAATGTTAGAAATTTTTCTACATTTTTTTATCTCCATGCCCAAAAAAAAGTAAAGGAATTACTTTTTACTAGTGTTTTGAAAACTGGACCAGACCGGCCGGTTCAACCGGTGTACATTGATTTCCGGACCGGACAGGTCGGTTGAACCGGTGTGTATAGGGTAGTTAGGGTGTTTAGGGGGTGTACTACCCCTGGTAGAATTTATAAAATACAATGTGGATATCCTAGTACAAAAGTGCATAAATGATAAAAAAAATAATTAAGTTATATGATTGGTGGTATTAAAATATTCGATCCCTTCTCATTTTGGTTATTTTTTAGTATTGGTACAAAAGATAATACATTTATTAAGAAATATATACTACATTATTGAATAAAACTAATAAAAATATATACACATATGCACCCGAAGTGCAAAAGTTAACTCTAAAACACTACAACAAATCTAATGGTAGACATCACCAAATAGACATCAGTTATTCATAAGATATGATGTCTTTTTGTTAAAAGCCGATGTCTTTTCAGAAACTGATGTCTAACAATGAAAAAGTACGCTGATAGACATCGAGTTTAATATGAAAACACAAATTTTAAAAAAAAGACGCTGATAGACATCGGTTCTAGAAACTGATCTCTTACCTGACATTTATTCTTTGATAGACATCGATTTTATTTGAAAATTAAGCTGGTTCTTAAAACCAATGTCTTTTTTCTGATGTCTATTTATTTTAAATTTATTTTAGGTCAGTTCTACTAGGTACAAAATTATCTTCATATTTACTTCATAGTACATTGACTTTATAGAATTACTCACACATACAGATTTTAATTTCGTATTTTCCATATTACCTAAGGTTAATACTAGTGTTCACAATCATTTTAAAAGAATGTTTGATATATCCATATATCTCTCCTAAAATTTTGCATTAAATTTTTCTTATTTACTCCTTTCTGAATGTACGACACTCCCTAAAAAGGTATACACCAGAGTTAAATACATATTATTGACTACTATGTTCATTGGATAAAGGTGGGGATCGATCGCCAAGCGTCTTTCATGATTACTCATTGTGGGGGATAAAGGTGAGATTCGAAATCCTGAACTTGTTTGTCCAATCGTTTCTCTTCTCCTTCTGTAGAAATTAGGGAGTAAATTAAGGTTCTGAACTATTGTGCATGTGTTGTAAAATATCAAAACTGAGGGGTGAACAATTCTCTAAGTTGATCATTTGAAAATCGAATACTGAATAGTAGTGTACACTAAGTCAAAAAGTAAACAATTGAACATTGGTTTGTCTGTAATGGGTAGTGGGTTTTAATTTTTTTGTTAAATCTAATAATTTGGGTGTTTCAGTTAAAGAATTTGATTCTTGGTGAAAATTTTCATTTTGGTTTTTTTGAAAATTGGTGTACCTTAATCAAGCATTTGTGAATTCATGTATTTGAAATGCGTCGTCGGGGTTTAATTTGTGGAAATTGGTGAACACTTATTTATTTTGAACATTAGTATATATTTATACTCTTACTTAGTAATCAAGTCACATAATCTTTTCTTGCGAGGAAGTAAGCATTCCTGTGTATGAAATGGTTCGTGGGGTTTAATTTTTGGTTAAAGCTAATAATTTGTGTGTTTCTGTTAAAGATTTTGAGTCTTGGTCAATATATATTTCTTGATTTTTTTTAACATTGGTGTACATTAAAGCAGGAAGAAATTGATTGTGCATTCATGTATTTGAAATGTTTCGATGGGGTGTAATTTGTGGAATGTGGTGAACATTGGTTTATTTTGAACATTAGTGTACAAGCGAACTCTTACTAATTAATAAAATCACATAACGTTTTTTTGCGATCAACGAGTTGGTGTGTCTGAAATGGTTTGTGGGTTTAATTTTTTTTAAAGACGTTTAATATTTGGTAAAAAATATGATTTGGATTTATTTTGAACATTGGTGTACCTTAAATCAAAAAGCATTTGATTGTGCATTTGCGTATTTGAATTGCTTGTTTTTATTATGTGGAAATTGGTGAACATTGATTTATTTTGAATATTAGTGTACATCCTTACTATTTTGATATCAGGTAATAAGACCAGATGCAAGCAATTGTGTGTTAAGTAAATTCTATTGTATTTATGAAAGAATCGCTGAATATTTAGCTATCTTTTTTATGAGTTATCAGTAGCGACCTGGAATCACTAATCCATGCATTAAAAGATTCTATGGCATTAGATGTCATTTTACCATATCTAGTAATGTGTAGAGAATATGCTACATCCCATTTTTCATACGGGAGCTGCGACAACCATTCCTTGACTATTTTCCCTCCGACTTCTTTGAAAGCTGCAATTTTCTCCTTAAACAAGCACATAGAGGGAGCATTCGCACAATGCTTGAAAAAGATACCCAAGTTTGATCAATGTGAATTACTCTAGCCAGTAGATAACTTACCTTTAAGGTTCGTCAATAAATGAAATAAAAAAAAGAAGTGAACCGGCTTATCAGACACAATTGGGAATGCAGATATTAGGCCTAGGTTGCAATCAGAGATGTAGAAAATCTCTTTATTGTGCATATATTGTCCCTTAACATTGTTAAAAACCATGTCCAATTTTTTGTGTTTTCAGCGGAGACAATGGGCATAATTACTGGGAACCTATTTAAGAAAACAAAGAATAGTAGTCCTTGTGATAAACATATGTATAAATAATCGTGCTATAATTTTAGGAAAATTTGAATGTTACCGTTGTTACCATCCTTTGCAGTGGCAGCTAGTAGTGTACCTTTTTCCCTTCTTTTCATGAACGTGTCATGAATAAATAGCATCGGGCAACAACTCCAAAAACCATCTACACATGCTTTGAATGCTATAGACAAACATTCAAAGCGGTAAGTTTTAGGGTTTTGCATGAGTGAAACGATGCTTCTTGGGTTGGTGGATAACACCGCAGCGGTGTACCAATGTAGTTGGTCATAATAATCATCATAGGAACCCCAAATATGTTCTTTTGCTTTTTTTGATGATCGCTAAGCTTTCCAATACAGAATTTTAATTCCATAAGAACTTAAAAGATCATTTTCGCGACTTTGTCCATGACCATATCTCTAATAATTTTGGGTGATAAGCATTTGGTTTCATTTGAACTCAACCTACCAACGCATTTGTGAACCAATTCTGCCTTATATATGTATATACCTCAAACTTATGAATCAGAGGAAGACTTTTTGCTTTTATAAACCAGTCACATTTCTTTGCTTTCAACCTACCACAAACTGCATGAATGTAGTTTGCATCATTTTGCTCGTACTTTAACTCGAACCCTTGTGTGCCGTATACTTGATTAGTTGTACTCTAAACTCTTTAGCACCACCGTTAAACACACTACTGATACCTTGCTTCATGATATCAGCCCAAGAATCAAATAACAATACTTTCCTTTCAATGTTTGGGCAAATATCATAACATGGTATGGCTATTTTTTCAGAGAACTCCTCATACTAGCCACGGATCCAATGATGTTCATGTGCATAATCATGTTCAGAGCCTACTCTAACTCCAGCAGCTTGTATAGAATATATACAAATTTTAGTATTATTCCCTTGACAAGTTATGTGCATTCCAATAACTGATAAATCAGCTAATACCACATTCAATTTGATAGAGGGATATGATGTTACTCAAATCCACATCAAAGACCAGTGAAATGTTAGGAATTTTCCCAACAAAACATACACATTGAAAACTATTTTTTTTTTGCAATTCAAGCCACTTGTCACATATTTGTGATTGTACATCAAATCAACTTGTGCTTGTTGCCAGTGAAATCAGTTTGCACTCCTCGTTATGCCTTATGGTAAGGATGATTGAATGATCCATTTATTTATATACATGAGCCAATTAATATATGTTACATCAAAATTACAAAAATATATTCACAAACCAAAAATATAAATGGACAACGTAATGATACATAAAGATTGCATATTTAAATTGTTCTAATAATTGGAAACTATAAAATTCATCTTTTATTTGATGTCTAATATTTTGACTTATTTCTTAAAGAAATATTCTCACCTGAAAAATGAGTAAATTATCTATTCGGGGCATGAATTATTTTGTCTATTGCATCAGTAGTAAAATCATACTCATCAAAACACTGCCATGTTTGTTCTCTTGTTCATCAATCAA
This sequence comes from Pogostemon cablin, assembly GCA_023678885.1. Lineage (NCBI taxonomy): Eukaryota > Viridiplantae > Streptophyta > Magnoliopsida > Lamiales > Lamiaceae > Pogostemon > Pogostemon cablin. The sequence continues at coordinate 5,662,425 of CM043010.1, read as the reverse complement.
ATTAATTTGACTTAACATTTAACATCTTTGTTAAAGTTAACTGATTAAATATTAAACGATTTTCATTGTTTGAATTTTTAGATGAGGTGAATATATACTCTGGTTTTAGAACCAAGGTCAAGTAAAGGTCTTATGTTCAGTTATTGGAGAGTAATTTATTTGAAATTATTGGATAATGATTTGAGAAAAAAAAGATGACGTACATTTGAAAAAAAGATTACGTACACCTCTTAATTTTTTTAATTTCTGCATATTTTACTTCAGTACACCTTGAAAAAAATATGACTTACATTTGAGGAAATTTGCATATATTAATGTTTTTAGAAAGTATTTAAAAGCATTTAATGTATTGTTAGTGATTGATGTTACATTAAACAATACATTTTTTAAATTGCTTTGTTGAAAAAATTATAGTTTTTTTAATAATTACATATGGATAAAGAATCTGATATTTTATCTATAATTTAAAATGTATACAATAAGAAATAAAATAGGAGTAATTATATTGTTAACTTATGTACTCAATATTATGAAAAATTCTACCTATGCAACGCACGAGTAAGTAAGTGCTAGTTATATAAATGCTTGTAATCATGAAAATACGAGAATCCAAAAAATTGTAAAGGTGTAAGGATTTTTTTATGAAATTTTAAAAGCTGCCTAAAAAAAGTATTTTTATATCATTATAATGGCCAAAATAGTAATAAAACATTGAAATGTAGGTGGGTAGAATATTTTCACATTATAAAAAAGTTTAGAAACATGAAAATATGAAAATCTATATAATTGTAAAGGCTTAAGGATTTTTCTACGAAATCCAAAAACAATCTAAAAAGAGTAGTACTTTTATGCCATTATAATGGTCAAAATGGCAATGAAAAATTGAAATATATATGGGTAGCATGTTTTCAAAAATACAAGAATCTATAAAAATTGAGTTAAGTTCACTTTTTGCCCAGTAATTAAGACAAAATTCGATTTCTATCTCCAAAAAATGGTTTAATTTTGTCCCGTAACTCACGAATTTGTTCAACTTTTGACCAATTTTATTGGAAAGCGCCAAATTGAAGCCTCAAATGCGCCGCACGTGGAGCTTTCCAGTGAAAATTAGGCGAAAATTGAAAAAATTCATTAGTTATGGCACAAAAATTGAACCATTTATCTTTTTTTGGGGCAAAAATCGAAGTTTCTCTTAGTTATAGGGCATAAAATGAATTTAACTCTAATCTGAAAAAAGAATTAGAAGAAAATGAAAACATCTTACACGCACGTAAATGCACGTGTTTCAACAAGGATTATGCGTTCTTTAAACAAATTTTAACATAAGAGAAATAAGAAATTCTGCACATTCCAATATCAGTGAGAAGATTTGTGTTCCGCCATAAACCACGGTTGATAGAAGGGATGGAAAACTATAATGACGTCATACTCTTCTTCATTGTTGGCTCCTAGTTGTGTTTCAGTTCGTTTTAAATTTTCAAATAGTATAATATTCAGTTCAACACCAATTTTTTCTTTAGTCGAAACATCGAACCGGCAGAGGGTCCTCCGACGGCGGCGCACCCTCAAGTCTTAAGCCCTGAGGTGGAAGAACTAGTTAAGAATTCCACTTGCTCTCCTCTTCAACCCTTGGTCGAATCTTTCTCTTCGATTTCATGTATTTATTCTCTCAACTGTTTGGATACAAGTTCCTCTCGTACTCGTCCCTGCTTACGTCCATGAACTAAATATCGGTAGCTGATGAGAGCCTAAAGAAAACGTGATCACAGAGATGGTGCTCGCTGGGAAGGAGAATGCGAAGGGTGACGTTAATTGCTTTGATCCATTTCTCGATCTCATCTTTCAATGCAGAGTTTCTGCAGAGACGTTTTTTAAATGGTTATTTTTTTTAGGTGGCATGTGACATGGCAAAGAGGAGGACAAGTCAGCAATCGGGCAGACCTCTTGCTGCCTGGTGGTTCGAATTGTTATTCGGCTCTAAAGTGGAGTACAATTTTGTAAATATCCAAAAGTTTAGACAAATTCGCAATCGACGTAAAGGTTGAGACTTTTCTAGCAATTAACCCTATATTATTTTAGCATAGAAAGAGAAATTATTCAATTATTTACTTCAAAATATCTCTGAGAGTGCAATTTCAAATGCCCTAAGAAATCTCATTCCAAAACTATTTGATGGATAAGATATTACCACGATAAGAAATTACAATGATTATCCAAAAATATTCACAATGTTTTCAGAAATATTCAAATCACTACAATAAGAAATTTCCATGATGTATTCATGGATATTCAAAAATATTACCAGAATGGAACATATATTATCACGCATTCAGAAATATTTTGGTATTGAGCACGGCCACAATGAATCATATTCAAGCCTCTAATTGATGTACACTATATAAACATGAAAGTAATAACAAATCTGTTATGTAAATGTGGATTGATTATGGAATCTCTCTTGGGATAAACAGTGAGATGATGAATAGAATATCACCGATAATGAGGTGATTAGGGATTTCCACTCTATATTTACAATTACATCAAAAAAAAGGAAAGAATAAATTATCAAATTATACAGGATGTATTCTATATTTACTTGGTCAAATATCCTTAATACCCTTCCGCAAGCGTTGCGTGGGATGAAGGCAAACGCAGAGCTTGGACCGAAGAAATTCAAAGGCTAGACGAGGCAAGCTCTTCGTGAATATGTCTGCAAGATAGTCGAGGTCAATGTGCTTTGCTCGTTTATGAGAAACTGGATTTTGACTCAGAAATACTGCACTTTTTTGTTACATAAGAGAATTGGACAAGATGAGAACTTAATATGAAGGTCACCCAAAAGATTGGTGAGCCATATGATCTCAGCTGTAGCATTTGTCATAGCACGATATTCAGACTCACAACTTGAACTAGCAACCATAGGTTGTTTCTTTGCACTCTAAGAAACAAGTCTACCCAAAAAAAAAAAATTGAGTATCCATAGGTAGAACATCTAGTCTCAATGCACCTAGTCCAATCAACATCAGATTAACCAGTAACTATAGATGAAGACTGCTTGGTAAAGGATAAGCCGAAATGAACCGTACCCTTTACATAACGTAAAATCTGCTTGACAGAATTAAAGTGAACAGTTGTAGGAAAGTGAAGAAATCGGCTCACAACATTAACCGCATATGATAGATCTGGCCAAGTAATGGTCAAATACTAAAGAGCCCAACCAAAGACCGATATAATGTATGATTAGAGAATAAAGGACCATCACTAACCAAGGACTCCCCAGCTGCTAAGGGAGTCGCCACTGGCTTCGCATCTAACATATTTACCCTCTCCAAAATATCATGGGCATATTTAGCTTGACCAATAAATAAACCCTCAGAAGTATAGGAAACCTCAAGACCAAGGAAATAGTTAAGGCGCCCCAAGTCCTTAATAGCAAATTCCTTGTGAGTGTGTGTAATGAAAGTCTTGAGTAACTCCCCATCGTTTCCTGTAATAATAATATCATCAACATATAATAGGAGATAAACAATAGAACTACCTCGAATGAAAAAGAATAAGGATGAATCTGAATGACTCTGACCGAACCCCAAGCTAAGCAGGTAAGTACTAAAATGCTGAAACCAGGCAAGAGGAGCCTGCTTCAGACTGTACAATGCCTTCTTAAGATGATAAACATGGTCAAGAAAATGAGGGTCAACAAATCTCGAAGGTTGAACCATAAAGACTGGTTTGTCCAGAACCCCATTAAGAAAGGCTTTTTTGACATCTAGTTGATGCAGTGACCACTGATACTGTACAGAAATGGAGAGGACAACTCGAACTGCTGTAGACTTGACAACTGGACTAAATGTATGCTGAAAATCAGCCCTATGAACCTGAGTAAAACCTTGGGCAACTAGTCTGGCCTTATGGCTTTCAATAGAGCCATCTGAATGATACTTAGTCTGAAACACCCACTTAGATCCAACAACATTTGTGCCCAAAGGACGAGGCATAAGATCCCATGTATTATTCTCACGAAGAGCATCAATCTCCTTCTGCATAGCAGATAACCATTCTGGAGATTCAGCAGCTAACTTGAAACCACGCATCTTAGAACTTGCAACAGGAGCGGAGAGCAAAGCAACGCAAGATAGATCGACCGGGTAATAAGGCTTGAAAATTCCAGCATGAATACGAGTCACCATGGGATGACGGGAACCCAAGTCTGGAGCAAAGGACTAGAATAGGCAGGTGGAACTGAGCCCTGAGGAGGATGATGAAGAACAGGTTGTAATGCTGGAACTAGAGGTGGAGGCGTGAGATCAGTAATAGGTGCAGGTACAAGAGGTTCAACAATCTCATCGTCCAAAAGAACGGGATATCGAACTGAGGGAGCAGAACTCTGCACATGCGGAGGTCGAACCGAAGGTGGGTAAGGCATCGGCATAATAAGAGGGCTATCCAAAAAACTTGAAATATCCAAAGACATGGAGAAGGGAGATGGAGTTTCAGAAAATGGAAAACATAGCTCATCAAACTGAGCATGCCAAGATATAAATATTCGGGATGAGTCTGGATCAAGACAATGGTAACCCTTGTGCCAAGTACTATACCCAAGAATGATGCTAGGCTGACTTCGAGGTGCTAACTTGTGCTCTGCATAATCTCGTACGAAAGGATAAACCCGGCAACCAAACGCTTAAAATTAGCATAGTTCGGAACAGACCCAAACAACAGCTCAAAAGGAGACTTGTTTGATTAAATCGACGACAGAAGGTAGTTAATGACATAAACATCACTAGCAAATGCATCAAACAGAAAGGAAGTCGGTGCGTGTGCATGAAATAACATAGAAAGTCCCATCTCAGAAAATTGCCTATGCTTACGCTCCGCACACCCATTCTGCTACGGAGTGTATGGATATGAAAGACGATGAAAAATACCATGTAACGACATGAACTCACGAACTTCAGCATTCACAAACTCGGTTCCAATATCACTTTGAAAAACTTTAATCATCCGAGAGAACTAATTGCAAACAAATGCATGGAATCTTACCAAAACAGCAAAGAAATCTGATTTATCACGAAGAGGGTAAATCCAAGTAAAACGTGAATGATCATCCACAAAAGCAACATAATACTTAAATCTATCAGATGTAATAATAGAAGCAGGATCCCATAAATCACAATGTATCAAATCAAGAACTGCATCAGCACGTTTTTCATTTAATGGAAATGGTAAACGTTTGCTCTTGGCCAACTGGCAAAAGGAACGTAGTATAGGATTTGGTAATAAAAAAATAACAGATAATTGTCCTAAATTTTGTGGTAAAGAAATAATAGAGGACGGGACATGCCCCAGGCGAAGATGCCATAAGTCAAAACTAGCCCTCAGGTCTCTATTTCAAATAGTAGCAACTAGCACTAGAACACCCCGATCAAGCAGATGTAAACCTTAATCATACATTCCCTAAGCAAGAACTTTCTTCGTGATCCAGTTCTGAATCACAAATAATTTATCAGAAAACACAACATCTACAGAATAATCAGCAGTTAACTTGCTAATAGACAATAAGTTTTTTTATATGGGACAACCAACACATCCAATAAATTAACATCCTAAGACAGTTTAGATGTACCAATATGTGAAATACTTAATGCAGAGCCATTACCAACAATAACTGAACTTTACCAGTGTATGGCTCAAAAAAGTCAAGAGCAGCAGTCTGATTAGTCATATGAGCTGAAGCAAGCGATCAAGTTAAATATCGAGCCTAAAGGACGACATATTATCAATTTAATTATTTACTAAATTAATTAAGACGAAGGCAATAAGATTGAGGATTGATTATCAACTACTAAACAATTAATTAAAATAATAAATAAAATAAATAACACTGGAAGAATACGAAAGTGGCTCAAGAATGGAGAATATGTAGCTCTAGGGTAATCAGGTTTTACTACTTAACTTCCCTCTAAAGTGCAGGCCGACTCTGACTTGTGGACTATGGACGCATCAGTAAACCATGCAAATCTACTCTATAGACACAAGTAAATATGCGTGTAACACATGTGAATAACCTCGGAGCAAGAGATATAATTTCACCCCCTTTCTAGGTACTATCAGTATCAATTATTTCTCACGTCTGGAATCTAACCTGATATGATATCCCTTTATAGGTACTATAAAATTACCCTTTTATCCTGCTTACTAACCCGAATTCAATTCAATTATTACACATTCATATATGATAGTTCTAATGAAGTTTCGGAGTCCCCTCACATAGAATCATAATAATGGAATCCTGTTCAGCGGTGAACAGACTTAATCTACAACCAAGATATATATTCAGACTCTATATATCAATTGCAGATGCACAAAACGACCGTGAATATAGATTAAGAAAGCACAATCATATATAAAATCAATCCACAAGTAATGTTGTACGGAGGACACACAAGAGAGTTTAATTAATTCATAAAACCTTCATAAACCCTAGATCTACCAAAACGGTTCTAGCCCATGATGTTGCGAAGAACAATCATGGGGGTTGGAAAGATCTTACCCATATGTCTGTAAAATACAAGATAAATTAGGAAACGAATAAAACCCAAGATGTGGGCGTCGTCGCGTCCTTCTCCATCTTGAATCCTACTATTGGTTCACCTCTTAATTTCACAGACGAATCTTCAAAGTGATGGATGGATGGAGGAAATGATGTAGATGATGGTTGGGGGGTGATTCCCCCTTATGGGATGCAAGATGATTGTGTTGCGGTTTCAACCCATCAATAATGATGTGATATGCATCATCTTTTATATTGTAAGCTCTCCTTATGGACCATGGATGAGATTTTTCTTGGAAAACACGAAAATACATGCACTGGGGGTGTAAACCCAATGAAAACAGATTTCCATGTCCTAGTTAGACCAAAGTGGTTTTGGTCGAACTGGAAGGCCTGACCGAACTACTGGTTGAGCTGCATGCGCAGTCTCACCGTTTCAAGCATAACTTCCACATCCAAGCTCCGATCTGAGTGATTTTTTTGCTCACGCGATCCTCTCTTCATTGGCTTTCTATATAAATAAAAAATTACAAAAACTCTTACATTTAATGGTGTAATAATCCATGTAAAAGCACAGCCATTCTGTTCGGCACAGCTTGCGCGATGTCACCATTTTGATCATAACTTTCTCGTTTGGATTCCGATTGAAGTGTTCATTATGCCAAAACAATCCTCCCTTCTGTGGGTTTTAACCATGTATCACACTTCTAGTTCAGAGCTCAACACAAATACAAAAAAATTACATAATTTGGACATGCGTTTTTCAGCATTCCTGCACAAATTGCACCTTTTCTTCAACTTGGCACTTTTGATCATTTTTCCACCTAAAACACAATAAAACACCTCAAACGCATATTTTTCTCATATATATCGAATATAAGATATTTTTGCTAATATATAACAACAATTCTCATCATAAAGGTGTTAAATTGGACACTAAAACACGCTTATTTTCACTCTCATCAATCCCCCAAACTTACCCGTTGATCATTCTGTGGCAACAAAATAAAAAAAAAAGAGAAAAAGTAAGAAAATTAGCGGAGAAATAAGGACTACGACCAATATCCCATTCAAAATACAATTGTCCTCAACTTAGGTCATGCATCTCTCATTACATGTAATAATCAATTCATAGCATACAAGATAAGACAATCACCACCAATTCAAATGCTCCATTAACATATTCTCACGGGAAGTATATATCACTCGCACTCAAGTGTAAAAGATGTACACTTATGGGTTAAGGTGTTTACGTTCAAATTCAATTCAAGTGCATGCGTAACCATAAGCTTGCAAAAAATCTCAAACTCTCCACCACTAAAATATGATTCGACAATGGGATCAAAAAGGACTTTTCTTTTGGATGTAATGTTGGCTCTTTGGTTAAGGTAGGAAATATATGGATAAGTGACTCAAAACTCGGATCAATCATGTCGCGATCCATCATGATCTTTCATTCTTGTTCACCACTTCAAGTAAGCACACATCCTTCTCAACTCTTTTATCTTTTTCTCTTTCTTTCTATCACAACATTTTTTCCTTTTCTTTTTTTTTCTTCTCTTCCTTTTTTTTTCTCTCGAGGTACCAGTTTTGGGCACTACCTCGTACATCATCCATAGGGTACTAGATTTAAGCACTACCCTAGGGTGTTTGATTCCATGGGGTACTAGATTCAAGCACTACTCCATGATTTTCTTTAGATGCATTATCAAGTTCAATCACTGTTTCCACACCAATTTCACTTCTTCCCAAACTGTTATAAAATTCCATCAACACACTTTGAAAAGCCATTAATTGTCTTTTAGAAGGACAATCAATATGACTCAAGTACACATAGAACTTCATATCGCAATATGACTCAAGTACACTTTCTTCATCAATTTCAAAAGCATATGAATTTTAGGCACAATTTAAAAATATAAGCTCATGTGGATTACTAAAACCAAGATCTTAATCCTTCCACTCTCATAAATTAAAAGCACACATAAAAATTAGAAAAAGAAAATGAGGGCACCTGATTTTTTCTTCAAAGTATGTACGAGCTCCTCGAGTTGTTCAACTGGTCAGGTCAAAACCTCAGTGTAGAACTCTTCTTACCACTCTAGTACCTTTTTCTATTATCAAAGCTCAAATACACATCATCATACATGATTCATTAATATAAAATATGGGAACTATGAGAAAGACTCAATTGACTATATAATCGACTCCACACACTAGAAACACCAACACGACACACTAAACATTAGGTAAGTTGCAAAAAATCGACATATCAACCCTAGTAAAATATTAATATTCCGCAAAAAATCAACCCCCTAACAAACAAACAACCAACGAAAGGAAAAATTATACCCTTGGTGCTCATAAGATGAGGTAAGTACATCACAACCCCCAAACTTAGTAAAAACGTAAGTCGAAACTAAGTTTGCAAAGAGATGTAATTGTCGAAACGTGAGCACCTTAAATATAATAAATCCTCACTCACACGAAAGAAATAATAATTCAATAAAATGAAAGGGACAAGCCCCCAACAGGCTCTCATGTTTAACGTTGGAGAGTCACGACGGATATAACCTTTTGATCTACTGGATTAGAGGGCGGTCTTCTCGCATCCTCACCTTCAAGTACTTTCTTTCCCTCTTCTTGTCTACGCTCAACACCTCACCTTTCTTGGTCACAAAAATATGATCCCTGAAAATTCCTTCCTTCCATGGCTGTCTAGACTCCTCCTTGTCAATCTTGCACTTAAATCAGAATCATCTGTCCTATTAAAATCAAGATTAAACAAGTTAGAAACCACAACTATACTCTTGCAGAATTGAGTCTCCATGGGAATCTTCATGGCTTGATCAAGAGAGAAAACCACATCTTCATTATCCATCTGCAGTCTAAACTTCTCGGCTCTCAACCTCTTTGCTCTTTCCCACTTCTTCTCCATATTAGCTCAGTATTCTGCTCTTGTAATGGTACTGGAGTGTTCTGAACAACACGTGTAGCATTCGGCATGAAAACGGGGATCGACTGCCACAGTTCAACCATAGTTCAACCAGAATGGCCTGGTCGAACGAAATGAGCTTGGTCAAACTGGGCGCCTGAGAATGGGTTCAGTCTGTCCATTTCTGGTTCGACCATAGTTCGACCAAAGAGGTCTGATCGAACGGGATGAGTCTGGTCGAACGAAGGCTCTGTAAATTGAACTTGATCTTTTTTCTCAACAGGTGCTGGTTCGACCATAATTCGACCAGAGAGGTCTGGTCGAACTGGAGTGCTTTGGTCGAACGGCACGCCAGAAAATAGAGTATTTTTTTCTTGTTTTTCCAAAAGTGATTCGACCACAGTTCCAAAACTGTATGGGTCTGGTCGAACCAGGGCCCTGCTCTCATTATTTTCGTCCAAAGGCTTTTTTAGACCTTCGTACTGTGTCCCGAACCTCAATGTGATGGCATTATTCTCCAATGTTTGTGTCAATTAATTCACGTTCCGGCCATCTACCCCAAAATCAAGGTAATGTCCTTCAACTGCTTAGATAAATCTGCATGATCAACATTCATTCCCGCTTCGATGCGGTCAACCCTTGCATCATTCTCATCCATGTATCGATTGAAGGTAACTTCAACACTCTTCACTTCTTGCTGCTGCCTACTAGGCCCCCTTTGTGTCAACTTTGTAATCTGCTTCTCCTGGGACTCTAGTAGGTTTTTTATGCTAGCTAGACTAGAGACGATCTCATCATCTCTATTCGGCTTCACCTCTTGATGTTCAACCTTCACCACCTTACCCACTACACAAGTTCCTCTAACTCTTTCTGTTGGCCAATCACGTGAATTCATAGAGATGTCTACGAATAACTTTTCTACTTCAAGTGCTGTCTTAGATAAGAACGCTCCTCCTGATGATGCATCAATAAGAAAACGCAACTCAAAATCCAATCCATAGTAGAAGAGACTAATGTACTGAGCCTTAGACATCCCATGTTGTGGGCACCTCCTGAGCATGTCTTTAAACCTATCCCACGCCTCATGAAAATTTTTACCCTGATTCATAACAAATTGGGTGATCTCTTACCTCATTCTTAAGATTCTTGAGGGTGGCATGTATCTCTCCAAGAACTTCTGCAGCAGTTGGTCCCATGTAGTGCAATATGTGGCATCAAGAGTCTCATACCAATCTTCTGCCCCATCAATCGAAGAAAACTTGAATAAGGTGATCCGATTAGCATTATCATTAGCTCCAGCACCCTTTTGAGTGTTTGCATAATCAAGGAATCTTTTGAGATGCAGATATTGATCTTCAAAAGGACCTCCAGAAAAGGGATTCTTTTCCACCATGTTGATAAGAGCGGGATGTATCTCAAAATCATCATCTTCCTCCCTTGCTCCTATCAACCCCATGTTACCAATTCCATAGTTCGTGAAAATTTCACGTATGGTAATATTATCCGGATTGTGCCTTGCTCCGGCCATGTTTAGCTCAATATGTTATTTTTTCTTTTCTTCTTCTCCTTTTCCTAGTGCACAAGTACCTCAAAAAAATTTAAGGTTAGATAGAAATAAATACACAAATAAAAGTCTTAATAAAACTAGAAATAATAAAATCAATAATAAAAGTCGTCCCCGACAACAGCGCCAAAAACTTGATGCGCGTTTTCTTTGCACGTAAAATTAATCCTCAAGTATTAAGGATATCAGTTGCAGCTTAAACAAGCGACCAAGTTAAATATCGAACCCAAAGGACGACATATTATAAATTTAATTATTTACTAAATTAATTAAGATGAAGGCAGTAAGATTGAGGATTAATTATAAACTACTAAACAATTAATTAAAATAACAAATAAAATAAATAACACTGGAAGAATAAGAAAGTGGCTCAATAATTGAGAATAGATAGCTCTAGGGTAATCCAGTATTAATACTTAACTTCCTTCTCAAGTGCAGGTCGACTCTGCCTTGTGGACTATGGGCTCATCACTAAACCATGCAAATTTACTAAATAGACACAAGTAAATATGTGCATAACACGTGTGAATAACCTCGGAGCAAGAGATATAATTTCACCCCCTTTCTAGGTACTATCAGTATCAATTATTTTCCACGTCTGGAATCTAACCCGATATGATCTCCCTTTATAGGTACTATAAAATTACCCTCTTTATCCTGCTTACTAATCCGAATTCAATTCAATTAATAAACATTCATATATGATAGTTCTAATGAAGATTCAGAGTCTCCTCACTTAGAATCATAACATGGAATCTTGTTCAGTGGTGAACGCGCTCAATCTACAACCAAGATATATATTCAGACTCTATATACCAATTGAAGATGCACAAAACGACCATGAATATGGATTAAGAAAATACAATCATATATAAAATCAATCCACAAGTAGTGTTGTACGTAGGACACACAAGAGAGTTTAATTAATTCATAAAACCTTTATGAACCCTAGATCTACCAAAACGGTTCTAGCCCATGATGTTGCGAAGAACAATCATGGGAGTTGGATAGATCTTACCCATATGTTTGGAAAATAAAAGATAAATTAAGAAACGAATAAAACCCTAGATGTGGGCGTCGTCGCGTCCTTCTCTGTCTTGAATCATCCTCTTGGTTCTATTCTTGATTCCACAGACAAATCTTCAAAGTGATGGATATGGATGGAGGAAAGGATGTGGATGATGGTTGGGGGGTGATCCCCCCTTGTGGGCTGCAGGATGATTGTTTTGCGATTTCCACCCATCAATAATGATGTGATCTGCATTCGATTTTCGTGTCCCAGTTCGACCAAAGTGCTTTTGGTCGAACTAGAAGGCCTGGTCAAACTACTGGACGAGCTGCATGCGCAGTCTCACCGTTTCATGCATAACTTCCACATCCAAGCTCCGATCTGAGTGATTCTTATGCTCACTTGATCTTCTCTTCCTTGGCTTTCTATATGTAAAGAACTCATAAAAACTCGAACATTTAAAGGTATAACAAGCTATAAAAAGTGGCACAGCCGTTCTGTTCCGCACAGCTTGCGCGATGTCACTATTTTGATTATAACCTTCTCGTTTCGATTCCGATTGAGGTGTTTCTTATGCCAAAACGATCCTCTCTTCTGTGGCTTTTTAACCATGTATCACACTTCCAGTTCAGAGCTCCACATGAATACAGAAAAATTACACAAGTTGGATGTGCGTTTCTAGCATTCCTGCACAAATTGCACATTTTCTCCAACTTGGCACTTTTGATCATTTTTCCACCTAAAACATAATAAAATACCTCAAACGCACCCTTTTCTCATATATATCAAATATAAGACAGTTGTGCTAATATATAACAACAATTTCCATAAAAAAGATGTTAAATTGGACACTAAAACACGTTTATTTTCACTCTCATCAATAATTATAAACTAATTATTTAATATAATTATGATAATTTTAACTTAAGAGAAATTTGGGTTTTATAAGTAAATTAACTAAAAAGATGCACAAAATAATTACTAAAAATAATAAACTAGCAAATAAAATAAACATGGAAGTGTTCAAGAGAGAAGATAGATAGCTCTAGGAAATTCAATTTAAATTAATCAAATCAAATCACTAGACAATCGGTTAGAATTCCTGCTGATTTTTTGAAAGCAATCACTTAATTATGTTAAATCCTTTTTTTAAAGTAAACTTAACACATAAATCTGGTTCAAATCCTCAGATGCAGAAGAATAATTCATATCCCCTTTTTAGGTACTTCATGCAAAATTCGATTAAAGGCTAGGGCACTAGACTTCCTTTTATAGATACTTAAGAATTAATCCCCAATTCCCACATAACAATTTAAAAAGCCAAATCCTCTAGAATGGTAATTAATAGATATATTAAGTGTTCAATATTAATAATTCTAATGAATAAATGTTATATGGTTAGATCCCCTTTACACATAAAAGATAGACAAATATAATCCCTTTATGGTACAAGCAACAAGCATAAATATGCATAAGATAATGACATATCATGAATGAGGGCAGACCATATAAGATAAAAATATAAGTCTTAATTCAGTGCATTAATAAAGGAATAAAAATTCTGCAGTAATCCTTAACCTAGTCTAGGTCATCAATTTAAGAAATTCAAACCTTCATAACCTAGAACTATCCAAGAAGTACTAGCCCATGGAGTTACAAGAAACACCCATGGTTAGATATGAAAACAATCCTATAGGTCTATAATTCAAAATTAAGAAAGAAAAAATAAGAAAAACCCTAGATGTGGAGTGATTCTCTGTTCTTTCTTCCGTGGTTCTGAACCTTCTCATTCTCCTTCTCAAGTACGTAACACTGATGAACTCTCTGGGATGGGTGGATCGGATGTGAATCTTGATTTCGATATTGTGGTAGGGAAAAAGTATGAAAAGTAATGAAAGTTATGGAGAGTTATTGTTTGGAACTCCCCAAAGGCTCCTTTTATAGTTAAGGGCTGCTAAAATTCAAACTCCACCTCAAAATAGGGCTTTTTCACATCAAAAACCACAAACGGGCCGAAAAATGAAATTTTGGCCTGCTGAGAAGTGGCACTAGTCGTTCCAGACCTGGCACGAGTCATGCCGGCCATGGCACGAGTCGTGCCAACCACTCGTGCTGCACGTCCGCACGGTTCGTGCCACATGTCGGCAGATTGTGCAATCTCATGGTTTTGACCATAACTTCTTCATACAAACTCCGATTGAGGTGATTTTAATGCTCACGTAATCCTCTCTTCCTTGACTTTCTATCTATAAAAAGAACTCAAAATAACTCAAACATTTGAAGGGCAGGAGTCGTAAAAACATGGTACGAGTCGTGAAAATGTGGCACGAGTCGTGCTGGGTTGGCACAACTTGTGCGTCTTCACCATTTTGATCATAACTTCCTCATCTGAACTCTGATTGAGGAGTTTCTTGAGCCAAAATGACATTCTCTTCCGCGGCTTTCCAATCATATATCACTTGACTACTACACATGTTCTATTTGGCCTAGACTGTTGTTCTATTCGGCCTACAATAAATGCTCTATTTTGCATACAATCTTTTCCACATATTCAGAAAAATTAAACACTTCCACTGCGGTCCTACATTCTAAAATAAAGTTTACACAATTAAGGCACATACTACACATTACTTTTCCAAACCAAAAAATGCAGGAAACACTATACACAATTTAACTCATATTTTAAACATATTAATTTGCACCATGAACAAAACCACAAAATGTAGCCACATTAGAAAACGACTACTACAAACTAAAAAATTAAATGAAATAAAACCACAAAATGTAGGAAACATTATAAATAAATAACTCACATTTTACAAATGTAAATAAAAACTGCTTTTATACATACCAGAAAATTTGTCATTTCGAAAGTTCACCGGAATCCACCATCGTTGGGAAACGGCTGTTCCGGCCGATGAATAATGGGGACCACAACTGGAGAAGATAGACTGGGAAAGGGGGACCAAAATGGGTGGCATTGTGATGTGCTTTGGGATGAAAAGGAGAGAAGAAGAGAGAGAGAATGTTGTACGAAAATGAGAGAGAAAGAGAGAGAATGTTGGACAAAAATGAGAGAGAAAGAGACGTTAACTAATGATGCCCCACCAACCCCCATTTAATAATGCCCCACCAACCCCCATCCAAATTTTAAATTTTAAAAAATTTTAAATGCGGTCCACCCACACCATCTAAAAATTTTAAATGTTGTCACCCACCCCATTTACTGCTGTCAAAACTGACATGATCATTGCTCTATCGTCCTTTTTTCAATTGTTATAAGGGTAATTTGGGTAGTCCACTAAATAGTGGCAAGTAAAAATTGTTTTAACATGGATGGCTATTTAAAATTGTACTTAACTAATAGTGGCTACTATAAATTTGGACCCATAAGTTTATGCAGCATGCATGGCCATTTTATTTGTGTGTATGTTTTTTGCCAAGTCTGTTGGATTTGATTAAGGGTTGTATACCCGCGTGCCTTGCCCCCATATTTATCACTCTAATTATTACTTTTTATTCTTGAAATATTATATAATTATTCAACCGACAATGGATTACCCCACAGTAATGGAGTCCTGATCTCTAAATCTCTCTATTTTTTTTTAGATAAGGAGCATTATTATTTAATGTGTAATGGGTAGTTATATTAGTGTGAGTGTAGTGTGCGTGGGACCCATCTATATAAAAAAGAAAAGATGATCCTTTGGGTGGAACACTAAAAATGAAAAAAAAAACCCTTTGAGTGGGATGAAGGGAGCAGTGACGGACGTAGGATTTGTGTCGAGGGACCCAAATTATAAAACAAAGAAATTTACACGTTTTTCGTTATTGATGTAACATAAATCCAATAAAAACAGTGAAGGGAAAATAATAAAATAAAAATAAAGGGTTAAAGTAGAGAAAACAACAATATAAATCCAATAAAAACAGTGAAGAGAAATAAAAGAAGCATAAGAATAAAGAAATGCATTGGATTGGAATCGAACTAAACACCCTTTAATCAAAGTACCTGTATCCACTGAGTATATTTTTATAATATACTGTATGCTAATAAGTAATAAAATAAATTAAAATTAAAAATCAAATGGATTTGAAGGAAATGGAAGAGAGAGGAAGTTCATGAAAGCAAGATGAGAACGAATTCTGTTCATTAATTTCATTATAGAGGGTACCATGGTAATTTTACGCTATAATATGGGTTATTGTTTGAAACCGTAATATTAATACTACAATCTGGCCAATATTAATTATGTAAAGCGAAACAGTACATTGTAATGGGCTGAACATATTTTACCAGCCCCTTCACTTTTCAATATATCACTTTTCATTGTAAAGCGAGCTAGTTGTAATGTCCCATCTGGGCCCACTGCCTTGCCCTAATAGCATCCACATACATTTTTTATTTAAACTTAACCTTTCTTGTCAAAAGACTTGTATATAATCACATTAACTCAAATTCACTATTTGTGAAAAATTTTATACAAATATAATATTCCCTCCGTCCATTTAAAATATAATAAAAAGTGATATCCAATTAATGAGAAGTGGTAATAGTATCGTAAATTATTTTATGAACAATTTATAATATAAATAAAAAATTATAACATTTTAAATGAAAAGTGATAACATCTTTAATAAAAAGTAATAATTAATTAACAAAATATATTATACAAATAATTTATAAAATGGATAAAAAATATTTATTTATTTAATAAAAAGTAATTTTTAATCAAAGAAAAATGATATTCGTATAATTAAATTATTTTATGAGTTATCATTCACTGAAACAATAAAAAGTAATAATATATTTAATAAAAAGTGATATACAATAAAAAAATAATAACCATTTAATTAAATTATTTTATGACTATTCACATAATTAATGAAAGAAGCAAATTGCCAAATACAACGCACCTAGCCCTCTTTATTTCATTCTTAATTAATTACTATAATTAATTAAGAGAAACAAATAGGGCCTTGTTTTCTTAATTTTTTTAAAATTAATTTAAAATATACCTTTTTATCTCATCCAAAATTCTCCTATTCTTTTTAACTTATAGGAGTATATATTTTGGGCAAGTTTTGCTCTAAGAGGCATTATTTGTATTCTTAGTATATCTTCAACTCAAAAAAGGAATTTTTTTATCTACACCCCTTATCTTGTGTCGAAAGAGTAATGATTTTTATCAAAGAATTTGTTATCTATACATCATATCTTGTGTCGAAAGAGTAATGATTTTTAATCCTGTTCGTCAATTATCAAAAATCCCTAGTCTTGGTTTGGGGTTTCCAGATGTATCAGAACTTTTTTTCGATTTATTACGTACATTGAAATTAAAATAAATATAAATAAAAAAATTATAATAAAGTATAATGTAGTGGACAAAAATAAAACTTATTTAATGAACTCTCTATTTTTTTAAAGATAATAAACAAAAAAAGGTTAAGAGTATGGAGTTTTTTCAAAAGTATCATCAGAAAAAAGAGAATGGAGTTTTTTTGGAACCAAAAGAAAAAAAATCTATTTTGTCAGTTAGATGAAAAAAAAACTCTGCTTATTTAACAACCCAACGGGAGCCTTTCCCCTCGAATCAGACAAACTAAAGAAGAGAATTACATTGAGTTCCTACGCTTTCATGTCCACAACTCCATTTATCTGATTACTACAGGTAGTGACGGACCCAGGAATTTTAGTCAGGGGGCCCGATTTTTCACGATTTTTATTACTTCATCTGTTCCACTTTTGAGTTTATATTTACTGTTTGTATAGATATTGATAAAAAGCCTCATTTTAACTTACTTTTTAGGATAATTTGATATTTTAGATAATAAATGTAACGTCCTGGTATTTCGCTATGGGGTTGAGACCCTACTAGATATACAATTCCCAATACAATAATAAATGGGTCGAGAATGCACAGAGAAAATAATATAAAAATCTCCAAAGCGATATCATAGTAAAGTAAAAGTTGCATAAAGATTATTTTACATAATAACGTCTACTCTCCCGAGTAGAGTGGAATATTTAAAACAAATAAATACAGATGATATATCTGAAATAAAGTTATAACAAGATACCAAAATATAAGTCATAATACACAGTCCTCTAAGGGCTTGAGACATCTGCAAAAGTCTCTTCCTCTTCTAAACTTTGTTTTGAAAATCAATACGAGGTGAGCGTCTAAAAATACATTCAGTGGGTTAACTTAAATGATTGCACAGTTAAAAATAAATATGCATGCCAAACATATCATAAAATGTAACATATGACATTTAATAAAATATTTTGCATATTATAGTTCGATAACTAAATAAAAATATTTTAGACCGAACCGTTGTCCGATAACTTGTGTTAGTTGGTATATGTGCATCGAATCGTCATTCAATACGAGTATTAGTAAATTTGAAATATTTTTAATACCGAATCGTCGCCCGATAACTTGTTTTAATTGGTATATGTTTACCGAGTCGTCACCCCGTACAAGTGTTAGTAAGAAAATATTTGTCATCGAACTAAAAGCACACATGACACATAACATGACATATAAGTAACACATATAATATTTTAACGTAGCAATCATGACATAAAATTGTAGCACTCGTTAAAGAGTGAAAGTTACCCCCCACCTTGAACTGTTAGGAATATAGTAGACTGGACTAGACTTACTCTTCGGTCTCTGATATGCCTGCAAGGGTATACTAAACTTAGTTCTATTTCTAATAATAATTCCTAGCTAAATTTCTAATATTATATAATTAAAAATAAACTAATTATTAACTTAAGAAAATATAAATAATTAATCGTTAAATGAAATGAGTTAAAATAAAATGTTTATACTTAAAATAATAAAATAGAAATACACATTTCTATTAAAAGTTAAAATAGTAACTAATGTTCTTAGCCTACAACTATAGTAATAAATTGTAATATTAAAAATATGGGTGCAAATAACATTAATTTTATTAAAAATCGATATTAATTAAAGATCTTATACCTAAAATAATAATAAAAAAATTAAATCAATTTAAGTTAAATAAAATAATAAATAAAAATATTAAATTAAATATATTAGAATGCGCATTCATGCGCATGCAGTAACGATACTGCAACACATTTGACCCATCTTTAGAATTTTCAAAATTTTTATTATTAATATATTTATATATATTTAATTTATTTATAAATTGCAATCAATTCCCTGCATTATATTAAATTCTTATTTAAACTTATCCTAAACTTTAACCTTATTACAAAATGACTCAATTTAAATTATACAACTCCATTTGAAAATCCGAAAGTATGTATGGAGTCCTCGTAAGACGAAGATCACATGCGTACCAATTTTTTATGAAAATAACGAAGTTTAAAGGGGACAGAATTTTAATACGAAGTGGGTTTCTTCCTATATTCTTCAGTTCACGTCCAAACTCAAAACTAATTATATGTTTGTGATCCTCGTGAGGAGAGCTTCAAAATGGTCTATAATATCAGAGCTATGTCCCAACGAAATAAAATACGCCATTAAAGGATTAAAAGTTTCGACGGAGCTTTTCTAACTCATACGAAATCCATTTCACAAAAGAATTATATATATGGAATCTACGATTCGAGACGATCATTGTGGTATATAATATGATAAAATAAATTACAAAAGTGAAGATGAAAGAGAAACAGTCGTGTGTTGTATATACATATGTATGTATGATCTGCAAGTATATATATGTGTGTTAGTGTGTGTGTTTTAACTACTTCAACTATTTCTACCCTATTAAACTTACCTATAACCTCACTCTGATTCTCCCGTGAATTCCCCAAGAATTAATAGTGGAAAGCAAAAAAAGTATATATATATATATATATATATATATATATATATATAAGGAAATGGATAATTAATGATATAAAATTTACTACATAATCAAATTAATTCTGCTTCACTCTTTTCACATGCTTATCTGATGCCAACCTCCACATCAGCCAATCCCAACTTATCAGGTATATTATGCACGTGGTTATATATAATCTAATATATATTTACTGTGTCTACTACAAACCATATATATTTATATACTTATTATTATTATTATTGTTAATATTATATATATATATATATATATATATATATATATATAAGGATTACAATATATGTATATATATAAATGTATAATTTGCGGAGATTACATCCACCCCTACTAAAATAAAAATTTCGTCCTCGAAATTTCACTTACTAGGTGTGAGTAGACCTGGATATTTGTTTTGTATGTCGTTTTCGCATTCCCATGTTGCTTTCTCTTTGTTGTGTCGGCTCCATTGGACTTTGATTAAAGTAACTTCACGATTCCTTAGCTTATGAACTTTCCAATCAAGAATGGCTATAGAAAATTCCTCGTACGCTAAGTTGTCATCGATTGCTATAACCTCGTGGTTAACAACATGGCTTGGATCATATACATATTTTCGTAGCATGGACACGTAAAATATATCATGCACTCCAGCTAGTTCAGGTGGTAAAGCTAATTTGTATGCCAACTCGCTAATTTGTTCCAAAATCTCGTAAGGCCCAATGTATCTTGACTTGAGTTTTCCTTTCCTTCCAAAGCGAGAGATTCCTTTCATTGGTGAGACTTTGAGAAAAATTTTATCTCCTTCTTGAAACTGCAAATCTTTGCATCTCTTATTAGCGTATGACTTCTATCGATTTTGTGTTGTCAAAATTGTTCTTCTGATCTTCTCAATCGCTTCTACTGTCTTTTCTACTATATCTGGTCCTAAAACTTTCTTCTCACCAACTTCGTCCCAATAGAGAGGAGATCTACACTTCCTTCCGTATAGTGCTTCGTAAGGGGCCATGCCTATTGTGGTTTGAAAACTGTTGTTGTATGCAAACTCTATCAGTGGTATGTATCTTTCCCAACTTTTTCCAAAATCTAGGACTCATGCCCTCAACATGTCTTACAATGTTTGAATAGTTTTTTCATTCTAGCATCGGTCTGAGGGTGAAATGTCGTGCTAAACTTTAGCTTCGTACCCATCACGTTTTGTAAGCTGTGCCAGAATTTTGAGGTAAATTTTGGATCTCTATCCGAAACTATAGAAACTGGTACACCATGTAGTCTGACAGCTTCTTTTAGATAGATTTGTGCAAGCTTATGCATTCCGTTAGTCATTTTAACTGGAAGAAAATGAGCTGACTTGGTCAAACGATCCACTATCACCCATATAGCTTGATTTCCTTGCACTGATCTTGGTAAACCAGTAACGAAATTCATTATAATGTGCTCCCATTTCCACTCAGGAATCTCTAATGGCTTCAAGAGTCTTGAGGGTCGTTGATGTTCTACTTTCACTTGTCGACAAGTCATACACTTTTGGATAAATAAACATATATCCCTTTTCATATTTCTCCACCAAAATGCATTTTTCAAGTCTTAATTGGTACATCTTAGTTCCTCCTAGATGTACCGTGTATGGAGTACAATGAGCTTCTGATAAAATTTCACTAATAACATTATCATTTTTAGGAACACATAATCTTTTCAAAGACGAGTGCTCCATCTTCGGTGAGAGCAAATCCCTTTTCTTCCCCAATCTTCACGTGTTCCTTAATTTTTCTGAGAAATTCGTCTCCATCTTGAAGTTCCTTGACTCTATCTCTTAAGAAGGGTTTAATTAGTAATGTGGTTAATACTGCTTCAATGCTACTTGGAGGCATCACGACTTCTAAACTCATCCAAGAGAACTCAGCCTCCAATAATTTTTGGTTTGTTATAGAGCAGGCTAATTCCCCATTTTCCTTTTCTGTTTAGAGCTTCTGCTACCACATTTGCCTTCCCTGGGTGGTACAGTATTGTACAATCGTAATCTTTGACTAATTCCAACCATCTCATTTGTCTCATGTTTAATTCCTTCTGTTTGAAAAAGTATTTTAAGCTCTTGTGATCTGTATAAATTTGACATTTTTCTCCATACAGATAATGTCTCCAAATTTTCATGGCATGTACCACCACTGCCAATTCTAAATCATGAGTTGGATAGTTCTATTCATGAATCTTGAGTTGTCTAGACGCACAGATAACTACTTTATTACATTGCATCAGAACACATCCCAATTCTTGCTTTGAATGACAAATACTTCTGTCCCATCAGGAATTGTCAGTACAGGCGCAGTGACTAGTTTTTGTTTAAGAAGATTAAAACTCTTTCACACTCTTCCGTCTAATGGAACTTAACTTCTTTGCGAGTTAACCTCGTCAAGGGCCCGAAAATTTTCGAAAATCCCTCAATAAATCTTCTGTAATATCCAACCAATCTAATGAAACTTCGTATTTCTCCTATATTCGTAAGTGTTTTCAATTTCTCTATTGCTTCTACCATGGCGAGATCCATTTCAATTCCTTGAGTTGTCATAATGTGCCCAAGAAAGATAATTTTATCTAACCAAAACTCACATTTCTTGAATTCGGCATACAACTTTTCCTTTCTTAGTGTCTCTAGAACGATTCTCAAATGTTCTTCATGTTGTTCATGATCTCTAGAATACACTAAGAAATCATCAATGAACAGGATCACGAATTTGTCCAAATATGAGTGGAAAACACGATTCATCAAATCCATGAATATTGCTGGTGCATTGCTAAGTCCAAAAGGCATCACTACGAACTCATAATGACCTTAACGTATTCTAAAAGTAGTCTTAAAGTGTAGCTCTGCTTGATTCGCAATTGATGATATCCAAACCTCATATCTATTTTGGAAAATACCCTAGCACCGCCCAGTTGATCAAATAGATCCTCAATCCTTGGCAAGGGATACTTATTCTTGATGGTAAGTTTATTCAGTTCTCGATAATCGATACACATCCTAAATGAACCATCTTTCTTCTTTACGAACAAAACAGATGCTCCCCAGGGTGAAACACTAGGGTGTATGAAATCCAAATCCAAGAGTTCTTGTAATTAGATCTTCAATTCTTTTAACTCCTTTGGTGCCATTTGATAAGGTTCTTTTGAGACTGGTGCTGCTCCCGGTACTAGAACGATTATGAATTCTATTTGCCTTTCGGGTGGCAAGTCTGGTAAGTCTTCTGGAAATACATCTTCGTATTCTCGCGCAATAGGAACATCTTCTATGCTCATCGTTTTGCCTTCACTTTCCACGATGTTCACTAAGAATGCTTGACATCCATCCTTCTTCATCATTTTGATTGCTTTCATTGCAGTTATAAATCATGGTACTAATCTAGCTTTCGCTCCGTGAAATGTAAACTTCTCATCTCATGGGAGTTGGAACTGTACCTCTTTTTCATGACATCTAATTACCGCATGACTAGCTCTAAGCCAATCCATCTCTAAAATTACATTTTCATCTCATTTACGTGGAGATCTGCAAATAGGATTCTGTCATTCACCCTTATCTTCACATTCTTACACAACTTCATGGTTCAGATGTAGTTACCTGAAGGTATACTAACCTCAAGAGTTGATTTGTCTAACTCCTCACAATTATTTTCTACTTTCTTATACATCTTAGCAGATATGAATGAATAGGTGGCTCCCGTATCGAAAAGTATGAATGCCAAATACTGATAGCATACCTGCTATTATTTCTGGTTCTTCCTCAGCTTCTTGCTATGTCATAGCATATGCACGTGCTGGTCTAGCACTCGATCCTCCTGCTGCTTTAGACTTTGGGCATTCTAGTATGGTGTGTCCCAGTTGACGACATCAATAGCATATTCTAATTCCATATAAGCATGCTCCAAGGTGATTCTTTCCATATGTTGGGCAAGGAGAATTTGTTCTGAGTGGCGGTGGTCCTGATCCTCCTCCAATTTTTATTTGCTTGTTCTGAACCTTATGGTTTCCTTTTTCTGATCAACGGTCCTCCCCACTTGCGCTTTGCAGGTATCTCTATCGCCTTTTTGTTCTGGTTACTCTTGTTCTTCTGTCGAGACTCAATTTCTTGAGCTCTGGAAAATACTTCAGCAAAAGTCATCGTTCCTTGTCCAGCCAAGATAGTGCTAATCTCAGATTGCAATCCTTTTTCAAATCGTCTAGCTTTCTTCTCCTCCGAGTTGACAAGGTGTGTGGCAAATCTAGAGAGTCGATTGAATTCTCTTTCATATTCGAGAACACTCATTGTTCCTTGTTTTAAGTGCAGAAATTCACTTTCCTTTTCATCTCGGTACGACAGAGACATGTAGTTTTGCATGATCACATCCTTGAAGTCTTCCCATGTCATCCTAGCCTTCTGTTCCGGTGTCTTGGTACGTTCGTAAGCCTCCCACTAGAAATCAGCTTCACCCACGAACTGGAAAATAGCGCACACAATCTTCTGTGCATCATTTCAATCGAAATAGGTGAAAATCTTGTCCAACGACCTCAACCATTTCTCAGCTTCCGCGGGGTCTTCCATTCCATTGAATGTTGGTGGATTGAAATGTCGAAATTGTTCAATTACCAAGGCTGGTTCATTTCTTGGAATAGGTTCTGGTGGTGCTGGTGGTGGTCGTGCAGAGTTTGCGTGAAATTGTTGAGCAATCCCCGAAGGATTGTAACTAAATCATCTCCTGGGTCACCATAAACATTCTCAAGATTCTCATTAGTAAGTAGGTTTTGTGGTCTTCTCCGACTCATGATCTGGTCAAAATATTACTAATATTATATACTAGTATATAAATTAAAAACACATAAAAATTCTAAAGTATAGTCACGTCGTAGTCATAGAATAGTCAATCCTAGGGTATGGTATAAACTTCAAAGTTAGGTACTTGAGCAAGCCTGATATAGACTGCTCTGATACCACCTGTAACGCCCCGGTATTTCGCTATGGGGTAGGACGCTACTAAATATATAATTCCCAATACAATAATAAATGGGTTGAGAATGCACAGCGGAAATATTATAAAAATTCCCAAAACGATATCATAGTAAAGTAAAAGTGACATAAAGATTATTTTACATAATAACGTCTACTCTCCCGAGTAGAGTGAAATATTTAAAACAAGTGAATTCAGATGATATATCTGCTATAAAGTTCTAATAAGATACCAAAATATAAGTCATAATACAAAGTCCTCTAAAGGCTTGGGACATATGCAAGAGCCTCTTCCTCTTCTAAACCTTGTTCTGAAAATCAATAAGGGATGAGCGTCTAAAATACACTCAGTGGGTTAACTTAAATGATTGCACAGTTAAAAATAAATATGCATGCCAAACATATCATAAAATGTAACATATGTCATTTAATAAAATATTTTGCATATTATCGTTCGATAACTCAATGAAAATATTTTAGACCGAACCGTCGTCTAATAACTTGTGTTAGTTGGTATATGTACATCAAATCGTCATTCAATACGAGTATTAGTAAATTTGAAATATTTTTAGTACCGAACCGTCGCCCGATAACTAGTGTTAGTTGGTATATGTGTACCGAGTCGTCACCCCGTACAAGTGTTAGTAAGAAAATATTTGTCATCGAACTAAAAGCACACATGACACATAACATGACATATAAGTAACACATATCAAATTTTAACATAGCAATCATGACATAAAATTGTAGCACTCGATAAAGAGTGAAAATTACCCCCACCTTGAACTTTTAGGGAAATAGTAGACTGGACTAGACATGCTCTTCGGTCTCAAGTATGCCTGTAAGGGTATACTAAACTGAGTTCTACATCTAATAATAATTCCTAGTACTTAAGCTAAATTTCTAATATTATATAATTAAAAATAAACTAATTATTAACTTAAGAAAATATAAATAATTAATCGTTAAATGAAATGAGTTAAAATAAAATGTTTACACTTAAAATAATAAAATAGAAATACACATTTCTATTAAAAGTTAAAATAGTAAATTAATGATCTTAGCTTATAACTATAGTAATAAATTATAACATTAAAAATATGGGTGCAAATGACATTAATTTTATTAAAACCGCTATTAATTAAAGATCCTATACCTAAAATAATAATAAAAAAATTAAATCAATTTAAGTTAAATAAAATAAATAAATAAAATATTAAATTAAATATATTAGAATGCGCATTCATGCGCATGCAGTAACTATACTGCAACACAGTTGACCCAGCTTTAGAATTTTTAAAATTTTTATTATTAATATATATATATATATATATATATATATATATATATATATATATATTGCAATCAAGACCCTACATTATATTAAATTCTCATTTAAACTTACCCTAAATTTAAACCTTATTACAAAATGACCCAACTTGAGTTATACAACTCCATTTGAAAATCCGAAAGTATGCATGGAGTCCTCGTAAGACGAGGATCACATGCACATCAATTTTTCATGAAAATAACAAAGTTTAAAGGGGACAAAATTTTAATACGAAGTGGTTTTCTTCCCATCTTCTTCATTTCACGTCCAAACTCAAAACTAATTATATTTTTGGGATCCTCGTGAGGAGAGCTTCAAAATGGTCTATAATATCAGAGTTATGTCCCAACGAAACAAAATACGCTATTAAAGGGTTAAAAGTTTCGATGGAGCGTTTCTAACTCACACGAAATCCATTTCACAAAAGTATTATATATATGGAATCTACGTTTCGAGACGATCATTATGGTATATAATATGATAAATATAAATATCAAAAGTGAAGATGAAAGAGAAGCAGTCGTGTGTTGTATATACATATGTATGTATGATCTGCAAGTATATATACATATATTTCTATATATATATGTGTGTATATTTTAACTACTTCAACTATTTCTACTCTATTAAACTTACCTCTCAACTCACTCTTATTCTCCCGTGAGTTCCCAAGAATTAAAAAAAAGTAAATAACTATATATATATATATATATATATATATATATATATATATATATATATATATATATAATTAATGATATAAAATTTACTACATAATCAAATTAATTCTGCTCAAGTCGTTTCCCATGCTTATCTGATGCCAACCTCCACATCAGCCAATCCCAACTTATTAGGTATATTATGCACGTGGTTATATATAATATAATATATATATTTACTGTGTCTACTACTAACCATATATATTTATATACTTATTATTATTATATATATATATATATGGATTACAATATATGCTTATATATAAATATATAATTTGTGGATATTACAATAAATAAATTGTAAAGTATGTTATGTAGTAAAGAGAGATGTCAAATTTAAAATTAAAGTGTATGAGGATATTAGTTAAATATTATTTTCTTTTATGAAAGTGTGAATTTAAATTTGAAACAGACGAAAATGAAAAAAATAAAGTTGGATGGGAGTAAAAAATTAATAACAAAATAATTATAAGCAAAATATATTATTGAGATTATTACGGATAGGTACGAGTGTATATTATCTAATTACTAATAAATACATTGATTTAAACATCTATTTCTTTTTCCAGCTTTACCCTTATTTACAACGCTGAATATTTCAACGTTTTCACTTAACACTAGTTTCATTGTACACTAAATCAAATAAAATCAATGGGTGAGAGATTTAAGGATGATTATAACAACCATATTTTCAATTAATTAATCATGTATTTTCTGTTTTATTCTCAAAATGCACACTAATATACATTTGTAGGGTTCTTCAATTTAATTGCGTATTTTCTGTTTTTCTCTAAGAATGCACACTAATATACTTAACAATAGTTTCAATCGTGTATTTTCCATTTTTCTCTCAAAAATACACTGATGTACATTGGTTTTTTAGTTTAATCTCATATTTTTTGTATCTCTCCCAAGAATGCACACTAATGTATATTGTTAGGGTTCTTAAATTTAATCGTGTATTTTCAGTTTCTATGTACACTAATATACATTCGTATAAATAACGTATTTTTGTTTCCATCTTATAGTTCACACTAATGTACGGATAGATATAGGTATTATGGGAAAATAAAATATAATTGTGTATTTATCGGTAATTTTATGAAGCAAATGTATCGTTTTGTAATTTTTAAATACGTTTTGTACTTATTATTTATTAACCCTATATTATTTGATAATGAATTACGAAAAATAAAAATAAAAAACAATAAAATGTATGGAGCATAAAAACGAAAAGAAAAAAATATATTATTGTTACAGTTAAAAAGTCAAAGGTGAAATATAATTAGTGTGTCCCCAATGACCCCTTGGCGGCTTGGCCCCATAATTAGTCTGTCCCTGACTACAGGGATGAGCCTTGCTACTCAACATGAGACATATATATATATATATATATATATATATATATATATATATATATATATATATATATATATATATATATATATATACACACGACGCGAATAAATTATTTTAACCATTCAAAAAATATAATTAAAGGTGATATTTAATTTATAGATATACATGATTTAAAAATAATAATAATAATAATAAAATATGATTAAAGGTGATCTTTTATTTATAGATATACATGATTTAAAGATAATAAAATAATATAATAATAAATAAATAAAAGTAGTATTCTTAACCAATAAAAAAATATGATTAAATTTGGTATTTAATTTGAAGATATACATGAATAATAATAATAATGATAAATTGGATATATTTTATTGATTATCTATTCCTAACCAATCAAAAAAATATGATTAAAGGTGGTATTTAATTTATAGATATACATGAATTATAATAAATAAATATATAAATAAAAGTAGAAAGATTATATATAATTAAAAAAAAGAATTACAACTATCTAATATATATAATATATTTTATTGTTTATTTATTTTTAAAAAAGTTTCATAATATCTCTAAAAATTAATTTTTTTAAATTTCCGTGCTTAATTGAGGGTGAAAATAAAATTTAAAACAATATATTCAGAGGGAGTATTCTATTTATGTTGTACTTTTTGAAGTTGAAAATATAATGATGCATTTGGAATTTAAAATTCAATTTTACGAATAAAATGGTGAAATAGTATATAAGTGGTAAGAGTGAAAATCGGTTCTGGTTAACACTTCTCATTTTTTGTTTTAAGATAAGATTTTTTTTTAACAAGTGAGACTCACATAACAATTACTCCCTCCGTCCCGCCAAAGAGATGCATTTGTTTTTTACACGTTGATTAAGGAGTATTATTATTTTATGTAAAGTGTGTAGGTGTATTAGAGATGTGATGGGTAGTGGTGGGCTATTGGTGGACCCTTTTTACTAAAAGAGGAAAATGTTCTAATTTGGATGAAACGTCCAATATAGTAAAATGATGCTATTTGAGTGGGATGGAGGGAGTAATATTTTTGCATGGATCGCACACAACAGTAATACAATTATCCAGTTCACATTAAAATATTACTCCCTTCGCCCATTTAAAGGGTCTCATTTTAATATGTAGTAGGTTGGGAGATATGATATTTTAATCTTTTTGATTCTTAAGTTAAATAGTCTTTTTTCTATTTTTAAACTCATTTAAATAATAAATTCAATTTAAATGCAAGGAAGCATACAGTGCATCATAATGGTCAAATTGATAAGGAAAATAGTACTTTAGTGTAGAATAATTGAAGGTTGGAGATTAGACATACACAAAACGACAAACGGATTGTACTGAACACTTATCTTCTCCTTTACATAAATCATTTTTAGTGGTTAAAGTGTCCTTTGCAAATTAAAATAGGAGGTTAAAAGTGAGATATCTTGGAATCTTAAGTTTTTAATTATTTTCAATGTTAGTAGAGATTTAAAATACTACTCAATTATGCATGAAAATGTTAATTAAATATTCACCCCTTAGTTGGCTCTTTCCATGAATCATTATTTAATAATAACAGAATGGCTAATAGATGATATATTAGAAAAAGAAAAAAAAAAGAGTTGGAGGGGAGAAATTAAAGATGTTTAAAAGACTGATACAATCAGTGAGAAACCAATAGCGGCTGAAAAAAGGGTCCTAATCTAAATCATCAAATTCTTCTCGCATATCATCTAACTCTTCTCGCCTTTTTTTGGGATATGGAATACTCATAAGCTCATGCTTGTTCAACTTTGGAGTATTGAACTTTGCTTGTAGACGAGTGTTGGGCTTAATTGTCGGTTGATAAAAACTTTTTTTTGGCCTGCCTCGTTTCTTTTGCGCAATACTCATAAGTGAATTATATATTTTCTAAAATGACAAACACATGCTACAATAGGAGATTAATTATTGCCACCTCCCAAACCACTTAAAAAAATATTCTTTATCAATGAAATATTGCGCTAGGTAAAAATTTTAATTTCATTATTAAATTGATTTATTAATAAATTAACAACGAAACTTATTTGTAATTTTTTTATTATTAAAGTGGTGGTCTGTAAACTTTTAACAACAAAAATTTAATTTTTTTAGAAATCCGTTGCTAATAATTTCGTTAATAATTTATATAATGATTCCATTGGTAATCCATTAATAAAGAAAAATGGATTTTATTTTATTTGTAAAAACATAATAAATATGTTGGCATTCCGCCATTGATAAATCATTGGTAAATAGCAACCCACTGAATTACGTTGGTAAATTTTATTGGTTAGATGATTTTAGGTCTATTACTGGCATATATGTGCGAGGTTGATTAGTTGCTTCACAACCGCTCATATTTTAAACCCTGCATTATTTATGGATTGTGGAAACAAAATTGCACCAAAACAATGTTTTTGGACGATATTCATATACACTGAGAACAAATCAAAACTATACAGCGACGGATGAGACCATTTGATCTCCAATTAACTCGATAAAATAGAATTAAATTCATTTTATGTCCTGTAACTAGAAGAAACTTCAATTTTTGCCCAAAAAAAGATAAATGGTTCAATTTATACCATAATTAATGAATTTTTTATTTTTATCCAATTTTCGCCGGAATACACAAATTTCACTGGAAAGCCCCACGTGCGGCGCATGTGAGGCTTCAATCTGGGACTTTCCAGCAAAATTGGTCAAAAATTGAACAAATCCGTATTGAACAAAATTAAACCATTTATCTTTTTTGGGATAGAAATTGAATTTTGTCTTAGTTACGGGGCAAAAAGTGAATTTAACTCAATTTTTGTAAATTCTTGTATTTTCATGTTTCTAAGCATTTATATAATGTGAAAAAATGTCACCCATATATATTTTAATTTTTCATTTCTATTTTGACAATTATAATCACATAAAAATACTATTATTTTTAGATTGTTTTTGGATTCGTAGAAAAATCTTTAAGCCTTTACAATAAGAAATAAAATGATTATTTTGTTAATTTATGTAAGCAATATTGTAAAAATTTCTATCCGTGCGACGCATGGGTGGGTAAGTACTAGTTATATAAATGCTTGTGATCATGAAAATATGAGAATCTAAAAAATTGTAAAGGCGTAAGGATTTTTTAAATGAAATCCAAAAACTGCCTAAAAAAATTTTTTATGCCATTATAATGGCCAAAATAGTAGTAAAATATGGAAACGTAGATGGGTAGAATGTTTTCACATTATGTAAATTCTTAGATATATGAAAATACAAAAAAATATATAATTGTAAAGGCTTAAGGATTTCTTTACGAAATCAAAAAACAACTTAAAAAGGGTAGTGTTTTTATGTCACTATAATGGTCAAAATAGCAATAAAAAATAAAATATATATGTGTAGCATGCTTTTACATTATGTAAATGCTTAAAAACATGAAAATACAAGAATCTACAAAAATTGAGTTAAATTCACATTTTACCCCGTAACTAAGATAAAATTCGATTTATATTCCGAAAAAGATATATGGTTCAATTTTATCCCATAATTCACGGATTTATTCAATTTTTGATCAATTTTGCCGGAAAGCCAGAAATTGAAGCCACGCATGAGCCGCAAAAAGATAAAATTGAACCATTTATCTTTTTGAGGGTAAAAATCAAAGTTTCTCTTATTTATAGGGCATAAAATGAATCTAACTCCTATAAAATACCCCACATATTTTGGCCCTTGATTAAATATTACTACTCCGTCGAGTTTAAAACATAACCAGCCACGTATCTTTTTAGGGAAAATATCAATTTTAATCTTTTAAGATAGGTCAAATCCAATTTCAGTCCTTAAGTTTTGCAATTTCTCAAAAGCGGTCCTCCAGTGTCCAAATTTAGTCATTTTTTTCCACTTTTGGTCCTTTTTTCGGCAACTTTAAGAACCAAAAGTGGACAAAAAAGACCAAAAGTAGATATAAAAAAGACTAAATTCGGACACTGGCGGACCACTTTTGAGAAATTACCAAACCTAAAGACTGAAATTGGATTTGATCTATTCTAAAGGACCAAAATTGATATTTTTCCTATCTTTTTACTTTAAGCATAAATTCCAAAATAGTTAGAACATTTATTTTCTTTTCAAACCTTTCATTTTTGTTTTGATTTTGTCCTAAAACAATAAAGTAAAAGCACCGATTCAGTCATGTCCCATGAAATTGGAAAAGTTGAACATTTTTTAAGTAAAAAAAACTATTTTAGTGAGAATTTAAAAACTATGAAACTATTTTGGAGAAATTAAGTTTCTTAAAAGTATTTAGAATAAAGTAAATTATAAGTGACGGTTATAATTAAAGTATTACTCAAAAAATAAAAAAAAATTAGAGTACCCTATCTTGTATTATGAAAAAAAATTACTACTAAAATATATATATATATATATATATATATATATATATATATATATATATATATATATATATAAAGATTGAATTAAGATTGATTTCTTATCAAAGCTATCATACTCCCTCCGTCTCAGAATTATAGAATAAAAAAAGTTATTTTTTGATAAATTTTATTGACTTTTAAGAGTATTGTGGTATTTTTAGGTAATAAATAAATTATAAAGTATATTATGTACGTGTGTTTGGTGGAAGTAGTATTTTTGAATCTAAGATTAATTTTGAAGTTGTTGGTTAATGTGAAATTTTCTTTTTAAGTAGTGAAGATAAGTGTGGGACGGACGAAAATAAAAATATAATTATAAATGTGGGACAGAGAGAGTAATACATTACTTGCAAAAGTTATCAATGCAATGTTAATTTATAAAATATCACAAATTACAGATTAAAGTCAAAAGTGTATAAAATCTTGTTGAAATGAATAAAAAGTGATAATATTTTAATAAAAAAAATGATATATTTGGATTAATGAAAACTGATATCGATGAAGTAAATTATTTAATGAATATTTCATCGTATAAATAAAATAAAAAGTGGTAACAATTTTAATGAAAAATGATAATATCTTTGATAAAAAGTAGTAATAATTATTTAAAAAAATGTAAAAAAGTCTCATGTAAGTGTTGTCCAAGAATAAAATATCATACTAAGCATATATTTTATGAGTTGGTGATCGGTACTTTCCTTATGAAGAGCAAGTGTACTTTATCGTTTCGTTTGTGTAGTGCCGGTGACCAAGTAATAAAATGTAGAATCCCAAAGGAGAAAGTAGTGTACACAACGATATATTCTCTAATCACACAATCTATATTGAACAGATTCCAATCATACAGTCTACATATATGAGACAACGATTTTATCTCAAATCACATAATTCCACAACTTGTATCACAAATAATTCACACACAACATATTTATACATTATAGTTGGACTTCTATTAACCTAAACTTCAAATAGTGATAATAATATAAACCAAACTAATCTCCTATTTGTAGTTCCGACAACAAACGCTATCCCTCCCCTTTCTTCCTCTCTCTCTTCTTTCCTTTTTCTCTCTTTCTTTTCTTCTCTACTATCGTACCCTCTCTTTCTCTCTCTTTTCTTTTTTTTTTTTCTTTCGAACTCAAGAATGCTATACTGTTAATTTTAATTACCATGAAGTTGATTAACCTTAATCTTTCTCTCTCTTTTCTTTTTTTTTTCTTCGAACTCAAGAATGCTACTATTAATTTTAATTACCATGAAGTTGATTAACCCCAATATAATGACAAAGGCAGCCTTAAGTCTGCCATTCACCGCATATTTACTATTTATAGTAAATATATTATTATTAATATTATTATTAATACACATGAAATACTTAATAACTAAGTTATATTCTCTCCGTCCCATTTCAGATAACCCACTTTTCATTTTGCTGCCACTAACGCCGGAGGAATTTGCGGCGCGGACAGAGGAGCATCCTTGGTTCAAAGAATTGTTTGAGAAAAACAAGGGGTTATGCTGATAACCCACCATCGATGAGTAATAATGGTGAACGATTAATTCTTGGCTCTGATCATGATCGATCTACTGGAAAAGATGATCATGTTGGAGCGAATGACCCTTGAAATAATATTGCCCCTCAAGGCAATATTCCCAAATCGAATCCAATACGTGATTCCTCAGACCCTAGATCGTTTGCGGCTAGGGTTTCTTCGGATGCTGATGACCCTTATTACCGCATCCGTGCGGCCATATGCAAGGGACCTACTTCAGGTCCTGTGGCGAGGCCGTTTGAGAAAACAGGTGATAGTGTTACACTTCATATAAACAAATCCTTCTATAACAAATCGCTATGGGGTTGAGACGCTACTAGATATACAATTTCCAATACAATAATAAATGAGTCGAGAATGCACAGAGGAAATAATATAAAAATCTCAAAAGTGATATCATAGTAAAGTAAAAGTTTCATAAAAATTATTTTACATAATTACGTCTACTCTCCCGAGTAGAGTGGAATATTTAAAACAAGTTAATACAGATGATATATCTGAAATAAAGTTATAACAAGATACCAAAATATAAGTCATAATACAAAGTCCTCTAAGGGCTTGAGACATCTGCAAGAGCCTCTTTTTCTTCTAAACTTTGTTTTGAAAATCAATACAAGGTGAGCGTCTAAAATACATTCAGTGGGTTAACTTAAATGATTGCACAGTTAAAATAAATATGCATGCCAAACATATCATAAAATGTAACATATGCCATTTAATAAAATATTTTGCATATTATCGTTCGATAACTAAATAAAAATATTTTAAACCGAACCGTCGTCCGATAACTTGTGTTAGTTGGTATATGTGTATCGAATCGTCATTCAATATGAGTATTAGTAAATTTGAAATATTTTTAGTACCGAATCGTCGCCCGATAACTTGTTTTAATTGGTATATGTGTACCGAGTCGTCACCCCGTACAAGTGTTAGTAAGAAAATATTTGTCATCGAACTAAAAGCACACATGACATATAACATGACATATAAGTAACACATATCATATTTTAACGTAGCAATCATGACATAAAATTGTAGCACTCAGTAAAGAGTGAAAGTTACCCCCACCTTGCACTTTTAGGAAAGTAGTAGACTGGACTAGACTTACTCTTCGGTCTCTGATATGCCTGCAAGGGTATACTAAACTTAGTTCTACTTCTAATAATAATTCCTAGCTAAATTTCTAGTATTATATAATTAAAAATAAACTAATTATTAACTTAAGAAAATATAAATAATTAATCGTTAAATGAAATGAGTTAAAATAAAATGTATATACTTAAAATAATAAAATAGAAATACACATTTCTATTAAAAGTTAAAATAGTAACTTAATGATCTTAGCATACAACTATAGTAATAAATTGTAATATTAAAAATATGGGTGCAAATAACATTAATTTTATTAAAAATCGATATTAATTAAAGATCCTCTATCTAAAATAATAATAAAAAAATTAAATCAATTTAAGTTAAATAAAATATTAAATAAAAATATTAAATTAAATATATTAGAATGCGCATTCATTCGCATGCAGTAACGATACTACAACACAATTGACCCAGCTTTAGAATTTTCAAAATTTTTATTATTAATATATTTATATATATTTTAATTTATTTATAAATTGCAACCAATTCTCTGCATTATATTAAATTCTCATTTAAACTTACCCTAAACTTTAACCTTATTACAAAATGACCCAACTTAAATTATACAACTCCATTTGAAAATCCAAAAGTATGTATGGAGTCCTCGTAAGACGAGGATCACATGCGTACCAATTTTTATGAAAATAACGAAGTTTAAAGGGGACAGAATTTTAATACGAAGTGGGTTTCTTCCCATTTTCTTCATTTCACGTCCAAACTCAAAACTAATTATATGTTTGTGATCCTCGTGAGGGGAGCTTCAAAATGGTCTATAATATCAGAGCTATGTCCCAACGAAACAAAATACGCCATTAAAGGATTAATAGCTTCGACGGAGCTTTTCTAACTCATACGAAATCCATTTCACAAAAGATAAATATATATATGGAATCTACGCTTCGAAACGACCATTGTGGTATATAATATGATAAAATATATTACAAAAGTGAAGATGAAAGAGAAGCAGTCGTGTGTTGCATATACATATGTATGTATGATCTGCAAGTATATATATATATATATATATATATATATATATATATATATATATATATATATGTGTGTGTGTTTTAACTACTTCAACTATTTCTACCCTATTAAACTTACCTATAACCTCACTCTGATTCTCCCGTGAATTCCCCAAGAATTAACAGTGGAAAGCAAAAAAAAGTGTATATATATATATATATATATATATATATATATATAAGAAAATGGATAATTAATGATATAAAATTACTACATAATCAAATTAATTCTGCTCTTTTCTTTTCACATGCTTATCTGATGCCAACCTCCACATCAGCCAATCCCAACTTATCAGGTATATTATGCACGTGGTTATATATAATATAATATATATTTACTGTGTCTACTACAAACCATATATATTTATATACTTATTATTATTATTGTTAATATTATATATATATATATATATATATATATATATATATATATATATATATAAGGATTACAATATATGCATATATATAAATATATAATTTGCGGATATTACATCCACCCCTACTAAAATAAAAATTTCATCCTCGAAATTTCACTTACTAGGTGTGAGTAGACCTGGATATTTGTTTTGTATGTCGTTTTCGCGTTCCCACATTGCTTTCTCTTTATTGTGTCGGCTCCATTGGACTTTAATTAAAGTAACTTCACGATTCCTTAGCTTATGAACTTTCCAATTAAGAATGGCTATAGAAAATTCCTCGTACGCTAAGTTGTCATCGATTGCTATAACCTCGTGGTTAACAACATGGCTTGGATCATATACATATTTTTGTAGCATGGACATGTAAAATATATCATGCACTCCAGCTAGTTCAGGTGGTAAAGCTAATTTGTATGCCAACTCGCCAATTTGTTCCAAAATCTCGTAAGGCCTAATGTATCTTGGCTTGAGTTTTCTTTTCCTTCCAAAGCGAGAGATTCCTTTCATTGGTGAGACTTTGAGAAAAAATTTATCTCCTTCCTGAAACTGCAAATCTTTGCATCTCTTATCAGCATATGACTTCTGTCGATTTCGTGCTGTCAAAATTCTTCTTCTGATCTTCTCAATCGCTTCTACTGTCTTTTCTACTATATCTGGTCCTAAAACTTTCTTCTCACCAACTTCGTCCCAATAGAGAGGAGAACTACACTTCCTTCCGTAGAGTGCTTCGTAAGGGGTCATGCCTATTGTGGTTTGAAAACTGTTGTTGTATGCAAACTCTATCAGTGGTATGTATCTTTCCCAACTTTTTCCAAAATCTAGGACGCATGCCCTCAACATTTCTTCCAA
Organism: Pogostemon cablin; assembly: GCA_023678885.1. Classification (NCBI taxonomy): domain Eukaryota; kingdom Viridiplantae; phylum Streptophyta; class Magnoliopsida; order Lamiales; family Lamiaceae; genus Pogostemon; species Pogostemon cablin. The sequence goes on along the minus strand of CM043010.1, from coordinate 5,624,682 downwards.
TGTTTGAATAGTTCTTTCATTCTGGCCATCGGTCTGAGGGTGAAATGTCGTGCTAAACTTTAGCTTCGTACCCATCACGTTTTGTAAGCTGTGCCAGAATTTTGAGGTAAATCTTGGATCTCGATCCGAAACTATAGAAACTGGTACACCATGTAGTCTGACAGCTTCTTCTAGACATATTTGTGCAAGCTTATGCATTCCGTTAGTCATTTTGACTGGAGACTTAGTCAAACGATCCACTATCACCTATATAGCTTGATTTCCTTGCACTGATTTTGGTAAACCAGTAACGAAATCCATTATAATGTGCTTCCATTTCCACTCAGGAATCTCTAATGGCTTCAAGAGTCTTGAGGGTCGTTGATGTTCTACTTTCACTTGTCGACAAGTCATACACTTTTGGATAAATAAACCTATATCCCTTTTCATATTTCTCCACCAAAATGCATTTTTCAAGTCTTAATTGGTACATCTTAGTTCCTCCTGGATGTACCATTTATGGAGTACAATGAGCTTCTGACAAAATTTCACTAATAACATTATCATTTTTAGGAACACATAATCTTTTCAAAGACGAGTGCTCCATCTTCGGTGAGAGCAAATCCCTTTTCTTCCCCAATCTTCACGCATTCCTTAATTTTCCTGAGAAATTCGTTACCATCTTGAAGTTCCTTGACTCTATCTCTTAAGGAGGGTTTAATCAGTAATGTGGTTAATACTGCTTCAATGCTACTTGGAGGCATCACGACTTCTAAACTCATCCAAGAGAACTCAGTCTCCAATAAATCTTGGTTTGTTACAGAGCAAGCTAATTCCCCATTTTCCTTTTCTGTTTAGAGCATCTGCTACCACATTTGCCTTCCCTGGGTGATACAGTATTGTACAATCGTAATCTTTGACTAATTCCGACCATCTCCTTTGTCTCATGTTTAATTCCTTCTGTTTGAAAAAGTATTTTAAGCTCTTGTGATCCGTATAAATTTGACATTTTTCTCCATACAGATAATGTCTCCAAAATTTTGAAGGCATGTACCACCACTGCCAATTCCAAATCATGAGTTGGATAGTTCTGTTCATGAATCTTGAGTTGTCTAGACGCATAGACAACTACTTTATTACATTGCATCAGAACACATCCCAATTCTTGCTTTGAAGCATCACTATGGATGACAAATCCTTTTTTCCCATCAGGAATTGTCAGTACAGGCGCAGTGACTAGTTTTTGTTTAAGAAGATTGAAATTCTTTTCACACTCTTCCGTCTAATGGAACTTAACTTCTTTGCGAGTTAACCTCGTCAAGGGCCCGAAAATTTTTGAAAATCCCTCAATAAATCTTCTGTAATATCCAACTAATCTAATGAAACTTCGTATTTCTCCTATAGTCGTAAGTGTTTTCAATTTCTCTATTGCTTCTACCATGGCGAGATCCATTTCAATTCCTTGAGCTGTCATAATGTGCCCAAGAAAGATAATTTTATCTAACCAAAACTCACATTTCTTGAATTCGGCATACAACTTTTCTTTTCTTAGTGTCTCTAGAACGATTCTCAAATGTTCTTCATGTTGTTCCTGATCTCTAGAATACACTAAGATATCATCAATGAACAGGATCACGAATTTGTCCAAATATGAGTGGAAAACACGATTCATCAAATCCATGAATATTGCTGGTGCATTGCTAAGTCCAAAAGGCATCACTACGAACTCATAATGCCCATAACGTGTTCTAAAAGTAGTCTTCGAAGTGTAGCTCTGCTTGATTCGCAATTGATGATATCCAAACCACATATCTATATTAGAAAATACCCTAGCACCGCCCAGTTGATCAAATAGATCCTCAATCCTTATCAAGGGATACTTATACTTGATGGTAAGTTTATTCAGTTCTCGATAATCGATACACATCCTAAACGAATCATCTTTCTTCTTTACGAACAAAACAGATGCTCCCCAGGGTGAAACACTAGGGTGTATGAAATCCAAATCCAAGAGTTCTTGTAATTGGATATTCAATTCTTGTAACCCTTTTGGTGCCATTTGTTAAGGTACTTTTGAGACTGGTGCTGCTCCTGGTACTAGAACGATTATGAATTCTATTTGCCTTTCGGGTGGCAAGTCTGGTAAGTCTTCTGGAAAAACATCTTCGTATTCTCGCGCAATAGGAACATCCTCTATACTCATCGTTTTGCCTTCACTTTCCACGATGTTCACTAAGAATGCTTGACATCCATCCTTCTTCGTCATTTTGATTGCTTTCATTGCAGTTATAAATCGTGGTACTACTCCAGTTTTCGCTCCGTGAAATGTAAACTTCTCATCTCATGAGAGTTGGAACTGTACCTCTTTTTCATGACATCTAATTACCGTATGATTAGCTCTAAGCCAATCCATCCCTAAAATTACATTTTCATCTCATTTACGTGGAGATCTGCAAATAGGACTGTCATTCACCCTTATCTTCACATTCTTGCACAACTTCATGGTTCAGATGTAGTTACCTGAAGGTATACTAACTTCAAGAGTTGATTTGTCTAACTCCTCACAATTATTTTCTACTTTCTTATACATCTTAGCAGATATGAATGAATGGGTGGCTCCCGTATCGAAAAGTATAAGAGCAGGAGTGCCAAATACTGATAGCATACCTGCCATTATTTCTGGTTCTTCCTCAGCTTCTTGCTGTGTCATAGCATATGCACGTGCTGGTCTAGCACTCGATCCTCCTGCTGCTTTAGACTTTGGGCATTCTAATATGGTGTGTCCTAGTTGACGACATCAATAGCATATTCCAATTCCATATAAGCATGCTCCAAGGTGATTCTTTCCATATGTTGGGCAAGGAGAATTGTCTGAGTTGCGGTGGTCCTGATCCTCCTCCAATTTTTATTTGCTTGTTCTGAACCTTATGGTTTCCTTTTCCGATCACCGGTCCTCCCCACTTGCGCTTTGCAGGTATCTCTATCGTCTTTTTGTTCTGGTTACTCTTGTTTTTCTGTCGAGACTCAATTTCTTGAGTTCTGGAAAATACTTCCGCAAAAGTCATCGTTCCTTGTCCAGCCAAGATTGTGCTAATCTCAGATTGCAATCTTTTTTCAAATCGTCTAGCTTTCTTCTCCTCCGAGTTGATAAGGTGTGTAGCAAATCTGGAGAGTCGATTGAATTCTCTTTCATATTCGAGAACTCTCATTTTCCTTGTTTTAAGTGCAGAAATTCACTTTCCTTTTCATCTCGGTACGACAGAGACATGTAGTTTTGCATGATCACATCCTTGATGTCTTCCCATGTCTTCCTAGCCTTCTGTTCCCGTGTCTTGGTACGTTCGTAAGCCTCCCACCAAAAATCAGCTTCACCCACGAACTGAAAAACAGCGCACACAATCTTCTATGTATCATTGCAATCGAAATAGGTGAAAATCTTGTCCAACGACCTCAACCATTTCTCAGCTTCCGCGGGGTCTTCTGTTCCGTTGAATGTTGGTGGATTGAAATGTCGGAATTGTTCAATTACCAAGGCTGGTTCATTTATTGGAATAGGTTTCTGGTGGTGGTGGTGGTGGTGGTCCTGTAGAGTTTGCGTGAAATTGTTGAGCAATCCCCGAAAGATTGTAACTAAATCATATCCTGGGTCACCATAAACATTCTCAAGATTCTCATTAGTAGGTAGGTTTTGTGGACTTCTCTGACTCATGATCTGGTAAAAATATTACTAATATTATATACTAGTAAATAAATTAAAAACACATAAAAATTCTAAAGTATAGTCACGTCGTAGTCATAGAATAGTCAATCCTAGGGTATGGTATAAACTTCAAAGTTAGGTACTTGAGCAAGCCTGATATAGACTGCTCTGATACCACCTGTAACGCTCCGGTATTTCGCCTAAATATATAATTCCCAATACAATAATAAATGGGTCGAGAATGCACAGCGGAAATAATATAAAAATCCCCAAAGCGATATCATAGTAAAGTAAAAGTGGCATAAATATTATTTTACATAATAACGTCTACTCTCCCGAGTAGAGTGGAATATTTAAAACAAGTGAATTCAGATGATATCTGCTACAAAGTTCTAATAAGATACCAAAATATAAGTCATAATACAAAGTCCTCTAAAGGCTTGGGACATATGCAAGAGCCTCTTCCTTTTCTAAACTTTGTTCTGAAAATCAATAAGGGGTGAGCGTCTAAAATACACTCAGTGGGTTAACTTAAATGATTGCACAGTTAAAAATAAATATGCATGCCAAACATATCATAAAATGTAACATATGTCATTTAATAAAATATTTTGCACATTATCGTTCGATAACTCAATGAAAATATTTTAGACTGAACCGTCGTCTAATAACTTGTGTTAGTTGATATATGTACATCAAATCGTCATTCAATACGAGTATTAGTAAATTTGAAATATTTTTAGTACCGAACCGTCGCCCGATAACTTGTGTTAGTTGGTATATGTGTACCGAGTCGTCACCCCGTACAAGTGTTAGTAAGAAAATATTTGTCATCGAACTAAAAGCACACATGACACATAACATGACATACAAGTAACACATATCACATTTTAACATAGCAATCATGAAATAAAATTGTAGCACTCGATAAAGAGTGAAAATTACCCCCACCTTGAACTTTTAGGGAAATAGTAGACTAGACTAGACATGCTCTTCGGTCTCAAGTATGTCTGTAAGGATATACTAAACTGAGTTCTACATCTAATAATAATTCCTAGTACTTAAGCTAAATTTCTAATATTATATAATTAAAAATAAACTAATTATTAACTTAAGAAAATATAAATAATTAATCGTTAAATGAAATGAGTTAAAATAAAATGTTTATGGGTGCAAATGATAAAAAAATATGGGTGCAAATCGATAATTAATCTTAGCCTATAACTATAGTAATACATTATAACATTAAAAATATGGGTGCAAATGACATTAATTTTATTAAAACTGCTATTAATTAAAGATCCTATACCTAAAATAATAATAAAAAAATTAAATCAATTTAAGTTAAATAAAATAAATAAATAAAAATATTAAATTAAATATATTAGAATGCGCATTCATGCGCATGCAGTAACTATACTGCAACACAGTTGACCCAGCTTTAGAATTTTTAAATTTTTTATTATTAATATATATATATATATATATAAATTACAATCAAGTCCCTGCATTATATTAAATTCTCATTTAAACTTACCCTAAATTTTAACCTTATTACAAAATGACCCAACTTGAGTTATGCAACTCCATATGAAAATACAAAAGTATGCATGAAGTCCTCGTAAGACGAGGATCACATGCATATCAATTTTTCATGAAAATAACGAAGTTTAAAGGGGACAAAATTTTAATACGAAGTGGGTTTCTTCCCATCTTCTTCATTTCACGTCCAAACTCAAAACTAATTATATGTTTGGGATCCTCGTGAGGAGAGCTTCTAAATGGTCTATAATATCAGAGTTATGTCCCAACGAAACAAAACACGCTATTAAAGGGTTAAAAGTTTCGACGGAACTTTTCTAACTCATACGAAATCCATTTCACAAAAGTATTATATATATGGAATCTACGTTTCGAGACGATCATTATGGTATATAATATGATAAATATAAATTTCAAAAGTGAAGATGAAAGAGAAGCAGTCGTGTGTTGTATATACATATGTATGTATGATCTGCAAGTATATATACATATATTTCTATATATGTGTGTGTATTTTAACTACTTCAACTATTTCTACCCTATTAAACTTACCTCTCAACTCACTCTTATTCTCCCGTGAGTTCCCCAAGAATTAACAGTGGAAAGAAAAAAGTAAATAACTATATATATATATATATATAATTAATGATATAAAATTTACTACATAATCAAATTAATTCTGCTCCAGTCGTTTCCCATGCTTATCTGATGCCAACCTCCAAATCAGCCAATCCCAACTTATCAGGTATATTATGCACGTGGTTATATATAATATAATATATATATTTACTGTGTCTACTACTAACCATATATATTTATATACTTATTATTATTATTATTATATATATATATGAATTACAATATATGCTTATATATAAATATATAATTTGTGGATATTACAATAAATAAATTGTAAAGTATGTTATGTAGTAAAGAGGAATGTCAAATTTAAAATTATAGTGTATGAGGATACTAGTTAAATATTATTTTCTTTTATAAAAGTGTGAATTTAAATTTGAAACAGACGAAAAAGAAAAAAATAAAGTTGGATGGGAGTAAAAAATTAATAACAAAATAATTATAAGCAAAATATATTATTGAGATTATTACTGATAGGTACGAGTGTATATTATCTAATTACTAATAAATACATTGATTTAAACATATATTTCTTTTTCCAGCTTTACCCTTATTTACAACGCTGAATATTTCAACGTTTTCACTTAACACTAGTTTCATTGTACACTAAATCAAATAAAATCAATGGGTGAGAGATTTAAGGATAATTATAACAACCATATTTTCAATTAATTAATCATGTATATTCTGTTTTATTCTCAAAATGCACACTAATGTACATTCGTAGGGTTCTTCAATTTAATTGTGTATTTTCTGTTTCTCTCTAAGAATGCACACTAATATACTTAACAATAGTTTCAATCGTGTATTTTCCATTTATCTCTCAAAAATGCACACTGATGTACATAGGTTTTTTAGTTTAATCTCGTATATTTTATTTCTCTCCCAAGAATGCACACTAATGTACATTATTAGGGTTCTTCAATTTAATCGCGTATTTTCAGTTTCTATGTACACTAATATACATTCGTATAAATAACGTATTTTTGTTTCCATCTTATAATATACACTAATGTACGGATATGTATAGGTATTATGGGAAATAAAATATTATTGTGTATTTATTGGTAATTTTATGAAGCAAATGTATCGTTTTGTAATTTTTAAATACGTTTTGTACTTATTATTTATTAACCGTATATTATTTGATAATGAATTATGAAAAATAAAAATAAAAATAAAAAACAATAAAATGTATGGAGCATAAAAACGAAAAGAAAAAAAAATATTATTGTTACAGTTAAAAAGTCAAAGGGTGAAATATAAATGACCCCTTGGCGGCTTGGCCCCATAATTGTCTGTCCCTGACTACAGGGATGAGCCTTGCTACTCAACATGAGACATAAATAAATAAATTATATATATATATATATATATATAAATTCCCATTTAATACGCGAATAAATTATTATAATCATTCAAAAAATATAATTAAATGTGATATTCAATTTATAGATATACATAATTTAAAAATAATATTAATAATAATAATAATAAAATATGATTAAAGGTGATCTTTTATTTATAGATATACATGATTTAAAGATAATAAAAATAATAATAATAATAAATAAAAGTAGTATTCTTAACCAATAAAAAATATGATTAAATTTAGTATTTAATTTGAAGATATACATGAATAATAATAATAATAATAATAAATTGGATATATTTTATTGATCATCTATTCCTAACCAATCAAAAAAATATGATTAAAGGTGATATTTAATTTATAGATATACATGAATAATAATAATAATAATAAATAAATAAATAAAAGTAGAAAGATTATATATAATTAAAAAGAAAAAAAATTACAACTATCTAATATATATAATATATTTTATTGTTTATTTATTTTTAAAAAAGTATCATAATATCTGTAAAAATTAATTTTTTTAAATTTCCATGCTTAATTGAGGGTGAAAATAAAATTTAAAACAATATATTCAGAGGGAGTATTCTATTTATGTTGTACTTTTTGAAGTTGAAAATATAATGATGCATTTGGAATTTAAAATTAAATTTTACGAATAAAATGGTGAAATAGTATATAAGTGGTAAGAGTGAAAATCGGTTCTGGTTAACACTTCTCATTTTTTGTTTTAAGATAAGATTTGTTTTTTTACAAGTGAGACTCACACATAACAATTACTCCTCCCGTCCCGCCTAAAGAGATGCATTTGCTTTTTACACGGAGTATTATTATTTTATGTATAGTGTGTAGGTGTAGAGAGATGTGATGGGTAATGGTGGGCTATTAGTGGGCCCTTTTTACTAAAAGAGGAAAATGTTCCAATTTGGATGAGACGTCCAATATAATAAAATGATGCTATTTGGGTGGGATGGAGAGAGTAATATTTTTGCATGGATCGCACACAACAGTAATACAATTATCCAATTTACATTAAAATATTACTCCCTTCGCCCATTTAAAGGGTCACATTTTAATACGTAGTAGGTTGAGAGATATGATATTTTAATCTTTTTGATTCTTAAGTTAAATAGAAGAAATTATCTTTTTTCTATTTTTAAACTCATTTAAATAATAAATTCAATTTAAATGCAAGGAAGCATACAGTGCATCATAATGGTCAAATTGATAAGGAAAATAGTACTTTAGTGTAGAATAATTGAAGGTTGGAGATTAGACATACACAAAACGACAAACGGATTGTACTGAACACTTATCTTCTCCTTTACATAAATCATTTTTAGTCGTTAAAGCTGTCCTTTGCAAATTAAAATAGGAGGTTAAAAGTGAGATATCTTGGAATCTTAAGTTTTTAATTATTTTCAATGTTAGTAGAGATTTAAAATACTACTCAATTATGCATGAAAATGTTAATTAAATATTCACCCCTTAGTTGGCTCTTTCCATGAATCATTATTTAATAATAACAGAATGGCTAATAGATGATATATTAGAAAAAGAAAAAAAAAAAGAGGTGGAGGGGAGAAATTAAAGATGTTTAAAAGATTGATACAATCAGTGAGAAACCAATAGCGGCTGAAAAAAGGGTCCTAATCTAAATCATCAAATTCTTCTCGCATATCATCTAACTCTTCTCGCCTTTTTTTGGGATATGGAATACTCATAAGCTCATGCTTGTTCAACTTTGAAGTATTGAACTTTGCTTGTAGACGAGTGTTGGGCTTAATTGTCGGTTGATAAAAACCTTTTTTTGGCCTGCCTCGTTTCTTTTGCGCAATACTCATAAGTGAATTATATATTTTCTAAAATGACAAACACATGCTACAATAGGAGATTAATTATTGCCACCTCCCAAACCACTTAAAAAATATTCTTTATCAATGAAATATTGCGCTAGGTAAAAATTTTAATTTCATTATTAAATTGATTTATTAATAAATTAACAACGAAACTTATTTGTAATTTTTTTATTATTAAAGTGGTGGTCTGTAAACTTTTAACAACAAAAATTTAATTTTTTTAGAAATTCGTTGCTAATAATTTCGTTAATAATTTATATAATGATTCCATTGGTAATCCATTAATAAAGAAAAACGGATTTTATTTTATTTGTAAAAACATAATAAATATGTTGGCATTCCGCCATTGATAAATCATTGGTAAATAGCAACCCACTGAATTACGTTGGTAAATTTTATTGGTTAGATGATTTTAGGTCTATTACTGGCATATATGTGCGAGGTTGATTAGTTGCTTCACAACCGCTCATATTTTAAACCCTGCATTATTTATGGATTGTGGAAACAAAATTGCACCAAAACAATGTTTTTGGACGATATTCATATACACTGAGACCAAATCAAAACGATACAGCGACGGATGAGACCATTTGATCTCCAATTAACTTGATAAAATAGAATTAAATTCATTTTATGCCCTATAACTAGAAGAAACTTCAATTTTTGCCCAAAAAAATAAATGATTCAATTTTAATTCATAATTAATGAATTTTTTTAATTTTATCCAATTTTCGACGGAATACACAAATTTCACTGGAAAGCCCCACGTGCGGCGCAAGTGAGGCTTCAATCTGGGACTTTCCAGCAAAATTGGTCAAAATTTGAACAAATCCGTATTGGACAAAATTAAACCATTTATCTTTTTTGGGATAGAAATTGAATTTTATCTTAGTTACAGGGCAAAAAGTGAATTTAACTCAATTTTTGTAAATTCTTGTATTTTCATGTTTCTAAGCATTTATATAATGTGAAAAAATGCCACCCATATACATTTCAATTTTTCATTTCTATTTTGACAATTATAATGACATAAAAATACTAATATTTTTAAATTGTTTTTGGATTCGTAGAAAAATCTTTAAGCCTTTACAATAAGAAATAAAATAATTATTTTGTTAATTTATGTACGCAATATTGTAAAAATTTCTATCCGCGCGACGCACGGGTGGGTAAGTACTAGTTATATAAATGCTTGTGATCATGAAAATACGAGAATCTAAAAAATTGTAAAGGCGTAAGGATTTTTTAAATGAAATCCAAAAACTGCCTAAAAAATTTTTTTATGCCATTATAATGGCCAAAATAGTAATAAAATATGGAAATGTAGATGGGTAGAATGTTTTCACATTATATAAATGCTTAGATATATGAAAATACAAAAAAAATATATAATTGTAAAGGCTTAAGGATTTCTTTACGAAATCAAAAAACAACTTAAAAAGGGTAGTGTTTTTATGTCACTATAATGGTCAAAATAGCAATAAAAAATAAAATATATATGTGTAGCATGTTTTCACATTATGTAAATGCTTAAAAACATGAAAATACAAGAATCTACAAAAATTGAGTTAAATTCACATTTTACCCCGTAACTAAGATAAAATTCTATTTATATCCTGAAAAAGATATATGGTTCAATTTTATCCCATAATTCACGGATTTATTCAATTTTTGATCAATTTTGCCGGAAAGCCAGAAATTGAAGTCATGCATGCGCCGCAAAAAGATAAAATTGAATCATTTATCTTTTTAAGGGTAAAAATCAAAGTTTCTCTTATTTACAGGGCATAAAATGAATCTAACTCCTATAAAATACCCCACATATTTTGGCCCTTGATTAAATATTACTACTCCGTCGAGTTTAAAACATAACTAGCCACGTATCTTTTTAGGGGAAATATCAATTTTAATCTTTTAAGATAGGTCAAATCCAATTTCAGTCCTTAAGTTTGGCAATTTCTCAAAAGTGGTCCTCCGGTGTCCGAATTTAGTCATTTTTGTCCACTTTTGGTCCTTTTTTTGGGCAACTTTAAGAATCAAAAGAAGACAAAAAAGACCAAAAGTAGATAAAAAAAAGACTAAATTCGGACAATGGAGGACCACTTTTGAGAAATTACCAAACTTAAAGACTGAAATTGGATTTGATCTATTCTAAAGGACCAAAATTGATATTTTTCCTATCTTTTTACTTTAAGCATAAATTCCAAAATAGTTAGAACATTTATTTTCTTTTCAAACCTTTCATTTTTGTTTTGATTTTGTCCCAAAACAATAAAATAAAAGCACCGATTCAGTCATGTCTCATGAAATTGGAAAAGTTGAACATTTTTTAAGTAAAAAAAACTATTTTAGTGAGAATTTAAAAACTATGAAACTATTTTGGAGAAATTAAGTTTTTTAAAACTATTTAGAATAAAGTAAATTATATGTGACGGTTTTAATTTTAAACTCCTAGTTCGTCCCTAAGAAGTTTGGTATCTCCTTAGTAGTTGAGTACTTGGTAAAAATGGAGAATTACGTTATAATTATTTAGCAAGAAAAAGTAGTGAGTTAGAATAAAAATAGCGTCCATTAATTAGCATATTATTGATGCGTGCCTGTCCACTTATTGGAAGCTTACATGATAAGAAAACTTGGTTTTTTTTGGCACAGTATGTGGCTTGTTTAGTGCGAATTAGACAACAGACTCGAGAGTTGGCGTATCAGCTTTTCCGATGGTAAAACGAAAGGGAGTTTCACCCATCTTTTGCACAAACAAAAGCGGATCGTTGGCATCGTTGTCATCAAAGCCGATGCTCCAACATATCAAGGTTGAATTTTTGGGGCAGTACACATGTTAGAGTGATTTGATTAAGTATTAAAGGATACATCTCTCTACGAGCTTACCCTTCCAGGGTTCGAACCTCACCGCCACCCATTTATGAAAAAATTCCACATGCAAGGCTTGAGGCAAAAGTTAATCCACCTGCATGTGAGGGCAGCGGGAGGCCACATGGTTGGAACAGACACTCGCGGAATTCCGCTAGGACAACGTCGAGTGGGCAGGATCCAAATAATTTTAACTGAATGACACATCAAATTATATAGTACGATATATGAAATAATAATAATTGAACCCAAATTTCAAACAACTAGGTAGGTACATCTGGGTGACAAATTGGGCATGTATACATAACATCCCGATTAACAACTTACCTTTATTTTCTTCTTATACATGATCTCATTTATTCAAAAACTATAGATAAAAAGGGATGTAGGTACAGTGAGATTATGTATCAGACTCAGTATTGGAGCAGAGCAAGGTTCCATTAGTGGTATAAAGGTTGCAACCTGGTTCAGGAGCCAAGCAGCAGTTGCACACCGGCTTCAGCTGCTCATCTCCAGTGGATGGACACGTCATGTAACCAAGATCAACATAGCAAAATAGGGGGCATATTTTTTCATCACTCCCACTACTTGTACTAAATGTTACCATGACTGTAATAACAACACATGAATTCATACGAAATGAGTTTTGTAAGAAAGTGATTATATATATTAAAATCACAAGTGAAATATATATTAAAAACACGAGATATATAATAATTTTGAGCATTAATGTTTCTGTTTCTTACCAATTAAAAGGAGAAGAACACAGCTGGAGATGTTAACTCTACCTGCCATACTTATGATTTAATCTTCTTCTCATATCAATCTTAATCCAACACCTTCAACATATATAGCCTAATTAATTTTATAATTTAATAATAATTAGTGTATTTAAACTCACACGAAACCTTACATTATTTTCACAAAGTCAAACGTCACATGTTTAATTGATCTGATTAATTATAATTTAATAATAATTGGTGTATTTAAACTCACACGAAACCTTACATTATTTTCCCAAAGTCAAACGTCACATGTTTAATTGATCTTATCAGATGCATAAGGAATTTAATATTGGTTTCTTAACATGAGCTTGCAAAAGTTATCAACGCCATGTCCATTTATAATTAAAGTATTACTCAAAAAAATAAAAAAAATTAGAGTACCCTATCTTGTACCCATAATATAATGAAAAAAATTACTACTAAAAAAAATATATAAATAATATATATATATATATATATATATATATATATATATATATATATATATATAAAAGATTGAATTAAGATTGATTTCTTATCAAAGCTATCATACTCCCTCCGTCTCAGACTTATAGAATAAAAAAAGTTATTTTTTGATAAATTTTATTGACTTTTAGGGGTATTGTGGTATTTTTAGGTAATAAATAAATTATAAAGTATATTATGTACGTGTGTTAGGTGGAAGTAGTATTTTTGAATTTAAGATTAATTTTGAAGTTGTTGGTTAATGTGAAATTTTCCTTTTTAAGTTGTGAAGATAAGTGTGGGACGCACGAAAATAAAAATATGATTATAAATGTGGGACAGAGAGAGTAATACATTACTTGCAAAAGTTATCAATGCAATGTTAATTTATAAAATATCACAAATTACAGATTAAAATCAAAAGTGTATAAAATCTTGTTGAGATGAATAAAAAGTGATAATATTTTAATAAAAAAATGATATATTTAGATTAATGAAAACTGATATCGATGAAGTAAATTATTTAATGAATATTTCATCGTATAAATAAAATAAAAAGTGATAACAATTTTAATGAAAAATAATAATATCTTTGATAAAAAGTAGTAATAATTATTTAAAAAAAATGTAAAAACAGTCTCATGTAAGTGTTGTCCAAGAATAAAATATCATACTAAGCATATATTTTATTAGTTGGTGATCGGTACTTTCCTTATGAAGAGCAAGTGTACTTTATCGTTTCGTTTGTGTAGTGCCGGTGACCAAGTAATAAAATGTAGAATCCCAAAGGAGAAAGTAGTGTACACAACGATATATTCTCAAATCACACAAATCTATATTGAACAGATTCCAATCATACAGTCTACATATATGAGACAACGATTTTATCTCAAATCACATAATTCCACAACTTGTATCACAAATAATTCACACACAACATATTTATACATTATAGTTGGACTTCTATTACCCTAAACTTCAAATAGTGATAATAATATAAACCAAACTAATCTCCTATTTCTAGTTCCGACAACAAACGCTATCCCTCCCCTTTCTTCCTCTCTCTCTTCTTTCCTTTTTCTCTCTTTCTTTTCTTCTCTACTATCGTACCCTCTCTTTCTCTCTCTTTTCTTTTTTTTTTTCTTTCGAACTCAAGAATGCTATACTGTTAATTTTAATTACAATGAAGTTGATTAACCTCAATCTTTCTCTTTCTTTTCTTTTTTTTTTCTTCGAACTCAAGAATGCTACTATTAATTTTAATTACCATGAAGTTGATTAACCTCAATATAATGACAAAGGCAGCCTTAAGTCTGCCATTCACCGCATATTTACTATTTATAGTAAATATATTATTATTATTATTATTAATACACATGAAATACTTAATAACTAAGTTATATTCTCTCTGTCCCATTTCAGATAACCCACTTTTCATTTTGTTACCACTGACGCCGGAGGAATTTGCGGCGCGGACAGAGGAGCATCATTGGTTCAAAGAATTGTTTGAGAAAAACAAGGGGTTATGCTGATAACCCACCATCGATGAGTAATAATGGTGAACGATTAATTCTTGGCTCTGATCATGATCGATCTGCTGGAAAAGATGATCATGTTGGAGCGAATGACCCTTGAAATAATATTGCCCCTCAAGGCAATATTCCCAAATCGAATCCAATACGTGATTCCTCAAACCCTAGATCGTTTGCGGCTAGGGTTTCTACGGATGCTGATGACCCTTATTACCGCATCCGTGCGGCCATATGCAAGGGACCTACTTCAGGTCCTGTGGCGAGGCCGTTTGAGAAAACAGTTGATAGCGTTACACTTCATATAAACAAATCCTTCTACAGCAGGTTAATTTTTTTCAAAATTTATTATTGCAAGGATTTTACTTCCAAGAGGCACGAAACCCCTATCGCAACTGGAGTCGGAAGCGATGATCAAGAAAGCTTTTCAAGTTTTTGACATGTTCACCATTTTGTTGGGAAGGGGATACCTTACAGTGTATATTGTGGATGATGCAAAACGTGTGCAAATTCTGAAACGCAGATCATACGATGTTGGCGCTTCTCAAATCAGGGCACAAAGATAGACCCCCACCTTCAACCCTTACAAGATTAAATCCTCTGTGGTTTCGGTCTGGGTAAGAGTTTATGAACTCCCCATGGAGTTATGGCATGAGGAAGTTTTTAAACACATCGCAAAAGCCATTGGTATGCTAATACGCATCGATGATAGGGCTTTGGATGGCTCCACTGGACATTATGTGAGAATGTTGATTGATGTGGATGTATTGGAGGACCTGCCAATGGAATTACTTATTGATACAACCGATTCAATAATCTGTTCTTCTTTTAGTTATGAAAATTTACCTGTTTATTGTAAGTCTTGCAATACTCTAGGGCATTCTGTGGAAGAGTGTCTTAAGAAGACAAAAAGGGCTGAGACTAGTAGGGAGAAAGGGAAGAGAACAGAATCAAATACCTTCCAATTTCCTAAGAAGGTGTGGAAAGGGAAGCAAGCTGACCAAACTCTAGTGGAACAACACAACAACTTTTAGAACCTGGATGAGCTCGACGAAGAAGTTGTTGATGGGAAATCTGATTATGCTACTAAGATTGATGGAAAATCAGATAATGCTGATAAGACTGACGACTTATTGTTTGAAGCAACGACGGAGCAGAATGAAGAACTTCACACTCCTGATTCTAAAAAAGATGTTCAATGGTGAACGCACTCAATCTACAACCAAGATATATATATTCAGACTCTATATACCAATTGAAGATGCACAAAACGACCATGAATATGGATTAAGAAAGTACAATCATATATAAAATCAATCCACAAGTAGTGTTGTACGTAGGACACATAGGATAGTTTAGTTAATTCATAAAACCTTCATGAACCCTAGATCTATCAAAACGGTTCTAGCCCATGATGTTGCGAAGAACAATCATGGAGGTTGGATAGATCTTACCCATATGTCTGAAAAATACAAGATAAATTAAGAAACGAATAAAACCCTAGATGTGGGCGTCGTCGCGTCGTTCTCTGTCTTGAATCATCCTCTTGGTTCTATTCTTGATTCCACAGACAAATCTTCAAAGTGATGGATATGGATGGAGGAAAGGATGTGGATGATGGTTGGGGGGTGATCCCCCCTTGTGGGCTGCAGGATGATTGTGTTGCGATTTCCACCCATCAATAATGATGTGATCTGCATCCCCTTTTATACTTGTAAGCTCTCCTTATGGACATTGGATGTGCTTTTTCTTGAAAAACACAAAAATACATACACTAGGGTGTAAAACCCGACGAAAATAGATTTTCGTGTCCCAGTTCGACCAAAGTGCTTTTGGTCGAACTAGAAGGCCTGGTCGAACTACTGGTCGAGTTGCATGCGCATTCTCACCGTTTCATGCATAACTTCCACATCCAAGCTCCGATCTGAGTGATTCTTATACTCACGCGATCTTCTATTCCTTAGCTTTCTATATATACAAAGAACTCATAAAAACTCGAACATTTGATGGTGTAACAAGCTATAAAAAGTGGCACAGCCGTTCTGTTCCGCACAGCTTGCGCGATGTCACCATTTTGATCATAACCTTCTCGTTTCGATTCCGATTGAGGTGTTCCTTATGCCAAAACGATCCTCTCTTCTGTGGCTTTTTAACCATGTATCACACTTCCAGTTCAAAGCTCCAGATGAATACAGAAAAATTACACAAGTTGGACGTGCATTTTTAACATTCCTGCACAAATTGCACATTTTCTCCAACTTGGCACTTTTGATCATTTTTCCACCTAAAACATAATAAAATACCTCAAATGCACATTTTTCTCATATATATCAAATATAAGACAGTTGTTCTAATATATAACAACAATTTCCATAAAAAAGGTGTTAAATTGGACACTAAAACACGCTTATTTTCACTCTCATCAATAATAATAAACTAATTATTTAATCTAATTATGATAATTTTAACTTAAGACAAATTTGGGTTTTATAAGTAAATTAACTAAAAAGATGCACAAAATAATTACTAAAAATAATAAACTAGCAAATAAAATAAATATGGAAGTGTTCAAGAGAGAAGATAGATAGCTCTAGGAAATTCAGTTTAAATTAATCAAATCAAATCACTAGACAATCGGTTAGAATTCCTGCTGATTTTTTGAAAGCCATCACTTAATTATGTTAAATCCCTTTTTTAAAGTAAACTTAACACATAAATATGGTTCAAACCCTCAGATGCAGAAGAATAATTCCTATCCCCTTTTTAGGTACTTCATGCAAAATTCGATTAAAGGCTAGGGCACTACTAGATATACGTGTGTTAGGTGGAAGTAGTATTTTTGAATCTAAGATTAATTTTGAAGTTGTTGGTTAATGTGAAATTTTCTTTTTAAGTAGTGAAGATAAGTGTGGGACGGACGAAAATAAAAATATGATTATAAATGTGGGACAGAGAGAGTAATACATTACTTGCAAAAGTTATCAATGCAATGTTAATTTATAAAATATCACAAATTACAGATTAAAGTCAAAAGTGTATAAAATCTTGTTGAGATGAATAAAAAGTGATAATATTTTAATAAAAAAATGATATATTTAGATTAATGAAAACTGATATAGATGAAGTAAATTATTTAATGAATATTTCATCGTATAAATAAAATAAAAAGTGATAACAATTTTAATGAAAAATAATAATATCTTTGATAAAAAGTAGTAATAATTATTTAAAAAAATGTAAAAACAGTCTCATGTAAGTGTTGTCCAAGAATAAAATATCATACTAAGCATATATTTTATGAGTTGGTGATCGGTACTTTCCTTATGAAGAGCAAGTGTACTTTATCGTTTCGTTTGTGTAGTGCCGGTGACCAAGTAATAAAATGTAGAATCCCAAAGGAGAAAGTAGTGTACACAACGATATATTCTCAAATCACACAAATCTATATTGAACAGATTCCAATCATACAGTCTACATATATGAGACAACGATTTTATCTCAAATCACATAATTCCACAACTTGTATCACAAATAATTCACACACAACATATTTATACATTATAGTTGGACTTCTATTACCCTAAACTTCAAATAGTGATAATAATATAAACCAAACTAATCTCATATTTCTAGTTCCGACAACAAACGCTATCCCTCCCCTTTCTTCCTCTCTCTCTTCTTTCCTTTTTCTCTCTTTCTTTTCTTCTCTACTATCGTACCCTCTCTTTCTCTCTCTTTTCTTTTTTTTTTCTTTCGAACTCAAGAATGCTATACTGTTAATTTTAATTACAATGAAGTTGATTAACCTCAATCTTTCTCTCTCTTTTCTTTTTTTTTTTTCTTCGAACTCAAGAATGCTACTATTAATTTTAATTACCATGAAGTTGATTAACCTCAATATAATGACAAAGGCAGCCTTAAGTCTGCCATTCACCGCATATTTACTATTTATAGTAAATATATTATTATTATTATTATTAATACACATGAAATACTTAATAACTAAGTTATATTCTCTCCGTCCCATTTCAGATAACCCACTTTTCATTTTGCTACCACTGACGCCGGAGGAATTTGCGGCGCGGACAGAGGAGCATCCTTGGTTCAAAGAATTGTTTGAGAAAAACAAGGGGTTATGCTGATAACCCACCATCGATGAGTAATAATGGTGAACGATTAATTCTTGGCTCTGATCATGATCGATCTGCTGGAAAAGATGATCATGTTGGAGCGAATGACCCTTGAAATAATATTGCCCCTCAAGGCAATATTCCCAAATCGAATCCAATACGTGATTCCTCAGACCCTAGATCGTTTGCGGCTAGGGTTTCTACGGATGCTGATGACCCTTATTACCGCATCCGTGCGGCCATATCCAAGGGACCTACTTCAGGTCCTGTGGCGAGGCCGTTTGAGAAAACAGGTGATAGCGTTACACTTCATATAAACAAATCCTTCTATAACAAATCGCTATAGGGTTGAGACGCTACTAGATATACAATTTCCAATACAATAATAAATGAGTCGAGAATGCACAGAGGAAATAATATAAAAATCTCCAAAGTGATATCATAGTAAAGTAAAAGCTTCATAAAAATTATTTTACATAATTACGCCTATTCTCCCGAGTAGAGTGGAATATTTAAAACAAGTTAATACAGATGATATATCTGAAATAAAGTTATAACAAGATACCAAAATATAAGTCATAATACAAAGTCCTCTAAGGGCTTGAGACATCTGCAAGAGCCTCTTTTTATTCTAAACTTTGTTTTGAAAATCAATACGAGGTGAGAGTCTAAAATACATTCAATGGGTTAACTTAAATGATTGCACAGTTAAAAATAAATATGCATGCCAAACATATCATAAAATGTAAGATATGCCATTTAATAAAATATTTTGCATATTATCGTTCGATAACTAAATAAAAATATTTTAAACCGAACCGTCGTCCGATAACTTGTGTTAGTTGGTATATGTATATCGAATCGTCATTCAATATGAGTATTAATATTTTTAGTACCGAATCGTCGCCCGATAACTTATTTTAATTGGTATATGTGTACCGAGTCGTCACCCCGTACAAGTGTTAGTAAGAAAATATTTGTCATCGAACTAAAAGCACACATGACATATAACATGACATATAAGTAACACATATCATATTTTAACGTAGCAATCATGACATAAAATTGTAGCACTCAGTAAAGAGTGAAAGTTACCCCCACCTTGCACTTTTAGGAAAATAGTAGACTGGACTAGACTTACTCTTCGGTCTCTGATATGCCTGCAAGGGTATACTAAACTTAGTTCTACTTCTAATAATAATTCCTAGCTAAATTTCTAGTATTATATAATTAAAAATAAACTAATTATTAACTTAAGAAAATATAAATAATTAATCATTAAATGAAATGAGTTAAAATAAAATGTATATACTTAAAATAATAAAATAGAAATACACATTTCTATTAAAAGTTAAAATAGTAACTTAATGATCTTAGCCTACAACTATAGTAATAAATTGTAATATTAAAAATATGGGTGCAAATAACATTAATTTTATTAAAAATCGATATTAATTAAAGATCCTCTATCTAAAATAATAATAAAAAATTAAATCAATTTAAGTTAAATAAAATATTAAATAAAAATATTAAATTAAATATATTAGAATGCGCATTCATGCGCATGCAGTAACGATACTGCAACACAATTGACCCAGCTTTAGAATTTTCAAAATTTTTATTATTAATATATTTATATATATTTTAATTTATTTATAAATTGCAATCAATTCTCTTTATTATATTAAATTCTCATTTAAACTTACCCTAAACTTTAACCTTATTACAAAATGACCCAACTTAAATTATACAACTCCATTTGAAAATCCAAAAGTATGTATGGAGTCCTCGTAAGACGAGGATCACATGCGTACCAATTTTTTATGAAAATAACGAAGTTTAAAGGGGACAGAATTTTAATACGAAGTGGGTTTCTTCCCATTTTCTTCATTTCACGTCCAAACTCAAAACTAATTATATGTTTGTGATCCTCGTGAGGAGAGCTTCAAAATGGTCTATAATATCAGAGCTATGTCCCAACGAAACAAAATACGCCATTAAAGGATTAAAAGCTTCGACGGAGCTTTTCTAACTCATACGAAATCCATTTCACAAAAGATATATATATATATATATGGAATCTACGTTTCGAAACGACCATTGTGGTATATAATATGATAAAATAAATTACAAAAGTGAAGATGAAAGAGAAACAGTCGTGTGTTGCATATACATATGTATGTATGATCTGGAAGTATATATATATATATATATATATATATATATATATATATATATATATATATATATATATATATATATATATATAAGGAAATGGATAATTAATGATATAAAATTTACTACATAATCAAATTAATTCAGCTCCACTCTCCACTCTTTTCACATGCTTATCTGATGCCAACCTCCACATCAGCCAATCCCAACTTATCAGGTATATTATGCACGTGGTTATATATAATATAATATATATTTACTGTGTCTACTACAAACCATATATATTTATATACTTATTATTATTATTATTATTAATATTATATATATATATATATATATATATATATATATATATATATATATATATATATATATATAAGGATTACAATATATGCATATATATAAATATATGATTTGTGGATATTACATCTACCCCTACTAAAATAAAAATTTCGTCATCGAAATTTCACTTACTAGGTGTGAGTAGACATGGAAATTTGTTTTGTATGTCGTTTTCGCGTTCCCACGTTGCTTTCTCTTTATTGTGTCGGCTCCATTGGACTTTAATTAAAGTAACTTCACGATTCCTTAGCTTAGGAACTTTTCAATCAAGAATGGCTATAGAAAATTCCTCGTACGCTAAGTTGTCATCGATTGCTATAACCTCGTGGTTAACAACATGGCTTGAATCATATACATATTTTTGTAGCATGGACACTTAAAATATATCATGCACTCCAGCTAGTTCAGGTGGTAAAGCTAATTTGTATGCCAACTCGCCAATTTGTTCCAAAATCTCGTAAGACCTAATGTATCTTGGCTTGAGTTTTCCTTTCCTTCCAAAGCGAGAGATTCCTTTCATTGGTGAGACTTTGAGAAAAATTTTATCTCCTTCCTGAAACTGCAAATCTTTGCATCTCTTATCAGTGTATGACATCTGTCGATTTTGTGCTGTCAAAATTCTTCTTCTGATCTTCTCAATCGCTTCTACTGTCTTTTCTACTATATCTGGTCCTAAAACTTTCTTCTCACCAACTTCGTCCCAATAGAGAGGAGATCTACACTTCCTTCCGTAGAGTGCTTCGTAAGGGGCCATGCCTATTGTGGTTTGAAAACTGTTGTTGTATGCAAACTCTATCAGTGGTATGTATCTTTCCCAACTTTTTCCAAAATCTAGGATGCATGCCCTCAACATGTCTTCCAATGTTTGAATAGTTCTTTCATTCTGGCCATCGGTCTGAGGGTGAAATGTCGTGCTAAACTTTTGCTTCGTACCCATCACGTTTTGTAAGCTATGCCAGAATTTTGAGGTAAATCTTGGATCTCGATCCGAAACTATAGAAACGGTACACCATGTAGTCTGACAGCTTCTTCTAGATAGATTTGTCAAGCTTATGCATTCCATTAGTTATTTTGACTGGAAGAAAATGCGCTGACTTGGTCAAACGATCCACTATCACCCATATAGCTTGATTTCCTTGCACTAATCTTGGTAAACCAGTAACGAAATTCATTATAATGTGCTCCCATTTCCACTCAGGAATCTCTAATGGCTTCAAGAGTCTTGAGGGTCGTTGATGTTCTACTTTCACTTGTCGACAAGTCATACACTTTTGGATAAATAAACCTATATCCCTTTTCATATTTCTCCACCAAAATGCATTTTTCAAGTCTTAATTGGTACATCTTAGTTCCTCCTGGATGTACCGTGTATGGAGTACAATGAGCTTCTGACAAAATTTCACTAATAACATTATCATTTTTAGGAACACATAATCTTTTCAAAGACGAGTGCTCTATCTTCGGTGAGAGAAAATCCCTTTTCTTCCCCAATCTTCACGCGTTCCTAAATTTTCCTGAGAAATTCGTCTCCATCTTGAAGTTCCTTGACTCTATCTCTTAAGGAGGGTTTAATAAGTAATGTGGTTAATATTGCTTGAATGCTACTTGGAGGCATCACAACTTTTAAACTCATCCAAGAGAACTCAGCCTCCAATAATTCTTGGTTTGTTATAGAGCAGGCTAATTCCCCATTTTCCTTTTCTGTTTACCGCATCTGCTACCACATTTGCCTTCCCTGGGTGGTACAGTATTGTACAATCGTAATCTTTGACTAATTCCAATCATCTCCTTTGTCTCATGTTTAATTCCTTCTGTTTGAAAAAGTATTTTAAGCTCTTGTGATCCGTATAAATTTGACATTTTTCTCCATACAGATAATGTCTCCAAATTTTCAAGGCATGTACCGCCACTGCCAATTCTAAATCATGAGTTGGATAGTTCTGTTCATGAATCTTGAGTTGTCTAGACGCATAGGCAACTACTTTATTACATTGCATAAGAACACATCCCAATTCTTGCTTTGAAGCATCACTATGGATGACAAATCCTTCTGTCCCATCAGGAATTGTCAGTACAGACGCAGTGACTAGTTTTTATTTAAGAAGATTGAAACTCTTTTCACACTCTTCCGTCTAATGGAACTTAACTTCTTTGAGAGTTAACCTCGTCAAGGGTCCAAAAATTTTCGAAAATCCCTCAATAAATCTTCTGTAATATCCAACCAATCTAATGAAACTTCGTATTTCTCCTATATTCGTAAGTGTTTTCAATTTCTCTATTGCTTCTACCATGGCCGGATCCATTTCAATTCCATGAGCTGTCATAATGTGCACAAGAAAGACAATTTTATCTAACCAAAACTCACATTTCTTGAATTCGGCATACAACTTTTCCTTTCTTAGTGTCTCTAGAACGATTCTCAAATGTTCTTCATGTTGTTCCTGATCACTAGAATACACTAAGATATCATCAATGAACAGGATCACGAATTTATCCAAATATGAGTGGAAAACACGATTCATCAAATCCATGAATATTACTGGTGCATTGCTAAGTCCAAAAGGCATCACTACGAACTCATAATGCCCGTAACGTGTTCTAAAAGTAGTTTTCGAAGTGTAGCTCTGCTTGATTCGCAATTGATGATATCCAAACCTCAGATCTATTTTGGAAAATACCCTAGCACCGCCCAGTTGATCAAATAGATCCTCTATCCTTGGCAAGGGATACTTATTCTTGATGGTAAGTTTATTCCGTTCTCGATAATCGATACACATCCTAAACGATCCATCTTTCTTCTTTACGAACAAAACAGATGCTCCCCAGGGTGAAACACTAAGGTGTATGAAATCCAAATCCAAGAGTTCTTGTAATTGGATCTTCAATTCTTGTAACTCCTTTGGTGCCATTTGATAAGGTGCTTTTGAGACTGGTGCTGCTCCCGATACTAGAACGATTATGAATTCTATTCGCCTTTCGGGTGGCAAGTCTGGTAAGTCTTCTGGAAATACATCTTCGTATTCTCGCGCAATAGGAACATCCTCTATGCTCATCGTTTTGCCTTCACTTTCCACGATGTTTACTAAGAATACTTGACATCCATCCTTCTTCATCATTTTGATTGCTTTCATTGCAGTTATAAATCGTGGTACTACTCCAGCTTTCGCTCCGTGAAATGTAAACTTCTCATCTCATGGGAGTTGGAACTGTGCCTCTTTTTCATGACATCTAATTACCGCATGATTAGTTCTAAGCCAATCCATCCCTAAAATTACATTTTCATCTCATTTACGTGGAGATATGCAAATAGGACTCTGTCATTCACCCTTATCTTCACATTCTTGCAAAACTTCATGGTTCAGATGTAGTTACCTGAAGGTATACTAATCTCAAGAGTTGATTTGTCTAACTCCTCAAAATCATTTTCTACTTTCTTATCTTAGTAGATATGAATGAATGGGTGGCTCCCGTATCGAAAAGTATAAGAGCAGGAGTGCTAAATACTGATAGCATACCTGCCATTATTTCTGGTTCTTCCTCAGCTTCTTGCTGTGTCATAGCATATGCACGTGCTGGTCTAGCACTCGATCCTCCTACTGCTTTAGACTTTGGGCATTCTAGTATGGTGTGTCCCAGTTGACGACATCAATAGCATATTCCAATTCCATATAAGCATGCTCCAAGGTGATTCATTCCATATGTTGGGCAAGGAGAATTTGTTCTGAGTGGCGGTGGTCCTGATCCTCCTCCAATTTTTATTTGCTTGTTCTGAACCTTAAGGTTTCCTTTTTTCGATCACCGGTCCTCCCCACTTGAGCTTTGCAGGTATCTCTATCGCCTTTTTGTTCTGGTTACTCTTGTTCTTCTGTCGAGACTCAATTTCTTGAGCTCTAGAAAATACTTCCGCAAAAGTCATCGTTCTTTGTCCAGCCAAGATAGTGCTAATCTCATATTGCAATCCTTTTTCAAATCGTCTAGCTTTCTTCTCCTCCGAGTTGACAAGGTGTGTAGCAAATCTGGAGAGTCGATTGAATTCTCTTTCATATTCGAGAACACTCATTGTTCCTTGTTTTAAGTGCAGAAATTCACTTTCCTTTTCATCTCAGTACGACAGAGGCATGTAGTTTTGCATGATCAAATCCTTGAAGTCTTCCCATGTCATCCTAGCCTTCTGTTCTGGTGTCTTGGTACGTTCGTAAGCCTCCCACCAGAAATCAGCTTCATCCACGAATTGGAAAACAGCGCACACAATCTTCTGTGCATCATTGCAATCGAAATAGGTAAAAATCTTGTCCAATGACCTCAACCATTTCTCAGCTTCCGCGGGGTCTTCCGTTCCGTTGAATGTTGGTGGATTGAAATGTCGGAATTGTTCAATTACCAAGGCTGGTTCATTTCTTGGAATAGGTTCAGGTGGTGGTGGTGGTGGTGGTCGTGCAGAGTTTGCGTGAAATTATTGAGCAATCCCCGAAGGATTGTAACTAAATCATCTCCTGGGTCACCATAAACATTCTCAAGATTCTCATTAGTAGGTAGGTTTTGTGGTCTTCTCCGACTCATGATCTGGTCAAAATATTACTAATATTATATACTAGTATATAAATTAAAACAAATAAAAATTCTAAAGTATAGTCACGTCGCAGTCATAGAATAGTCAATCCTAGGGTATAGTATAAACTTCAAAGTTAGGTACTTGAGCAAGCCTGATATAGACTGCTTTGATACCACCTGTAACGCCCCAGTATTTCGCTATGGGGTTGGACGCTACTAAATATATAATTCCCAATACAATAATAAATGGGTCGAGAATGCACAGCAGAAATAATATAAAAATCCCCAAAGCGATATCATAGTAAAGTATAAGTGGCATAAAGATTATTTTACATAATAAACGTCTACTCTCCCTAGTAGAGTGGAATATTTGAAACAAGTGAATTCAGATGATATATCTGCTATAAAGTTCTAACAAGATACTAAAATATAAGTCATAATACAAAGTCCTCTAAGGGCTTGGGACATCTGCAAGAGCCTCTTCCTCTTCTAAACCTTGTTCTGAAAATCAATAAGGGGTGAGCGTCTAAAATATGAGCGTCTAAAATATACTCAGTGGGTTAATTTAAATGATTGCACAGTTAAAAATAAATATGCATGCCAAACATATCATAAATTGTAACATATGTCATTTAATAAAATATTTTGCACATTATCGTTCGATAACTCAATGAAAATATTTTAGACTGAACCGTCGTCCAATAACTTGTGTTAGTTGGTGTATGTACATCGAATCGTCATTCAATACGAGTATTAGTAAATTTGAAATATTTTTAGTACTGAACCGTCGCCCGATAACTTGTGTTAGTTGGTATATGTGTACTGAGTCGTCACCCCGTACAAGTGTTAGTAAGAAAATATTTGTCATTGAACTAAAAGCACACATGACACATAACATGACATATAAGTAACACATATCATATTTTAACATAGCAATCATGACATAAAATTGTAGCACTCGATAAAGAGTGAAAATTACCCCCACCTTGAACTTTTAGGGAAATAGTAGACTGGACTAGACATGCTCTTCGGTCTCAAGTATACCTGTAAGAGTATACTAAACTGAGTTCTACATCTAATAATAATTCCTTGTAGTTAAGCTAAATTTCTAATATTATATAATTAAAAATAAACTAATTATTAACTTAAGAAAATATAAATCATTAATCGATAAATGAAATGAGTTAAAATAAAATGTTTATACTTAAAATAATAAAATAGAAATACACATTTCTATTAAAAGTTAAAATAGTAAATTAATGATCTTAGCCTATAACTATAATAATAAATTATAACATTAAAAATATGGGTGCAAATGACATTAATTTTATTAAAACCGCTATTAATTAAAGATCCTATACCTAAAATAATAATAAAAAAATTAAATCAATTTAAGTTAAATAAAATAAATAAATAAAAATATTAAATTAAATATATTAGAATGCACATTCATGCGCATGCAGTAACTATACTGCAACACAATTGACCCAGCTTTAGAATTTTTAAATTTTTAATTATTAATATATATATAAATATATATATATATATATATATATATATATATATATATATATATATATATATATATATATATAAATTGCAATCAAGTCCCTGCATTATATTAAATTCTCATTTAAACTTACCCTAAACTTTAACCTTATTACAAAATGACCCAACTTAAATTATACAACTCCATTTGAAAATCCAAAAGTATGCATGGAGTCCTCGTAAGACGAGGATCACATGCGTACCAATTTTTTATGAAAATAACGAAGTTTAAAGGGGACAGAATTTTAATACGAAGTGGGTTTCTTCCCATTTTCTTCATTTCACGTCCAAACTCAAAACTAATTATATGTTTGTGATCCTCGTGAGGAGAGCTTCAAAATGGTCTATAATATCAGAGCTATGTCCCAACGAAACAAAATACGCCATTAAAGGATTAAAAGCTTCGACGGAGCTTTTCTAACTCATACGAAATCCATTTCACAAAAGATATATATATATATATATATATATATATATATATATATATATATATATATGGAATCTACGTTTCGAAACGACCATTGTGGTATATAATATGATAAAATAAATTACAAAAGTGAAGATGAAAGAGAAGCAGTCGTGTGTTGTATATACATATGTATGTATGATCTGGAAGTATATATACATATATTTCTATATATATGTGTGTATTTTAACTACTTCAACTATTTCTACCCTATTAAACTTACCTCTCAACTCAACTCTTATTCTCCCGTGAGTTCCCCAAGAATTAACAGTGAAAAGAAAAAAAAAAATATATATATATATAGATAATTAATGATATAAAATTTACTACATAACCAAATTAATTCTGCTCTATTCGTTTCCCATGCTTATCTGATGCCAACCTCCACATCAGCCAATCCCAACTTATCAGGTATATTATGCACGTGGTTATGTATAATATAATATATTTATTTACTGTGTCTACTACTAACCATATATATTTATATACTTAGTATATATATATGTATATATATATATATATGAATTACAATATATGCATATATATAAATATATAATTTGTGGATATTACAATAATAAATTGTAAAGTATGTTATGTAGTAAAGAGGGATGTCAAATTTAAAATTAAAGTGTATGAGGATATTAGTTAAATATTATTTTCTTTTATGTAAGTGTGAATTTAAATTTGAAACAGACGAAAATGAAAAGAAAAAAGTTGGATGGGAGTAAAAAATTAATAACAAAATAATTATAAGCAAAATATATTATTGGGATTATTACTGATAGGTACGAGTGTATATAATCTAATTACTAATAAATACATTGATTTAAACATCTATTTCTTTTTCCAGCCTTACCCTTATTTACAACGCTGAATATTTCAACGTTTTCACTTAACACTAGTTTCATTGTACACTAAATCAAATAAAATTAATGGGTGAGAGATTTAAGGAGAGATTTAAGGATAATTATAACAACCATATTTTCAATTAATTAATCATGTATTTTCTGTTTTAATCTCAAAATGCACACTAATGTACATTCGTAGGGTTCTTCAATTTAATTGCGTATTTTCTGTTTCTCTCTAAGAATGCACACTAATATACTTAACAATAGTTTCAATCGTGTATTTTCCATTTTTCTCTCAAAAATGCACACTGATGTACATAGGTTTTTTAGTTTAATCTCATATTTTTTGTTTCTCTCCCAGGAATGCACACTAATGTACATTATTATGGTTCTTCAATTTAATCGCGTATTTTCAGTTTCTATGTACACTAATATACATTCGTATAAATAACGTATTTTTGTTTCCATCTTATAATGCACACTAATGTACGGATGTGTATAGGTATTATGGGAAAATAAAATATAATTGTTTATTTATCGGTAATTTTTTGAAGTAAATGTATCGTTTTGTAAGTGGTAAGAGTGAAAATCGGTTCTGGTTAACACTTCTCATTTTTTGTTTTAAGATAAGATTTGTTTTTTTAACAAGTGAGACTCATACATAACAATTACTCTCTCCATCACGCCCAAAGAGATGCATTTGCTTTTTACACGTTGATTAAGGAGTATTATTATTTTATGTAAAGTGTGTAGGTGTATTAGAGAGATGTGATGGGTAGTGGTGGCTATTGATGGGCCCTTTTTACTAAAAGATGAAAATATTTCAATTTGGATGAGTCGTCCAATATAGTAAAATGATGCTATTTGGGTGGGATGGAGGGAGTAATATTTTTGCATGGATCGCACACAACAGTAATACAATTATCCAGTTCACATTAAAATATTACTCCCTTCGCCCATTTAAAGGGTCACATTTTAATATGTAGTAGGTTGGGAGATATGATATTTTAATCTTTTTGATTCTTAAGTTAAATAGAAGAAATTATCTTTTTTCTATTTTTAAACTCATTTAAATAATAAATTCAATTTAAATGCAAGGAAGCATACAGTGCATCATAATGGTCCAATTGATAAGGAAAATAGTACTTTAGTGTAGAATAATTGAAGGTTGGAGATTAGACATACACAAAACGACAAACGGATTGTACTGAACACTTATCTTCCTTCTCCTTTACATAAATCATTTTTAGTGGTTAAAGCTGTCCTTTACAAATTAAAATAGGAGGTTAAAAGTGAGATGTCTTGGAATCTTAATTATTTTCAATGTTAGTAGAGATTTAAAATACTACTCAATTATGCATTAAAATGTTGATTAAATATTCACCCCTTAGTTGGCTCTTTCCATGAATCATTATTTAATAATAACAGAATGGCTAATAGATGATATATTAGAAAAAGAAAAAAAAGAGGGGGAGGGGGAAATTAAAGATGTTTAAAAGACTGATACAATCAGTGAGAAGCCAGTAGCGGCTGAAAAAAGGGTCCTAATCTAAATCATCAAATTCTTCTCGCATGGAATACTCATAAGCTCATGCTTGTTCAACTTTGGAGTATTGAGTTGTGCTTATAGACGAGTGTTGGGCTTAATTGTCGGTTGATAAAAACCTTTTTTTGGCCTGCCTCGTTACTTTTGCGCAATACTCACAAGTGAATTATATATTTGCTAAAATGACAAACACATTCTACAATAGGAGATTAATTATTGCAACCTCCCAAACCACTTAAAAAAATATTCTTTATCAATGAAATATTGCTTTAGATAAAAATTTTAATTTCATTATTAAATTAATTTATTAATAAATTAACAACGAAACTTATTTGTAATTTTTTTATTATTAAAGTGGTGGCCTGTAAACTTTTAACAACAAAAATTAAATTTTTTTAGAAATCCGTTGCTAAAAATTTCGTTAATAATTTATATAATGATTCCATTGGTAATCCATTAATAAAAAAACGGATTTTATTTTATTTGTAAAAACATAATAAATATGTTGGCATTCCGCCATTGATAAATCATTGGTAAAGAGCAACCCACTGAATTACGTTGGTAAATTTTATTGGTTAGATGATTTTAGGCCTATCACTGGCATATATGTGCGAAGTTGATTAGTTGCTTCACAACCGCTCATATTTTAAACCCTGCATTATTTATGGATAGTGGAAACAAAATTGCACCAAAACAATGTTTTTGGACGATATTCATATACACTGAGACCAAATCAAAACGATACAGCGACGGATGAGACCATTTAAAATAGAATTAAATTCATTTTATGCACTGTAACTAGAAGTAACTTCAATTTTTGCCCAAAAAAAATAAATAGTTCAATTTTAATCCATAATTAATGAATTTTTTTAATTTTATCCAATTTTCGCCGGAATACACAAATTTCACTGGAAAGCCCCACGTGCGGCGCATGTGAGGCTTCAATCTGGGACTTTCCAGCAAAATTGGTCAAAAATTGAACAAATCCGTATTGGACAAAATTAAACCATTTATCTTTTTTGGGATAGAAATTGAATTTTTTCTTAGTTACGGGGCAAAAAGTGAATTTAACTCAATTTTTGTAAATTCTTGCATTTTCATGTTTCTAAGCATTTATATAATGTGAAAAAATGCCACCCATATATATTTCAATTTTTCATTTCTATTTTGACAATTATAATGACATAAAAATACTAATATTTTTAGATTGTTTTTGGATTCATAGAAAAATCTTTAAGCCTTTACAATAAGAAATAAAATAATTATTTTGTTAATTTATGTATGCAATATTGTAAAAATTTCTATCCGTGCGACGCACAGGTGGGTAAGTACTAGTTATATAAATCCTTGTGATCATGGAAATACGAGAATCTAAAAAATTGTAAAGGCGTAAGGATTTTTTAAATGAAATCCAAAAACTGCCTAAAAAATTTTTTTTATGCCATTATAATGGCCAAAATAGTAATAAAATATGGAAATGTAGATGGGTAGAATGTTTTCACATTATATAAATGCTTAGATATATGAAAATAGAAAAAAATATATAATTGTAAAGGTTTAAGGATTTCTTTACGAAATCAAAAAACAACTTAAAAAGGGTAGTGTTTTTACGTCACTAAAATGGTCAAAATAGCAATAAAAAAATAAAATATATATGTGTAGCATGTTTTCACATTATGTAAATGCTTAAAAACATGAAAATACAAGAATCTATAAAAATTGAGTTAAATTCACATTTTACCCCGTAACTAAGATAAAATTCGATTTATATCCCGAAAAAGATATATGGTTCAATTTTATCTCATAATTCACGGATTTATTCAATTTTTGATCAATTTTGTCGGAAAGCCAGAAATTGAAGCCACGCATGCGCCGCAAAAAGATAAAATTGAACCATTTATCTTTTTAAGGGTAAAAATCAAAGTTTCTCTTATTTACAGGGCATAAAATGAATCTAACTCCTACAAAATACCCCACATATTTTGGCCCTTGATTAAATATTACTACTCCGTCGAGTTTAAAACATAACCAGCCACGTATCTTTTTAGGGGAAATATCAATTTTAATCTTTTAAGATAGGTCAAATCCAATTTCAGTCCTTAAGTTTGGCAATTTCTCAAAAGTGGTCCTCCGGTGTCTGAATTTAGTCATTTTTGTCCACTTTTGGTCCTTTTTTCGGCAACTTTAAGAACCAAAAGTGGACAAAAAAGACCAAAAGTAGATAAAAAAAAGACTAAGTTCGGATACTGGAGGACCACTTTTGAGAAATTACCAAACCTAAAGACTGAAATTGGATTTGATTTATTCTAAAGGACCAAAATTGATATTTTCCCTATCTTTTTACTTTAAGCATAAATTCCAAAATAGTTAGAACATTTATTTTCTTTTCAAACCTTTCATTTTTGTTTTGATTTTGTCCCAAAACAATAAAGTAAAAGCACCGATTCAGTCATGTCCCATGAAATTGGAAAAGTTGAACATTTTTTAAGTAAAAAAAAACTATTTTAGTGAGAATTTAAAAACTATGAAACTATTTTGGAGAAATTAAGTTTCTTAAAACTATTTAGAATAAAGTAAATTATATGTGACGGTTTTAATTTTAAACTCCTAGTTCTTCCCTAAGAAGTTTTGGTATCTCCTTAGTAGTTGAGTACTTGGTAAAAATGGCGAATTACGTTATAATTATTTAGCAAGAAAAAGTAGTGAGTTAGAATAAAAATAGCGTCCATTAATTAACATATTATTGATGCGTGCCTGTCCACTTATTGGAAGCTTACATGATAAGAAAACTTGGTTTTTTTTGGCACAGTATGTGGCTTGTTTAGTGCGAATTAGACAACAGACTCGAGAGTTGGCGTATCAGCTTTTCCGATGGTAAAACGAAAGGGAGTTTCACCCATCTTTTGCACAAACAAAAGCGGATCGTTGGCATCGTTGTCATCAAAGCCGATGCTCCAACATATCAAGGTTGAATTTTTGGGGCAGTACACATGTTAGAGTGATTTGATTAAGTATTAAAGGATACATCTCTCTACGAGCTTACCCTTCCAGGGTTCGAACCTCACCGCCACCCATTTATGAAAAAATTCCACATGCAAGGCTTGAGGCAAAAGTTAATCCACCTGCATGTGAGGGCAGCGGGAGGCCACATGGTTGGAACAGACACTCGCGGAATTCCGCTAGGACAACGTCGAGTGGGCAGGATCCAAATAATTTTAACTGAATGACACATCAAATTATATAGTACGATATATGAAATAATAATAATTGAACCCAAATTTCAAACAACTAGGTAGGTACATCTGGGTGACAAATTGGGCATGTATACATAACATCCCGATTAACAACTTACCTTTATTTTCTTCTTATACATGATCTCATTTATTCAAAAACTATAGATAAAAAGGGATGTAGGTACAGTGAGATTATGTATCAGACTCAGTATTGGAGCAGAGCAAGGTTCCATTAGTGGTATAAAGGTTGCAACCTGGTTCAGGAGCCAAGCAGCAGTTGCACACCGGCTTCAGCTGCTCATCTCCAGTGGATGGACACGTCATGTAACCAAGATCAACATAGCAAAATAGGGGGCATATTTTTTCATCACTCCCACTACTTGTACTAAATGTTACCATGACTGTAATAACAACACATGAATTCATACGAAATGAGTTTTGTAAGAAAGTGATTATATATATTAAAATCACAAGTGAAATATATATTAAAAACACGAGATATATAATAATTTTGAGCATTAATGTTTCTGTTTCTTACCAATTAAAAGGAGAAGAACACAGCTGGAGATGTTAACTCTACCTGCCATACTTATGATTTAATCTTCTTCTCATATCAATCTTAATCCAACACCTTCAACATATATAGCCTAATTAATTTTATAATTTAATAATAATTAGTGTATTTAAACTCACACGAAACCTTACATTATTTTCACAAAGTCAAACGTCACATGTTTAATTGATCTGATTAATTATAATTTAATAATAATTGGTGTATTTAAACTCACACGAAACCTTACATTATTTTCCCAAAGTCAAACGTCACATGTTTAATTGATCTTATCAGATGCATAAGGAATTTAATATTGGTTTCTTAACATGAGCTTGCAAAAGTTATCAACGCCATGTCCATTTATAATTAAAGTATTACTCAAAAAAATAAAAAAAATTAGAGTACCCTATCTTGTACCCATAATATAATGAAAAAAATTACTACTAAAAAAAATATATAAATAATATATATATATATATATATATATATATATATATATATATATATATATATATATATATATAAAAGATTGAATTAAGATTGATTTCTTATCAAAGCTATCATACTCCCTCCGTCTCAGACTTATAGAATAAAAAAAGTTATTTTTTGATAAATTTTATTGACTTTTAGGGGTATTGTGGTATTTTTAGGTAATAAATAAATTATAAAGTATATTATGTACGTGTGTTAGGTGGAAGTAGTATTTTTGAATTTAAGATTAATTTTGAAGTTGTTGGTTAATGTGAAATTTTCCTTTTTAAGTTGTGAAGATAAGTGTGGGACGCACGAAAATAAAAATATGATTATAAATGTGGGACAGAGAGAGTAATACATTACTTGCAAAAGTTATCAATGCAATGTTAATTTATAAAATATCACAAATTACAGATTAAAATCAAAAGTGTATAAAATCTTGTTGAGATGAATAAAAAGTGATAATATTTTAATAAAAAAATGATATATTTAGATTAATGAAAACTGATATCGATGAAGTAAATTATTTAATGAATATTTCATCGTATAAATAAAATAAAAAGTGATAACAATTTTAATGAAAAATAATAATATCTTTGATAAAAAGTAGTAATAATTATTTAAAAAAAATGTAAAAACAGTCTCATGTAAGTGTTGTCCAAGAATAAAATATCATACTAAGCATATATTTTATTAGTTGGTGATCGGTACTTTCCTTATGAAGAGCAAGTGTACTTTATCGTTTCGTTTGTGTAGTGCCGGTGACCAAGTAATAAAATGTAGAATCCCAAAGGAGAAAGTAGTGTACACAACGATATATTCTCAAATCACACAAATCTATATTGAACAGATTCCAATCATACAGTCTACATATATGAGACAACGATTTTATCTCAAATCACATAATTCCACAACTTGTATCACAAATAATTCACACACAACATATTTATACATTATAGTTGGACTTCTATTACCCTAAACTTCAAATAGTGATAATAATATAAACCAAACTAATCTCCTATTTCTAGTTCCGACAACAAACGCTATCCCTCCCCTTTCTTCCTCTCTCTCTTCTTTCCTTTTTCTCTCTTTCTTTTCTTCTCTACTATCGTAGCCTCTCTTTCTCTCTCTTTTCTTTTTTTTTTTCTTTCGAACTCAAGAATGCTATACTGTTAATTTTAATTACAATGAAGTTGATTAACCTCAATCTTTCTCTTTCTTTTCTTTTTTTTTTCTTCGAACTCAAGAATGCTACTATTAATTTTAATTACCATGAAGTTGATTAACCTCAATATAATGACAAAGGCAGCCTTAAGTCTGCCATTCACCGCATATTTACTATTTATAGTAAATATATTATTATTATTATTATTAATACACATGAAATACTTAATAACTAAGTTATATTCTCTCTGTCCCATTTCAGATAACCCACTTTTCATTTTGTTACCACTGACGCCGGAGGAATTTGCGGCGCGGACAGAGGAGCATCATTGGTTCAAAGAATTGTTTGAGAAAAACAAGGGGTTATGCTGATAACCCACCATCGATGAGTAATAATGGTGAACGATTAATTCTTGGCTCTGATCATGATCGATCTGCTGGAAAAGATGATCATGTTGGAGCGAATGACCCTTGAAATAATATTGCCCCTCAAGGCAATATTCCCAAATCGAATCCAATACGTGATTCCTCAAACCCTAGATCGTTTGCGGCTAGGGTTTCTACGGATGCTGATGACCCTTATTACCGCATCCGTGCGGCCATATGCAAGGGACCTACTTCAGGTCCTGTGGCGAGGCCGTTTGAGAAAACAGTTGATAGCGTTACACTTCATATAAACAAATCCTTCTACAGCAGGTTAATTTTTTTCAAAATTTATTATTGCAAGGATTTTACTTCCAAGAGGCACGAAACCCCTATCGCAACTGGAGTCGGAAGCGATGATCAAGA
This sequence comes from Pogostemon cablin, assembly GCA_023678885.1. NCBI lineage: Eukaryota > Viridiplantae > Streptophyta > Magnoliopsida > Lamiales > Lamiaceae > Pogostemon > Pogostemon cablin. The sequence continues at coordinate 5,588,143 of CM043010.1, read as the reverse complement.
AAGCTTTTCAAGTTTTTGACATGTTCACCATTTTGTTGGGAAGGGGATACCTTACAGTGTATATTGTGGATGATGCAAAACGTGTGCAAATTCTGAAACGCAGATCATACGATGTTGGCGCTTCTCAAATCAGGGCACAAAGATAGACCCCCACCTTCAACCCTTACAAGATTAAATCCTCTGTGGTTTCGGTCTGGGTAAGAGTTTATGAACTCCCCATGGAGTTATGGCATGAGGAAGTTTTTAAACACATCGCAAAAGCCATTGGTATGCTAATACGCATCGATGATAGGGCTTTGGATGGCTCCACTGGACATTATGTGAGAATGTTGATTGATGTGGATGTATTGGAGGACCTGCCAATGGAATTACTTATTGATACAACCGATTCAATAATCTGTTCTTCTTTTAGTTATGAAAATTTACCTGTTTATTGTAAGTCTTGCAATACTCTAGGGCATTCTGTGGAAGAGTGTCTTAAGAAGACAAAAAGGGCTGAGACTAGTAGGGAGAAAGGGAAGAGAACAGAATCAAATACCTTCCAATTTCCTAAGAAGGTGTGGAAAGGGAAGCAAGCTGACCAAACTCTAGTGGAACAACACAACAACTTTTAGAACCTGGATGAGCTCGACGAAGAAGTTGTTGATGGGAAATCTGATTATGCTACTAAGATTGATGGAAAATCAGATAATGCTGATAAGACTGACGACTTATTGTTTGAAGCAACGACGGAGCAGAATGAAGAACTTCACACTCCTGATTCTAAAAAAGATGTTCAATGGTGAACGCACTCAATCTACAACCAAGATATATATATTCAGACTCTATATACCAATTGAAGATGCACAAAACGACCATGAATATGGATTAAGAAAGTACAATCATATATAAAATCAATCCACAAGTAGTGTTGTACGTAGGACACATAGGATAGTTTAGTTAATTCATAAAACCTTCATGAACCCTAGATCTATCAAAACGGTTCTAGCCCATGATGTTGCGAAGAACAATCATGGAGGTTGGATAGATCTTACCCATATGTCTGAAAAATACAAGATAAATTAAGAAACGAATAAAACCCTAGATGTGGGCGTCGTCGCGTCGTTCTCTGTCTTGAATCATCCTCTTGGTTCTATTCTTGATTCCACAGACAAATCTTCAAAGTGATGGATATGGATGGAGGAAAGGATGTGGATGATGGTTGGGGGGTGATCCCCCCTTGTGGGCTGCAGGATGATTGTGTTGCGATTTCCACCCATCAATAATGATGTGATCTGCATCCCCTTTTATACTTGTAAGCTCTCCTTATGGACATTGGATGTGCTTTTTCTTGAAAAACACAAAAATACATACACTAGGGTGTAAAACCCGACGAAAATAGATTTTCGTGTCCCAGTTCGACCAAAGTGCTTTTGGTCGAACTAGAAGGCCTGGTCGAACTACTGGTCGAGTTGCATGCGCATTCTCACCGTTTCATGCATAACTTCCACATCCAAGCTCCGATCTGAGTGATTCTTATACTCACGCGATCTTCTATTCCTTAGCTTTCTATATATACAAAGAACTCATAAAAACTCGAACATTTGATGGTGTAACAAGCTATAAAAAGTGGCACAGCCGTTCTGTTCCGCACAGCTTGCGCGATGTCACCATTTTGATCATAACCTTCTCGTTTCGATTCCGATTGAGGTGTTCCTTATGCCAAAACGATCCTCTCTTCTGTGGCTTTTTAACCATGTATCACACTTCCAGTTCAAAGCTCCAGATGAATACAGAAAAATTACACAAGTTGGACGTGCATTTTTAACATTCCTGCACAAATTGCACATTTTCTCCAACTTGGCACTTTTGATCATTTTTCCACCTAAAACATAATAAAATACCTCAAATGCACATTTTTCTCATATATATCAAATATAAGACAGTTGTTCTAATATATAACAACAATTTCCATAAAAAAGGTGTTAAATTGGACACTAAAACACGCTTATTTTCACTCTCATCAATAATAATAAACTAATTATTTAATCTAATTATGATAATTTTAACTTAAGACAAATTTGGGTTTTATAAGTAAATTAACTAAAAAGATGCACAAAATAATTACTAAAAATAATAAACTAGCAAATAAAATAAATATGGAAGTGTTCAAGAGAGAAGATAGATAGCTCTAGGAAATTCAGTTTAAATTAATCAAATCAAATCACTAGACAATCGGTTAGAATTCCTGCTGATTTTTTGAAAGCCATCACTTAATTATGTTAAATCCCTTTTTTAAAGTAAACTTAACACATAAATATGGTTCAAACCCTCAGATGCAGAAGAATAATTCCTATCCCCTTTTTAGGTACTTCATGCAAAATTCGATTAAAGGCTAGGGCACTACTAGATATACGTGTGTTAGGTGGAAGTAGTATTTTTGAATCTAAGATTAATTTTGAAGTTGTTGGTTAATGTGAAATTTTCTTTTTAAGTAGTGAAGATAAGTGTGGGACGGACGAAAATAAAAATATGATTATAAATGTGGGACAGAGAGAGTAATACATTACTTGCAAAAGTTATCAATGCAATGTTAATTTATAAAATATCACAAATTACAGATTAAAGTCAAAAGTGTATAAAATCTTGTTGAGATGAATAAAAAGTGATAATATTTTAATAAAAAAATGATATATTTAGATTAATGAAAACTGATATAGATGAAGTAAATTATTTAATGAATATTTCATCGTATAAATAAAATAAAAAGTGATAACAATTTTAATGAAAAATAATAATATCTTTGATAAAAAGTAGTAATAATTATTTAAAAAAATGTAAAAACAGTCTCATGTAAGTGTTGTCCAAGAATAAAATATCATACTAAGCATATATTTTATGAGTTGGTGATCGGTACTTTCCTTATGAAGAGCAAGTGTACTTTATCGTTTCGTTTGTGTAGTGCCGGTGACCAAGTAATAAAATGTAGAATCCCAAAGGAGAAAGTAGTGTACACAACGATATATTCTCAAATCACACAAATCTATATTGAACAGATTCCAATCATACAGTCTACATATATGAGACAACGATTTTATCTCAAATCACATAATTCCACAACTTGTATCACAAATAATTCACACACAACATATTTATACATTATAGTTGGACTTCTATTACCCTAAACTTCAAATAGTGATAATAATATAAACCAAACTAATCTCATATTTCTAGTTCCGACAACAAACGCTATCCCTCCCCTTTCTTCCTCTCTCTCTTCTTTCCTTTTTCTCTCTTTCTTTTCTTCTCTACTATCGTACCCTCTCTTTCTCTCTCTTTTCTTTTTTTTTTCTTTCGAACTCAAGAATGCTATACTGTTAATTTTAATTACAATGAAGTTGATTAACCTCAATCTTTCTCTCTCTTTTCTTTTTTTTTTTCTTCGAACTCAAGAATGCTACTATTAATTTTAATTACCATGAAGTTGATTAACCTCAATATAATGACAAAGGCAGCCTTAAGTCTGCCATTCACCGCATATTTACTATTTATAGTAAATATATTATTATTATTATTATTAATACACATGAAATACTTAATAACTAAGTTATATTCTCTCCGTCCCATTTCAGATAACCCACTTTTCATTTTGCTACCACTGACGCCGGAGGAATTTGCGGCGCGGACAGAGGAGCATCCTTGGTTCAAAGAATTGTTTGAGAAAAACAAGGGGTTATGCTGATAACCCACCATCGATGAGTAATAATGGTGAACGATTAATTCTTGGCTCTGATCATGATCGATCTGCTGGAAAAGATGATCATGTTGGAGCGAATGACCCTTGAAATAATATTGCCCCTCAAGGCAATATTCCCAAATCGAATCCAATACGTGATTCCTCAGACCCTAGATCGTTTGCGGCTAGGGTTTCTACGGATGCTGATGACCCTTATTACCGCATCCGTGCGGCCATATCCAAGGGACCTACTTCAGGTCCTGTGGCGAGGCCGTTTGAGAAAACAGGTGATAGCGTTACACTTCATATAAACAAATCCTTCTATAACAAATCGCTATAGGGTTGAGACGCTACTAGATATACAATTTCCAATACAATAATAAATGAGTCGAGAATGCACAGAGGAAATAATATAAAAATCTCCAAAGTGATATCATAGTAAAGTAAAAGCTTCATAAAAATTATTTTACATAATTACGCCTATTCTCCCGAGTAGAGTGGAATATTTAAAACAAGTTAATACAGATGATATATCTGAAATAAAGTTATAACAAGATACCAAAATATAAGTCATAATACAAAGTCCTCTAAGGGCTTGAGACATCTGCAAGAGCCTCTTTTTATTCTAAACTTTGTTTTGAAAATCAATACGAGGTGAGAGTCTAAAATACATTCAATGGGTTAACTTAAATGATTGCACAGTTAAAAATAAATATGCATGCCAAACATATCATAAAATGTAAGATATGCCATTTAATAAAATATTTTGCATATTATCGTTCGATAACTAAATAAAAATATTTTAAACCGAACCGTCGTCCGATAACTTGTGTTAGTTGGTATATGTATATCGAATCGTCATTCAATATGAGTATTAATATTTTTAGTACCGAATCGTCGCCCGATAACTTATTTTAATTGGTATATGTGTACCGAGTCGTCACCCCGTACAAGTGTTAGTAAGAAAATATTTGTCATCGAACTAAAAGCACACATGACATATAACATGACATATAAGTAACACATATCATATTTTAACGTAGCAATCATGACATAAAATTGTAGCACTCAGTAAAGAGTGAAAGTTACCCCCACCTTGCACTTTTAGGAAAATAGTAGACTGGACTAGACTTACTCTTCGGTCTCTGATATGCCTGCAAGGGTATACTAAACTTAGTTCTACTTCTAATAATAATTCCTAGCTAAATTTCTAGTATTATATAATTAAAAATAAACTAATTATTAACTTAAGAAAATATAAATAATTAATCGTTAAATGAAATGAGTTAAAATAAAATGTATATACTTAAAATAATAAAATAGAAATACACATTTCTATTAAAAGTTAAAATAGTAACTTAATGATCTTAGCCTACAACTATAGTAATAAATTGTAATATTAAAAATATGGGTGCAAATAACATTAATTTTATTAAAAATCGATATTAATTAAAGATCCTCTATCTAAAATAATAATAAAAAATTAAATCAATTTAAGTTAAATAAAATATTAAATAAAAATATTAAATTAAATATATTAGAATGCGCATTCATGCGCATGCAGTAACGATACTGCAACACAATTGACCCAGCTTTAGAATTTTCAAAATTTTTATTATTAATATATTTATATATATTTTAATTTATTTATAAATTGCAATCAATTCTCTTTATTATATTAAATTCTCATTTAAACTTACCCTAAACTTTAACCTTATTACAAAATGACCCAACTTAAATTATACAACTCCATTTGAAAATCCAAAAGTATGTATGGAGTCCTCGTAAGACGAGGATCACATGCGTACCAATTTTTTATGAAAATAACGAAGTTTAAAGGGGACAGAATTTTAATACGAAGTGGGTTTCTTCCCATTTTCTTCATTTCACGTCCAAACTCAAAACTAATTATATGTTTGTGATCCTCGTGAGGAGAGCTTCAAAATGGTCTATAATATCAGAGCTATGTCCCAACGAAACAAAATACGCCATTAAAGGATTAAAAGCTTCGACGGAGCTTTTCTAACTCATACGAAATCCATTTCACAAAAGATATATATATATATATATATGGAATCTACGTTTCGAAACGACCATTGTGGTATATAATATGATAAAATAAATTACAAAAGTGAAGATGAAAGAGAAACAGTCGTGTGTTGCATATACATATGTATGTATGATCTGGAAGTATATATATATATATATATATATATATATATATATATATATATATATATATATATATATATATATATATATATATATAAGGAAATGGATAATTAATGATATAAAATTTACTACATAATCAAATTAATTCAGCTCCACTCTCCACTCTTTTCACATGCTTATCTGATGCCAACCTCCACATCAGCCAATCCCAACTTATCAGGTATATTATGCACGTGGTTATATATAATATAATATATATTTACTGTGTCTACTACAAACCATATATATTTATATACTTATTATTATTATTATTATTAATATTATATATATATATATATATATATATATATATATATATATAAGGATTACAATATATGCATATATATAAATATATGATTTGTGGATATTACATCTACCCCTACTAAAATAAAAATTTCGTCATCGAAATTTCACTTACTAGGTGTGAGTAGACATGGAAATTTGTTTTGTATGTCGTTTTCGCGTTCCCACGTTGCTTTCTCTTTATTGTGTCGGCTCCATTGGACTTTAATTAAAGTAACTTCACGATTCCTTAGCTTAGGAACTTTTCAATCAAGAATGGCTATAGAAAATTCCTCGTACGCTAAGTTGTCATCGATTGCTATAACCTCGTGGTTAACAACATGGCTTGAATCATATACATATTTTTGTAGCATGGACACTTAAAATATATCATGCACTCCAGCTAGTTCAGGTGGTAAAGCTAATTTGTATGCCAACTCGCCAATTTGTTCCAAAATCTCGTAAGACCTAATGTATCTTGGCTTGAGTTTTCCTTTCCTTCCAAAGCGAGAGATTCCTTTCATTGGTGAGACTTTGAGAAAAATTTTATCTCCTTCCTGAAACTGCAAATCTTTGCATCTCTTATCAGTGTATGACATCTGTCGATTTTGTGCTGTCAAAATTCTTCTTCTGATCTTCTCAATCGCTTCTACTGTCTTTTCTACTATATCTGGTCCTAAAACTTTCTTCTCACCAACTTCGTCCCAATAGAGAGGAGATCTACACTTCCTTCCGTAGAGTGCTTCGTAAGGGGCCATGCCTATTGTGGTTTGAAAACTGTTGTTGTATGCAAACTCTATCAGTGGTATGTATCTTTCCCAACTTTTTCCAAAATCTAGGATGCATGCCCTCAACATGTCTTCCAATGTTTGAATAGTTCTTTCATTCTGGCCATCGGTCTGAGGGTGAAATGTCGTGCTAAACTTTTGCTTCGTACCCATCACGTTTTGTAAGCTATGCCAGAATTTTGAGGTAAATCTTGGATCTCGATCCGAAACTATAGAAACGGTACACCATGTAGTCTGACAGCTTCTTCTAGATAGATTTGTCAAGCTTATGCATTCCATTAGTTATTTTGACTGGAAGAAAATGCGCTGACTTGGTCAAACGATCCACTATCACCCATATAGCTTGATTTCCTTGCACTAATCTTGGTAAACCAGTAACGAAATTCATTATAATGTGCTCCCATTTCCACTCAGGAATCTCTAATGGCTTCAAGAGTCTTGAGGGTCGTTGATGTTCTACTTTCACTTGTCGACAAGTCATACACTTTTGGATAAATAAACCTATATCCCTTTTCATATTTCTCCACCAAAATGCATTTTTCAAGTCTTAATTGGTACATCTTAGTTCCTCCTGGATGTACCGTGTATGGAGTACAATGAGCTTCTGACAAAATTTCACTAATAACATTATCATTTTTAGGAACACATAATCTTTTCAAAGACGAGTGCTCTATCTTCGGTGAGAGAAAATCCCTTTTCTTCCCCAATCTTCACGCGTTCCTAAATTTTCCTGAGAAATTCGTCTCCATCTTGAAGTTCCTTGACTCTATCTCTTAAGGAGGGTTTAATAAGTAATGTGGTTAATATTGCTTGAATGCTACTTGGAGGCATCACAACTTTTAAACTCATCCAAGAGAACTCAGCCTCCAATAATTCTTGGTTTGTTATAGAGCAGGCTAATTCCCCATTTTCCTTTTCTGTTTACCGCATCTGCTACCACATTTGCCTTCCCTGGGTGGTACAGTATTGTACAATCGTAATCTTTGACTAATTCCAATCATCTCCTTTGTCTCATGTTTAATTCCTTCTGTTTGAAAAAGTATTTTAAGCTCTTGTGATCCGTATAAATTTGACATTTTTCTCCATACAGATAATGTCTCCAAATTTTCAAGGCATGTACCGCCACTGCCAATTCTAAATCATGAGTTGGATAGTTCTGTTCATGAATCTTGAGTTGTCTAGACGCATAGGCAACTACTTTATTACATTGCATAAGAACACATCCCAATTCTTGCTTTGAAGCATCACTATGGATGACAAATCCTTCTGTCCCATCAGGAATTGTCAGTACAGACGCAGTGACTAGTTTTTATTTAAGAAGATTGAAACTCTTTTCACACTCTTCCGTCTAATGGAACTTAACTTCTTTGAGAGTTAACCTCGTCAAGGGTCCAAAAATTTTCGAAAATCCCTCAATAAATCTTCTGTAATATCCAACCAATCTAATGAAACTTCGTATTTCTCCTATATTCGTAAGTGTTTTCAATTTCTCTATTGCTTCTACCATGGCCGGATCCATTTCAATTCCATGAGCTGTCATAATGTGCACAAGAAAGACAATTTTATCTAACCAAAACTCACATTTCTTGAATTCGGCATACAACTTTTCCTTTCTTAGTGTCTCTAGAACGATTCTCAAATGTTCTTCATGTTGTTCCTGATCACTAGAATACACTAAGATATCATCAATGAACAGGATCACGAATTTATCCAAATATGAGTGGAAAACACGATTCATCAAATCCATGAATATTACTGGTGCATTGCTAAGTCCAAAAGGCATCACTACGAACTCATAATGCCCGTAACGTGTTCTAAAAGTAGTTTTCGAAGTGTAGCTCTGCTTGATTCGCAATTGATGATATCCAAACCTCAGATCTATTTTGGAAAATACCCTAGCACCGCCCAGTTGATCAAATAGATCCTCTATCCTTGGCAAGGGATACTTATTCTTGATGGTAAGTTTATTCCGTTCTCGATAATCGATACACATCCTAAACGATCCATCTTTCTTCTTTACGAACAAAACAGATGCTCCCCAGGGTGAAACACTAAGGTGTATGAAATCCAAATCCAAGAGTTCTTGTAATTGGATCTTCAATTCTTGTAACTCCTTTGGTGCCATTTGATAAGGTGCTTTTGAGACTGGTGCTGCTCCCGATACTAGAACGATTATGAATTCTATTCGCCTTTCGGGTGGCAAGTCTGGTAAGTCTTCTGGAAATACATCTTCGTATTCTCGCGCAATAGGAACATCCTCTATGCTCATCGTTTTGCCTTCACTTTCCACGATGTTTACTAAGAATACTTGACATCCATCCTTCTTCATCATTTTGATTGCTTTCATTGCAGTTATAAATCGTGGTACTACTCCAGCTTTCGCTCCGTGAAATGTAAACTTCTCATCTCATGGGAGTTGGAACTGTGCCTCTTTTTCATGACATCTAATTACCGCATGATTAGTTCTAAGCCAATCCATCCCTAAAATTACATTTTCATCTCATTTACGTGGAGATATGCAAATAGGACTCTGTCATTCACCCTTATCTTCACATTCTTGCAAAACTTCATGGTTCAGATGTAGTTACCTGAAGGTATACTAATCTCAAGAGTTGATTTGTCTAACTCCTCAAAATCATTTTCTACTTTCTTATCTTAGTAGATATGAATGAATGGGTGGCTCCCGTATCGAAAAGTATAAGAGCAGGAGTGCTAAATACTGATAGCATACCTGCCATTATTTCTGGTTCTTCCTCAGCTTCTTGCTGTGTCATAGCATATGCACGTGCTGGTCTAGCACTCGATCCTCCTACTGCTTTAGACTTTGGGCATTCTAGTATGGTGTGTCCCAGTTGACGACATCAATAGCATATTCCAATTCCATATAAGCATGCTCCAAGGTGATTCATTCCATATGTTGGGCAAGGAGAATTTGTTCTGAGTGGCGGTGGTCCTGATCCTCCTCCAATTTTTATTTGCTTGTTCTGAACCTTAAGGTTTCCTTTTTTCGATCACCGGTCCTCCCCACTTGAGCTTTGCAGGTATCTCTATCGCCTTTTTGTTCTGGTTACTCTTGTTCTTCTGTCGAGACTCAATTTCTTGAGCTCTAGAAAATACTTCCGCAAAAGTCATCGTTCTTTGTCCAGCCAAGATAGTGCTAATCTCATATTGCAATCCTTTTTCAAATCGTCTAGCTTTCTTCTCCTCCGAGTTGACAAGGTGTGTAGCAAATCTGGAGAGTCGATTGAATTCTCTTTCATATTCGAGAACACTCATTGTTCCTTGTTTTAAGTGCAGAAATTCACTTTCCTTTTCATCTCAGTACGACAGAGGCATGTAGTTTTGCATGATCAAATCCTTGAAGTCTTCCCATGTCATCCTAGCCTTCTGTTCTGGTGTCTTGGTACGTTCGTAAGCCTCCCACCAGAAATCAGCTTCATCCACGAATTGGAAAACAGCGCACACAATCTTCTGTGCATCATTGCAATCGAAATAGGTAAAAATCTTGTCCAATGACCTCAACCATTTCTCAGCTTCCGCGGGGTCTTCCGTTCCGTTGAATGTTGGTGGATTGAAATGTCGGAATTGTTCAATTACCAAGGCTGGTTCATTTCTTGGAATAGGTTCAGGTGGTGGTGGTGGTGGTGGTCGTGCAGAGTTTGCGTGAAATTATTGAGCAATCCCCGAAGGATTGTAACTAAATCATCTCCTGGGTCACCATAAACATTCTCAAGATTCTCATTAGTAGGTAGGTTTTGTGGTCTTCTCCGACTCATGATCTGGTCAAAATATTACTAATATTATATACTAGTATATAAATTAAAACAAATAAAAATTCTAAAGTATAGTCACGTCGCAGTCATAGAATAGTCAATCCTAGGGTATAGTATAAACTTCAAAGTTAGGTACTTGAGCAAGCCTGATATAGACTGCTTTGATACCACCTGTAACGCCCCAGTATTTCGCTATGGGGTTGGACGCTACTAAATATATAATTCCCAATACAATAATAAATGGGTCGAGAATGCACAGCAGAAATAATATAAAAATCCCCAAAGCGATATCATAGTAAAGTATAAGTGGCATAAAGATTATTTTACATAATAAACGTCTACTCTCCCTAGTAGAGTGGAATATTTGAAACAAGTGAATTCAGATGATATATCTGCTATAAAGTTCTAACAAGATACTAAAATATAAGTCATAATACAAAGTCCTCTAAGGGCTTGGGACATCTGCAAGAGCCTCTTCCTCTTCTAAACCTTGTTCTGAAAATCAATAAGGGGTGAGCGTCTAAAATATGAGCGTCTAAAATATACTCAGTGGGTTAATTTAAATGATTGCACAGTTAAAAATAAATATGCATGCCAAACATATCATAAATTGTAACATATGTCATTTAATAAAATATTTTGCACATTATCGTTCGATAACTCAATGAAAATATTTTAGACTGAACCGTCGTCCAATAACTTGTGTTAGTTGGTGTATGTACATCGAATCGTCATTCAATACGAGTATTAGTAAATTTGAAATATTTTTAGTACTGAACCGTCGCCCGATAACTTGTGTTAGTTGGTATATGTGTACTGAGTCGTCACCCCGTACAAGTGTTAGTAAGAAAATATTTGTCATTGAACTAAAAGCACACATGACACATAACATGACATATAAGTAACACATATCATATTTTAACATAGCAATCATGACATAAAATTGTAGCACTCGATAAAGAGTGAAAATTACCCCCACCTTGAACTTTTAGGGAAATAGTAGACTGGACTAGACATGCTCTTCGGTCTCAAGTATACCTGTAAGAGTATACTAAACTGAGTTCTACATCTAATAATAATTCCTTGTAGTTAAGCTAAATTTCTAATATTATATAATTAAAAATAAACTAATTATTAACTTAAGAAAATATAAATCATTAATCGATAAATGAAATGAGTTAAAATAAAATGTTTATACTTAAAATAATAAAATAGAAATACACATTTCTATTAAAAGTTAAAATAGTAAATTAATGATCTTAGCCTATAACTATAATAATAAATTATAACATTAAAAATATGGGTGCAAATGACATTAATTTTATTAAAACCGCTATTAATTAAAGATCCTATACCTAAAATAATAATAAAAAAATTAAATCAATTTAAGTTAAATAAAATAAATAAATAAAAATATTAAATTAAATATATTAGAATGCACATTCATGCGCATGCAGTAACTATACTGCAACACAATTGACCCAGCTTTAGAATTTTTAAATTTTTAATTATTAATATATATATAAATATATATATATATATATATATATATATATATATATATATATATATATATATATATATATATATATATAAATTGCAATCAAGTCCCTGCATTATATTAAATTCTCATTTAAACTTACCCTAAACTTTAACCTTATTACAAAATGACCCAACTTAAATTATACAACTCCATTTGAAAATCCAAAAGTATGCATGGAGTCCTCGTAAGACGAGGATCACATGCGTACCAATTTTTTATGAAAATAACGAAGTTTAAAGGGGACAGAATTTTAATACGAAGTGGGTTTCTTCCCATTTTCTTCATTTCACGTCCAAACTCAAAACTAATTATATGTTTGTGATCCTCGTGAGGAGAGCTTCAAAATGGTCTATAATATCAGAGCTATGTCCCAACGAAACAAAATACGCCATTAAAGGATTAAAAGCTTCGACGGAGCTTTTCTAACTCATACGAAATCCATTTCACAAAAGATATATATATATATATATATATATATATATATATATATATATATATATATATATGGAATCTACGTTTCGAAACGACCATTGTGGTATATAATATGATAAAATAAATTACAAAAGTGAAGATGAAAGAGAAGCAGTCGTGTGTTGTATATACATATGTATGTATGATCTGGAAGTATATATACATATATTTCTATATATATGTGTGTATTTTAACTACTTCAACTATTTCTACCCTATTAAACTTACCTCTCAACTCAACTCTTATTCTCCCGTGAGTTCCCCAAGAATTAACAGTGAAAAGAAAAAAAAAAAATATATATATATAGATAATTAATGATATAAAATTTACTACATAACCAAATTAATTCTGCTCTATTCGTTTCCCATGCTTATCTGATGCCAACCTCCACATCAGCCAATCCCAACTTATCAGGTATATTATGCACGTGGTTATGTATAATATAATATATTTATTTACTGTGTCTACTACTAACCATATATATTTATATACTTAGTATATATATATGTATATATATATATATATGAATTACAATATATGCATATATATAAATATATAATTTGTGGATATTACAATAATAAATTGTAAAGTATGTTATGTAGTAAAGAGGGATGTCAAATTTAAAATTAAAGTGTATGAGGATATTAGTTAAATATTATTTTCTTTTATGTAAGTGTGAATTTAAATTTGAAACAGACGAAAATGAAAAGAAAAAAGTTGGATGGGAGTAAAAAATTAATAACAAAATAATTATAAGCAAAATATATTATTGGGATTATTACTGATAGGTACGAGTGTATATAATCTAATTACTAATAAATACATTGATTTAAACATCTATTTCTTTTTCCAGCCTTACCCTTATTTACAACGCTGAATATTTCAACGTTTTCACTTAACACTAGTTTCATTGTACACTAAATCAAATAAAATTAATGGGTGAGAGATTTAAGGAGAGATTTAAGGATAATTATAACAACCATATTTTCAATTAATTAATCATGTATTTTCTGTTTTAATCTCAAAATGCACACTAATGTACATTCGTAGGGTTCTTCAATTTAATTGCGTATTTTCTGTTTCTCTCTAAGAATGCACACTAATATACTTAACAATAGTTTCAATCGTGTATTTTCCATTTTTCTCTCAAAAATGCACACTGATGTACATAGGTTTTTTAGTTTAATCTCATATTTTTTGTTTCTCTCCCAGGAATGCACACTAATGTACATTATTATGGTTCTTCAATTTAATCGCGTATTTTCAGTTTCTATGTACACTAATATACATTCGTATAAATAACGTATTTTTGTTTCCATCTTATAATGCACACTAATGTACGGATGTGTATAGGTATTATGGGAAAATAAAATATAATTGTTTATTTATCGGTAATTTTTTGAAGTAAATGTATCGTTTTGTAAGTGGTAAGAGTGAAAATCGGTTCTGGTTAACACTTCTCATTTTTTGTTTTAAGATAAGATTTGTTTTTTTAACAAGTGAGACTCATACATAACAATTACTCTCTCCATCACGCCCAAAGAGATGCATTTGCTTTTTACACGTTGATTAAGGAGTATTATTATTTTATGTAAAGTGTGTAGGTGTATTAGAGAGATGTGATGGGTAGTGGTGGCTATTGATGGGCCCTTTTTACTAAAAGATGAAAATATTTCAATTTGGATGAGTCGTCCAATATAGTAAAATGATGCTATTTGGGTGGGATGGAGGGAGTAATATTTTTGCATGGATCGCACACAACAGTAATACAATTATCCAGTTCACATTAAAATATTACTCCCTTCGCCCATTTAAAGGGTCACATTTTAATATGTAGTAGGTTGGGAGATATGATATTTTAATCTTTTTGATTCTTAAGTTAAATAGAAGAAATTATCTTTTTTCTATTTTTAAACTCATTTAAATAATAAATTCAATTTAAATGCAAGGAAGCATACAGTGCATCATAATGGTCCAATTGATAAGGAAAATAGTACTTTAGTGTAGAATAATTGAAGGTTGGAGATTAGACATACACAAAACGACAAACGGATTGTACTGAACACTTATCTTCCTTCTCCTTTACATAAATCATTTTTAGTGGTTAAAGCTGTCCTTTACAAATTAAAATAGGAGGTTAAAAGTGAGATGTCTTGGAATCTTAATTATTTTCAATGTTAGTAGAGATTTAAAATACTACTCAATTATGCATTAAAATGTTGATTAAATATTCACCCCTTAGTTGGCTCTTTCCATGAATCATTATTTAATAATAACAGAATGGCTAATAGATGATATATTAGAAAAAGAAAAAAAAGAGGGGGAGGGGGAAATTAAAGATGTTTAAAAGACTGATACAATCAGTGAGAAGCCAGTAGCGGCTGAAAAAAGGGTCCTAATCTAAATCATCAAATTCTTCTCGCATGGAATACTCATAAGCTCATGCTTGTTCAACTTTGGAGTATTGAGTTGTGCTTATAGACGAGTGTTGGGCTTAATTGTCGGTTGATAAAAACCTTTTTTTGGCCTGCCTCGTTACTTTTGCGCAATACTCACAAGTGAATTATATATTTGCTAAAATGACAAACACATTCTACAATAGGAGATTAATTATTGCAACCTCCCAAACCACTTAAAAAAATATTCTTTATCAATGAAATATTGCTTTAGATAAAAATTTTAATTTCATTATTAAATTAATTTATTAATAAATTAACAACGAAACTTATTTGTAATTTTTTTATTATTAAAGTGGTGGCCTGTAAACTTTTAACAACAAAAATTAAATTTTTTTAGAAATCCGTTGCTAAAAATTTCGTTAATAATTTATATAATGATTCCATTGGTAATCCATTAATAAAAAAACGGATTTTATTTTATTTGTAAAAACATAATAAATATGTTGGCATTCCGCCATTGATAAATCATTGGTAAAGAGCAACCCACTGAATTACGTTGGTAAATTTTATTGGTTAGATGATTTTAGGCCTATCACTGGCATATATGTGCGAAGTTGATTAGTTGCTTCACAACCGCTCATATTTTAAACCCTGCATTATTTATGGATAGTGGAAACAAAATTGCACCAAAACAATGTTTTTGGACGATATTCATATACACTGAGACCAAATCAAAACGATACAGCGACGGATGAGACCATTTAAAATAGAATTAAATTCATTTTATGCACTGTAACTAGAAGTAACTTCAATTTTTGCCCAAAAAAAATAAATAGTTCAATTTTAATCCATAATTAATGAATTTTTTTAATTTTATCCAATTTTCGCCGGAATACACAAATTTCACTGGAAAGCCCCACGTGCGGCGCATGTGAGGCTTCAATCTGGGACTTTCCAGCAAAATTGGTCAAAAATTGAACAAATCCGTATTGGACAAAATTAAACCATTTATCTTTTTTGGGATAGAAATTGAATTTTTTCTTAGTTACGGGGCAAAAAGTGAATTTAACTCAATTTTTGTAAATTCTTGCATTTTCATGTTTCTAAGCATTTATATAATGTGAAAAAATGCCACCCATATATATTTCAATTTTTCATTTCTATTTTGACAATTATAATGACATAAAAATACTAATATTTTTAGATTGTTTTTGGATTCATAGAAAAATCTTTAAGCCTTTACAATAAGAAATAAAATAATTATTTTGTTAATTTATGTATGCAATATTGTAAAAATTTCTATCCGTGCGACGCACAGGTGGGTAAGTACTAGTTATATAAATCCTTGTGATCATGGAAATACGAGAATCTAAAAAATTGTAAAGGCGTAAGGATTTTTTAAATGAAATCCAAAAACTGCCTAAAAAATTTTTTTTATGCCATTATAATGGCCAAAATAGTAATAAAATATGGAAATGTAGATGGGTAGAATGTTTTCACATTATATAAATGCTTAGATATATGAAAATAGAAAAAAATATATAATTGTAAAGGTTTAAGGATTTCTTTACGAAATCAAAAAACAACTTAAAAAGGGTAGTGTTTTTACGTCACTAAAATGGTCAAAATAGCAATAAAAAAATAAAATATATATGTGTAGCATGTTTTCACATTATGTAAATGCTTAAAAACATGAAAATACAAGAATCTATAAAAATTGAGTTAAATTCACATTTTACCCCGTAACTAAGATAAAATTCGATTTATATCCCGAAAAAGATATATGGTTCAATTTTATCTCATAATTCACGGATTTATTCAATTTTTGATCAATTTTGTCGGAAAGCCAGAAATTGAAGCCACGCATGCGCCGCAAAAAGATAAAATTGAACCATTTATCTTTTTAAGGGTAAAAATCAAAGTTTCTCTTATTTACAGGGCATAAAATGAATCTAACTCCTACAAAATACCCCACATATTTTGGCCCTTGATTAAATATTACTACTCCGTCGAGTTTAAAACATAACCAGCCACGTATCTTTTAAGGGGAAATATCAATTTTAATCTTTTAAGATAGGTCAAATCCAATTTCAGTCCTTAAGTTTGGCAATTTCTCAAAAGTGGTCCTCCGGTGTCTGAATTTAGTCATTTTTGTCCACTTTTGGTCCTTTTTTTCGGCAACTTTAAGAACCAAAAGTGGACAAAAAAGACCAAAAGTAGATAAAAAAAGACTAAGTTCGGATACTGGAGGACCACTTTTGAGAAATTACCAAACCTAAAGACTGAAATTGGATTTGATTTATTCTAAAGGACCAAAATTGATATTTTCCCTATCTTTTTACTTTAAGCATAAATTCCAAAATAGTTAGAACATTTATTTTCTTTTCAAACCTTTCATTTTTGTTTTGATTTTGTCCCAAAACAATAAAGTAAAAGCACCGATTCAGTCATGTCCCATGAAATTGGAAAAGTTGAACATTTTTTAAGTAAAAAAAAACTATTTTAGTGAGAATTTAAAAACTATGAAACTATTTTGGAGAAATTAAGTTTCTTAAAACTATTTAGAATAAAGTAAATTATATGTGACGGTTTTAATTTTAAACTCCTAGTTCTTCCCTAAGAAGTTTTGGTATCTCCTTAGTAGTTGAGTACTTGGTAAAAATGGCGAATTACGTTATAATTATTTAGCAAGAAAAAGTAGTGAGTTAGAATAAAAATAGCGTCCATTAATTAACATATTATTGATGCGTGCCTGTCCACTTATTGGAAGCTTACATGATAAGAAAACTTGGTTTTTTTTGGCACAGTATGTGGCTTGTTTAGTGCGAATTAGACAACAGACTCGAGAGTTGGCGTATCAGCTTTTCCGATGGTAAAACGAAAGGGAGTTTCACCCATCTTTTGCACAAACAAAAGCGGATCGTTGGCATCGTTGTCATCAAAGCCGATGCTCCAACATATCAAGGTTGAATTTTTGGGGCAGTACACATGTTAGAGTGATTTGATTAAGTATTAAAGGATACATCTCTCTACGAGCTTACCCTTCCAGGGTTCGAACCTCACCGCCACCCATTTATGAAAAAATTCCACATGCAAGGCTTGAGGCAAAAGTTAATCCACCTGCATGTGAGGGCAGCGGGAGGCCACATGGTTGGAACAGACACTCGCGGAATTCCGCTAGGACAACGTCGAGTGGGCAGGATCCAAATAATTTTAACTGAATGACACATCAAATTATATAGTACGATATATGAAATAATAATAATTGAACCCAAATTTCAAACAACTAGGTAGGTACATCTGGGTGACAAATTGGGCATGTATACATAACATCCCGATTAACAACTTACCTTTATTTTCTTCTTATACATGATCTCATTTATTCAAAAACTATAGATAAAAAGGGATGTAGGTACAGTGAGATTATGTATCAGACTCAGTATTGGAGCAGAGCAAGGTTCCATTAGTGGTATAAAGGTTGCAACTTGGTTCAGGAGCCAAGCAGCAGTTGCACACCGGCTTCAGCTGCTCATCTCCAGTGGATGGACACGTCATGTAACCAAGATCAACATAGCAAAATAGGGGGCATATTTTTTCATCACTCCCACTACTTGTACTAAATGTTACCATGACTGTAATAACAACACATGAATTCATACGAAATGAGTTTTGTAAGAAAGTGATTATATATATTAAAATCACAAGTGAAATATATATTAAAAACACGAGATATATAATAATTTTGAGCATTAATGTTTCTGTTTCTTACCAATTAAAAGGAGAAGAACACAGCTGGAGATGTTAACTCTACCTGCCATACTTATGATTTAATCTTCTTCTCATATCAATCTTAATCCAACACCTTCAACATATATAGCCTAATTAATTTTATAATTTAATAATAATTAGTGTATTTAAACTCACACGAAACCTTACATTATTTTCACAAAGTCAAACGTCACATGTTTAATTGATCTGATTAATTATAATTTAATAATAATTAGTGTATTTAAACTCACACGAAACCTTACATTATTTTCCCAAAGTCAAACGTCACATGTTTAATTGATCTTATCAGATGCATAAGGAATTTAATATTGGTTTCTTAACATGAGCTTGCAAAAGTTATCAACGCCATGTCCATTTATAATTAAAGTATTACTCAAAAAAATAAAAAAAATTAGAGTACCCTATCTTGTACCCATAATATAATGAAAAAAAATTACTACTAAAAAAAATATATAAATAATATATATATATATATATATATATATATATATATATATATATATATAAAAGATTGAATTAAGATTGATTTCTTATCAAAGCTATCATACTCCCTCCGTCTCAGACTTATAGAATAAAAAAAGTTATTTTTTGATAAATTTTATTGACTTTTAGGGGTATTGTGGTATTTTTAGGTAATAAATAAATTATAAAGTATATTATGTACGTGTGTTAGGTGGAAGTAGTATTTTCGAGTCTAAGATTAATTTTGAAGTTGTTGGTTAATGTGAAATTTCCTTTTTAAGTAGTGAAGATAAGTGTGGACGGACGAAAATAAAAATATGATTATAAATGTGGGACAGAGAGAGTAATACATTACTTGCAAAAGTTATCAATGCAATGTTAATTTATAAAATATCACAAATTACATATTAAAGTCAGAAGTGTATAAAATCTTGTTGAGATGAATAAAAAGTGATAATATTTTAATAAAAAAATGATATATTTGGATTAATGAAAACTGATATCGATGAAGTAAATTATTTAATGAATATTTCATCGTATAAATAAAATAAAAAGTGATAACAATTTTAATGAAAAATAATAATATCTTTGATAAAAAGTAGTAATAATTATTTAAAAAAATATAAAAACAGTCTCATGTAAGTGTTGTCCAAGAATAAAATATCATACTAAGCATATATTTTATGAGTTGGTGATTGGTACTTTCCTTATGAAGAACAAGTGTACTTTATCGTTTCTTTTGTGTAGTGCCGGTGACCAAGTAATAAAATGTAGAATCTCAAAGGAGAAAGTAGTGTACACAACGATATATTCTCAAATCACACAAATCTATATTGAACAGATTCCAATCATACAGTCTACATATATGAGACAACGATTTTATCTCAAATCACATAATTCCACAACTTGTATCACAAATAATTCACACACAACATATTTATACATTATAGTTGGACTTCTATTACCCTAAACTTCAAATAGTGATAATAATATAAACCAAACTAATCTCCTATTTCTAGTTCCGACAACAAACGCTATCCCTCCCCTTTCTTCCTCTCTCTCTTCTTTCCTTTTTCTCCCTTTCTTTTCTTCTCTACTATAGTACCCTCTCTTTCTCTATCTTTTCTTTTTTTTTTTCTTTCGAACTCAAGAATGCTATACTGTTAATTTTAATTACCATGAAGTTGATTAACCTCAATCTTTCTCTCTCTTTTCTTTTTTTTTCTTCGAACTCAAGAATGCTACTATTAATTTTAATTACTATGATGTTGATTAACCTCAATATAATGACAAAGGCAGCCTTAAGTCTGCCATTCACAGCATATTTACTATTTATAGTAAATATATTATTATTATTATTATTATTATTATTAATACACATGAAATACTTAATAACTAAGTTATATTCTCTCCGTCCCATTTCAGATAACCCACTTTTCATTTTGCTGCCACTGACGCCGGAGGAATTTGCGGCGCGGACAGAGGAACATCCTTGGTTCAAAGAATTGTTTGAGAAAAACAAGGGGTTATGCTGATAACCCACCATCGATGAGTAATAATGGTGAACGATTACTTCTTGGCTTTGATCATGATCGATCTGCTGGAAAAGATGATCATGTTGGAGCAAATGACCCTTGAAATAATATTGCCCCTCAAGGCAATATTCCCAAATCGAATCCAATACGTGATTCCTCAGACCCTAGATCGTTTGCGGCTACGCATCCGTGTGGCCATATGCAAGGGACCTACTCCAGGTCCTGTGGCGAGGCCGTTTGAGAAAACAGGTGATAGCGTTACACTTCATATAAAAAAATCCTTCTATAACAGCAGGTTGAATATTTTTTCAAAATTTATTATTGCAAGGATTTTACTTCCAAGAGGGACGAAACCCCTATCACAACTGGAGTCGGAAGCGATGATCAAGAAAGCTTTTCAAGTTTCTGACATGTTCACCATTCTGTTGGGAAGGGGATACCTTACATTGTATATTGTGGATGATGCAAAGCGTGTGCAAATTCTGAAACGCAGATCATACGATGTTGGCGCTTCTCAAATCAGGGCACAAAGATAGACCCCCACCTACAATCCTTAAAAGATAAATCCTCTGTGGTTTCGGTCTGGGTAAGAGTTTATGAACTCCCCATGGAGTTATGGCATGAGGAAGTTTTTAAACACATCGCAAAAGCCATTGGTATGCTAATACGCATCGATGATAGGGTTTTGGATGGCTCCACTGGACATTATGTGAGAATGTTGATTGATGTGGATGTATTGGAGGACCTGCCAACGGAATTACTTATTGATACAACTGATTCAATAATTTGTTCCTCTTTTAGTTTTGAAAATTTACCTGTTTATTGTAAGTCTTGCAATTCTCTAGGGCATTCTGTGGAAGGGTGTCTTAAGAAGACAAAAAGGGCTGAGACTAGTAGGGAGAAATGGAAGAGAACGGAATCAAATACCTTCCAATTTCCTAAGAAGGTGTGGAAAGGGAAGCAAGCTGACCAACCTCTAGTGGAACAACACAACAACTTTTAGAACCTGGATGAGCTCGACGAAGTTGTTGATGGGAAATCTGATTATGCTACTAAGACTGATGGAAAATCAGATAATGCTGATAAGACTGACGACTTATTGTTTGAAGCAACGACGGAGCAGAATGAAGAACTTCACACTCCTGATTCTAAAAAATATGATCCTATAGAAACGACAGTACATAAGACCACGCCTGATGCTGAGAGACAGGGAATGGCTCTTGCCCTAATTGCAGATCCAATTCCCTTGGACGTTCTCAGCCCTGAGCAATCTGCCCTAGTATCTGATAGCAACAGAATTATGGAGGCGGGACAGAAATCATCGATGAGAGGCACCGAGCATAGTGCAACACACTATCATCGGCCGAAACCACCTACTACTAGATCTCGCACACCGATCCCTGGAGTAAAACATGTGTTGCTGGATAATAAGCACGGAAAAAATATGCATGCCACAACCACTGAGTGGGGAACAAGTACTAAGCCGCCGAAGCACGGTCGTAACGATCGTGCTAAATGAAAGTGCTCTTTTGGTATGTTAGAGGGATTGGGCATGATCAATCTAGGATGGTGCTCAAGGAGCTATGTCTTGCACATAGACCAGGATGGCTAGCTATTGCTGAGCCAAAAATCAAGTTTGATACAGTTCCTGATTTTGTTTGGGCAAGTTTGGTAATTACTTTTGTAGGTCAGAATCAGAGAGAGGGTCTCCGGCCGAAGTTGTGGGTCTTTTACAATGCTGTTTTTATTTCACATGTTCAAATGGTTTTCTCTTCATCACAAATTATGATTTTTGACTTTATTTATAATGCTGTCAACTATTGTTTTGGGTTTGTACATGCACATACGGATCATGTTATTCGTATGCAATTATGGGAGGATATCACATTGCATGGCAAAAATAGAATGACGATTATTGGAGATTTTAATGCTACTCTGGGCTCACATGAGAGACTCACAGTACATGAAGGGACAATTTGGGCCCTCTGGAATTTAAGGAGTTTCTTGACACGACAGGTCTTCATGATCTCGACATGCACGGTGCTAGATTCACCTGGGTGAGTCGCTCAGCTACTAGAGGTATGAGAGCTTCCAGAATCGACAGGGTCTTAGCTGATGATAAATTTTTAGAGGGTTGGAACTCTTGTCTTGCTTCGGCTTTGGCTAGGCTTGAATCGGATCACACTCCGATTCTACTTACTTGTAAACAGAAAAATCAGATGCCAAAACCATTCAGATTCCAATCCACGTAGATCCTAGATACTGGGTTTTTTTATCATGGCGGAGACTTCGTGGAAGGAACCTATCGGGATTAGCAATCTGATATCTTCTTTAGCTGTGAAGCTAAAAAGATTAAAGCATTCACTCAAGACATGAAATAAGACCAACTTCAGAGATGTACTTGGTGGAGTTGAGGGGGCGATGCGGGTTCTAGATGATGTGCAGATTCGAATTGGGATCGAAGAAGATAGTGAGGAATTTTTGGAGGAAATGGAAGCACATGTGGAGCTGAGCAAGAAATTGGCTCAGAAACAGGAGTTCTTATCTCAGAAAAACCGAATGTCTTGGCTCAAAGATGGAGACAAGAATTTTGAATTTTTCTATAAGTATAGGAGGGTCCAACGCACCAAATCGAACATAACATTCATGCAGGTCAATGGAGTTCTTACGGATGATCCTAGACTTGTTGCACAGAATGCAGTGCAGTACTACACTACTTTGTTCAGTGACACTCATGATGAACGAAACATTAAGGGATTGGATTTCTTGGAAAGGTTTGTTTCTGATGAGCAGAATCTTGCTTTCTCGGCAATGCCTTCAATGGAGGAAATAAAGGCTGCAGTTATGGGACTTTCTTCAAAAAGTGCGCCAGGGCCTGATGGTTTTGGGGGATCATTTTTTCAGAAATGTTGGTACATCATTGATAGTGATCTTAACTTCGCTGTCCAACATTTTTTCTCGACTTCCAGTTTGCCTTCTGGAATCAATTGCAACTTTATTATTTTAGTACCAAAAGTGGAGGGGGCAAATAGGATGGAGGATTTCAGGCCTATCAATTTATTTAATTTTCAGTTTAAGATCATTACTAAAATTATTGCTACGAGGGTTGGTCCAGTTTTAAATGAACATCTCAGCAAAAATCAATTTGGTTTCATACCAGGGAGGAACATCCATAACTGCATTGCCGTTGCCTCTGAGAGTTTTAACAACATCCATAACTCCACTCGCGGATCGATTGGGTTCAAAATTGACATAAGGAAGGCGTTTGACACCCTTTGTTGGGATTTCGTTCTTTATGTCTTGAAAAAGATAGGATTCAGGGATGTTTTCATTAGTTGCATTAGAGCTATATTTGAATCTGCTAAAATATCCGTATTGATTAATGGTTCCCAGAGGGTTTTTTACTTGTGGTAGGGGTGTCAGATAGGGTGATCTGCTATCTCTCCTTCTATTTTGTATTGCAGAAGAAGTCTTGGGAAGATGGATTGATTACAAGATTGCAGCTGGGGAATTTTATCAAGGTAAAGCAAACAGGTCTACTTACATCCCTCCATATTTATTTTATGCTGATGACATTCTGATGTTCTATCAGGGAGATACCAAGTCCATTAATAATTTGCGGGAGATATTGGAGAATTATGTGTGGTTATCGTCACAAGAATTCAATCCCAGTAAATCCAAGGTATTTTTTGGGAATCATGTTTGATCAGCTATAAAACGGAAGGTGACAAACGACTTATGGATTCATGAAGGTACTTTCCTATTTAAGTATTTAGGAGCCCCTATTTTCATTGGAACTCCTAAGAAAGAACATTTTCAGCAAGCAACGGATAAGGTGCTTAGTAAATTTCAAAGCTGGAAAGGAAACACACTCTCCATGGCAGGGTGCATATGCCTTGTGAATTCAGTTATCATTGCCTCTACAGTTCATGTGATGATGGTATATAAATGGCCTAGATATTTGATAAAGAAAATAGAGATGGCATGTAGGAATTTTATCTGGTCTGGAGACATTCATAGACAACATAGGTTTACGTGTGGGATGGAAAATAATTTGTTGTCCAACTTCGGAGGGTGGTTTGGGTGTTCATTGTATTAGGGTAGCAAATGAATCGTATATTATGAAACTCTCCTGGGAGATTCTTGAAGGCAAAGGCCCTTTAGCATTGATAAAAGGAAGATGGTTCGAAAGGGAAGAGCTAAAGAGAGGATATGTTGTATCATCGATTAGAAAACCATGCATGATGCATATTCTAAGATTGAAAGAGAAGGAAGTATGGGTTGCGGGTGAAAACTCTAATGTTCGGTTTTGGCTGGATAACTGGATAGGGAGTCCCATTGCAGATTTAGTGGATATTCCTTTGGGTTATAGACAAAATTTTGATGACAAGGTTGGAGATTATCTGCATGATGGAAACTGGCACTTCACTGAAAGTTTCACTGCAACATTTCCACACATTGTGGAAGGAATTCTCTCTGTTCGTATATACTCATAGGATTGTAGATTTTGGAGTAAGTCATTACAAGGCAGGGTCACCTCCAAGGCAGCTTACACCAATTTACGGGCTGCACATTTGAATACTAATTGGGGGTCGTAGATTTGGGCTCCGTTTATACCTCCTAGAAGATCTATCACGGCTTGGAAGGCGATTCATGGCATCTTAACTACTTGGGATCTGCTGATTCATAGGGGATACAAGTATCCTTTTCGATGCTATCTTTGCAAAAATTGGGAGGAAACAATGGAGCACTTGTTCTTAAGCTGTCCCATATCTTCCACGGTCTTAAAGAGGCTTCTTGCAGGGTTTGCCTTTGGCAGAACTCTACATACTGACCAGTTTTTTACTGGTTTCATTTTACAGGCGATCGACATTGTGGATAGCAAGCAAATCATGTCTTTATGGAGACTTGCTATTGTTTCATACTTGTGGATTATTTAGTAGGAAAGAAACAAAATGATGAATGATGGTTATAATGAAGATGGCAAAGACAAAATGGTCAAAACTTCGGGTATTTTGGCGGCATTATTCTCCTTGATCAAAGAAGGTGACAACTTTAATCTAGGAGTGATGAACAACACTGTTAAGGACCTTTGCACACTAAAGTACTTTGGCATCAAGGGTAATTGGAGAAGAGCTCCTATTGTGGTTACAGTTCGCTGGCACCCTTTGGCTGTGGGCTGGGTTAAGACTAATGTGGATGGTCATGCAAAGGGTTCACCTGGAAGCATCTCTGCGGGTTGGGTCCGATTTGATATCTCTTTGAATGTGTTAATTGATATTATTTGCACAAATTTTAATACTTTGAATGATTATTGACTGAAAGGTGTTTGGGAGGTATTTTTTGTATTTTAATTGTTAAAAGGATATAAATGCAAAGTTGGAATGTAGGGTAAACTTGTGCAACATGCAAGAAAACAGAGGATCATTTGTATAATTTTTTGTATATTTGTGAAAGTCCAAACTAGTCATGTGATATATGAAAAGATACGGAAGAGAGGATCGTGTGGGCATAAGAATCACTTAAATCGAAGTTCAGATGAAGAAGTTATGTTCAAAACCGTGAGGTCGCGCAGCTGCCGGCGAGAATTCAAAAAGTCATGAAAAATTACTCTTTTTTTCTTATTTTCTTGGTGGCCAAGTTATTTGCTAATCTCACATCCCTCCATATCTTCCATAATTATATTTTTCCTTATTTTTCAAGATCCCTGTTCTTAGCCTCATTTCTAGGTTAAAATGATTAAGAGTAAGAGAATTCTATCGTTGTTGTAAACCGTAGTGACCAAGTACAAATTTGATAGAATATCGTCCAAAGGTAATAGTAAAATCAAAGTATATCCGAATTTGCCTTTAATCATGCTGTGTAAAAGTGATAGAATTTGGTTTTGATTTTAGACTAACAATTATGCTAAGCAATTAACTAGAAAAGCAAGTAATAACTACAATTATCAAGAAACAAGGATGAAATGGAATGAGTGTCGTAGATCTTAAGAAGAATGCAAGGCCAACCACAATTAAAATCAAGGAAGCAACCTAGATGTGCAAGATTTTAGTAGCAAACATCATTGACAATGGACCAGAAGCAATCACTATTGTACCCCTAATCCCTATGGCCAAGGTGACTAGGTTCTCATCCCTTTTACAAGATTAAATCCCCTTAGATTGATCTTATTATCAATTCCCATGAAGGTGCTATGATTATAAGTTTTTTTTCTCATTTAATTACTCAAATGTCCTTTTATAAGTGTTCTAAGCATAAGAAGAGTATGATTTACCTCCCCTCACACTAACATGCATGATCATATCACTAATTGATTCAATTTACCCCTTACACATAACATCGGAATGGTCATCCTAACATGATGTGTATAGAAATCAATCACACAATTAATAAAATGAATCATGAATCGCAATTTATAAGAAGAAATCCATCATCAATTCAATTAACTACTAAATATCTCACAAATCTAGTTTAACCTCAATTCATCATGTGGCTAGGCTCATAAGAGGTCTAGCCAACAATAATCATCTTACAAACTTTACAAAGTTCATAAATTCCATTGCTAACTTCAAATCAAAGGAATTACAAAATAAAAGTTGAATTTCTTCCATTGTAGATGAGGGTTGATCTCCTTCCTCCAATAGCATTCCAAGCAAATAAGCCTCAAATCTCTCTAAGGATGGTATGGGTGAAGGATGTATGGAGAGAATTATGGATTCAAAATGGTAAAAATGGATGAATTTGGTGGATTTTGGATGTAGGAGAGAGTGTGTGTGAAGAAATGGTGTGGAAGTGTGTGTTGGATCTTTGTAGCTGCTATCAAATGACTCTCTCCTGTAAATCACACTAAAATTGGGCATTTATACCCCTTGAAATCTTCTAGAACACGTGCAAAATTATGCTGAATTTATACACCAGCTCAACTCGAGTTGCAGAGCTTGACTCGAGTCGGCTAACTTTTCTCGGCGTGTTTCTGCTTGTTGATAGAACTTGACCCGTGCGCTGTGCACGGCCTCGGCATGGGCGTGTAGTTGTTTCAGGTGCTAGCGCACGGCCACTTCTTATAAGCCTGTGTGCTGCGCACGACACGAGCTCGAGCACATGCTTGACTTGAGCTTCAGATCTCGACTCGAGTGTGGTCGAGTTCTGTCCACCTTCTTCATTTCAGTTCCTGACTCCGTTTTGTTCCATTTTTGACCTGTTTTATATAAATTTAAGCTTATTTCCACACATTTATCAATCTATATCACACTTCTCCTAATTAACATAAATCTCCACCAAAAGTTATAAAAATACGGATAAAAAATCCAAAAATCCACAAATAAAGACACTAAAATTTAGGTGAAAATGACGGCGATCAACCCCCCAAACTTAAAGTGTTGTTCGTCCTCGAACAACAAAGAATGACAAACAAGAGGAGAAATTTTCACATAGGAAAATACCTAACGAACATAAACAACAACACATCACAAGTAATAAGGATTACAAAATCACATTAAGTACTCCTACCACATTAAACTCATAACATAAAGAATTAACAAGTTCAATCTCAAGAAGACTAAGGGTAATTAATTCCTTCCAGTCCAAGCCTCTCATAGGATATCAAATTCACTCAACATATTATGAAATACGGTTATTCAACACTCATCAACTGGTTAGAACCGACGCACCATAGGCTTGCTCATGGACTATGTTCACAAGCCACCCTAGTCTCAAAAAGTGATCAAAAAGGTCTTTCATTTTGGTTGTAATGTTAGACTCTTTTCATCCTTTTCTTGCTTGTTCACCATTTCTTTCTTTCTCTTGAATGATTTTCACATCAAACCTTGTACACCATCATCTCCTCAATCACCCACACAAAATTTATATTTTAAAGGCTAAAGTGGGCTTTCAAGGCTTGTATTGTGCTCAAATTACAGGAAGGCTTAAAGGCTCAACATGGCTAACTAGGGATGATGTTTGGGTAAGGAAATTTATGGTTATAACTTTATATAACAAGGATGTCCTAAGATCATATCACAAATTTCAACCATTCGAGCTTCGTTCCTATAGTCCATGAGCAAACTCTAGTTTGTCTAAGTTCAACCTGTCCTTTCATCAAGAATTAACCGTGGAGGCACAGTTGAGACTCAAATCTCACAAGCTTTTGCTTGGACCAAAAAGAAACCTAGTTAACCTTCATACTTCTCAAAATTGAACAAATTATTTAAACATGTTACAACTTCAATTAGTAGAAATCCTTAACATGCTTGTCATCACCTATCACAAATAATGCATCATAACTCATATTCAAAAACATATAACACCTTCCCAAAACATACCACCAAACCAACCTAAACAAGAATAAAAATGCAAACACAACACATAGGCAAAGACTCACCAAACAATAAACATAACGCAAACATATAACATACATGAAAGAAATCATCCAACATAAGAAATTAAAGCACATTAATTCAACATCCATAACAAGTAAGCTCAACATCCCATCACATCCAAACTATGAAAAAGCAACTAAAATACCGAAAATAAAAGAACAAAAACTATATAAAACTAAAATAAAAACCCAAAGTAAACCTCCCAAAATACAAAACAATCAAGAAGCCACAATGCACGTCTACACAAGTACAAAATTTAGAATTGGGCATTTATACCCCTTGGAATCTTCTAGAACACGTGTAAACTTATGCTGAATTTCTGCACCAGCTCAACTCGAGCTGCAGAGCTCGACTCGAGTTGGCTCACTTTTCTCGGCGTGTTTTTGCATGATGACGGAGCTTGACCCGTGTGTTGCGCACGACCTTGGCATGTGCATGTAGCTGTTTCAGGTGCTAGCGCATGACCACTTCTTACAGGCCCGTGTGCTATGCACGACACGAGCTCAAGCACAAGCTCGACTCAAGTGTGGTCGAGTTCTTTTCACCTTCTTCATTTCAGCTCCCGACTCCGTTTTGCTCCGTTTTTGACTTGTTTTACATACATTTAAGCTTATTTTCACACATTTATCTATCTATATCACACGTCTCCTAATTAACATAAATCTTTACCAAAAGTTATACAAATACAGATAAAAACATCAAAAAATTCATAAATAAAGACACTAAAATGTAGGTGAAAATGACGATGATCAACCCCATATCCTTTACTCTTTATCTTATTCCATTTTCACACTATATATACTCCATTCTCATATCCTTACTCCTTATCTTATTCCATTCTCACACCTATATATACTTCATTCTCATCACCACACAAAAATATGGAGAAACCGCCTAATCTACCACCACAACATCACCTAGGGAGACAAAAAATTATGCACAAAGACAACAGATTATATATGTTATCTTTGAGTGTCCTTTTTTTAATGACAACAAATTATATATGTTGTCTTATTTTATTAAAGCAACACATAGATGTATTGTCGAACCTATTTAATATTTTTATTGATTTATATATTTATTTTACCTGTCATTATTTTGCCTTTAACAAAAAATAACATATACAAAATTTATTAATTAATTGATAAAAGAGATAATAAAATTAAAAAATAATTAAATATACACAACATTAAATAACCATTTCAAACAAAATGTTGGCAAATGTCAAATCCATCACACTAAGGACCTAAAGCAAATAGTATTGATTCTGTAGAAGTACTCGAGAGTCAATAGTTATGGATGGTTGGATCACATACTGACTCATACAAACAGCAGAGGCCAAAAAGCGTAGAGCTATAACCAACATAGAAGAATCCAGATATAGAGGTCTTCAAAATCAACGTCCACCTGACCAAAAAAAAATTAGCAAATCCACGAAATTATAAAAATTCATGAAAAAAATTCACATAAGTTTACTATATCATACTATAACCAACTATAATTCACATAAACTTACAGAAACATCTGGTCCATGCAAAGAGCAAACCAATTAAATAGCAATAACCATTATAGAAACCAATAAAACCTGAAATTGATTCAAACCACAACAAATAATCACCATCTTTCTCTCCACTTAATAGCAACAAAAAGGGACTGAAAGCAAACATACCCAGGCTTAAAAAAATGATATTAGCAACTAATGCAAAGTATATTAAGGGAGATGCCAGGAATTCTGTCTACTGATCTTATGATAGGTGTGAATTAAAAAAGGAAAAAGTAGAAATAGCTGAAAATGAAGTCTCAATATGAAAGAACTCTAAATCCGCAAAGGGAACAAAAAAGGTTATCAAATAGAAAATACTGAAGATTACTCAAATCTAAGACTATATTTGATTCTAAACATAAGTTAGATAACTTGCACATTATATTGTTTGGATCACTAGAATCAAGCAGAAAAAGTACTTACTTAGCCATTTTCTTATAATAGTATTTAGGGAAAATTGCACTTTTGGTCTCATACAAAAAGTTTCATTTCATTTTTGGTTCCTAACCTCTTTTTTTGTCCTAAAAGTTGCAATTTTGATCCCACCGTTAAATTTTGGATGGAAATCGTTAAATAAAAAAAATGAATTTTTTTTTAGAGAAATAAGTCTAACCTAATAAACAAGAATGAATCTCCAGGAACATAAAAAATCAAACTGATTTGAGTCTTGCTAGGCTATACACAACAGAAGAAATTTCAATTGTAGCTCATCAAACAACACGAGCTGTGGAGATATTAATGGTGAAAATGCATTCATTAAAATTATGACAGAAAATTTTGAGAAATCCACGTAAAAAGATGAAAAAAAAACTGACTTTTTTGAATGAGTCTCAGAATTCTTGACAGCTATTATCTTTCCTTTGAATGATAATATAAGGTTATGTTCAGGGGCTTAAACATTCCATTGTAGATCTGAAAAAAATTCCCTTTGAAGAATTCAGTTAAAGACTAAATTAGGAGTATTACGAGTTAAATTCATTTTTGGTCCCATAGGAATTTGACTTCTTCGATTTTAGTTTCAAATTAGATAAAACTTTCAATTTGATCCCATAACTATGTGATTTGGTCTATTTATGACCAATTTCAGCCTGAAAGTTGTTTTTAGCCGGAAAACGCACAAGTTCACCACACGTGACCACCACATCTTGGGGATTCCGGCGAGCCGATCACACCTGATGAAATCCAAGCCCTTCTATCTTCCACGTCAGCGATGATGTGGAAAGATTAATTAAAAAAAAATCAGCGTCAATTTCTACCCCTGCAGCCTCACCATTCTTTCTGGGTTTCCCAAAACCAGAGCCCTCATTGCTCGAAGAAGGTGGAGAAGAAGGCGTACAAGGTGAAGATAGATAATACCGCCGCAGAAGATGAAGAATATAATATGAAAAAATGGAAATTTCTTCGCCTTCCATTATCATCCATCAATCATCCTACCCTACCTCTTCCCAATATCTAGCACTCTCTCTCCTATCTTTACCTAGTTTTCTTTAATGAATTCTATATGATTCTTGTATATGTATATATCCCAATTTAGGAATGCTAATTTCTAGGTTTTCCTGGGTTTCATTCTCTCGCAAACTTCCTCTAAGTTTCTCTCTCAGCACATAAGGAAAGTGTTATTAGCTTCTCTCTTTTAACCCAGAATCTACATTCTCAATTATTGAATAATATGAATTATATTCAGTCTTTTTTGTGTAATTTGTTTTGTTTTAAGGCTCTTTATATTTCTTCGTTGTTAATTGCTTGCAGTTGAATTTGGGGTTACTCAAGATTAAATCTAAGATCGCTCGGATTCGAATGAATCCTAATTTTATCGCTTAGATTTCTCTTCCTCTCATGGAATCTCCTCAAATCCGTTCTGTCCTGGCATGAACTCGAATCTGGTTGGCCGGCGCTGTACGCCTCCGTGGTGTTGGGACTCTCATTCGACGTGCTGTTGATGGTGACGCATTTAACAGTGGCGGTGCCGATCACCTGGTGACGTGGATCATCGTTTTTGTTCTGTTGAAGTTTTGTGGGAAGCCCAGAAAGAATGGTGGAGGAGAAGAAATTGACGATGAGATTTTTTTAAATAAAAATAAATCTTTCCCCATTAGCGCTGACATGACAAAATAAAGGGCTCGGATTTCATCTATAGCTTACGTGTGATCGGCCCGCCGGAATTCCCTAACTGTGGTGGTCGCGTGCGGTGCGTGTCATCATTTTCCGACTAAAAATTACTTTCCCGCTGAAATTGGACCAAAATCGACCAAATCATATAGTTATGGGACCAAATTGAAAGTTTTACTAATTTGGGACTAACATTGAAGTAGTCAATTCCTGTGGGACTAAAAATGAATTTATCTCGAGTATTACTTTGTCAAAAGTTTTGGGCTGTCTATAAAATGAGAGAGAGAAAAAGGTACATAGAGCAATTTCTGCCCTAAGCATTTTCAACACATGGTCCGGCGACGACTGCTGCATAAACTAATACGAGACTGCGACCCGGAATCTAAACGGGTCGCCGACATTGTCTTCCCGACATTGGCAAGCTGAGTCGACTCATCTAATGAACTTGGCCGACAACCAAATCTCCGATTCCATTCCGCCCTCCATCGTCGACCTCAACAGATTACTGCATCAAAAACTCAGCAACAATAAACTCACTGGAGAAATCCCGTTGGGTTTCGATGCAGTTTTTGGTTTAATATGATCTTTAATCATCAATCTTGTTTACATATTCATTTTCAATTGGTGGTTTTAAAATTAGGGCTAAAAGAAATTGAATTGGGTTTTCTCAACAAAAACAAGAACTCGATCTTATTCCTTAACGTTCACGTGAACCACACGTGACATTTCCGTTAATTTTTGGACGGAATTTTGGAAATAAACCAACGGGACCAAAAGTACCGTCAAAATTCAAAAGGACTAAAAATGAAAGTAGACTATTCATATGAGACTAAAAGTGTAATTTTCCAATTTATAAGGTATGGAGTAGTTTTTTAAGCTTCTCTACAACTACAACCTTATTGATCATACACCGTAATTATGTCGATTGATAGAGATTTAATTGATGGAGATCTAAAAAACTTTTACATATTTTTTGAATTACATTTTTATTATAAGTTGCGGGAAATAGTTTTGAACACTTATCTTTTATTTACAATAATGGAAAAAAATTTAAGAGGTTATTTTTTATTTATATCATACCCTCTTCGTCCCACATCCATGACTGAGATAAAAAATATTAAATGTACGATTAAGATCAAAATTAAATAGTTTTTAAATACAGTAAAATTAAAAAGAGGGAGAAAATTTTAAGATTAAAATAGAAGTTCAAGCTTATTTTTACATATGTATAGATAGATAGATCGATAAATTATCTAAAATGGATTGGCAATTCATAACCCGGAAGGATTAATCAAAGAAGAAAAGAATTTGATAAATATAATTGTTTATAGTGGTAGAACACGATAAACACAATTGTTTATAGTGATTTGGCAAATTGTCTACATTCACTCTTAAGGAAGAAGAAGATCTTAATGATGAAGATTACAACGATAATGAAGAATAAACTTAGATCTCATATAAACCATAATCTTAACTTTAGGAATATATGGATGATATATGAACTACCGTATCTTGCCTTATATAAGTTCTTTAACTTGATAACTTGCAAAGAAAGTAACTCCCCAATATCTAAGCCCATCGTTCTCAGCGGCCCATGCTGATCCACCAATCTTCCTCATACACACGTGTGCACTGCTGACCCATCGTATGCAAGCGTCTACCTCTCAACACAGATGATGTACAAAAATGGTACAGAGATCTTCTCGACGATTCATCTATTAAAATCCGTTATTGCCACTGCACCCTTGATAGAAAAATCCCAAGTTTTAATCTTTTGTAAACCCATACTGTGGACATCATTCTCATTAAATCTTTAATGTTGGAAGTTTGAAGTTCTTTTCTTTTATTGAGCCCTGGCCTTCACTCTTCTTCCTATAAATATTTGATGTATTGGAGAATTAGAGCAGATTATGAAGATTATGTATATTGTATGAATCATTTATAAAAAATGAGAATAGAGTTCTAGTTTTCTTTGAATATAGTATTATATTTTGTTTCACTCCATTTGTTATCAGCCGTCATCACTTAGCTACAGTATGGAAGGGCAAGGAAAGAGAACTAACGGTCATAGGGTAAAGAGGATCAACTACTCAGAACCCTTCTTCTCTGAAAATAGGGGAAACATATAGCTTCATGGGAAGAAATCGAAGCAGAAACTGCATTCTCAATGGACTTTGGATAGAGCTGCAGATCCAAAGAAGGTGATCATTTTATCCTTGTATTTTAAGCTCAAACCATTCTATCCTGAGATACTTAGCATCTCAAATGATCTAGATCTTAATATGTTAAGATTTATTGTTGCATGCGTTAGCTATAAATCAAACCATTTGATTTAATTCATTAAAATCTCTATGAATATAATTGGCAACATTGATCTCAAAACAACGCTAGACATAATGCAACCTTGCTTAAATATACTCCAATATATTAATCTACCATTTAATTGGGGGCCAAGAAAGAGTAATTTGATACGTACGCCTCACAAAATTTGGAGTGATAAAATTAACTACTCCCTCCGTCCAAAAAAAAAAAATTCACCTTTTCCATTTTGGTCCGTTCTACAAAATTTTTCACCTTTTAAAAATACTATGATACTCTCAAAGTTACACTTTTCTTAAACTTGTGCCCAGTCAAGTGCCGAGTCAATAGTGAAAACTTTTTTGGAATGGGGAGAAATAGAGTAGTACATAATCAGAAATTAATCATGCTGATACCGGGAAATTAGAGAGATAGGAGGAAACACAAGTAAACACTCAATACTCACCACTCTAGGAATCCACCAAAAGAGTTTAGAGAAAGGTACAAGAAGAATACATCTTCTAACAAGCTTAAGAGCTCAAATAGGTTATTTTCAATTTCAAAATTGTCCTTCTAAGATTACATATAATGTCATTATAGAGGCATGATTTGGAACAACCAAGTGAGTCAAAAGAAATAAATGAGACTTAACATTCTCAATGCACATAGGAAATAAGAACTTAGACTATAATAAATGTAAACTTAATGAAAGATAATTAAATACTAGGAATATGTAGTTACCAAGGTTCATGATGAGGAGAGAACTCATAAAAATCAGCCAAACAGAAACTGGTCCCGTAACTTTCCGCATGCCGGTGCAGACTGTCACACTTCAGTAAAAGGACCATAACTTTCTGTAGAAATATTATTTTTGAGATCTGTAAATTTTGTTGAAAACTAGACTTCAAGAGCTTTCCAACCATATAAAGTTTGCACCATAACTCCTTCCCAGTCAAATCAGATTAATTATCAAAGTTGACTGACTGTTTGATACTTCCTGCTAAGTTAATGCTGCCAAATCTTCGATTCCCACTTCAGCCCCTGCGTCATTCTCCCCTGGTTGGAGAAGATTCGACCTCGAATCTGCACCATCTTCATCTCCAACATATGGTGAAAGATCAGCAACATTGAAAGTATCCGAGACACCATACATTCCAGGCAACTCCACCTTGTATGCATTTTCTCCAATCTTTTTCAAAATTCTAAAAGGACCATCAGCTCTAGGCTGCAATTTTCCATGTCGACCTCTGGGAAAACGTTCCTTCCTCAAGTGAATCCAAACTAAATCACCCTCTTTGAAACCAGAATGCTTTCTATGCTTGTTCGCCATTTTTTTATACTTCCCATTATGCTTCATAATCTCCCTACAAACCTTCTCATGCAACTCCTTGATGTACTTAGGATGATGTTCTCCATCTCCACTGATATGATGAGTAAGAGGAATGTGAGTCAAATCCATCGGAGTGATAGGATTTCTACCATATACAACCTCGAACGGACTCCGCCCCGTTGTTTGACTCGAAGATCGATTATAAGCAAACTCCGCTTGAGCCAAAACCACATCCCATTGAATGTTTATAAAGCCTAAATAGACGAAAGTATACATTACTCCAACATATTATAAATTAAAAAATAAATTACAATATAAATATTAATGAAATATTTTAATTCATAAAATAGAATGTTTATAAATAATTAATTAATTACAAAATGGTGAGAAAAGTTTAATAACTAATAAAAACACATATTTATTAATTATAATAATAATAGAAAAAAAGAAATATAAATAAATTTAATTAAAATATAAAAAAGAGGAGAAAAAAATTATAAATCTAATATTAAATACTCCGTAAGGAAAATAAATAAATATAAGTAATTTTGATTATAGTAGTATAATTTAAAAGTTTTTTTTATATGAAAAAAGAAATAAAAATTTAAAAATCAAATAATATCAATTAAAATAAAGAGGAAAAAATTAATAAATGGTGCTAGCAAGTGTAATACTGAACTTTAGGTTACATGGGCAACAGTGATACCGAAAAAAGGGGATAATTTCAGATTTAGTCTCATAAGAATTGCTCAACGCTAAAAAGGTCTCAAAATTGGCAGATTTAGTCCCATAAGAATTTTTCATCAAAATCTGTTAATAGTTAACGAAATATTCTGAATCATCAATAAGACCAAAATGGACTATGTCTATTTTGAAAGACAGAAAATAATATAAATCTAGTAGTTTATAATAATATAAGTTATTTAAGGATGAAAATTTTCTAAAATTATGATTATAATATTCTTATGGGACCAAAACTGCTAGCTATAAGACCAGTGTATTCCTATGGGACTATAATTGAACTGAAGGAATTCTTATGGGACCAAATGTGATATTTTCCCTAAAAAAATGTAAACACATATTGAATAATCATATTTAGGAAAATTATCAAAATTGGTCCTGTAAGTATGGTCTATTCCAACTTCAGTCATTTTTATTGTATTTCTCACTATTGGTCATCCGTTGTCCGATTTTAGTCCTTTTGGTCCAAAATTAGTCATTTTTTCTCTGGAACTTTAAAAAACTCGTTGAAAAGTCATGCATGAGTTGCTTGCGCTCATGCTCACGGTTGAAGAAAGGGAAAATATCAAAATTGGTTCTACAAGTATGGCTTATTCCAACTTCAATCATTTTTTATTGCATTTCTCATTTTGGTCCTCTGTTGTCTGGTTTTAGTCCTTTCATTCAAATTTAAT
This sequence comes from Pogostemon cablin, assembly GCA_023678885.1. Taxonomy (NCBI): domain Eukaryota; kingdom Viridiplantae; phylum Streptophyta; class Magnoliopsida; order Lamiales; family Lamiaceae; genus Pogostemon; species Pogostemon cablin. The sequence goes on along the minus strand of CM043010.1, from coordinate 5,550,102 downwards.
CCTTTTTTGCCGAAAATTTAAATAACTTGTCGGAAAATCATGCGTGAATTGCACGTGCTCAAAAAATACATGTTTACGGTTGAAAAACCCCAATGTTTGCGGGCCGAGAACCATCATTAAATCGAAGAAGAAACTCTGAGTTCAAGCCCTAATTGATCAATTAAGGATTCTGAACGCTGCCAACATTGTGATCGGAGTCAAAGGGTACTCGACTTCTTGGGCAGAGAACAGCGGTGTGTTTCGATCGGGATTGATATAATTCACAATCCAATTTTGTTATTCCTCGATGAACCGACATCGGGATTTTATTCAACTAGCGCTTACATGGTAGTGAAGGTTTTGCAGGGAATTGCTCAGAGTGGAAGTATCGTGATCATGTCGATTCATTAGCCTAGTTATCAGATTCTGGGATGGTTGGATCGCATTATCTTTCAATCTCGTGGACTAACGGTTTATAGTGGCCCTCCATCGAATCTACCATTATTCTTCTTAGATTTCAAGCATCCCATTCCGGATAATGATAATCAGACTGAGTTCATACTCGATCAGATCCATGAATTCGAGGGCTCACCTAGTAGAACCAAAAGTGTCGTCGAATTCAAAAAATCCTGAAAAGTGTTGAAGAGATCATCAAGTAATTTATCTCAATTTTTTATAATTCTTCAACTCCGATTATAAGATGCATGGTGAGAGATCTTCTATTACATTTTAGTATTACATTTTTTATTGCAAATTATTGAATGATTTACACGTATGATAAAATAAAATCTACCTGAAGATATATATCAACCTTAGGGGGGAATGATTGAGATTTTCCTCCCATACATAACACTCATCAAATGTATGTAATAAGAGATATAACACCATAATATAGTAGAACATCCAACATCAAGAACAGGATGGAGAAGTTAGCACAAACACAACGCAGATTTATTTATTCATTACGCCATATATTTGAGGTAGTAAAACCCCTAACATACATATTACACAACAAACAACATCAACATATAACATGTAGATGGAGGACAAATGATACATGGATGTTGTTATAACTCCAAATTCCATGGCTTCTTATCCTCCATACCCATTACATATATTTACGCCCTTTTACGCCACCTGCATTGTTGAATAAATATAATCATTTCTTTCACCTTTTCTTTTTCCATGAAATATATAAAATAAAAGAGTAATTATTTTTCAAATAAAAGAACGAAATAAATTACGATATATGTTAATTAATGAAATACTCCTAAATGAAATTAATAGGGAAAAGAAAAGTGAGAATTAAGTAATGAATATACTTACACCATTGAAGGTCGGGGCAATTGATCAAGTAATTCACTGACATATCCAAAAGCAAACATGTTTACTATAACTCGAAGAAATATATGGTAGGAATGAATTAAGTGTATTGTAGTGAGGCAAAACTAAGAAGGTGGAAGGTTGTTTATATATAATGTTCATTAATTAGCTGTTAGATTCTCTATGTCATTTTGGTACATCATCTCATGTATCACATCGTTGAATGGATGACACGTAGGAGAGATAGAAAAATTATAACCTAAAAAGGAAAGGTAAAATTCTAGGGCAATAGTTAAATTTCTTTCTTTCTTACGTGTCAATCATTTGACGTGTGACAGAAAAGATGATGTATGTAAAAGAAGATCCAGTATGATTAATTAGTTCAATACGATAACTTATTTTCATTAGTTTATTTTTAGATTTTTTTTTTAAAAAAAACGTCAATAGGAATGGGCAATCTAACACTTTTCGCTCATCAGAATCGTTTGACAAAATGAATTTCGTGAGATGATAAAAAATTATAGTATTTTAAATAAAAAGCTTAGATGAAAAGTGATGATCAATGAATTGAATTAGAGGTGTTCTCTTGTTTACCCGAATACTCAAACAGTATTATACAATCCATTTTAGAATTTGCTCATTTTAATGGCGCTGCACCTACTTTAATCATATACACACATCATTTATTAAATAATCAAGCCTTGTTCTTCATTTCATAAATGATTCAACATGCCTTTTCCTCTCCAAAACAGCTCAAAACTGTTTGATGGGAGATGTTGAATTTTGTGTGTCTGCTCATGCTTTAGGTTCTTCCAAGTTCTCAAAGTCGAAACCATATATATCTTTTTCGATCATACACTCAAAACGCTGCCATGTTTGACCTCCGTTCATCAATCAAATTAATTTGGCTTAACCTTTAACATCTCTTGTTAGAGTTAAATAATTAAATATTAAATGATTTTGATAGTTTAAACTTTTAGATGAAGTGGATATTTACTCTGATTTCAGAACCAAGGCCAAGTAAAGGTCCTATGTTCGAACCTCACAGCCACCTATTTATAAAAATCCACGTACAAGGCTTGTGGCAAATTACCCCACTCGAGGGGTTGTGTTAAAGTGAACTTATTATTAAGTATTAAATGACACGTGGGGTATGTTAAAGGGAACTTATTAAGTATTAAACAATTCTCCATACATGAGGGAACGTGTTAGAATAAATTAATTAAGTATTAAACGAATCTTCTCTCTTAAGTTTTAGATGGGATGCTCCTTTAACAATCTTCAACATCGATCTTTAACAAAAAAAAAAAAAGAGGACCTGTGTCATCCTCTTAAATCTGTTTTGTTTTTTTTTTTTAATTCAAATTTATGATTATGTAATTCATTAATTGTTCTAGTTTGGATTAGTAAAATCAAATTATATAAATCTCATATATCTTTTACACACATCACATCCAACTTTTTCACACACAATATCTTTTACTCTTATACATTGATTTGACATAAAGTTAAGATCTGCAGTACCAGCTTTAGATGTGATGGTCGATTAACAATCTTCAACATCGTTCATTAAAAGAAAAGACCTGTGTCATTCTCTTAAATCCCTTGTTTGTTTTCGTTTTTTATAATTCAAATTTATGATAAAGTAATTCATTAATTGTTCTAGTTTGGGTTAGTAAAATCAGATTACAAACATAAATTTCATATATTTCATACACATATCACATCCTACTAATTTTTCATACACATCATACCTTACTCTTACATATTAATTTTACATAAAATTATAATCTAATCTACTGAAATCCCAAAAACAAATATAAATTAATACAATTTGTTGGATTTACTAAATCCACCTGATTCTAAATCCAACTTTCTCATTCCTGCATACACTAAAAACAAACATCGTCGTGATATAGTCAAGACTGTCAAGTTAAATGTAGCCATGCAACCAAAGACTTGTGCGAGACCATCTCACGTAAGTCCTTTATGTGAGACGGATAAAAAGTGATAACATCATTATCACTTTCGCTATAAAATGTTATCACTTTAGCTATAAAATATTATCACATTTTATTTATATTATAAATTGTTCATGAAATAGTTTACCGCACTATTATCACTTTTTATCGATTGATTATCACTTTTCGTTAATAATGTTATCACTTTTTAACCAATTCACATAAAAACTTACATGAGATGGTCTCACACAAGACTTGCTTAGCCATGCATAGAGCTATCAAAAGTGGGTTGAGCCCACCGGGCCAACCCGCCCCAACCCACCTAAACCCGTCAATTTCTTAACCCAACATTAACCCGCCCCACAAAAAGCCCGCCCCACTCAAACCCACTAAAGCGTGGGCTAACCCGCACCGCCCCACCAACCCAAAATCAACCCACTTTTATAAATTGAAATTTAAAAAATTATCATACAAATTCTAGATTTTAATATTTAAATAATAAAAGGGAAGATTACTACTAGGTACAAAAAAAAACTCCTTAATTACTATGAGATACAAACATACAAAAATGTTACTACTAACTACAAAAATATATAGTGATATTCCAATATTACCCTGCAATGTGCTGCACATAAATGTTGTGTGCAGCAAGAGTTCGTGTGCATCAATGTGTGTGTAGTAACAAAAGTGTGTGCATTAAAAAAAGGTTTGTGCAGCAAAAAAATGTGGTGATCCGGCGGCTTTTCCGGTGTCCGGCCGGCGGAGCATCAGCGGCGGCAGTTTCCGGTGACAGTTTTCCGGCGATCGGCCGCCGGCGGTTCGGCAGATTCCGGCGACCGGCCGGCGGTCCGGTGGTGGGGGGGTTTTGGGTTTGGGGTTTAAAAGTGTATGGGATTAGGGTTATATTTGGTATTTTACTTTAATATTTTAAATCAATGTATCTAATAGTTATTAGGGGTACAAAGTGTGTACCTGTGAATAATTAATCCATAATAAAAATATTACCACCCAACCCTTCCTCTACCTCCCCACCCAACACCAAACCCCACCCCCCTCAAAAAAAAATTTTAATAAAATTTTAGATTTTAATATTTAAATAATAAAAATATTACCACCCAAACCTACCCCTATCTACCCCCCACTCAACCCCCACCCCATATTTTTTTTTAAAAATTTAGACTTTAATAGTTAAATAATAAAAATATTATCTTCCAACCCAATCCAACCCTACCCCCGATCCACCCACCCACCCCCAAAAAATTTTTTTTAATAAAAATTTAAATTTTAATATTTAAATAATAAAAATATTACCACCCACCCCTACCCCCTACCTACCCCCACCCCAGCAACCCCACTCAATATTTTTTTATAAAACTTTATATTTTAATATTTTAATAGTAAAAATATTCCAAACAGCCCTACCCCATACCTACCACCCCACCCAACACCACCCCCAAACCCCCAAATTTTTTTTATAAACTTTAAATTTTAATATTTAAATAATAAAAATATTACCACCCAACCCTACCACCCTATCCACCCACCCACCCCAACCACACCCCCCTCCCCTCCAATTTTTTTTAAAATTTTTTTTAGATTTTAATATTTAAATAATAAAAATATTACCACCCCGCCCTACCTTCTACCCATCCACCCATCCTGCTGCCATTACCCCTCACGGATGGATGGAGCAGGCTGGATGATAATATTTTATATATTTAAATATTAAAATCTAAATTAAAAAAATTTAAAAAAAATTCAGGAGTGGGAGGGGAGGGGGGCGTGGGCAGGGGGTCTGGGATGGGTGGGTGAGTGGGTGAGGGATAGGAAGGTAGGGTTGGATGATAATATTTTTATTATTTAAATAATAAAATCTTAAATTTTATTTAAAAAAAATTAGAGAGTGGGTGGGTGGGGTGTAGGGTTGGGTGATGATATTTTTATTATTTAAATATTAAAATCTAAAATTAAAAAAAAATTGGGGTGGGCGGGTTGGTGGGGTTTGTAGGGGTGGGTGATAATATTTTTATTATTTAAATATTAAAATTTTAAATTTAAAAAAAAAAATTTTTTGAGGTTGGTGAGGGTGGGGTGGGTGAGGGGGTGGGTAGGTGGATAGGGGATAGAACTGGGTGGTAATATTGCCTCAAGTCCTCAACAATGAAAAAAAAACCCGCGGTCTCCCCACCAGCGACCCGCATCACTAGTAGCCCACGCTGCAAGTGACCCACCCCACTCAAATCCATTAAAAGGTGGGTTGTGGTAGATTATGGGGTAAATTGTCTGTCAACCCATTCTGATAGCTATATCCATGCATGGCCATTCTGTGTATGTATTTTTTTGCCACGTAGCTGTCGTATTTAAGTAAGGGCTGTGTACCCACGTGCCTTCCCCCATACCCACTCTAATTATTTTCGAAATAATATAATAATTCAACCGACAATGGATTTTACCCCAATAATGGAAAACTGGTCTCTAGATCTCTCTAATTTCTTTCTGGATAAGGAGTATCAATTTATTACACCTAATCGAGCTTGTTGTAACGTCCCATCAGGCCACCGCCTTGCTCTAATAGCATACCCACGCATTTTTTATTTAAATCTAATCAAGATACTTTTATATACTCCATTTAAACTCGGCTAAAATTGCGTGAACAAGCCCCCAAATCCCACACATCCAAAATGTATATCTTTTAATATTAAATGATGTACCTTTATTATAAGAATGTGTATTCTTTATTTCTTGAAAATAAAAAAATTAATTTTTTTAGTCAAACATTTAAATTATTCATATTTCAGTCAATCTTTTTGATAAAAAATTATACCTTTAAAGTAAATAAAATGATATACCCTTATACATCTTGTGCCGGAAACACAAGAGACTAACTCTTTAAACTCAACCAATGCTCATACACTAATTTAAACTCATTATGTATGAGACCCACTGTTAATAGAGTTGTTTTTCTGAGATTAATCATGGAGATTAAGTTTGAAGTAGCTGAGGAGCCTCACAATAACAAGCACATTCAGTGACAGACTCAGGTTTATTATATATAAAGCCTAAATAGACGAAAGTATACATTACTCCTACATATTATAAATTAAATAAATAAATTACAATATAAATATTAATGAAATATTTTAATTCATAAAATAGAATGTTTATAAATAATTAATTAATTATAAAATGGTGAGAAAAGTTTAATAACTAATAAAAACACATAGTTATTAATTATAATAATAATAGAAAAAAAGAAATATAAATAAATTTAATTAAAATATAAAAAAGAGGAGAAAAAAATTATAAATCTAATATTAAATACTCCGTAAGGAAAATAAATAAATATAAGTAATTTTGATTATAGTAGTATAATTTAAAAGTTTTTTTTATATGAAAAAAGAAATAAAAATTTAAAAATCAAATAATATCAATTAAAATAAAGAGGAAAAAATTAATAAATGGTGCTAGCAAGTGTAATACTGAACTTTAGGTTACATGGGCAACAGTGATACCGAAAAAAGGGGATAATTTCAGATTTATTCTCATAAGAATTGCTCAACGCTAAAAAGGTCTCAAAATTGGCAGATTTAGTCCCATAAGAATTTTTCATCAAAATCTGTTAATAGTTAACGAAATATTCTGAATCATCAATAAGACCAAAATGGACTATGTCTATTTTGAAAGACAGAAAATAATATAAATCTAGTAGTTTATAATAATATAAGTTATTTAAGGATGAAAATTTTCTAAAATTATGATTATAATATTCTTATGGGACCAAAACCGCTAGCTATAAGACCAGTGTATTCCTATGAGACTATAATTGAACTGAAGGAATTCTTATGGGACCGAATGTGATATTTTCCCTAAAAAAATGTTAACACATATTGAATAATCATATTTAGGAAAATTATCAAAATTGGTCCTGTAAGTATGGTCTATTCCAACTTCAGTCATTTTTATTGTATTTCTCACTATTGGTCCTCCGTTGTCCGATTTTAGTCCTTTTGGTCCAAAATTAGTCATTTTTTCTCTGGAACTTTAAAAAACTCGTTGAAAAGTCATGCATGAGTTGCTTGTGCTCATGCTCACGGTTGAAGAAAGGGAAAATATCAAAATTGGTTCTACAAGTATGGCTTATTCCAACTTCAATCATTTTTTATTGCATTTCTCATTTTGGTCCTCTGTTGTCTGGTTTTAGTCCTTTCGTTCAAATTTAATCCTTTTTTGCCGAAAATTTAAATAACTTGTCGGAAAATCATGCGTGAATTGCACGTGCTCAAAAAATACATGTTTACGGTTGAAAAACCCCAATGTTTGCGGGCCGAGAACCATCATTAAATCGAAGAAGAAACTCTGAGTTCAAGCCCTAATTGATCAATTAAGGATTCTGAACGCTGCCAACATTGTGATCGGAGTCAAAGGGTACTCGACTTCTTGGGCAAAGAACAGCGGTGTGTTTCGATCGGGATTGATATAATTCACAATCCAATTTTGTTATTCCTCGATGAACCGACATCGGGATTTTATTCAACTAGCGCTTACATGGTAGTGAAGGTTTTGCAGGGAATTGCTCAGAGTGGAAGTATCGTGATCATGTCGATTCATTAGCCTAGTTATCAGATTCTGGGATGGTTGGATCGCATTATCTTTCAATCTCGTGGACTAACGGTTTATAGTGGCCCTCCATCGAATCTACCATTATTCTTCTTAGATTTCAAGCATCCCATTCCGGATAATGATAATCAGACTGAGTTCATACTCGATCAGATCCATGAATTCGAGGACTCACCTAGTAGAACCAAAAGTGTCGTCGAATTCAAAAAATCCTGAAAAGTGTTGAAGAGATCATCAAGTAATTTATCTCAATTTTTTATAACTAAACCAACTCCGATTACACAACCTCAAATTTATCCGCACAAGCATTTCTAGAATAAGCTTGTTTCCCGCGCCATAGCCAACGCCAATGCATCTCCACCAGTCCGTCATTAGTTTTGTTATTCGCGAACTTGTCTAGGATCGAGATGGTGGAACTGTCTAAATGATCCTTCACCTCTGAGCCAAAATCCCCATATTATTGTGCGCGTGCAACTCACGCATGGTTTTTTGATGAGTTTTTAAATTTTCGGCGAAAAAGGACTAAATTTGGACAAAATGACTAAAATCAGACAACGGAGGACCAAAAGTGAGAAATAGAATAAAAAAAGGATTGAATTTGGAATACACAATGCTTATAGGGCCAATTTTGATATTTTCCCTTTCTTCACCCATTAACATATATGAGCGCGTGCATCTCACGCATGATTTTTTGACGTATTTTTTAAATCTCTGGCGATAAAGGACTAATTTAGACCAAAAGGACTATAATTGGACAATGAAGGACTAAAAGTGAGAAATGCAATAAAAAAGGATTGAAATTGGAATAGGTCATACTTATAGGACCAATTTTGATATTTTCTCTCATATTTATAATACTCCTCCGTTCCAGGAATACATGCACGTATTTAAAATTTATTGCGTTCCTTTGATAGGGTTTTACCATCTATTCATTAATCATCAAGATTTTATCTGATCTAAATGTGCAGATTTACAATAATGGAGTACTAATATTTTACCCCTTTGATTTAAGACTTATTTTTACCATATTATTATAATTTATTACATTACCTTGTTAAAATTTTTATCGTTAATTCATTCAAAAATTGATGGATGTATGTAATTATTATCGTATAGCTGTATACATGGAATATCAAAATTATGTAAATAAAAGAAAACAAATAGAAAAACTGCTAATAAAAATATTTTGGGTAAGTCTTATGTGAAACCGTCTCACGTAAGCTCTTACGTGAGACGGATAAAAAGTGAGAGTCTCATTAACGAAAAATGATACTTAATCGATGAAAAGTGATAATGGGGCAATGAACTATTTCATGAATAATTTATAGTTCAAATAAAAGGTGATAACATTTTATAGCGAAAGTGATAAAATTTTATAGCGAAAGTGATAATAATCTTATCACTTTTTATCCATCCGCCCACTAGCAACGAGTTTTATTTTGTCATTTTGGACGTCCACCCTAAAGGGTCTCATTTCCCTTACGTAAGCCTTTATGTGAGACGGTTTCACACATGTCTCTTAACTAAAATGCCCTTTTCTTTCAATCCCTAGTGTAGTTATTTGTATCAGTTAAGTCCGGTAACTAATTTGATTGGTTAATTACATTAGGTTATTTGTATCAGTTATGTCCTGTAACTAATTTGATTGGTCAATTTATATCATATTTGAAATGTCACGTGAGGTGCCGCATCTAACATTTTCCGACGAGAATTAAATATTCTAGCAAAAATTGGATCAAAGTTAACAAGTTAAATTCTCCTTCCATCCCCAAGCTACGAGTCTCATTTTGTGGTTTTGAGAGTCCACCCTAAAGGGTTTCATTTTCCTTTTTAAACATATATGATTCAAACATATCACTTATAAAATTAAAATATGAGACCCACACACCCCTAATACAATTACTTACCACACATTAAAAAATAATATTACTTAATCTACGTGCAAAAAACAAATAGCACCCTTGTAGGTGGATGAAGGGAGTATAATATATACGAGACCAAATTGAAAAAAAAAGTTGTGGAACCAACCAAAATTTTAACTCATTAATTCGTACCAAGAATAATATGATATTTTTGGTTGTGGAAAGTATTTAAAGAGTTTGATAATAAGATGCATGCATGGTGAGAAATGATGGAGAAGTTTGCACAAACACAACGTAGATTTATTTATTTATCACGCCATTTATTTGAGGTATATATATAACCCCAAATATACATATTACACAACAAACAACATCAACATATAACATGTAGATGGAGGAGAGGACAAATGATTGACGAGGGAATTTTGGGTGAAGATTTGAAGTCTGCAACATGGAAAACCTATCCATTAATGAAGACCTTAAACTCAATACATTTGAACAAAATGGTCCAACTATACATCATTAACTCAACAGGAAGTATCAAACAGTCAGTCAACTTTGATAATTAATCTGATTTGACTGGGAAGGAGTTATGGTGCAAACTTTATATGGTTGGAAAGCTCTTGAAGTATAGTTTTCAACAAAATTTACAGATCTCAAAAATAATATTTCTACATGAAGTTATGATCATTTGACTGAAGTATGGCAGGCTGGTGCATCATATGAAAGTTACTGGACCAATTCGACTTTGCTGATTTTTGATGGTTCGTCTACCCATTATGGACCTTCCTATCTACATATTCTTAGTATTTAACTATATTTCATTATGTTTTATATTTATTAGAGTCCAAGTTTGTATTTTCAATGCTTTGAGAATAATGACGCGGGAATTTTGGGTGAAGATTTGAAGTCTGCAACATGGAAAACCTATCCATTAATGAAGACCTTAAACTCAATACATTTGAACAAAATGGTCCAACTATACAGCATTAACTCAACAGGAAGTATCAAACAGTCAGTCAAATTTGATAATTAATCTGATTTGACTGGGAAGGAGTTATGGTGAAAACTTTATATGGTTGGAAAGCTCTTGAAGTATAGTTTTCAACAAAATTTACAGATCTCAAAAATAATATTTCTACATGAAGTTATGATCATTTGACTGAAGTATGGCAGGCTGGTGCATCATATGAAAGTTACTGGACCAATTCGACTTTGCTGATTTTTGATGGTTCGTCTACCCATTATGGACCTTCCTATCTACATATTCTTAGTATTTATCTATATTTCATTATGTTTTATATTTATTAGAGTCCAAGTTTGTATTTTCAATGCTTTGAGAATAATGACGCGGGAATTTTGGGTGAAGATTTGAAGTCTGCAACATGGAAAACCTATCCATTAACGAAGACCTTAAACTCAATACATTTGAACAAAATGTCCAACTATACAGCATTAACTCAACAGGAAGTATCAAACAGTCAGTCAACTTTGATAATTAATCTGATTTTACTGGGAAGGAGTTATGGTGCAAACTTTATATGGTTGGAAAGCTCTTGAAGTATAGTTTTCAACAAAATTTACAGATCTCAAAAATAATATTTCTACATGAAGTTATGATCATTTGACTGAAGTATGGCAGGCTGGTGCATCATATGAAAGTTACTGGACCAATTCGACTTTGCTGATTTTTGATGGTTCGTCTACCCATTATGGACCTTCCTATCTACATATTCTTAGTATTTATCTATATTTCATTATGTTTTATATTTATTAGAGTCCAAGTTTGTATTTTCAATGCTTTGAGAATAATGACGCGGGAATTTTGGGTGAAGATTTGAAGTCTGCAACATGGAAAACCTATCCATTAATGAAGACCTTAAACTCAATACATTTGAACAAAATGGTCCAACTATACAGCATTAACTCAACAGGAAGTATCAAACAGTCAGTCAACTTTGATAATTAATCTGATTTGACTGGGAAGGAGTTATGGTGCAAACTTTATATGGTTGGAAAGCTCTTGAAGTATAGTTTTCAACAAAATTTACAGATCTCAAAAATAATATTTCTACATGAAGTTATGATCATTTGACTGAAGTATGGCAGGCTGGTGCATCATATGAAAGTTACTGGACCAATTCGACTTTGCTGATTTTTGATGGTTCGTCTACCCATTATGGACCTTCCTATCTACATATTCTTAGTATTTATCTATATTTCATTATGTTTTATATTTATTAGAGTCCAAGTTTGTATTTTCAATGCTTTGAGAATAATGACGCGGGAATTTTGGGTGAAGATTTGAAGTCTGCAACATGGAAAACCTATCCATTAATGAAGACCTTAAACTCAATACATTTGAACAAAATGGTCCAACTATACAGCATTAACTCAACATGAAGTATCAAACAGTCAGTCATCTTTGATAATTAATCTGATTTTACTGGGAAGGAGTTATGGTGCAAACTTTATATGGTTGGAAAGCTCTTGAAGTATAGTTTTCAACAAAATTTACAGATCTCAAAAATAATATTTCTACATGAAGTTACGATCATTTGACTGAAGTATGGCAGGCTGGTGCATCATATGAAAGTTACTGGACCAATTCGACTTTGCTGATTTTTGATGGTTCGTCTACCCATTATGGACCTTCCTATCTACATATTCTTAGTATTTATCTATATTTCATTATGTTTTATATTTATTAGAGTCCAAGTTTGTATTTTCAATGCTTTGAGAATGTATAATTCTCATTTATTTTCTTTGACTCACTTGGAGGGTTGTTCCAAGTCTTGCCTATATAATGACATCTTTTGTAAGCTTGTAAAGGAGCCAATTTCGAATTTAAACATATTTTGAGCTTTTAAGCTTGTTTAGAAGATGTTATCTTCTTGTATCTTACTCTAAACACTTTTGGTGGATTCCTAGAGTGGTGAGTGTGTCTCTTAGTCTTTCGGTGGATTCCTTAAGACGACGAGATTGTTCCAAACTTGTGGTGGATTCCATAGGTGAGGAATTGTATTTGAGTGTTTACTTGTGTTACCTCCTACCTCTCTAATTATCCGGTGTCAAGTGGTATCAAAGCTTTGGTTAGCGATGACAACTCATGATATTGAGTTAGAAGATTTAAGGAGACAAGTGCAACTACTCAAGCAACGCCTTGCGCGTGGCAAACATCTTGAACATGATGTTGAGGGTCATGGTTCAGATGGTGGTTCTGCAAGTGATGATGTGGATTTCAATCCATTTCATGGTGATAGAAGTAGCGGCTCAAGTGATAATGCATCTCGACGTCTACGGGTTCGAAGGAGTAGTGTTCGTAGTAAATCTTTTGGTTTTAAAGCTGATATTCCAGATTTTGATGGAAGAAATGATCCCGAAGAATTCATTGATTGGCTCAATTCTATTGAGAGAGTCTTTGAGTTCGAAGATATTCAAGAAGAATACAAGGTGAAGCTGGTGGTCATCAAATTGAAGAAATATGCATCCCTATGGTGGGAGCATCTTAAGAAGCAGCGTGCTCGTGATGGCAAGCGGAAGATTAGAACGTGGGACAAAATGAAGAAGGAGTTAAGGAGGAAATTCTTGCCAGATTATTATCTGCAAGATTATTTTCTTAAATGTCACAACTCCAAACAAAAAGAATGAAGTCATTTTGGTGGACGTTTCTCGTCGAGTGGTGATGCTTATAGCCGAAGGAGTGCTTCCACTTCCAAGAACGTTCCAACTACAAAAGATATGAAACAAAAAGTTGCTGCAAGTAAAGGTAGTGCTGATTTTTTGAAACCAAGTGCTGCAGCTAATCAAAAAAGTTGTTTCAAGTGCAAGGGGCTTGGACACATTGCTGCTGATTGTCCAAATCGGAGAATCATTGTTCTTGTTGAGGAAGAGCAAGAAGAGGAGAAGCCGATTTATGACGAAACTGAAGATGAGTATGAAGAAGAGGAACATGATGAATCAACACCAATCTATGATGAGTATAATGAAGATTTCGATTTCGAAGATCATGGAGAAGATTTGGTGATATGGCGTAGCCTCGATGCCACATATGTTGAGGATGATCCATGGCTTCATAACAATATTTTTCACACAAGTTGCATGACAAATGACAAGGTACGTGCTATTATTATTGATGAGGAAAGTTGTGAAAATGTTGGGGCTACTTCTATGGTTGAGAAGTTGAGATTGAAAACCGAAGCTCATACTCAATCTTACAAGTTGTTATGCCATGATGGTAAGAAAAGTTTTGGGAATTCAAAGATGGAGAATACTTTTGAACCATCAAAAGAAATACTCTTTTATTCACAAGTTTATGAAAATCCTACGGAGGAGTATGAATTGATGGCTTTATATGAAGAGGATGATGTCATACCACTCCAAGTTCAAACTTTTTTGCAGGAGTTTCATAATGTGGAACCTGAACAGATTCCACTAGGCCTTCCTCCAATGAAGAACATTCAACATTGCATTGATTTTGCAAGCGATGCTTCTTTATTGAATAAGACAATTTATCGAATGAATCCGAAGCATCATGACGAGTTGCAAAGACAGGAGCAAGAGCTCGTGGATAAAGGCTTGCTAAGGAAAATTTTTGGAAAGGTGTTCGAAGTGGATCGATATGCTTCAAATGTGGGGTTCAGAGGAGTTCTTAGCCAAGAAGATCATGAGGCTTTGAAATACTTGAATTCCAAGCAGAAGTTGAATCCATGGCATAGTAAATGGATTGAGTTATTACAAGCATTCAACCTTGTGATCAAGCACAAATCTAGTATGCTAAATCAGGTGGCTGATGTTCTTAGTCGACGACACTCTTTGTTGACCAATTTGTTATTGAATGTGATCGGGTTTGTGGTGAGAAAATATGTTTTCAAGGATGATTCATACTTTGGCAGAATGTGGGAGAAATCTTTTAAAGCTACATTCAAGCTTTTCTTGATTCATCAAGGTTATCTCTTCAAAGGTAACTTGCTATGTGTTCTTGATTGTTCTTTAAAGCTAACAATTAACAGTGAAGCAAATAGTGGAGGTCATCTTGCTGGATATTTTGGAAGAGATGTCAAGAAGAAGTATGTTGAAAGATGCATGAGTACTTGTCATGGAAAAAATTCAGGTCTGTACATTCTTTTGCCATTATTGCTATATCCATGGGAAGATATAAGTATGGAGTTTGTTTCGCCTCTCACTCAAAGGAACAAAGATTTGGTTATGGTGGTTGTTGATCAGTTCTCAAAGATGGCACATTTCATTCATTGCATCAAAACAATGAATGCAAATCATGTGGCTGATCTTTACAACAAGGAGTTGCATGGGAAGGTTCGTAAGGATATTGTCAAGCAAAATATAAGATTTAAAAAGAATGCTTACAAGCATCGAAGGATGAAGGAAATTCAAAAACGAGTTTGCGTGCAGTGGAAGCGATTGATGCGGAAAAGATTCCAGTGCATATGGAGTAACTTCACAAATATTCTGGTACTGATTCAGAGGGATTCAGATAATGATCAGTATATGGGTAGATAGCTCTTTCAGTCTAGTTTCAAATGCAACAAACGGAAAGTCGTTTGGAGTTTTCTACAAAGAGTTATGTCCATTTTTCTGGAAGGTGGCAGATGTAGCCGAAAACCTGTCAAGTTCATGGATTTGAAGTCTTTTGAGACTTTCCAACTATCCTTTCATGGTCAAGTGATCCTATTTTCTATATTAACAGCTGCAATAATGTTGTGTAAGGTTTTAGGTGGTCAAATGGTGATTAATGTTGGAGTTGCTAGTGTCTTGGCTACTTTCAATGTGCTGAATTTTCACCATATGTTGATGATGAAGAAGGTTCAGATTCGAGGACGAATCTTTTCCAACCAGGGGAGTGACGCGGGAATTTTGGGTGAAGATTTGAAGTCTGCAACATGGAAAACCTATCCATTAATGAAGACCTTAAACTCAATACATTTGAACAAAATGGTCCAACTATACAGCATTAACTCAACAGGAAGTATCAAACAGTCAGTCAACTTTGATAATTAATCTGATTTGACTGGGAAGGAGTTATGGTGCAAACTTTATATGGTTGGAAAGCTCTTGAAGTATAGTTTTCAACAAAATTTACAGATCTCAAAAATAATATTTCTACATGAAGTTATGATCATTTGACTGAAGTATGGCAGGCTGGTGCATCATATGAAAGTTACTGGACCAATTCGACTTTGCTGATTTTTGATGGTTCGTCTACCCATTATGGACCTTCCTATCTACATATTCTTAGTATTTAACTATATTTCATTATGTTTTATATTTATTAGAGTCCAAGTTTGTATTTTCAATGCTTTGAGAATAATGACGCGGGAATTTTGGGTGAAGATTTGAAGTCTGCAACATGGAAAACCTATCCATTAATGAAGACCTTAAACTCAATACATTTGAACAAAATGGTCCAACTATACAGCATTAACTCAACAGGAAGTATCAAACAGTCAGTCAAATTTGATAATTAATCTGATTTGACTGGGAAGGAGTTATGGTGAAAACTTTATATGGTTGGAAAGCTCTTGAAGTATAGTTTTCAACAAAATTTACAGATCTCAAAAATAATATTTCTACATGAAGTTATGATCATTTGACTGAAGTATGGCAGGCTGGTGCATCATATGAAAGTTACTGGACCAATTCGACTTTGCTGATTTTTGATGGTTCGTCTACCCATTATGGACCTTCCTATCTACATATTCTTAGTATTTATCTATATTTCATTATGTTTTATATTTATTAGAGTCCAAGTTTGTATTTTCAATGCTTTGAGAATAATGACGCGGGAATTTTGGGTGAAGATTTGAAGTCTGCAACATGGAAAACCTATCCATTAACGAAGACCTTAAACTCAATACATTTGAACAAAATGTCCAACTATACAGCATTAACTCAACAGGAAGTATCAAACAGTCAGTCAACTTTGATAATTAATCTGATTTTACTGGGAAGGAGTTATGGTGCAAACTTTATATGGTTGGAAAGCTCTTGAAGTATAGTTTTCAACAAAATTTACAGATCTCAAAAATAATATTTCTACATGAAGTTATGATCATTTGACTGAAGTATGGCAGGCTGGTGCATCATATGAAAGTTACTGGACCAATTCGACTTTGCTGATTTTTGATGGTTCGTCTACCCATTATGGACCTTCCTATCTACATATTCTTAGTATTTATCTATATTTCATTATGTTTTATATTTATTAGAGTCCAAGTTTGTATTTTCAATGCTTTGAGAATAATGACGCGGGAATTTTGGGTGAAGATTTGAAGTCTGCAACATGGAAAACCTATCCATTAATGAAGACCTTAAACTCAATACATTTGAACAAAATGGTCCAACTATACAGCATTAACTCAACAGGAAGTATCAAACAGTCAGTCAACTTTGATAATTAATCTGATTTGACTGGGAAGGAGTTATGGTGCAAACTTTATATGGTTGGAAAGCTCTTGAAGTATAGTTTTCAACAAAATTTACAGATCTCAAAAATAATATTTCTACATGAAGTTATGATCATTTGACTGAAGTATGGCAGGCTGGTGCATCATATGAAAGTTACTGGACCAATTCGACTTTGCTGATTTTTGATGGTTCGTCTACCCATTATGGACCTTCCTATCTACATATTCTTAGTATTTATCTATATTTCATTATGTTTTATATTTATTAGAGTCCAAGTTTGTATTTTCAATGCTTTGAGAATAATGACGCGGGAATTTTGGGTGAAGATTTGAAGTCTGCAACATGGAAAACCTATCCATTAATGAAGACCTTAAACTCAATACATTTGAACAAAATGGTCCAACTATACAGCATTAACTCAACATGAAGTATCAAACAGTCAGTCATCTTTGATAATTAATCTGATTTTACTGGGAAGGAGTTATGGTGCAAACTTTATATGGTTGGAAAGCTCTTGAAGTATAGTTTTCAACAAAATTTACAGATCTCAAAAATAATATTTCTACATGAAGTTACGATCATTTGACTGAAGTATGGCAGGCTGGTGCATCATATGAAAGTTACTGGACCAATTCGACTTTGCTGATTTTTGATGGTTCGTCTACCCATTATGGACCTTCCTATCTACATATTCTTAGTATTTATCTATATTTCATTATGTTTTATATTTATTAGAGTCCAAGTTTGTATTTTCAATGCTTTGAGAATGTATAATTCTCATTTATTTTCTTTGACTCACTTGGAGGGTTGTTCCAAGTCTTGCCTATATAATGACATCTTTTGTAAGCTTGTAAAGGAGCCAATTTCGAATTTAAACATATTTTGAGCTTTTAAGCTTGTTTAGAAGATGTTATCTTCTTGTATCTTACTCTAAACACTTTTGGTGGATTCCTAGAGTGGTGAGTGTGTCTCTTAGTCTTTCGGTGGATTCCTTAAGACGACGAGATTGTTCCAAACTTGTGGTGGATTCCATAGGTGAGGAATTGTATTTGAGTGTTTACTTGTGTTACCTCCTACCTCTCTAATTATCCGGTGTCAAGTGGTATCAAAGCTTTGGTTAGCGATGACAACTCATGATATTGAGTTAGAAGATTTAAGGAGACAAGTGCAACTACTCAAGCAACGCCTTGCGCGTGGCAAACATCTTGAACATGATGTTGAGGGTCATGGTTCAGATGGTGGTTCTGCAAGTGATGATGTGGATTTCAATCCATTTCATGGTGATAGAAGTAGCGGCTCAAGTGATAATGCATCTCGACGTCTACGGGTTCGAAGGAGTAGTGTTCGTAGTAAATCTTTTGGTTTTAAAGCTGATATTCCAGATTTTGATGGAAGAAATGATCCCGAAGAATTCATTGATTGGCTCAATTCTATTGAGAGAGTCTTTGAGTTCGAAGATATTCAAGAAGAATACAAGGTGAAGCTGGTGGTCATCAAATTGAAGAAATATGCATCCCTATGGTGGGAGCATCTTAAGAAGCAGCGTGCTCGTGATGGCAAGCGGAAGATTAGAACGTGGGACAAAATGAAGAAGGAGTTAAGGAGGAAATTCTTGCCAGATTATTATCTGCAAGATTATTTTCTTAAATGTCACAACTCCAAACAAAAAGAATGAAGTCATTTTGGTGGACGTTTCTCGTCGAGTGGTGATGCTTATAGCCGAAGGAGTGCTTCCACTTCCAAGAACGTTCCAACTACAAAAGATATGAAACAAAAAGTTGCTGCAAGTAAAGGTAGTGCTGATTTTTTGAAACCAAGTGCTGCAGCTAATCAAAAAAGTTGTTTCAAGTGCAAGGGGCTTGGACACATTGCTGCTGATTGTCCAAATCGGAGAATCATTGTTCTTGTTGAGGAAGAGCAAGAAGAGGAGAAGCCGATTTATGACGAAACTGAAGATGAGTATGAAGAAGAGGAACATGATGAATCAACACCAATCTATGATGAGTATAATGAAGATTTCGATTTCGAAGATCATGGAGAAGATTTGGTGATATGGCGTAGCCTCGATGCCACATATGTTGAGGATGATCCATGGCTTCATAACAATATTTTTCACACAAGTTGCATGACAAATGACAAGGTACGTGCTATTATTATTGATGAGGAAAGTTGTGAAAATGTTGGGGCTACTTCTATGGTTGAGAAGTTGAGATTGAAAACCGAAGCTCATACTCAATCTTACAAGTTGTTATGCCATGATGGTAAGAAAAGTTTTGGGAATTCAAAGATGGAGAATACTTTTGAACCATCAAAAGAAATACTCTTTTATTCACAAGTTTATGAAAATCCTACGGAGGAGTATGAATTGATGGCTTTATATGAAGAGGATGATGTCATACCACTCCAAGTTCAAACTTTTTTGCAGGAGTTTCATAATGTGGAACCTGAACAGATTCCACTAGGCCTTCCTCCAATGAAGAACATTCAACATTGCATTGATTTTGCAAGCGATGCTTCTTTATTGAATAAGACAATTTATCGAATGAATCCGAAGCATCATGACGAGTTGCAAAGACAGGAGCAAGAGCTCGTGGATAAAGGCTTGCTAAGGAAAATTTTTGGAAAGGTGTTCGAAGTGGATCGATATGCTTCAAATGTGGGGTTCAGAGGAGTTCTTAGCCAAGAAGATCATGAGGCTTTGAAATACTTGAATTCCAAGCAGAAGTTGAATCCATGGCATAGTAAATGGATTGAGTTATTACAAGCATTCAACCTTGTGATCAAGCACAAATCTAGTATGCTAAATCAGGTGGCTGATGTTCTTAGTCGACGACACTCTTTGTTGACCAATTTGTTATTGAATGTGATCGGGTTTGTGGTGAGAAAATATGTTTTCAAGGATGATTCATACTTTGGCAGAATGTGGGAGAAATCTTTTAAAGCTACATTCAAGCTTTTCTTGATTCATCAAGGTTATCTCTTCAAAGGTAACTTGCTATGTGTTCTTGATTGTTCTTTAAAGCTAACAATTAACAGTGAAGCAAATAGTGGAGGTCATCTTGCTGGATATTTTGGAAGAGATGTCAAGAAGAAGTATGTTGAAAGATGCATGAGTACTTGTCATGGAAAAAATTCAGGTCTGTACATTCTTTTGCCATTATTGCTATATCCATGGGAAGATATAAGTATGGAGTTTGTTTCGCCTCTCACTCAAAGGAACAAAGATTTGGTTATGGTGGTTGTTGATCAGTTCTCAAAGATGGCACATTTCATTCATTGCATCAAAACAATGAATGCAAATCATGTGGCTGATCTTTACAACAAGGAGTTGCATGGGAAGGTTCGTAAGGATATTGTCAAGCAAAATATAAGATTTAAAAAGAATGCTTACAAGCATCGAAGGATGAAGGAAATTCAAAAACGAGTTTGCGTGCAGTGGAAGCGATTGATGCGGAAAAGATTCCAGTGCATATGGAGTAACTTCACAAATATTCTGGTACTGATTCAGAGGGATTCAGATAATGATCAGTATATGGGTAGATAGCTCTTTCAGTCTAGTTTCAAATGCAACAAACGGAAAGTCGTTTGGAGTTTTCTACAAAGAGTTATGTCCATTTTTCTGGAAGGTGGCAGATGTAGCCGAAAACCTGTCAAGTTCATGGATTTGAAGTCTTTTGAGACTTTCCAACTATCCTTTCATGGTCAAGTGATCCTATTTTCTATATTAACAGCTGCAATAATGTTGTGTAAGGTTTTAGGTGGTCAAATGGTGATTAATGTTGGAGTTGCTAGTGTCTTGGCTACTTTCAATGTGCTGAATTTTCACCATATGTTGATGATGAAGAAGGTTCAGATTCGAGGACGAATCTTTTCCAACCAGGGGAGTGACGCGGGAATTTTGGGTGAAGATTTGAAGTCTGCAACATGGAAAACCTATCCATTAATGAAGACCTTAAACTCAATACATTTGAACAAAATGGTCCAACTATACAGCATTAACTCAACAGGAAGTATCAAACAGTCAGTCAAATTTGATAATTAATCTGATTTGACTGGGAAGGAGTTATGGTGCAAAATTTATATGGTTGGAAAGCTCTTGAAGTATAGTTTTCAACAAAATTTACAGATCTCAAAAATAATATTTCTACATGAAGTTATGATCATTTGACTGAAGTATGGCAGGCTGGTGCATCATATGAAAGTTACTGGACCAATTCGACTTTGCTGATTTTTGATGGTTCGTCTACCCATTATGGACCTTCCTATCTACATATTCTTAGTATTTATCTATATTTCATTATGTTTTATATTTATTAGAGTCCAAGTTTGTATTTTCAATGCTTTGAGAATGTATAATTCTCATTTATTTTCTTTGACTCACTTGGAGGGTTGTTCCAAGTCTTGCCTATATAATGACATCTTTTGTAAGCTTGTAAAGGAGCCAATTTCGAATTTAAACATATTTTGAGCTTTTAAGCTTGTTTAGAAGATGTTATCTTCTTGTATCTTACTCTAAACTCTTTTGGTGGATTCCTAGAGTGGTGAGTGTGTCTCTTAGTCTTTCGGTGGATTCCTTAAGACGACGAGATTGTTCCAGACTTGTGGTGGATTCCATAGGTGAGGAATTGTATTTGAGTGTTTACTTGTGTTACCTCCTACCTCTCTAATTATCCGGTGTCAATGATAGATTGCTGTTGTTATAGCTCCAAATTCCATGGCTCCTTATCCTCCATACCCATTACATAAATTTACATCCTTTTACGCCAACTGCATCGTTGAACAAAATATAATCATTTCTTTCACCTTTTCTTTTTTCATGAAATATATAAACTAAAAGAGTAATATTTTTCATATAAAAGAACGAAATAAATTACGATATACTCCATGTTAATTAATGAAATACTCCTAAATGATAGTAGGGAATGAGATGGAAACCTCATCTATTAATGTCTGATCAACATTAGTAGGAGTATGTCTATAGTTTAGTTGTGCATGATCATGGTAATCATCAGAAACGGGTGCATGATCATACTTAATAAACTGAAATCAATGCATGTGGAAGGAGTTGTGATAGGGTGTGTTGCAGCTGGTGTAGGGAGTGTTTGGAAGCATATTCTGGAACGTTCCATACACGGTTTGAAAGCTCTAAGGGTTGGCTATGCACTGGAGTTAGTTATAACAAAAAAGGATTCCATTTAACTACCCAAATAACAGCTAGAAGTTGAACACAAGTGATGGTCCTATAAGTTTCAACTTATTCTGCATAGTGTATATATGGTGTAATCTGTGTATATCAGCATGTATGTAATCCTCATAATCCTCTGAAAGCAATAAGAAACGATCATCATCATCAAGTGGACGTAGGCTTGGTTAATAAGCCGAACCACTATACATCTTGTTCTTCAAAGTTCTTCAAACACACTCACACACACTTGAGTTTTGCATTGTTTTTGTGAGTTTGAATCAATCCTTGATTCTTTATTCAAAGTTTATCCAAGCAATTTGGTTGATCGATCTGTTTGTGCATTCAACACTGAGAATTGGCGCCGTCTGTGGGAAACATCATAGACAAGTAGATCAAAGAGGCAGTTACTTGAAGAAGAAAGAAGGATTCAACATAGTTACTTGAAGAAGAAAGAAGGATTCAACATGGTTACCAAATTTGATATTGAACGGTTCACTGAGAAGTCAGACTATGGGCTGTGGAAGATCAAGATGAGATCCATCTTGGTACAGCAAGGCCTCGGAGGAGCAATCAAAGAAGCTCCAGTTAATGAAGCAGCAGCAGTTGATGTACAGGCTGCAGCAGCTGAAGCAGATCTTCAAGAAAGAGCTCTAAGTGCCATCTTCCTGTGTCTTGGTGATAAGGCACTCAGAGAAGTTCAGAGGGAAACGACTGCAAGAGCAGTATGGAAGAAGCTTGATGATCTCTATATGGTAAAAACTCTTGCAAATCGATTATATCTGAAACAGAAATTATACTCATTCAAAATGACAGAAGAAAAATCAGTTTTAGTTCATCTTGATGAGTTTAATAAGGTACTTGATGATCTGGAAAATGTTGAGGTTAAATTAGAGAATGAAGATAAGGCTCTGATATCTGCACTTCCAAAATCGTTTGAAAATTTTAAAGACACATTGCTGTTTGGTAGCAAAGAATCAATAAGTCTTGATGAGGTTGAATTAGCTTTGAAAACTAAGGAATTACAAAAGTGTAGTGAGGAACAAGGAGCATCAGGTGAAGGATTGATGATCCGGAAGGGAAATCAGAATAAGAAACATAACAAGAAGGTTAGTTCTGATGTTAAGAAACAAGATACCAAAGGTGATCAGTCTTCCAGTGACAAGGAAGAAAGAAAATGCTTCCATTGTCATGAACCTGGTCATTTTAAGAAGAATTGTTACAAGTGGAAAGCAACCAAAAGAAGGAAGGCAGAGGCTGGAAAGGATGGACAACAAAGGGTGCAAGCAAATCAGGTGGCAATTAATCAAAACCAGGTGGAGATTGATTATCCTGAGGCACTATTAATCTGTTCATCAAAAGGATCCATGGATTGGATCCTTGATTCAGGATGTTCATTTCATATGTCTCCAATGAAGCATTGGTTTACTAATCTCAAGTATCAAAATGTTGGATCAGTATTATTAGGGAATGATCATACATGTCAGATAAAAGGAATAGGCTCCATCAAGTTAAGAATGCATGATGGAGTGGTTAGAACCTTGACAGGTGTGAGGTACATTCCAGAACTCAAGAGAAATCTAATTTCATTAGGTATATTAGATGCTTCAGGATATGAATTTAGAACAAAAGGAGGAGTACTCATTGTTGAAAAGGATGAGTATGAAGTCATGAAAGGAATCAGGAAAAGGGAGCTGTACATTCTTGATGGTCATACTGTAACTGGACAGAATAATGCTACAATTGGAAGTGATAATATACACTTATGGCATGGGAGGTTAGCTCATATAAGTGAGAAAGGGCTACAAGAACTATCAAGGCAGAAAGCCATCTGCATCACTCCATCAGAGCAGTTGAAACAATGTGAACATTGTATTCTTGGAAAGGCTAAGAGACTTAAGTTTGGAACTGGTGATCACACAAGTACATCCAGACTGGATTACATCCATTCAGACTTATGGGGACCTGCAAGAACTCAAACCAAAGGTGGTGGCAGGTACTTCATGTCTTTCATAGATGATTATAGTAGGAAAGTGTGGATATATATTCTTAAAACTAAGGATGCAGCCTTTAACACTTTCAAGAATTGGCTAGTTGAGGTGGAAAACATCTGTAATGCTAAGATCAAAGTGTTAAGAACTGATAATGGTCTTGAGTATTGTTCTGAAGAGTTCAACAATTTCTGTAGAGATAAAGGTATCATAAGACACAAGACTGTTCCAGGCACACCACAACAAAATGGTGTTGCAGAAAGATTAAATCAAACCTTACTAGAGAGAGTAAGGTGTATATTGAGTAATTCTGGTTTGACAAAGGACTTTTGGGGTGAGCTGGTCACTACAGTGGCATTCCTCATAAATAGAAGTCCATCAGCAGCTCTGAAGTTTAAAACACCTCAAGAGGTATGGTCAGGAAAATTAGCAGATTACTCAATACTTAGAGTCATTGGTTGTTTAGCTTATGCTCATGTTAAGCAAGATAAGTTAGCACCAAGAGCAGTGAAGTGTGTTATGATAGGATATCCTAAGGGTGTGAAAGCTTACAAACTATGGAGTATTGAAAGCAAGAAGTTCTTAGTAAGCAGGGATGTCACATTTAATGAGGCTGTAATGCCACTATGTCCACAACAAGTTCAGACTATTCAAGGAAGTAATAAAACTGAGCTTGAGGTGGAGCATGCCAAGAGAATTGTACATAACCAGAGGGCAGATGATGAAGAAATATTACAAGGTGATATTGTTGAAACCACTGATAATGATCAAGGAAGATTAGAAACTGATGAGTTGTTAAATAGCTATCAGTTAGCTAGGGATAGACAGAGAAGGTCTATTAAACCACCAGCTAGGTATGCAAATGCTGACATAGTCTCTTATGCACTATATACAGCAGAGGATATTGATTCATATGAACCAAAGAATTATCTAGAGGCTATGAATTGCAAGGAAAGTGACAGGTGGAGTGTTGCTATGCAAGAAGAGTTGATGTCTTTGGAAAAGAATCAAACATGGAAGATAGTTCAGAAGCCAAAGGATCAGAGGTTGGTTAGTTGCAAGTGGATCTACAAGAAAAAGGTAGCTCCAGTAAATGCAGGTGGATTAAGGTACAAAGCCAGATTAGTTGCAAAAGGTTTTTCACAGAAAGAAGGGATTGATTACACTGAAATATTTTCTCCAGTTGTCAAACATTGTTCAATTAGAGTAATGTTAGCTCTAGTTGCTCAGTTTGATCTTGAGTTACATCAAATGGATGTAACAACAGCTTTTCTTCATGGAAATTTGGAAGAGAAAATATATATGAGCATTCCAGAAGGTGTAGCAGTTCAAGATACCACCAATAAGGCTTGTTTACTTCTGAAATCCTTATATGGATTGAAGCAAAGTCCAAGGAGATGGTACTTGAGGTTTGATGAATATATTGTCAGCTGTGGTTTCAAAAGAAGTCTGCATGACAGTTGTGTGTACATTAGAAGTGATGTTGATTGGCATGTATTCTTACTATTGTATGTTGATGACATACTGATAGCTTGCAAATCTATGGATGGAATTCTAGCTGTCAAAGAGATGTTGAAATCAGAATTTAGCATGAAAGACTTAGGGGAAGCTACTGTAATTCTAGGGATGCAGATTGAGAGGGATAGATCAGCTGGATCAGTTGTGCTTCATCAGAGTATTTACTTGGAAAAAGTACTAAAAAGATATAATATGGATATGTGTAAATCAGTTTCCACACCTGTTAAGCAAGGGATAAGTTTATCAAGTCAACAATCAGCAAGTACAGAAGCAGAGATTTCAGAAATGGATAGAATTCCATATGCTAATGCTGTAGGAAGTCTTATGTATGCAATGGTGTGTTGTAGACCAGACTTAGCTCATGCAATGAGCTTAGTGAGCAGGTTCATGGGAAATCCAGGAAGGGAGCATTGGGAAGCTGTCAAATGGATTCAAAGATATCTGAAGGGAAGCTTAACAACAGGTTTGCATTTCAATAAAGTTTCATCTAACATTGATTTTCTTGCAGGTTATGTAGATGCTGACTATGCTGCAAATTTGGACACAAGGAAATCACTATCAGGCTATGTATTCAGTTTATTTGGAACAGCCATTAGTTGGAGGTCAACACATCAACCAGTGGTGGCACTATCTACAACAGAGGCTGAGTTCATTTCACTTACAGAAGGGATTAAGGAAGGTTTGTTGCTGAAGGGTATTCTGTCTGAATTTGGTATTGTGCAAGAGTCTGTGGTGCTGTATTGTGATAATGCTAGTGTCATACATCTCTCAAGGCACCAAGGATATCATGAAAGAACAAAGCATATTGATATCAAACTATACTTCATTAGAGATTTGATAGGTGATGGAAGAGTGATTGTGAAGAAAATTGGAACAGAAAGGAATCCATCAGATTTTCTTACAAAGGCTTTGCCTACTTCGAAGTTCGAATTGTGCAAAAGCCTTATCAACATGTATTAAATATGACAGTAAAGAGTTCTGCTACTCTCTCAAAGTAGTGAAGGGAGTTTTGCTGCTCTCCAACAAAGGCAGTAGAAGTAAGTTTGCTGACTTTAAAACAGTGAGATGAAGGTGAAGTAATTAATGCTTAAGTATGAGGTTTAGGTGGAGATTTGAGATGGAAACCTCATCTATTAATGTCTGATCAACATTAGTAGGACTATGTATGTAGTTTAGTTGTGCATGATCATGGTAATCATCAGAAACGGGTGCATGATCATACTTAATAAACTGAAATCAATGCATGTGGAAGGAGTTGTGATAGGGTGTGTTGCAGCTAGTGTAGGGAGTGTTTGGAAGCATATTCTGGAACGTTCCATACACGGTTTGAAAGCTCAAAGGGTTGGCTATGCGCTGGAGTTAGTTATAACAGAAAAGGATTCCATTTAACTACCCAAATAACAGCTGGAAGTTGAACACACGTGATGATCCTATAAGTTTCAACTTATTCTGCATAGTGTATATATGGTGTAATCTGTGTATATCAGCATGTATGTAATCCTCATAATCCTCTGAAAGCAATAAGAAACGATCATCATCATCAAGTGGACGTAGGCTTGGTTAATAAGCCGAACCACTATACATCTTGTTCTTCAAAGTTCTTCAAACACACTCACACACACTTGAGTTTTGCATTGTTTTTGTGAGTTTGAATCAATCCTTGATTCTTTATTCAAAGTTTATCCAAGCAATTTGGTTGATCGATCTGTTTGTGCATTCAACACTGAGAGGGAAAAAAGGGGAGAATTAAGTAATGAATATACTTACACCATTGAAGGTCGTTGAAATCGGTCAAATTCACTAATATATCCGAAAGCAAACATGTTTACTATAACTCGAAGAAATGGAAGGTTGGGGTAGGAATGAATTAAATGTTTCGTAGTGAGGCAAAATTAAGAGGATGGAAGGCTGTTTATATACAAGCAATTTGCCACCTAGAGTTGTCAAAACGAATCCAGTGTGGGTCAAACCGTATCGCCACACATATCGTAACCTGCCCTACAAATAATCCACCACGTTTGATTTAAAAAGAAGAAAGATTGATAATGTCCGTTAATTAGCTGTTTGGATTCTCTATGACATTGGTACATAATTTCCTATGTCACACCTTGAATGAATAACACATAGGAGAGATAGGGAAATTATTTCCTAAAAAGGAAAGCTTAAATTCTAAGTGTAATAGTTAAATTTATTTCCCTTCTTATGCGTCAATCATTTAATGTGTGACACAGAAGATGATAAGTTAGACTCTTGAGTCCCCAAGTGCACAAGGTGTGTAAGGGTACAACATTTTGTTTTAAAAGGTATACACTTTAATTAATAAGAGTATAATTTTTTCATTAAAAAGATCGGCTGAAATATGAATAGTATAAATGTTTAATTAAAAAAAATATTTTTTTCAGGAAATAAAGACTACATGTTCTTGTATTAAAGGGTATACCATTTTATAATAAAGAATACTCCCTCCGTCCCGTTTTAATATTTATGTTTCTATTTTGCGCGTCTCATTTCAATGTTTACGTTTTCCTTTTTGGAATATGGGACTCACCTAAAACAATTAATATATCATCCAACACTAATACACCTACCCACTTTGCATTAATATTATATTTTTCCATCCACTATCTATTAAAATATTATACTCCTTAATCAACGTGCAAAAAGCAAACGTAAACATTGAAGCGGTACGGAGGGAGTATAACTTTCGAAAAATGCAAAATTTGGGCCGTGCCCCAAAGGCACACAAATTTTAACCGAAGATGATGTACGGAAAGAAGATCCAGTGTGATTAACTAGTTCAATTTGATAACCTATTTTCATTAATTAGTTTATTTTTAGATTTTTTTTTAAAAAAAAACATCAATACGAATGGGCCAATCTACAAATGCCGCTCCACTACAATCCAAAAATGGGTGGGTTGTATTGGACCCACCAATATAAGACATTTTGCTTGTGTGAATCGTTTCACAAAATAAGTATCTTAAAATGGATAAAGAGTGATGAATAAAAAGATTTGATGAAAAGTGATCATCAATAAATTGAATTAGAGGTGGTCTCTTGTTTACTCGAATATTCAAGAGTATTATACACTCCATTTTAGAATTGAGTTAATTTAAAATTAAAATCGTCTCATACTAATTTACTTTTTTAAAAATAATCTAAAAATTTAATTTTTTTGAAATAATCTCATAACTTTTAAATTTTCACCGTTTTGGTTAAAATTTTTCAATTTTTGAAAATCCACGAAATGAGACTGAATCGGTGCTTTTGCAATTAAAGTTGTGGGACGAAAATAAATGTCCTAACTATTTTGGAAATTTTCCGAAAAAAGTAAAAAAGTATGGGATGGTTTAAATTTTAAACTCTTTTAGAATATGTTCATTTTAATGGCGCTTAACCTACTTTAATCATATACACTTATCATTTATTTCCTCCGTCCATTCTTAATCTATTCATTTTACTATTTTGTGTCGTTCACCCTTAATTTATCAATTTTCTTTTTAGGTATATGAGACTCATACCCTCCACTAATACAAATAAAATATGGAACCTACACCCTCCACTAATACAACTACCCACTCAGGGACGGACTCATGTAGGGGCTAACACGCTGGGCCCCCCTGAGATTTCCAAAATATTTACTATATATGTAGCAAATCTACCCAAGTTAATCAATGGCTAAGTGGTTTGCTTATTAGCTCTTAAGTGAGAAGTCATGTTTTCGATTCCGGTGTTACACAATGCTCCATTTTTTTTCTTTATTATTATTCCTCCCTATTTTTCTTTAATTTATTATTTTTCTATTTTTTTTAAAGTTCTTTCTTTCTCCCTCTACTTTAATTAATTAATAAAAAATGATATATTATTATTTCTCCCTATTTTTTCTTTAGTTTATCATTACTTCTCCCTATTTTTTCTTTAGTTTATTATTTATTTCTTTTTTTTTTAAATTTCTTTCTTTCTCCCTCTACTTTAATTAATTAATCGAAAATGATAATAGTGAAGTGCATGATTTCATGAACCTTTTATACTATTAATAAAAAGTAATAATATTCTTATTGAAAAATTATTAATATATTTTATAAAAAATAGTAACTTTTTAAGAAAATATATAAACAATTTGACATGAGTGTTCCCCTTAATGAATTTGGGCCCCCTGACCGCAAATCCTGGGTCCGTCACTGCACCCACTACACATAAAATAATAACACTCTTTATCCACGTGCAAAAAGCAAATTAATACATTAATGTTGGACGGAGGGAGTATTATATAATCAAGCCTTGTTCTTCATTTCATAAATGATTCAACATTTCTTTTCCTCTCCAAAACACAGCTCAAAACTGTTTGATGGGAGATGTAGAATTTCGTGTGTCTGCTCATACTTTAGTTTTTCCAAGATCTCAAAATCGAAACCATATATGTCTTCTTTGATCATACACATCACTAGTAAAATCATACTCATCAAAACGCTGCCATGTTAGACCTCCTGTTCATCAATCAAATTAATTTGGCTTAAACTTTAACATCTTTGTTAGAGTTAACTGATTAAATATTAAACGATTTTGATAGTTTAAACTTTTAGATGATGTGAATATTTGCTCTGGTTTCAGAACTAAGGCCAAGTAAAGGTCCTATGTTCAAACTTCTCTGCCATACAATTATAAAAGTCCATGTACAAGATTTGAGGCAAATTAGGTGTGTTAGAGTGAACTTATTATATTAAATGACACGTGGGGTATATTAGAGTGGACTTATTAAGTATTAAATGATTCTTCATACATTAGAGAGTTAAAATCATTTTTGGTCCTGCAACTATATTGAATTTTTTATTCTGTCCCAAAAAAATATGATTTTAAATTTCGTCCCGTAACTCTTGAAATTGGCCAATTTTGATCCCAAAGTCGCCGGAAGCCCATTTTTAAGCCCGGAATTACACGTGCACGGGCAGTTGAGTCCTATGTGGCAATTCAGGCTAACATGGGCCAATCAAAAATACACATCACCCTCTACTACAAAAATTAATTCTATTTTCCATTTCAACATCATATATAAAATTTAAATTAAATGGATAATTAATAAAACAAATAAATAATAATACTGAAACATTTAATATATCATTTGAATCAATTACTGAACACAAAATAGAAATTAAAAATAAGAAAAAAAAATATCGACCCCTAGTTCTTATTCCCGACCACAATCAATCGACGACGATAGAAAACGGGCTCGAATAATTCATTAGACTAGTTCTTATTCTTTTGCTTCTTCCCCCAATAATTTAACCCCACTTCACTCCTTCAATCCATTTTTCATTTCTCTCTCTCGCATTCATGGACTGCTCCAGCAGTGATTCCTTCACACTGGATTCCAATGGAACGACGACGAATCAGAAGAAGCCGTCCGAATCGAGCCACATCAATGTGGGTCAGGCCGCCGATTTCCGTGTCGTAGGGCGGAGCAGGAGCCGGAGGAGGCAAACGCGCGCGAGGAAGATCTCCAAGGACGGCTGCGCCTATGAGAAATTGGTGAATAAGAGAGGCGAGGTGGAGAAGAGGATATCATCTCTCCAGAAGATCGTTCCCGGCGGCGAAAAGTTGCCGGTGGAGGATCTGTTCGAAGAGATGACGGAGTACATATTGGAACTCGAGTGCCAGGTGAAAGCGGTGAAAGGGTTCTTCAATGGGAAAATTTGGGTCTTTAGCGGATCTCGTTTTTTTTCTTAGTTTTAATTTTTAATTTGTATTTTGTGTTCAGTATTGATTGTTTCAAATGTTATATTAAATGTTTCAGTATTATTATTTATTTGTTTTATTAATTATACATTTAATTTAAAAATTAACATAAGATCTGGAAATGAAAAATATAATTAATTTTTGTGGTAGAGGGTGATTTGTATTTTTGATTAGCCCATGTTAGTCTGAATTGCCACATACGTGCAATTCCGGGCCTGAAAATGGGCTTCCGGCGACTTTGGGATCAAAATTGGCCAATTTCAAGTGTTACGGGACGAAATTTAAAATCTTATCTTTTTTGGGACAAAATCAAAAATTCAATATAGTTACGGGACCAAAAATGATTTTAACTCTACATTAGAAGACATGTTAGAATAAATTGATTAAATATTAAATGAATTTTCTCTCTATAAGCTTTTGATGAGTTGCTCGTTTAACAATCTTCAACATCGATCCTTAACAGTAAAGACCTGTGTCATCCTCTTAAATCCTTATGGTTTTTTGTTTTCGTTTGTTTAATTCAAATTTATGATTATGTAATTCTTTAATTGTTTTAGTTTGGGTTAGTAAAATCAAATTATATAAATATCATATACTCTCTCCATCCCTTTCAAAGAGGATTTATTTTTTTCATTTTGGGCGTCTCACTCAAATAGTCGCATTTTCTTTTCTACACATATGAGACCCGCACATGCTTACCAATACAATTAAAGTATGAGACTCATACTCCCACTAATACAACTACTCACTACACATTAAATAATAATGCTCCTTAATCCACGTGCAAAAAGTAAAAAACTCTTTGGGTGTGATAGAAGGAGTATCTCTTACAGTCTTACACACATCACATCCTACTTTTTCACACACATCATTCCTTATTATTATATATTGATTTGACATGAAGTTAAGATTTATTGTATTGGCTTTAGATGAGATGGTCCTTTAAAAATCTTCAACATCGATCCTTAATAGAAAAGACCTGTGTCATCCATTTAAATCCCTTGTTTGTTTTCCTTTTTTTAATTCAAATTTATGATTATGTAATTCATTAATTGTTCTAGTTTGGATTAATAAAATTAGATTACATATATCTCTTACACACATCACATCTTAATAATTTTTCACACATATCATCCCTTACTTTTACACATTGATTTTGCATAAAATTAAAATATACCTTATTGAAATCCCAAAAGCTATTATAAATTAATACAATTTGTTGTATTTATTAAATCCACCTAATTTTAAATCCAACTTTCTCATTCCTGCATACACTAAAAACAAACATCGCCGTGACATCGCCAAGTTAAATGTAGCCATGCAGGCAAAGACTTGTGTGAGACTGTCTCACCTAAGATTTTACGTGAGACAAATTAAAGGCATTTTTATCACTTTCGCTATAAAATGTTATCACTTTCGCTATAAATATTATCACTTTTTATTTATACTATAAATTGTTCATGAAATAGTTCACTGCACCATTATTACTTTCATCCATTAAGTATCATCTTTCGTTAATGATATTCTCACTTTTTATCCGTCTCATGTAATGATATACGTGAGATGGTCTCACACAAAACTTGTCTAATTAACCATGCATGGTCATTCTGTTTGTGTGTATGTTTCACTACAAAAAAATATATTTTTTACCAATGGAATATTTCATTGGTAAAAACCTTAATTCCATTGTTAAATTGTCTTACCAACGGATTAGAAACGGAATCCATTGGTAAAGTGGTGGTTGGTAAATTTTTAGCATTGAAAAATAAATTATGTTGGTAAATAATTCCGTTGGTAATTCGTTGTTAATAATTTCATTGCTAATTTATATAATAATTTTTCTTAGTAATCCGTTGATAATTAGCAAAGGATTGAATTCCGTTGTTAAAATAGAGAATAATTCTGTTGGCATTCCGTTGCTAAAACAAAATTGTCATTTTTGTTGCTAATTCAATGGTAATTACTAACGGATTCTGTTGGTAAATAATTTCGTTGGTAATCCGTTATTAATAATTCCGTTGCTAATTTATATAATGATTTCCCTTGGTAATCCGTTGGTAATTACCAACAGATTGAATTCCGTTGTTTCTCACGGATGAAGATCCTAACTAAGTAATCAACAATTACTCCAAGAATTCACAACCAACTTTAAAGATTGAGAACAAGAAATTGATCACATATGATAATAACTATGAAAGTGTGTGTGTGTGATTGAATGGAGAAGAAAGGGTTTATAGTGGTTCAACTTGTTTTCACAAGCCTACGTCCATTGTGAGAGAGAGATCTATTATTGATTGAGAGAATGAAAGTGTTCCAATGAGCTCATGCATAGATTACATCATTATATACACCCTATGCATGCACAGTAAAGATACAGAACCAATTCGAATAACCAACTTCCAGCTGGATTTCCAAGTGGTTAAATCAAATCTTTGCGGTTGCAACTGACTCCATCACACAGCCTGCGTGACGAGCTATCTATCCATGTGCGGAACCTTCCAGAAGCCGCACACATGCCACCTGTACAACAGCCATAAACCGCTCTGGTCCCCACTTGCACACATGGCACCAATTGTGATGCTTTGTGTTGCTATCAGCTCGTTTGCTGCTGATATACCCATTGCATGCATACATCATCACCATCCTTAAACTGAAACACAAAACACACTACCTTCTAATGTTTATCGAGCACTAGTATGTAGTTTTCATCACAATTCTCCACCTAAAACTTCATACTAAACCAACCTCAATCACTCCTTCACCCCACTGTTTTATCAAGAAAGCTTGTACACTTCTTTTATGAGAGCAGCTGAACTCTTCACAGATATGTTTAGCACATATTGATAAGACTCTTGCATAATTCAAACTTTGAACTAGGCAAGGCCTTAGTGAGAAAATCACCTGGATTCTTTGCTGTTTCAACCTTCTTAACAACAACCTTTCCTCCTTCAACTAAGTCTCTAACAAAATACATCCTTACATCTATGTGTTTTGTCCTTTCATGATAACCCTGATGTCTTGACAAGTGTATATCACTAGAATTATCACAATGCACCAATACTGACTCTTGTAATACTCCAAACTCGGACAAAATTCCCTGCAACCACAAGCCCTCTTTTACTGCCTCTGTAAGTGAGATAAACTCAGCCTCAATTGTAGACAATGCAACCATTGACTGATGTGTTGATCTCCAACTTATAGTTGTACCAAACAAGCAGAATACATAGCCTGATAGTGACTTCCTTGTGTCTAAGTTTGCAGCATAATCAGCATTTACATAACCTGCAAGAAAATCAATGTTAGAAGTAAACTTATTAAAATGCAAACCTGTTGTCAAGCTGCCTCTGATGTATCTCTGAATCCACTTAACAGCTGCCCAGTGATCATTCCCTAGATTCCCCATAAACCTGCTCACCAAACTCATTGCATAAGCTAAGTCTGGCCTGCAGTACACCATTGCATACATGAGATTGCCAACTGCATTAGCATAAGGAACCCTTTCCATCTCTAATACTTCTTCACTTGTTCTGGCTGACTGCTGAGTTGACAGACCCAACCCTTGCTTCACAGGAGTAGTAACAACTTTGCTTTGATCCATATTATACCTCTTGAGAACTATCTCTAAGTATAAACTCTGATGTAGTACTATAGAACCAGATGATCTGTCCCTCTTGATCTCCATTCCCAATATAACAGTAGCTTCACCCAAATCCTTCATATCAAACTCTGATTTCAACATCTCCTTCACAGCTGTGATCCCTTCCATAGACTTGCAAGCAATTAAGATGTCATCAACATACAATAATAAGAAAATATACCACTCATTGTCTTGTTTGATGTACACACAACTGTCAAACTTGCTTCTCTCAAAACCACACTTGATAATGTACTCATCAAATCTGAGATATCATCTCCTAGGACTTTGTTTCAATCCATATAGTGACTTTAGAAGTAAACAAGCCTTAGTAGTTTAGTTTTAAACTAAGACTCCCTCTGGAACTGTCATATAGCTCTTCTCCTCCAAATTTCCATGAAGAAAAGCTGTAGTCACATCCATCTGATGCAATTCCAAATTAAACTGAGTAACTAATACTTACAGTATCCTAATGGAACAATGTTTCACAATTGGAGAGAATATCTCTGTATAATCAATGCCTTTCCTTTGAGAAAATCCCCTGGCAACTAATCTTGCTTTAAACCTGACACCATCAGTCCTCTCTGGTGAGACCTTTTTCTTGTAAATCCATTTACAGCTCAATAACTTCTGACCCTTTGGTCTCTGAACAATTCTCCAGGTCTGATTCTTCTCTAATGAAAGCAACTCTTCTTGCATAGCAGCACTCCACTTTGCACTATCCTTACTGTTCATTGCTTTCTGATAGCTTCTTGGTTCATATGAATCAATATCCTCTGCAGAGTACAGTGCAAAGGACACAATATCAGCATCTGAAAACCTAGTTGGAGTCTTAATAGACCTCCTTTGTCTATCCCTTGCCAACTGATAGTTGTTGAGCAGCTTATCAGTATTAGATGTGATCTGATCATCTTCAGTTAGTGAACCATTTCCTTCTTGCACTGTCTCTTCTTCAATTTTAAACTGATCCTTCTGAATCTTGTTCATAAGCTCTACCTCAAGCTCAGCTTCATACTTATTTTGATCTTGAGGTTTCAATGGCATAACAACTTCATTAAAGGTAAAATCCCTGCTTAACATAATCTTTTTACCTTCAATGTTCCATAGTTTGTGAGCTTTAACACCTTTGGGATATCCAATCATGACACACTTGATAGCTCTTGGAGCTAGCTTATCTTGTTTAACATGTGCATAAGCTTGACAACCAATCACTCTGAGCCTGGTATAATTAACAGCTTTTCCAGTCCATACTTCCTGAGGTGTTTTGAGTTTAAGAGGTGTTGATGGACACCTATTGATTAGAAAAGCTGATGTACTAACCAACTCTCCCTAGAAGTCTTTTGAAAGACCAGAACTACTTAATATACACCTTACTCTCTCAAGTAAAGTCTGGTTTAACCTCTATGCAACACCATTTTGTTGTGGTATACCTGGTACTGTCTTATGTCTCATGATCCCCCTCTCCTTACAAAACTTATTGAACTCATCAGAACAATATTCAAGACCATTATCAGTTCTTAATATCTTAATCTTGTTATTGCAACTATTCTCTACCTCAGTTAGCCAATTCTTGAAAGTAATGAAAGCTGCATCCTTAGATTTCAGTATATATATCCATATCTTCCTACTGTAATCATCAATAAAAGAAATAAAATACCTATCTCCACCTTTTGTTAGTGTTCTTGCAGGTCCCCACAGATCTGAATGGATATAATCATGTTTGGATTTGCTTGTGTGTTTACCAATGCCAAACTTTAGCCTCTTAGCTTTGCCAAAGATGCAATCCTCACACTGATCCAGCTTATTTGTTGATCTGATACTGATAACATTCTCTTGACAATTCTTGTAATCCTTTCTCACTTATGTGAACTAGTCTTCCATGCCATAAGTGAATTTCATCACTTCCAGTTGAGACAAGATTTTGTCCAACCACTGTGTGTCCATCAAGAATATATAATCCATTTTTTCTGATTCTTTTCATCACTTCATACTCATCTTTCTCAACAATGAGTACCCCTCCCGTTGATCTAAACTCATAACCTGAAGCATCTAAGATACCTAAAGAAATCAAGTTTCTCTTGAGTTCTGGAATATACCTCACACCTGTCAGAATCCTGGTAACTCCATCATTCATCCTCAATCTGATGGATCCAACACCTCTGATCTGACATGTGTGATCATCCCCTAACAATACTGATCAAGTATTCTGCAACTTGAGATCAGTAAACTAATGCTTCATAGGAGACATATGGAATGTACATCGTGAATCAAGGATCCAATCCATGGATCCTTTTGATGATCCAACCACCAGTGCCTCAGGATAATCAGTAGCCCGATTCTGATTATTTACCACCTGATTTGCTTGCACTCTTTGTTGTCCATCTTTACCAGCATCTGTTTTTCTTTTCTTTTCTGCTTTGAACTTGTAGCAGTTCTTCTTGTAATGGTCTGGTTCATGGTAGTGAAAACACTTCCTTCCCTCTTTATCTGAGTTTGACTGATCAGTCTTGATTCCTTGTTTCTTTGAATAAGAATTGCCTTTTTTGTTATTCTTCTTACCATGATCATTAATCACTCTCCAGATGATCCCTGTTCTTCAGAAATTTTCTGAAACTCCTTTGTATTCAGAGCATTCAATTTCATCAAGACTTATAGTTTCTCTATTTCCAAACAGAAGTGTGTCCTTGAAACTTTCAAAGGACTTTGGAAGGGCTGACAACAATATTGAGGCCTTATCTTCTGTTTCAATTTTAACATTAACATTTTCTAGATCATCTATCACCTTACTGAATTCATCAAGCTGCACTAAAACTGATCTATCCTCAACCATCTTAAAGGAATATAGTTTCTGCTTTAAGTATAAACGGTTAACATGAGATTTTACCATGTATGATCTTCAAGTTTCTTCCATACAACTCTTGCAGATGTCTCTCTCTGTACTTCTCTCAAAGCCTTATCACCAAGACATAATACAATAGCATTTAATGTTCTTTCTTGAGTATCAGCTTCTGCAATGGCTTCTATGACTGTTTGTGCAGCTTCTGCAGTTGTTGCAGGCTTCTCCTTGATGACATCTGCCAATCCTTGTTGTACCAAGATAGCTCTCATCTTGATCTTCCACAAACCGAAGTCAGATTTCTCTGTAAACCTCTCAATATCAAACTTGGTTGCAACCATGGTGTCAACTTCCTTCAACTTCTTCTTTATTCCTTCTTCTGTTGATTTCTGTTCTTGTGGTCTAGTTTCCCACAGATGGCGCCACTTTCTCACGGATGAAGATCCTAACTAAGTAATCCAACAATTACTCTAAGAATTCAAAACCAACTTTAAAGATTGAGAACAAGAAATTGATCACATATGATAACAACTATGAAAGTGTGTGTGTGTGATTGAATGGAGAAGAAAGGGTTTATAGTGGTTCAGCTTGTTTTCACAAGCCTACGTCCACTGTTAGAGAGAGATCTATTATTGATTGAGAGAATGAAAGTGTTACAATGAGCTCATGCATAGATTACATCATCATATACACTCTATGCATGCATAGAAAAGTTACAGGACCAATTCGAATATCCAACTTTCAGCTGGATTTCCAAGTGGTAAAATCGAATCTTTGCGATTGCAACTGACTCCATCACACAGCCTGTGTGACGAGCTATCTATCCATGTGCGGAATCTTCCAGAAACCGCACACATGTCACCTGTACAACAGCCATAAACCGCCCTGGTCCCCACTTGCACACATGGCACCAATTGTGATGCTTTGTGTTGCCATCAGCTATTTTGCTGCTGATATACCCATTGCATGCATACATCATCACCATCCACAAAACACACTACCTCTTAATGTTGATCAAGCACTAATATGTAGTTTTCATCACATTGTTAAAATAGAGAATAATTTCGTTGGAATTTCGTTGCTAAAATAAAAATATAATTTTTGTTGCTAATTAATTGGTAATTACTAACGTATTGAATTCCGTTGGTAAATTCGATTACTAAAATATATTTTTTTAAGTGTTTTTGACAGCGTAGCTGTCGTATTTATTTAAGGGTTGTAACCCACGTGCCTTCCCCATATCACTCTAATTATTTTCTTTTATTCTTGAAATAATATAATAATTCAACGGACAATGGATTACACCAATAATGGAAAACTAGTCTCTAGATCTCTCTATTTTCTTTCTAGATAAGGAGTATCAATTTATTATAATCGAGCTTGTTGTAACGTCCCATCAGGCCACCGCCATGCACTAATAGCATCCACACGCCTTTTTTATTTAAATCTAATCTGATTCTATTTGGGAAAATAAAAATTTTCGTCCATTAACTTACATTTATTTTGAAATTAGTCCATTCATTTTCTTGTTTTTGAAATCAATCCATTAAATTCAAGAAACTCAACTTTTTCGTTCATCAACATGCTACACTAGGTAACTCATCAGGTAATAATGATGTGGCATTTTTTTTCCAATTTCATTTTTTTTAATTTACGCTAGAAGGATATGAAATAATCTGATGCGGTATTAAAAAACAGAAACTGAGATTCCCAAATTTCTAACCCTAATACTATCTTGTAAATTCCCCAAATCAAAGAACACAAACATATTCTCATTTTGATTCTAAAATAAAAAAATCAGAGAAGACATAGTATCCATTAAAATATTTCCTTCTCTCCCAACCATAGTTTACTGTCTATTATTCTCAATCCAAGCTCCTGAACTCAGCTCCCCAATGTCATCAATGGTCAACATCTGCAGGTGGAGCTCCCCCTGTTTACTCACCAAAACCCCCAAAACATCTCCCACGTGCTTCATTTCATCGACCAGGATGTGCAGCAGGCTCAGCTCCGGCGCCCTCACCAGCGTCGCCGGCATTTCCTGGCTGCTCTCGAGAGCCGGATGGAGCTTATATGTTAAATGATCACCTCATCTAAAAGTTTAAGCTGTTAGATAGGAGAATCGCTTAATATTTAATTAATCACTCTAACACGTCTTCTCACATGCAGACGAGTTAACTTATCACTAATATTTAATTAATCACTCTAACACCTCTTCTCACATGCAGACGAGTTAACTTATCACTCAAGCCTTGCATGTGAAATTTTTTCATAAATGGGTGATAGTGAGGTTCGAACCCCGGACCTTTCATCAGGCCAGACTCTAATACCATGTTAAATGACCACCTCATCTAAAAGCTTAAGCTGTTAGATAGGAGAATCGTTTAATATTTAATTAATCACTCTAACATTATAGATGACTGCGCGGGAGAGCGGTTTGGAGACAAAGATTTGAGTTGCAAGTACGGTGGACGCACCGCGTCTTGGGAGCTCACGATTCCAAACGCCACCGTAGAACAACGCTTGCGGCCATTAAGATGGATGCTTTCTCAGGCGCTGGGCTATAAAATGAGAATTAGCAGCAGGAAATCTCCTACCCTCACTCATTAGTTACAATTCATTCATCCACAAATGATCAAGTTACGGTATAGACATAAGTCTTTCAGGAAAATTTAGGGATTATAGATTTGGGTGTAAAAGAATTTTTTATTTTGGAATTAAAATGAGAACAGGTTTAATTTCATATCCACTCATTTAAAATTGAAATTGGAAAAACAAATGCCACGTCATTATTACCTGATGAGTTACCCGTTGAAGCGGGTTGATGGACGAAAAAGTTGAGTTTCTTGAACTTAATGGACTGATTTCAAAACTAAGAAAACGAATGAACCAATTTCAAAATAAGTGTAAGTTAATGGACAAAGAATTTTATTTTCTGCCGTTGTTTTTAGACCAATTGTTCGTGTTCACCGATGAAATAGTTAAGAATTTGCATGTCCGTCGATGTTTTAAGCATTATTGTGCATGTCCACCGATGTTTTGAGCCTAACTGTACTTTTCCGCCGATGAATAAATGATTTCTTTGCATGTCCGTCGATATTTTGGGCCTAATTGTTCGTGTCTGCCGACGAAATAGCTATAAATTTGCATGTCCGCCGTGCTCGAAACTTTACAGAGCCTGTCCACCGATAAAATTGTTTTGTTATTGCATGTCAGTTGATAAATTAAGGCTTAATTTGATTGTCTGCCGATATTATTGATGATTATTGCTTGTCCGCCTATGAAATCAACCTGAAATAGTGTTTCCTCCGATGAAGTCGACAAATAATTGCATGTCCGCCGAATGTATGCAGTTTTACAGGCTTGTCCGGCTATTAAATCGTGTTTTAAATTGCATGCCCACCGTGTCAATAACATGTCAGTTGATTTACTTTTTTTTAATAACACATTTTCGGCCATGAACATGATCTAATTTGAGTTTTTCGTGGAGAGTGAGTATTTCCTGTGCAATTAAATTGTTGTTGAATTACTAAATTTAATTGATTTTATAATAATAGAAAAGACGAATTATATTAGACTATAATTGAACCATATTTTTAGCAACACATTGTTTTGAAATGTCAAATAAATCATTTGTATATAGTCTTAGTCAAGTATTATATCTAATCGAGTTGGCATGCATTGTAGGCCGACAAAAGTCCTGAACTGCATACGTGAGGTGCTTCAGAGAAGCAGTGATCAAACAGTTGCGATGTTTCGTAGATGTTGTTTTGGTCATTTTTTTAGACCTAGATTTGGATAATGGGACCCCTCAGCATTGCATCAGTTGTTGTGTTGGGAGGTTCTGATTCCTAGTTCAGATAGGTACACCAGATACTTCAGGGTGTCCGATCAGGTTCTTAGCTTCACACAAATGGAGTTCAGGCTTGTTATAGGTTTGGGGTTTGAAGATAATGTGGATTTTGACCCCCAATGATGAGGTTGAGCTACCAGGTGATAGTTTCTTTGCTAGCTATCGTCTGAAGAGGGTTTTAGTTGACGAACTTATGAAAAGATTTGTTAAAATACATTTAAGGGCCATCTTTAAAGAAATGTAAATAAAAACATAATAAAACCAGGAGGACATACTATTTTAGAATAAAAACATAAATTCAATTTTTAAAAATAATAAAAAGATTAGACAACATTCAAAATATATTTTTAAAAAATCTATTTATACGTATTCTAATTAATACTTTCAGGCGTTTAAGTAAATTTTTAATATTCTTAATATTCAAGCTTAATACTTATATACAATGTATTTATTATTATTTTTAAATAAAATTTGATTATACAGATTACCTGTATAGATAATTGAAAATTTAAAATTC
Source organism: Pogostemon cablin (assembly GCA_023678885.1). Lineage (NCBI taxonomy): Eukaryota > Viridiplantae > Streptophyta > Magnoliopsida > Lamiales > Lamiaceae > Pogostemon > Pogostemon cablin. The sequence goes on along the minus strand of CM043010.1, from coordinate 5,507,671 downwards.
TTCCGTTAAATTTAACATCTAAAGAAAGGAAATGAAGTTGAAAATATCTTAATTATTTTAAACTATTTATTGATATAGTAAATTGGAGTGTGGAGTTAAAATCATTTTTGGTCCCATAACTATAGAGAATTTTTGATTCATCCCAAAAAAAGATAAAATTTTTAATTTCGTCCTATAACTCTTGATATTGGCCAATTGTGGTCCCAAAATCGTTGGAAATTGACTTTTTGGCCGGAAAAATTGAGGCTTTCCGATAGCTTCATCCAACGTGCCAATTGAGGAAGAATTTAGACCAATCATCCCAAATGCAAGATAATGGCAGCCATTAATGGCGTTTATTGACCTCTCCAGAACAACTCAAACCTAGCTAATCTCATCATCTTTAAACATCCCACCACCACCACCGCGTATGGCGGAGCTAATCTGTTTCGGGTGAGAAGAGTGTTAACTTTTCGTCCACATTATTCTTCCCGAAAGATAGAAAACCTCTCGCTGATTCTTCATTCCAATAATCTACTTGGTGATTAGGCTTCTCGAAATTCAAATTGATCGGGCCTTTATGTGGCCTGAACGTCGTACCTCCACTGTGGCACCCCGTGAATTGCTGCACCAGGGCCCGAAAGTTGTTTGCGTCGGCCGTCAGCAGGGTGGTCAGCGCCTTCTTCGATGCCCGGGACCGCCTTTTGCTACTCTGTTTTCCGATCCCGCCTTTGAAGAAAAACCCTCCTCCTCCATTGCTGCCAGACAACGGAGAAGAAAGCTTGGGCTGAACAATTCGTTGTTCGAATCGGTCGAGCCCGAAGCGAAGAAGGATTCGTCATAGGAAAAGTGGGAGTTCTGCATGTTGCTGAGATGGTAGTAATTATGTCCTAATATGTGTTGTCGGTAATTAAGGGAGTTTTGGGGGAGGTGGATTACCATATCTCCTCATGGAAGCCTTCGAGCTCAACTCCATGTCCATGGCAGGGAATAGCGTGTTCACCTTAAAACGTACGAGTTGACAAAACGATTGGTCCTAATTCTTCCTCAATTGCCACGTTGGATAAAGCTACTGGAAAGCCCCAAATTTTCCTGCCAAAAAGTCAATTTCCGGCGATTTTGGGATCAAAATGGGCCAATATCAAGAGTTACGGGAGGAAATTGAAAATTTTATCTTTTTGGGACGGAATAAAAAATTCTCTATAATTATGGGACTAAAAATGATTTTAACTCTGGAGTGTGCCACATATGTTTTTAAAGAATTTTATATAAGAAACATATATTAAATCGATTTCAATGGAGGACATGGAACTTAAGGAAAATTTAATCGACGGACAAGATTTTTAAAGCGTCATTCACCGGTGGACACGCAATTTATGGGTTCAATTATCAGCGGACATGCTAATTAAAAGTAATTTCATTGGCCGACACACTTCTTGTGGCTTAATTTAGCGGCGGACAGGCGAATCCAAAGCGATTTCAAAGGAGGACAGGGGAAAGAGGCTGAATTACCGGCGTACATGCATATTTTGAGCATTGTCATCGGCGGACATGCATATATAAAACCAATTAATCGGCGGACGTGCATATTTACACAATTACATCGGTGGACATGCATATTTTGAGCAATTATATCGGCTGACAGGCATATTTTGAGCAATTACTTCGGCGGACATGCATATTTAAATCAAATTCAATGGCGGACACATGAAATCAGACAATTACATCAAGCGGACATGCAATCTAACCTCTATATGTTAGGCGGACATGCTCTTTACATGGAATTAATAGGCGGACATGCTTTTTTAGCTTCAATTTCACGTCGGATTTAGAATATTAAACTCAATTTCATGATCTCATTATTCTACCTGCATTCCTAACTTAATAAACTTCAAAAACCCTATATACCCTAACAACCCAAACATTATAACCTACGTACAAATATATTAACAACATGATGGAAGAACAGTAAAACCCACAAATAAAATACAATGCAAACAGTGTGAGGATCCTTATCAGTTGCTCTAATTATCAAAGTTTTGACAAAGATGGTGGGTAAATAGGGGGACACATCTTCAGTAAGTATGCTCACAAAATATTTGGAAGGATTTTCAGGAAAAATGGAGTTTGAACCCACTTCGTCCACTGATAATTCTTGTTTATTGGTGGTGTATTGATTTGGTAGGCGGGGACAGTGAGAGAGTTAAATGTGACAATAAATTGACTGCATTGTATGCTGCCTTAAAGAAGGGTATTAAATGAGGTCTTGTCCGGTGGTTTCTTTAACTTAAAAATCAATTTTTACTGAATTTATTTAAATTAGTGTAGTACAGGCGTACATGTTAAATTAAATAATTTAATAAATATTATAATTATATCCGGCGGTAATAAATATTTAATTTGCGTCCGGTGCATGTGTGGTGCATTTTTACTGAATTTAATTTAGTTTAATTAATTAATTTAATAAATATTATAATTAAATTCGGTGGTAATAAATATTTAAATTGCGTCCGGTGCATGTTTAGTGCATGTGCACATGAATTTTAATTCTTTAATTAATTTGTGTCTGTTGGTTCAGGCATATCAGGAAAAATATTTTTTATATATGATTTATTCTTTTATGTGTCATAAAGAAGAGATCTCTTACTGCAGTCTGACACAATACTTGTGTCCTCCAACTATACCTCAGCATCTCATTCCCAATGCCAAAAGGTAGGCTACCCTTAGGGGTATTCATGACATTACACCTATTTAGTGGGCAAATTAGATGTAATGCAATTGTTAGGGCATTTTAGATGAAACACATTCCATTTAGATCATTCCTTGGCATTTCCCTTTATAATTCATTTAAACTCAACCAACGTTCATACCCTAATTTAAACTCATTATTTATGAGATCCACTGTTAATAGTTGTTTTTGTGAGATAACTATGATAGAGATTAAGTCTGAAGTAGCAAAGGTACTTCACACTATCAAGCCCATCTAACATAAATCTAGAAAAAATAGTAGAACAAGCACTCTTTCTTTATTAAGTTTAATCACTTGGAACATACATACACCACAAGTTCTCAACTCTCAAAGAAGACATGTGAATTAAGTAGAAAACCTACCTCAAGGGAGACAAATAAATAGCTTCTCCAAACAGTAAAGAGGCTATTTATATGTTCCCCTTTGCTCCCCACATGCTCTCATGTTGCCCTAACCTTTGCTCAATGGAATGACGCCACATGTTATGGGAAAATCAGATTTGTTATGAGTGGAGGAGGTTAAAGCTGCAAAAGGTAAATGTGCAGGTGGTCCATGGCTTTTTAAACTTTGCTATTCGTTGAGAGAGTGAGGCATGCAAATGGATGTTGTCCTTGCGATGGTGATGGAGAGTGACTTGTTCTTATCCTTTTTGCTCCTTATTCCGAAATAGACATTTGATCTAGCTCCCGTGTCTTTTGAGGTCTGACCTTATGGTCAGCCCAGAGCTGAGCTTTCACAATGTCGGTTATGCCCGAAAATGTTTAATATGCCGACCTTATGGTAATAAGGTCGCCCCTGAGTGCCTATGGACTTTTTGTATGGCCTTAATTTATCTTAGGCTCATAGGCCTTTATCTTGGGTCGGTTGATTACAGTGGGCTGACCTTATGATCAGACTGATAAGGTCTCTCCTTGATACCGGGAAATTGGAGATTTAGGAGGTAATACAAGTAAACACTCGGATACAATTCCTCACTCAATGAAATCCACCACAAGTTTGGAATAAACTCGTCGTTTTATGAAATCCACCAAAAGACGAAGAGATAATTTGAAGAAATCCATCTTGTAGACAAGAGTAAACACTCTAACTAATTTATATTCTCACAAATTTTCTGAATGCAAATACAAAGGAATGAGGCTCTATTATGGTAGCCATTACAAGACTCTAAAATACTCATGCATTAAACACTTGACTCTGCACTTAGTAAATTCACTTGACCACTTTAAGTGCTTCTTTGACCACTAAAACATATGTAACATTAATAAAACAATTAATAAAGTAAATATGCGGACTTGACCAAGAATAGATAGTTGGAAAGACTCAAAAAACTCCAAATTCTTTTACTTGACAAATTTTCGGCTCCCTCTACCACCTTTCATAAAAATGATCATAACTCCTTGTATAAAATTTCAAATATCTTTCTATTTGTTGCTTTGGAAACTAGACTAAAAGATCTTTTTATCCATATATGGCTTACTATCTGATTCTTTCCCCTGCCAGTAAATTTTCAAAATTGCCCCATTTGTGATGGAATATTTTCAACATCATTCCTGGTCTTGAGGCCTTTTGTTCGGCTCTCCTTCACATTTGGCGCATGGGCCATTGTATAAGATATGTAGATTATATTGAGCCGGCCTTATCCTCAGCATAATAAGGTCTTCCTCAGTAATGTGGCCATTTCGTAGTGTTTGGTCATATTTTTATTATTTTGTTTTGGCCATTATCGGAATGAGATATAACACTCATAACATTAACCACTCGAGCACGAATAATCAGACAAGGCTGATTTATTTGGGGTCATAGTAAAATTTGGTAGATTTAGGCCTTTTCAAGCTTTTTCGAAGATTATATCCCACAAGTTGTTTATAGCTTTTTCTCATCTGTGCTGTTGTGGGTAAGCATCTCGAATTTCATATCATATGCTCTGTTTTTTGCATCTAAGTCCGACCATAAGGTCGGCTCTTGTTTTTGTAGCCCCTCGAAAATTTAGGTTTTGATATACCATGCTTTTTATCTGTGCTATTGGGCTATTTTATCCCTTCAATTTCTGACTTCTACGTAGTATGAGAGTTTTGAAACTTTGAAAATATTGAATTTCAAATTCAAAAAATTGTCAGTTTTGTGGCTTCTCTCAATTTTGAATAGGATATCTCCTTCTCCCCTCTTCTCACTCCATATCCAAACCTTAATTTCACTTTCTCTCCTTTAGTCTTCGTCTTCGATTCGCTCTAGCTAGTTCTTCTAGTTAGGATTTTTTCGCTCTCCACTCTCTCTTTGGTTATTCGGTAGGATTCTTTTCCTTTTATCTCTTTTTTTCTCTTTCCTTATTAATGAGTTGTGGGGATGCTACTCCCTCTAGTTCCGCCTAATCAGAAATCGTGATGGATTCTCTCTCTCCTCCAGAGAATATCATATCATCACTTGTGATTTTTTTTAGTCACACAAATATTTTATGTGTTGGTTAAATAATACTCCCTCCATTCCATAAATATTTGCACCCCTTCTCCGGCACGGAGATTATGAAAAGTGATAACTTTTAGGGGGTATTATGGTATTTTTTAGAAATAAATAAATGATGAAGTATGTTAGGTGTGTTAGGTAGGAGTGGTTTTTTTTGTAAATAAAGTGTATGGAGAAGTGTGATTGTTTTTTACTTTTTTACTTTTTTAGGCGGGTACAAACTTTTGTGGGATATACCCAAACTGGAAATTATATCATCTGATATGGGATAGAGGGAATATATTATCAGTCACACAATTATAGTATTCATACTCGTGTGGGTATTCTTTATGTCTAAAATAATTCGTAAAATTAAATTGTTAATAATAATTTTTAGTAACACATTTTAAATATCATAATTAAGTCTTTTAAACTTTTTATATGACCAACTCATATAAATATTATATGCGACAATCTCATGTATATATGGGCATTTTATGTGTGGGTATATATTGGTTAATTTTCTTTTAGTTTCTGGTGGGTTGCCCATACTCTTGACTGTTTGTGAGGACGGCAATTCCACCTACTCTGACTTAGGCCTTGATTTCGAAAAATCCGAGGCCGATTACCGGGGCTGCGGTGGATGCTTCTACCGTATGGGAATAGGGTGTTCCCTATACCGTCGCCAAGATTCAACATTTTGTGACCAAAAGGCGTCTTCAAACTTCGTCATTACTCCAATCTTCTATATTGATTTTCTAGCTCCTTCTAAAAAAGGTCATTTGTGTCATTCTCCGAGGAATAGGGTTGTTGTATATGAGCTAATTCTCTTATTCTGACTAAGATTCCCTCTTCTCCCATCAATCTCTGATATTTTCGTTAAATGAGAGATCGCCTCTGCTCAAATGGCTCCCAACTGGTGGGCGGCTTTGATGGGTGTGTTAGTGTTGTTCTGCCGGCACAAATACAGTTTCTTGAGTGACCTAAGATAGATGGCTTGTATAAACTCACTCCAAATAATAAAACCCGAGGGTATTGTTACCTTACTCCTCAACAGCGGCCTAGGTTAATCACCACACTTCCAACTTCTATAAAGAAGTGGAAGAACTATTGGTTGTGGGTCAAAGGACCTTGGAGGGCTCCCGATGTTTTCGATACTAACCCTTCATCCTCTTCGTGCCGGCTTCCTCGGAATTCATTTTTTTTTTTGCCTGATGCTCGTAAGCGTCTATAATACCTTTCTTATTTTCTTTTTTCAATTGACCATGAATTTTTCTTTTTTTTGCAGCTGTAATTCCTAGAATAGATGTTCTGTGCATGAGTGACATATTAAAATATTAAAGAACATCAAAGAATTAAAATGGGAAAACCTCGTCATTCCCTCGTAACTATCCATTAGATTTACAACACATTTTTGTATATAACATGACATTTTCTATCTTGGCTACTTTCCACGTTTGAACCTAATTCTAGTTTTGGCCTATCCCTAGGATTTGTGTTTCAAGAATCCCTCTCGAAACCGTTATAAAGACAATTGAAGAAGAACTGAACTCACAAAGATAACTCACCCAAACTTAATAGAATTTTCATCACCTAATAAGAGATTTCTCTTACTAAATAGTCAATCACTGCTCGTCAGTCCTCAAGATATCTTATTCTTGTAGGTCATGAAATCTCTTAGGTCAAGCTTTCCTAAACTAACAAAGATCAATCATGCAAATCCTTTCTATCTCAGGTCTTCAATCACACCATCAATCAACAGTAAGAAGATCTTCTATGTAATTCATATCCTTCCTCGAGCATTCAAACAATCAAATCTTTTCGTGCATCCACTTCTATCAATTAGCTTTACCCGATATTCTTCTATATGTTTAAACTTGCAACACTTACAAACAAAACAACAGGACAAAATATATGCTCATGATATTTTTCAAACTCAATAGCAGCGTTGGTATCCGCCATGTTGGAGGAACTTTCTCGCGGTTTTCAGAGTATTTATGTATTAGTAAAGCAATTACCCGCTGAGTCTCGTGATCGCAAATTTCTTTATGTGCAACTAGAGTAAGAATACTCTATCGTTTGTGTAAAATGAAGAAACAAAAAAATAAAAAATATCGAACCCAAGGAAAATAAGGGCTAGATTCTAAGCGATCTCGTGTTTGTCATAGTTTTATAGAGACGATCATAAGGATAAGATTAATCAAGTTATAAAAATAAAGAAATTAAATAACAAGCTATAAACAATAAAATAAATGAATGGAAGATTGATGAATGAACCAAGTAGATAGAGAATAAGACTAGCAATACTTAAAATATGAAAGATGTAGGTATCATGCAATGAATTTACTCTCGGATTAAGAATGAAGAGCGATCACTCATTCCACCTAAACACTCTCTCAAGATGGATAGGATGTAGACCCTTACAAAGGTCCCAAAATAGCTCCTAGGATCGATATCAAAGTGAAAACCTCCCAGTAGGTACTAGTTACTCTACGAGTTCCCTAATTAGGTACTAAATCATAGGCGATATTCCCTTTCTAGGTACTATGAACTCACTAGGGTTTGCGTCCCGTCACTCAATCAACCGACCTCTCGATCTAGCCAACGGAGTGTTCCATCAAAGGGTTCTAAGCATAAGAAGACATCTCTATCTCATCCTATACTAATGCACATGAAGTGTATGATGAAATGATTCAATTAACAATCTCAAACATATAATTGAGTTCTCATTCTAACCACATGCTCAAAACAATTAACCACACGAATCACACATATAAATCAAGCAATTCACATCAATGATAGAAACTCAACAAGCCCAGCTAATATAATCATTCAATTGCAAAATACTAAAAATTATCCAACACAATTCATAATGTTAATCTCACAAAGGAGATTAGCTCATTATAGTCTTAAATAAAATAACATAGACAATTGTATCTCCAAAACACATGATAAAACTATAAAGAAGCAAAAAAAAAAATAGATATAGAATCCCGCTTGAATTTCTTCAATGGAGCCCTCCTTCCTCTTCTTGCACTCTTCATTCCCCCTTGCTTTCCTAACTACTTGGGTGATGGATTGAATGGATGGAGTGATGGGCAGATGTATAAAATAAGGATGGATGAAGATGGAGGTGTAAAATGGCCAAAATGGTGTGTGATGTGTGTGTGCAGCCTTGAGACCCTCAAATCTGGTGCAAATGCTGTAATTGGGGGTATTTATACCCCCTTGGAAAATCCTGAAATCGCACTTGAAATTTGGGAGAATGGTCGTTTTTATGTATTTGCCTGTGTATTTTCCTGCATCTATGCTTTTTAACACCAAAAACAAGCCTTTTCGCCGATTTTCAAAACACGGTCATGTTTTCTTGCATCTTCGCCAGCTCTCTAAAAGTTTGGTCACGTGCAGGAACCGTGTTTTTATGTATATTGGCCAATTTTTTTATTTTCTTCAACTTTCTCCATTCTTCATGCTTTTCTTCATCATTTATCCTCATAATCACCTATTCAAAGACATGAAAATTCATTATCACCATAAATCCTCAATTCTGAAAATATGATAGAAAATACAAAATAAGAAACAAATAAACGAAAATACACACAAAAACCACACAAAATTTAGGTGAATTTCACGACGATCATCTCTCACCACTACTGTTCACTATTTTCTTTCGAAAATAAGAATCTCACCCTCAAGTGTAAGTGATCGTATGTATTGTGTGTGACTGATTGTCACTAATTTCACTTAGATTTTGTGTCATTTTTGTGTGTGTTTTAGTTCTTTTGTTCGGTATTTTTGTATCTTTTTTATATCGTATTTTTGGAAATTGAGGATTTATGATAATGATGCATATTTTCATGCCTTGAAATAGGTGATTATGAAGATAAGTGGTGAAGAAAAGCATGAAGAATGGAGATAGTTAGAAAGATAAAAAAATTTCCAAAATGACGTAAAAATGACCTTATTTTTACGTCGAGCCCATGTTTTTTATGCAAATGTGATTGATGTCCAGAGAGCTGATAAAGTGCATGAAAACACAGGTGAAATAAGAAAACACAATCATATTTTCTTGCTGTTCGGCGAAAAGACGTGTTTTTGTGTTAAAAAGTGCTGATGCAGGAAAACACGGGCAAATACATAAAAACACGACTGTGTTTTTATGTAATTCTGCCAAATTTCAAGTGTGATTTTAGGGTTTTCCAAGGGGGTATAAATACCCCCAATCACAGTAATTGCACCAGAAAATCAGAGGGGGTGATTACACACCCACACCACACACCATTTCACCATCATCTTCATCCATCCTTCTCCCCATTCATCCATTCCACTTGACTTCCTCAAATCCATCCACCATTCCATCAATCCACCAATATAAGAAGGGAAGAACATGAAGGAGTGAAGGTTGGAGCATGTTGAAGGAAGATAAGGCTAACTCCAAAAGGGAAGCCAATCAACCTTTGATTTGTTAGTTTCTTCATTATTTAACTCAATTGGAGCAAGTAATGGATTTTATTAATTTTGTAATGATTTATAGTGGTTAGTTCTCATGTGAGGCTAGCAATATGATTGGTGAAGGATAATGTAGATTTTGCACATCACATGTTTGATTAATTGATTGTATGAATATTTTCTATCATGAATATTTATTCTCATTTCGTGTATGATTTGTGTGGTTAAATTTTCTATTCATAGTGTTAGGATGGTCATTCCAATATTATTCTTAGTGGTTTAATTGAATCATTGATTGCACGAGATGACTTAGTTAGTATGTGGAGATTTAAACCATAACCTTTTTGTGCTTAGAACCTCATGATAGAACACTAGTGATAATTGCTTGTAAAAGTGATTGAACTAGTGAGGGGAACCAAACTTATGATCATAGTACCTTAAGGGAATTGAAAGTAAGAGACAATTCTAGGAGATTTAAAAGTGTAAAAGAGTTGAGAACATAATTGTCTTGGCCATAGGGATTAGGGGTACACAAGTGATTGCCCTTAATATCATAACATGATGACCTTCAATGCATGTGTGTTTGAGTCTACATGAGTCTTTTCCATGATGTTGCTTGCCCTACAAACTTCTTAAATTGCTCACCATCACCCATCATCTATCTTATTTGTACATGTTCTATCTTTAATTACTTTCTCAGTTAGTTTGTAGTGTAATTAAACCCCCCCCTTTATTGATTAGTCCTTCTAGAGTGAAACATCTTTCGAATATGGATACATACACTTTCTCCCTTGGGTTCGATATTATAAATTTTGCACTTGGTCACCACGTTCTACACAACAATAGAGTATGCTTACTCTTATCAATTTATATCAAAATTGAGACTAAGTTCAGTGACCAAGTTAAATATCGAACCCATAGGATAGTTAAAGATCTAATATTTAATTCTAATTTATGAAAATTTTAATATAAGACAAATCTCTGAATTTTTGAAATATTAATTATCCAAATACTGTGCAATAAAATAAATAAAAATGTGGATATGGGGTGAGAAAACAGTCAAGTATTCAAAGAAAAAACAGTTGAACACGTGACTGACTCTCTAGACTTATGATTCACTATCCTGCAGATTTTATAGAAGGATCTCTAAGCCAAACTAGACCACTATGATCAGGTACTATCTAGTACTTAGCTGAAAATGAAATGGACCGATTAGTAATTAATTCTCCCTTCCTCTATAGGTACTTACGCTATTAAGGTGTTCCCTTTCTTGAGTACTAGGTTATTAATCCTATGTCTCTTTTCCAATTAACTGATAATGATGTTTTACCAAGTAATTAATATTTCTTATTGATTGTCTAAAAGTTTTAGGCTATATGAATTGATCCCCTAAGACTACCACAAAAAACATCTACGCTCATTTAAAAATCAATATTCCTATTAACAATTTAATTTAAGCTAACTTCATAAAGTATCACAGGAATAATAATTCGAAACACAATTATAAAAGTCTCAATATATTTCTTCAACAAAGAAATAAATATTCTGCAGTGTTCATGAATCAAAGTCTAAAAATTAAATAATCAAATCCCTAACATCACCAATGAATGACTTAGCTCATGGTATTACAGAAGTAAATCATAATGAAGTAATAAACCCTAATAATAAGTCTAATTAACGCAGAAAAGAAAAGTGAAAATAAAGAACCCTAAAATTGGACTCTTCTTCTTCAATCGTCGTCTCTGCCAGAATCTCCATCTCAGACCAAGTATGTAATACCGTCTTGATTTTTCTCTAAAAGTATAGTGGATGGATGGTGGGTGATGGTGATAGAGATGGTGAAGGATAGAATGGGTGATATGTCACGTCTCTAATAGATGGTGGGTCGACGTCTTCTGATTTTGATATTAGAACTTTTCTTTTTATGTGAGATCGGATGTATTGTGGAGTGGACTTAAAATTAGGTGTATATGAGCCTAAAAACATGTCGTACTGTGTCCATCTAGTGACCACGCTCTACATCGAGCGAACATGCTCTATACCGAGCAACCGATCAAGCGACCACGCTCTGCATCGAGCGACCATTGAGCGCTCCTTACATATTCCAAAATCAACGCTCGGCATCGAGCGGCTCCTCTCGATGAGAATCGAGTGTAAATATTAGTTTTGCTTGCCATCGAGCGGTTGTGCTCAATTGTCATTGAGCACCCGCTGGCAGCTTGCACGACTTTACGGTATGGAAATAACTTTTTCATCTGAACTCCGATTTGAGTGATTCTTGCGCCCACGCAATCCTCTCTTCCTTGGCTTTCTAACCATATATAAAAAAACTAGTTTTGACTTCCTAATGAACACAGAAAAATTATGCAAAGTGGTCATGTGTTTGCTTGACATGTTGCACAAGTGCATCATTTTTCCTATACATGACCACTAAGGTTAAGAGTATGCAAAATATGTGCAACATGTCAAGCAAATGCATGATCATTAAGGTTAAGAGTATGGAAAATATTTTCCGTGCTGCTCAGTATGCCAAGGCCCTTGCTAAAAGGTCCCTTGAAGTTGAAAATAAAAAACGGTTGGATGCTGAAGGAGAAGCTGCGACCTGGTGTGATCGTCATGATATCCTTTGGAATTCTTCTACTGTTGAAAAGAGTCAGCTGAGCTTGCAAATTGAAATTTTGAAAAGTGCTCCTTCTGCCCGAGAACTAGTTCACAAAGCTGAAGTGACTGATCTCCGCTATAAGTTAACTTTGCGTTTAGAAGAACTGGAAGTTCGTTTTCATCAAAATGAGACTAGTCGGATTGAGCTCAAGGGTGATCTTTATGAAAGTTGTCAAACACTTAAGGAATACAAGAAAGCTGACGAGAAAGTTCACGATCAGCTTCCTATTATTACTTTCATTAATTAGAGTATCAATTTTTATTAAAATTGTTATCATTTCTTATTTGTCTCATGAAATTCTTTCCATGAAACGGTCTCATACAATGTTTGCCTTACCATAGAGGTGATGACTCTAATGGAAATGGGAAGGAGAGAGCTGTATTATGGCGTGCCCCACCAACCCTCCCCTATATCACTCTAATTATTTTCTTGAAATAGTGCTCCATAATTCAACGGATAATGGGGTACCCCAAATGGGATTGCCTATTCCATTCTATATTTCATCTCCTAATGCATGTATTAGATTCTCGCCACGTGTCGCAATCAATGCCTAAATTTTCGCCACATGCCCCAAGGGTTTAATGGTCATTAACTAGAGTATAGTATTTTAATAGGAAATAAATTAAGGAATAGAAAGTGAAATATCAAAGTGGAATAGGGGATTGAGACCAGGAGTACCCCACCATGGCACCATGCCTCTCTAGTTTTGTCTTTTTCAAAAGTGTTAAGACATCATTTCAATCGATTTGCAGTTGGGAGAATTAATCAAGTGTTGTAACGTCAATGGTGAAACCATCATTAGGGCTTGCAAGTATCACCCTAAATATTAATGATAAACCTCATAATAATTAATCGTGCTTTAAGAAGCTGATTAATAAAATATAAATATCATTCAACTAAAAATATTACAACAAAAAAATAAATAAATAATTGGTGTTTAACACTAGTATAGTAAAGCTTCATGATACTCTTGCTACTTGATAAACTTGTTAATGAGCTTCCTCTTCTCTCCCTAACTCTTATCTAAAAAATAATATTTTAATTGCCGTTGGATTCTTTTATCCATTAGAGGAGACTATACATAAAAATCTGAGACAGATAATAAGCAAGAAAATCTGATCGCGTTGTAAGTTATGCAAGAGTATCCGAGGATGGTAACATTAGAAGGAGCAAAGTAGAGTCGTAGCAACTGAAAATAGTTTTTATGATTGGAATAATTATTCTGGTGATCCAAGAAATGAAGTGGTATTGCTTAACAGATCCTTAGCTACAGTATGGAACTTTTTCTGCTTCTTACGGATCGAATTCTTGCAAAAAGAGATCCTCTCGACGATGCCTCCACTAAAATCCGTGTGTTGCCACTCCATCCTTGATAGAAAAAAATACGAAGTATTGATCCTTTTGAAACCCACGCTGTGGACATCTCCTCATTAAATCTTTAAATCTTTAATGTTGGAAGTTTGTAAGTTCTTTTCTTTTATTGAGCTTCTTCATTCTTTTTCTTATAAATACCTGATGTATTGAAGAGTTAGAGCAAATTATGAAGTATTTATCTAGAATGAGAATAGAGTTTTCGTTTTCTTATTTTCTTATTCCTAACTTGTGTTGGGTTTATCCGCTCGGGGAGCCTGGCCCACTCAATCCAATAGCATGATATTGTCTGCTCTGGGCCGCCCACTGACCCGCACGGTTTTAGCACTTTGGGCTCACGCCCAAAAGGCCTCATGCTAGGGAGAATCTATCTTTTATTTATAAACCCATCGCCATCCCCACTTCTAACCGATGTGGGCCCTTGGGGGACGCCCAACCAATATTTTCCCCTCAAACAAAGTCCTGCAGCTAGACCATCCAGTTTGAGGTCCGAACATCCCACTATCTGATAGCCTAATAATTGAGTAGCGAAATAGAGGAAGGCCCTCTAGGTGTAATAGGATCTAGGTTGTATGATTTTTAGTCGGTTTTCATAGCCTAATAATTCTAATGTTTGGAGTCTTAATGCATTTGTGAGTCCGAATCTGTTAAGGTTGCTCGTAAATAGTGTAATTTAGTGGTCGTACCCTGAATTGCTAAACATAAGAACATTTCAGGTTAATTTGGTCGTACCATTAGCCTAAGGATTTGAGTTTGTATAATTTTTGGCATGTCTAATTCTTGCAATTTTATAAATTAGGATATGGAAGGGGATCAAATCCTTAGACTAGGTTTCAATTTTATCTGTTCTCTTTTTTTTATTATTATTTTTGCTATTTCAATTATTTGTTCTTCATGCTTATTAGTAGTTGTTAGATTTAATCCAAAACCCCCGTTACTTTCTTAGAAACACTTTGAATTCAATTGAAATTCTATTATTCCCTTGGGTTCGACCCTTACTTATCCTACTATATTCTTAGTGGGTTTGTTTGGAAAAATTAAAAATATTATTTTTGGGTACCGGCGACAGCACACCATTTACCAAGTAATTAATATTTCCTATTGATTGTCTAGCAGTTATAGACTATATGAATTAATCCACTAAAACTGCCACAGAAAATATTTACACTTATTTAAAAATCAATATTCCTAATAATAATTTAATTTAATCTAACTTCATATTTTATCACAGGAATAACAATTCGAAACACAACTATAAAAGTCTCAAAATATTTCTTCAATAAAATAATAAATATTTTGCAGTGTTCATGAATCAAAGTCTAAAAATTAAACAATTAAATCATATAATTCAACTGTCTAAATCTCTAACATCACCAATGAAAGTCTTAGCACGTGGTATTACAAAAATAAATCACAAAGAAGTAATAAACTCTAATCATGAGTCTAATTAATGCAGAAATTAAAAGTGAAAAATAAAGAACCCTAAAATTGGGCTCCTCTTCTTCAATCGTCGTCTCTGCCAGAATCTTTGTCTCAGACCAAGTAGGTAATACCGTCTTGATTTTTCTCCAAAATTATAGTGGATGGAAGGTGGGTGATGGTGATGCTAATGGTGATGCTGATGGTGATGGTGAAGGTGATGATGGAATGGGGATATGTCACGTCGCTGATAGATGGTGGGTCAACGTCTTCTGATTCTGATCAGAACTTTTCTTTTTATAGTGGGATCGGATGTATGGTGGAGTGGGCTTAAAATTAGGTGGATATGAACCTAAAAACATTTTGCACTATGTCCATCTAGCGACCACGCTCTGCATCGAGCGACCACACTTTTTACCAAGAAACCCATCGAGCGACCGTGCTCTGTACCTAGCAACCCATCGAGCGACCCATTGAGCGCTCGTCACATCTTCCAAAATCGACACTCGGCGTCAAGCGGCTCCGCTCAATGAGAATCGAGTGTAGATATCAGTTTTGCTTGCCATCGAGAGGTTGTGCTCGATTGTCATCGAGCACCCTGTCACACCCCAATTTCAATAATACTTATTTATACATAAAATTCTTTAATAAAAGCCTTTAAAAAGGGGTATGACCAAACACTTTAATAAATAAGTAAGTATGAATGCCATGAAGAAGGAAATAAATAATGGACAAGTCCTATAAGTTTCAAACAACCTTTAACAATTAATGCAATGTAAAAGGAAGATAAATAAGGGTTTAAGTCCTATATGTTTTAGCAACCCTTTAAGCAAATAATTCAAATAAAAGAAGTTAAATAGAGGGGTGGTCCTGTAAGTTTATATTGAGAATTTATAACCTACAAACATACAGCACTTCCATATACATTAAATAAAATAAAACCAAACATATGGGACAACCTTGTCACTCTTATCAAAATATTACCCTCAATTAACTAATACTAGACAACTCAAGTATTAACAAAACTTAAAAATTCACCATGTCTTTATTTTAAAAAGATGTTAAATAAATATTATTCTTGCAGTAGACAAATATATATGACATGAATTTTAGCATAAACCACAAGTGCATCTTACGAAATTTTTGCAATTAAGGGAAATAAGAGTAAATGATGAAACTTTAAAGTCTTGAATCCACAAACATAATTGAAAATCAATTAACACACTAACGCCACCACTCAAACCACATGAACGTATTCGAAACAATATTAGCAGCAACATAATTTCCCACTACATCCCACGACTTCTAGCCACAATATAAATTATGTTATTATTAGAATATTCTCTTTATTTATTTTAAGAACAGAATCATGTAACCAAACAAGTGAGTGAGTTTCACCTCAAATGACTTCTCCTGTACCTCAAATAACCACTATACCCATGTAGAAAATAATTATTAATAGTACTGCATACTGTGACCAACTCAAATATAATTTAAAAGGGTAGACTCTTCATTAATAAAAGTTCTAATTTTTCGTACTGTACCCCTAAGTACCACCACAACCTGGCAAATTAAATTAATAACTTTGGCAATCAAGTCAAATGACATGTAATACCAGAAAAACTTATTGCAATTAATCCTGAACAGACTCAAGTCTTATTACTCATTACCAACATAAAAACTCATACTGCAGCCGTATTTCCATGAACTCGAAGCATAAATTGTTTGAATAGAAATCTTGTGAGAAAACAGCTCATAAACTGAATGCAATTTATTAAAACGTTTTATTTGGTCTCCTCTTGCCATCGCGTCCCCGTTCGTACGCTACCGTCATGCTAACCTGAAAGGGGGTAAATCATAGGGAGTGAGCAATCCACCGCTCAGTGAAATAAATTATGCACTATTTATCATTCAAACGCTACTACGAGTGAAAATAAAATTCTTACACTTGTAACTTGAAATTTCAAATCATGTTGGTAAGCACCTTTCGGTTCAATACCCATGTTGGCAAGCATCGCGATTCAATACCCTTGACTTGTACTTTAAAATTCATGGATAACATAGCATGTTCATGTATAATCAAATCATGTAGGGTTTTAAATAAATAAATAACACATAATAAATACCACCTATCGATCACGTAAAAGCCTCGGATTCGAGAGTTGAAAGTCGTGATCAGCCCCGTCGAAACCCTTCTCTCTTCGTATAAGAGCAGGCGAGTGAAAAAAATAAAAGTTGGATGTGTAGGAATGAGAAGAAGGATCGTTTTTATGATTGAATGGCTGAAGCAAACTCCAGAAAATTAACGCGTAAGATTGGTCAAACTTTCTTTAGTAAGGGGAATAAATTTAATATTTGATTGCAGGGAGATATCTCTTTAATGAAATGACGAGATATGATGATTTCTTGGACAGGAAGAGATTTCTTAAATAAGTGTATAAAATTCTGATTTCTCTTCCATTCACGCAGTTTGGCAAGCAAACATGTGGGTTGGACTACGTTTTGTTTGTATTGGGCCTCTATGAGTTGGGCCACAAAGAAAAATCACGTATAGAATTTTGATGTGTTACATCCTACCCTTCTAATAAAAATTTCATCCTGGAAATTCAAAACAACTTACCACTTCTGCTAGAGTGTGGATACTTCGCTTGTCCCCCATCTCATCCTCCAAAATCACGGGCGATTCGCTTTGGGCACTGGTGAGCTTTATGCCCCGGCTCACGACATTTATAGCATATTCCCTGTCCATACAGGCATTCGCCCCCATGGTTTCTCCCACACTTAGAACAAGAGTTTCTAGGAGCTTGTTGAGTATCTATGTTTGGGTTTCCTTCAACCTCGTCTTGCTTGTCATTGTCATCGCCATCGATTTGGCCAAAGTTTTCTCTTTCTCTTTTCCCAAGGGTCTCCATTGATCGTCCCTTTTTTAGGCAGACTTCAACCTTTTGGGCCCTCAGAAAAGTATCAGCATATCCCATCTCAGACAGAGAAGCCATAGCATCCTGAATGTCTTGGCGCAGGCCGTTCACCAACTTCTGAGCTCGTTTATCTTAAGTATCTACTAGTTGTGGTACTGCCCGGCTCATTTGACTGAATCGCCACTCGTATTCAACCACAATCTGATTTCCTTGCTTGAAATCGTAGAACTCCCGCTCTACTTTAGCTCGGTGAGTCCGCGGATAGTAGTTCTCCAGCACTATCATCCTAAATGCCTCCCATGTGATAGCTTCAGGGTCCTCATCAGGTCTCATCCTCCAGTATGAATTCCACCAATGATCCGCATCTTCTGTGAACTGGTATGATGCACAGTAGACGCGGTACCGATCGTTGCACCTCATGGAGCGGAAAGTCTTTTTGAGTGACCTCAACCACTCTTCCACATATTCGGGTCCCTCATGTCTCTTGAAGATAGACGATGTGTAGGACCGGAACTGCTTCATCACCTTGGCATAGGCGTCTTCATTCACTGCTGGTTGCTGATTGTTATTCGCTTGGTTCTCATTCGCTTGGTTGTCGTTAACTTGAACGTTGCTAACCTGAGGCGCTCTTCTCGGAGGCATCCTTCAATCATCAATGCGCAAGTATTTAATACTAGCTCAAGATGATGATCAGTAATCATAATAATAATAAGGCATATCATAACATCGTCTACAAAATAATCAAATGATAGAGGCACGTAATTAGAAGGTAAACTAATAAATAAATAAATAATAATAATAATAATTCCATTCGTGCCGCAAATAAAGAATTGTCTAAAAATGAATATCATAGATGTCAAATACTGAAGGCAAAAGTCAAATCTCCCATCGTAAGGTTAATAATAAATAATACTAGAAGCTAAAATAATTGCTGGCATGAATTTATTCAACATTCTCCTCAGGATACTCTTATCACGTAAGAACAAACTTTTTTTCATAGTAATTCATAAACTTATACACATGGGATAATAAAACATAATGATTTCACATGTAATCATAGTTGCAAATTTTTAAATCTTCCATACCTTGTTTGGCGTGGGCGTCGTACTCGGTGGATGCGTAGCAAGAGACTTAATTATTATTAAAATTATTCATGTATATTTTCATAGCAAATAAATCATTTACATATGCATATGCGGAAGATAGAATAAAAATAATTTTTGAACAAGTATGCAGAATCGCATACCTGCTCTGATACCAATCTGTCACACCTCAATTTTAATAATACTTATTTAAAATAAAAATTCTTTAATAAAAGCCTTTAAAAAGGGGTATGACCAAACATTTTAATAAATAAGTATGAAGCCATGAAGAAGGAAATAAATAATGGACAAGTCCTATAAGTTTCAAACAACCTTTGACAATTAATGCAATGTAAAAGGAAGATAAATAAGGGTTTAAGTCCTATATGTTTTAGCAACCCATTAAGCAAATAATTCAAATAAAAGAAGTTAAATAGAGGGGTGGTCCTGTAAGTTTATTTTGAGAATTTATAACCTACAAACATACAGCACTTCCGTATACATTAAATAAAATAAAACCAAACATGTGGGACAATCTTATCACTCTTGTCAAAATAACACCCTCAATTGACTAATACTAGACTACTCAAGTATTAACAAAACTTAAAAATTCACTATGTCATTATTTTAAAAAGATGATAAATAAATATTATTCTTGCAGTAGACAAATATGTCATGAATTTTAGCATAAACCACAAGTGCATCTTACGAAATTTTTGCAATTAAAGGAAATAAGAGTAAATAATGAAACTTTAAAGTTTTGAATCCACAAACGTAATTGAAAACCAATTAACACACTAACGCCACCACTCAAACCACATGAACGTATTCGAAACAATATTAGCAGCAACATAATTTCCCACTACATCCCACGACTTCTAGGCACAATATAAATTATGTTATTATTAGATTATTCTCTTTATTTATTTTAAGAACAGAATCATGTAACCAAACAAGTGAGTGAGTTTCACATCAAATGACTTCTCCTATACCTCAAATAACCACTATACCCATGTAGAAAATAATTATTAATAGTACTGGATACTGTAATTTAAAAGGGTAGACTCTTCATTAATAAAAGTTCTAATTTTTCGTACTGTACCCCTAAGTACCACCACAATCTGGCAAATTAAATTAATAACTTTGGCAATCAAGTCAAATGACATGTAATACCAGAAAAACTTATTGCAATTAATCCTGAACAGACTCAAGTCTTATTACTCAATACCAACACGAAACTCATACTGCAGCCGTATTTCCATCGAAACATAAATTGTTTGAATAGAAATCTTGTGACAAAACAGCTCATAAACTGAATGCAATTTATTAAAACGTTTTATTTGGTCTTCTCTTGCCATCGCGTCCCCGCTCGTACGCTACCGTCACGCTAACCTGAAAGGGGGTAAATCATAGGGAGTGAGAAATCCACCGCTCAGAGAAATAAATTACGCACTATTTATCATTCAAACGCTACTACGAGTGAAAATGAAATTCTTACACTTGTAACTTGAAATTTCAAATCATGTTGGTAAGCACCTTTCGGTTCAATACCCATGTTGGCAAGCATCGCGATTCAATACCATTGACTTGTACTTAATAATGCATGGATTACATAGCATGTTCATGTATAATCACATCATGTAGGGTTTAAATACATAAATAACACATAATAAATCCCACCTATCGATCACGTAAAAGCCTCGGATTCGAGAGTTGAAAGTCGTGATCAGCCCCGTCGAAACCCTTCTCTCTTCGTATAAGAGCAACCGTGTGAAAAAAATAAAAGTTGGATGTGTAGGAATGAGAAGAAGGATCATTTTTACGATTGAATGGCTGAAGCAAACTCTAGAAAATTAACGCGTAAGATTGGTCAAACTTTCCTTAGTAAGGAGAACAAATTTAATATTTGATTGCAGGGAGATATCTCTTTGAAGAATAGACGAGATATGATGATTTCTTGGAGAGGAAGAGATTTCTTAATTAAGGGAAGTGTATAAAATTCTGATTTCTCTTCTATTCACGTGGTTTGGCAAGCAAACATGTGGGTTGGACAACGTTTTGTTTGTATTGGGCCTCTATGAGTTGGGCCACAAAGAAAAATCACGTATAGAATTTTGAGGTGTTACACACCCGCTGGCAGCTTGCGAGACTTCACGTTTTTTGGGCATAACATTTTCATCTGAACTCCAATTTGAGTGATTCTTGCGCCCACACAATCCTTTCTTCTGTGGCTTTCCAATTATATATAGAAAAAAACTAGTTTTGACTTCCAAAATAATACAGAAAAATTATGCAAAGTGGTCTGGTATTTGCTTGACATGTTGCACAAGTTCAACCTTTTTCCTATCAAAACACAGCAAAATACCTCTCAAGCACCTTTTAGTCAATAATCAATCAAAGTATTAATATTTGTGCAAATAAAATCAATTAATACATTCGAAGAGGTATAAAATTGGACAAAAAAATACATGAATTAATTCCATTCTCATCCGCTATCGCTTATCTGACGGAAGGAAATTTGTGGGAATTCGGTATAATTCCCGTCTTTGGCTCTTATGGCCCTTCCGGGTATGAGCGCAGCTTGTTTTTCTCACTAGTTCTTTCCATAGTTCTATATCATATGGCATTCTGCTGATTTTTCACTTTTCTATGTTAGGTGATCTCAAATCTCGCTTGTCCATGGTTGATGTTATTGAGCCATTTCTTCCCCCTAGTGAAACCATTCCTAAGGGGAAGAATAAGGTTTGTGAGGGTACGACATCAAAAAAGAAAATATCTTCTGCTCAAATTTCTCAACGATCATCTACTGGTGTAGTAACTAAGGAGCCTACAGCGTCCAAGAAAATATCTCTGGATGAGGGTTCTAAAGAGTCTATTTCAGTTGGATCCAAGAAATCACGGGCAGATTATAAACCCACACCTGATGATGTTATCCCCTCCGAAGTTCCTGAAGTTCCTCCTACTTCACGATCAGAGCCGAGACTCTCTCCTTCTGATGGTGCTAACGTAAATGATCTCACGTTCCGTATTTTTAGCCCGGAGGCTCATCCTCCTCTTTCGAGGTTTGGCGAGCTTATAAGGGAACGGCCCCTCTCAATGCTTGGGATGTATTTGGGGCCTCTGCCAATACTTTCTATGGGCAAGGGCCTATTGTTGAAAAGGCTACCCCTTTCTTTCTTTCCCGTTAATCGCAAGAATGATGAAAAACTCGATAAGATACCTTGTACCATAGATGAGGCTAGGAGGACCTTTATTTGAACCCAAGAGCCTTCTATTGACGATGCAGTCCCTGCTTATACTGCTCATGCCATGGCATTTCCGGTGAAGAGTTAATTAAAATACTAAATATGTTACTGTTAAGAGTCAGAGGAAAGAAAAACACAATCGCAAGAGCGATCCCAATTTCCCAGCCAGACGGCTATCCAATTTTCCAATAAAATCTTCCCTACCCTAGTACATCGATGTTTAAGACTAAATAGAATATCAAAAGGAAAGAAGCCCATAACAGGGCCCAAAAACATAACAGAAAATTAAGCGTAATAAAGACAAAATACAGATTAAACCATTAAACATACTTTTATTCTCTTCTAAGTCTTCTTTATTTCTTCTGCCGTAGATGATCTATAACAGTTACCCTCGTATAATTAGTATTGGAGCGAATTTAAAAGATGCAAATAATTAAATTTTGTATCAGTTGTTTAACTGATACCTTATTTTTTTATATTAAAGGTCAATTTTTTAGTAGTGGTTGGACCCAGGAGATGAATCAGATAGCTGAGACTATGCCTCTTGGCTCCGCCGTAAACTGTACTGCAAGCCATGCTGGCTGGCTGTCAACTTTCCTCACCATTGGTCTGCATAGGGTGTTTGAGGCTGAAAACCTTAAGACAGCTCTAATGAAAGAGATGGAGGCTTTGACCGCTAAGGTTGAGAGTATGGAAAATATTCTCCGTGCTGCTCAGGATGCCAAGGCCCTTGCTAAAGGGGCCCTTGAAGTTGAAAAGAAAAAATGGATGGAGGCCGAAGGAGAAGCTGTGCGACCTTGCATGATCGTCATGATAGCCTTCGGAATTCTTCAGCTGGCTTGCAAATTGAAGAACTGGGCTTGTTGGATTGAGCTCGATCTTAAAAAAACAGTCATCAAAATGAGCTTCAGTGCATCTCAATTCCCACAAATACAGAGTGAAGGCAATCAACTACAACGACTTCACCATCAGGCTGGTTGATGCTTCCCTGGACAACAACATCCCGGACCAACTTCATGAAAGTTCTAGAGTTGTACATGTATTAGAGTCATATAAATTAGAATAAGTAATTAGTTGTTCAGAATTAGCTGGAAGCTTGAATACTCTAGAAATATAATAAACTAGAAATGTCTAGGTGGCAGTTTATTAGTGATAACAATCTAGAGACTTGTAGTGGCACCGCCACTCTAAATAATTCCTTTTGTTACTATAAATAGGGGATGTACCATACAATTTATATATAGAAAATTTGCTGTGAGTTGTGAGTAGAAATAACAGAGTCCAAAAGCAGAGTGAGTTCACATTAAAAGTAAAATAGAGTCTGAGTGTGTACCTTCTTCTCAATCCATCTTCTAAAGCTTCATTTGTTCAACACGTGGTATCAGAGCCACGTTGGGAAAGCTCGAAGAGGATTATTGAGTTCGGAGGCGTCGTGCACAACAAAGGATTGTGAAGCGAGTGAATGCTTAATTGGATACGACGAGGTTTCCAAGTCACGATGGCGGACCTACAATCGGTAGGCGTAATGGAGAAACTCAATGATCAAAACTACACTACATGGAGGACATGTATGGAGTCTTACCTTCAAGGACACGACTTGTGGGAAGTAGTTGGAGGAGAAGACGTCACGCAACCAGAAGAGGCCGGGGCCTTGAAAAAGTGGAAAATCAAGGCTGGGAAGGCACTATTTGCTCTCAAGACTACAATTGGCAAGGAGTTGCTGGAGCACATACGAGGTGCAGATACTCCAAAAAAGGCATGGGATACACTGGAGACGCTCTTTTCAAAGAAGAACGAGTTCAAGCTCCAACTTCTAAAAAACGAGCTCCTGTCAATCAGACAAGGACAGATGACGATACGTGAATACTTTAACAAGGTACGAACTCTCTGCCGTGAAATCTCTGAACTTGACTCTACGGAAACAATTTCAGATGCTAAGATGAGAAGAATTATAATTCATGGCTTAAGACCTGAGTTTAGAGGGATTGTAGCGGCTGTATAAGGATGGTCTGAGCAGCCTTCTTTGGTTAATTTTTAAAATATACTAGCCGACCAAGAAGTGCTGACCAGATAGATGTTGGAAGTCTAAATAAAGAAAGATGATGAAGCCCTATTAAGTTATAAGAAGCTGGGGAGACCTCGCCAAAATAATAAAAGAGATAAGAAAGAATACTTAAGAAAAGAAAGAGGTTCAGAGACAGGGGGAGTCCACCAGAATCGTTATAAGAAGAATCAGGCGTCTAAGGGAGTTAAGAAAGGGCCCTGCTACGTTTGTGGCAAAATGAATCACTATGCCAAAGATTGTTGGCATAGGAAAAAGGCGGCTAAAGGAAATGTGGTAACCTCCAAGAGTGAAGAGCACTATAGCAACGAAGAAGAGTGGGATGTCGAAGCATCAATGGCAATAGTCGAAGATATATCTCCAACACTAGTTAATGAAGATCAAAAGGTGGAAAATCAGCTAAGCCTACATGAAGAATCAGCGTTGGCAGTTATCATCCCTGGACAAATAAACTACAAGAATGATTGGATCGTGGACTCGGGTTGCTCAAATGACATGACGGGAGACAAAGAGAAGTTGCAGAAAACAACTGAATACAGGGGAGGCCTAACCGTGGTGACTGCTAACAACTCCAGGCTACCAATAGCCCATATTGGCAAGACAATCATCACACCAAGATTTAGTCCTGATCAAGTGCAACTTCAAGATGTTTACCATGTCCCAGGTATGAAGAAAAATTTATTATCTGTAGCTCAACTAACTACTACAGGTAATTATGTTATCTTTGGCCCCAAAGATGTTAAGGTGTATCGAAACCTCAAAATAATCGGTGCACTAGTTATGAAAGGAAGAAAAGTAGAGTCTACCTACGTAATGTCAGCGGAGTCTGCTTATGTAGATAAGACTCGGAAGAATGAAACAGCCGACTTGTGGCATGCAAGGCTAGGACATGTGAGCTATCACAAGCTTAAGCTGATGATGAAGAAATCAATGCTCAAAGGTCTTCCCCAATTAGAGATAAGAGACAACACAATATGCGCCGGCTGTCAATTTGGCAAAGCACATCAGCTCCCTTATGAAGCATCTGTTGGAAATTATTAATTTCCATTATAATCTAATTGTGGGCAATATATTATTATGCAATTATATTAGCTATTCAATTATATTATGGACTTAATTAAGTGATCCAATTAAGGTTAAAGGTCCATGGGCTATAATAATAAATGGTATGGGCTTATTGAGTAGATACTCAATACTACATGATTAGGTGATTATGGGTGGTCTAGTCAAGTAGTATATAAAGGCTCCCAGGTTATGGTCCCCAATATACTAAGCCGCACATGGTCTTCCCTTCTCCCCATCAGGAGGGATTACTACGGTCCCCATAAGGAATAAGGAGGCTTAGTTGAGGAAGGCCATATAACCACTGATCCTGAGTTCGTGTTCCGCCTTAATCATAATAGGGTTAAGGTTTCATGGATTTATTTCCTACAAGTGGTATCAGAGCCACCCTATATATGATTTTCTGAGATCACAATAATATTGTGGTTAGATTCGAATGTGTGTTTGAATCTTTATGGTAAATCACGTTTTTTTTTATTAAAGGATTGGTATTGTTTAATGATTCATAGATTAATTATCGTATTCCAGAATTGATAATTGAGTACACAAGGATGTTTAGTCGTGTCATGATCATGATATCATTTTAAGGTTATATATGCTGCTCATTATTTTCTCCTCTATGCATATATAGATTTAATATTAATTAAATTGTGATATCTTATTTGCTCATTTGGAGAATTGCGTCAATTCCATATTGGTCATATTAAATAAAGAAAGCCGGTTCATTCAGTTTAATAATTGATTTATGGGACAATTATGTGATTCAATAATATTTGGTTATATTCTATTTATGGCATAAGAAATTAATTGTGCAATATTTATTATTGATTCTGGAATCAATTACGAGTCCCATTATTTTGGAAAGGATCGAGTTTTATATTAAATTGGGATTTTGGAATCCCTAATTAAGTAAAGAAATCTTTCATTATTTTTTAAGTTGGTATGAATCATCTAATATTCCTATTTGGTTAGAGGAATAAAATTAAATTAAATTGGGGAGACAGTTAAATGTCGTTTAATTAAATTAAATATTTTAATATTTATTTAATTAGTCTAGTAAACATTCAATCTAGTCAATCGAAGCACCATGTTGCCACAGCAATATCGTGTGTGGAGAAAAGCTTTATTGAAATTACATAGATGGGTGTGGTATTATTTATGTGTTCTGTGTTCGGCCCACAGGTAGGCACAGTTTGACAGAATAATAACACACATGTGATAATAAGTATGTGATAATTATTTGGATTATTCATGTGAACATGAGTCGGTCCACAGATAGACTCTTGTTTGACAGAACTTATTGTCAATACTTGATTGTTACACCAAGATTACCCCTGCAGTTAATTTTTGTCCACAGACGAGGTTAATGTTGCACAAGGTGTCTTGTGATGGGTCCCTAATTAATAATGTTGTGCGAGTGTATTTTCATGCGGGTATTGATCGGCCCACAGGTAGATTAATATTTGGCAGAAATACACAAGCACCTGTGGTGGTAAATATGTGACGATTATTTGTTTAACATGTGAGTAATAAGTCGGCCCACAGGAAGGCTATTGCTTGACAGTTTTATTGTCAGTATTTGACTACTACAAAGAGGTGCCACTTACAAGTTAGTATTGTTGTCATTGGACTTGATACTAATGTTGTGCTTGATTCCTTGAGATGATTCTAAACTATTTAAAATTTGAAAGATTATAAAGTTTAGTGCAAGCATGATAATCATTTTGGATTAATTCTCTGTACAATTAAGAAGTCTGTTAATTAAGTTTAACTTATGTCAACAACAAAATTATACATGATGAGAACTTCAACAATAAGAATGAACTAATAAGTTTCTAACAAACTCTTTCTCAATAAAGTACAAGAGCAACAAAGAAAAACCCGTTTGGAAAGCTGTTAAAAAAAAACTAAAGTATAACCTTTCGTTTTCTCCTAAAGGCTTGTGGAATTGTTTTATAATACACCACATTAAGATTACTTAGTATGAATGGTGTTGTGGTGTAGTTAAAAGACAAAAATAGTACTCCACAATATATGGTTACTAATTGGAGAAATACTAAAGATTGCAGCTTATGGTCTCAATAAAGTTCCAACCAAAGTAGTTGTGAGAACTCTTTGAGTTTCACATATGATGATATCCAACTAAGGCTAGATCATTGGGATCTACTAAAGAAAATTGGATTAAAATAGATACAAGCTACTTTATTGGTATTAAATAAAGATAATAAGTTTATGATCCAATTGATCAAATCATATTTGAGACGGGTAATACGGTATTATGTGAGGATGTTGATTTTGGGGAAGAATAATATTAGAGACATTGTCCTTAAGGGGAGTCGATTCGATTCTCACTTATGCTTTAAAGAATTAGTGCAAATTCAGAATAACGATATGACAATGTCAATAATATTTAAGGAATAACAAATTCAACAACCTCAAGAATTAATGTCACTAAGGAAACCACTAGAGTTGGGAGAAAGATAATTCAGAAGATTATATAGTTTTCTCTTAAATAATGAGGACACTATAGAATTAATGGTAGAACATTCAAACAATGTTCATCAAACCATGAAAGGTCCAATTACTCCAAAGTGTGTTAATGTTATAAGTTACGAGTATAAATCAATACAAGATGATTAGGTTTGCATCTTGATATAGGATTATACTCAAAAGGGAAGGAAGTCATTATTATAAGATAATCGTGACATCAGTAACACATTTTGATCTTGAATCATATTGTATGGATGTAAAGATAAAGTTCCTTGATCGCAACACTGATGATACGATCTAAATGGTTTAAGAACTAATAAGAAATCCATCTATGCATTCAAGCAAATTTTTTTCGTAAAGGAATCACAAGTATCATCATGAAGTAAGTGTCTCTTTTGGTTTTGAGACAAATGTAGATGATTATGTGATTCAGTGGGAGAATGTTTAAGTTAAACTAAGGGAGACAAGTGCAGTCTCAATCAGGTGCCCTAAAGTTAAACTAAAGATTTAAGAAATGTAGAAACATTCCATATTCATTGGTTGTTGGAAGTTGTTGTATGATGAGGTCTCTACAAGACCTAATTTGGCTTATGTTGTTGGTATATTAAGTAGACATTTAAGTAACTCTAGTATGGATCTTTATAAAGTATGTATAGAGAACTAAGAATAATATGTCTGTACATCAGAGATCAGATTTGTTAGAGATCATGAGGAATTCTGATTCTGAGTTTGTTGGATGTCAATACAGTATAAGATCCACTTCAGGCTATATTTTCTGTTGGTTGGAGAGCTATACAAGTAAAAGTATTAAGCAAACACTTTAGCTCATTAACCATGACAACAGAATTAGTAGCATACTAAGGGCATTCAAACATGAAATAAAGGTTGCGAAGATATGTCACATAAAGT
The DNA here is from genome assembly GCA_023678885.1 of Pogostemon cablin. Taxonomy (NCBI): domain Eukaryota; kingdom Viridiplantae; phylum Streptophyta; class Magnoliopsida; order Lamiales; family Lamiaceae; genus Pogostemon; species Pogostemon cablin. The sequence continues at coordinate 5,478,835 of CM043010.1, read as the reverse complement.
TCATTGTGACATTTAGTTCGCAGTAAAGTATTTATGACAAGAATACTTATAAGTCAAACAAATTGACATAGAATTCTTGGTTGTTAAAGAAAGTGTTTTGTGTAGATAAAATTTTAGAAGAGCATATTATGATAGACTCTAAATATGGATCCACCAATTATGTATTCAACGCCCTGCAATTTTATGAGCTAGCTAATCATGTGGGTGTTATATGGTTTTAGAATACATTAGTTCAGTGGGAGTCTATATTTATTGTTCTTTAAAGTTTTCAAGACACTTTGATTTGGATAATTCAGTTTTCTGCAGAATTAAGTTGATGGTTTTGAATTCATTGTGAATTTACTAAAGTTAATTTTTCATTTTGTAATATTTTACATTATGGATTGATTTCACTAAAGTTTAAAGTTGGACCAGTTGGAAATAGACATGATGTTGATCACATTTGACATGTAATTTCCATGCTACTCACCATATTTGATCTATGTCATTGAGTATATTGATATGGTGATTGTCGGGGTTTAATCACGATTTATAATGTGGTGAATGCCGCGGTAGTTCCATATTAGTATATGAGATGGACCAGATTGTTAAGTATAGCCTGAAGAGGAATAGCATAAAGTTGCGCAACTAAGGACTCTTGATATAATTGCTAACGGAAAATATATAGCCCAAGTGGGAGATTGTTGGAAATTATTAATTTCCATTATAATCTAATTGTGGGCAATATATTATTATGCAATTATATTAGCTATTCAATTATATTATGGACTTAATTAAGTGATCCAATTAAGGTTAAAGGTCCATGGGCTATAATAATAAATGGTATGGGCTTATTGAGTAGATACTCAATACTACATGATTAGGTGATTATGGGTGGTCTAGTCAAGTAGTATATAAAGGCTCCCAGGTTATGGTCCCCAATATACTAAGCCGCACATGGTCTTCCCTTCTCCCCATCAGGAGGGATTACTACGGTCCCCATAAGGAATAAGGAGGCTTAGTTGAGGAAGGCCATATAACCACTGATCCTGAGTTCGTGTTCCGCCTAGAGACTCATTGGATCAGGTACGCTTCCGCTTTACGGTTTTGATCTTGGTTTATCATAATAGGGTTAAGGTTTCATGGATTAATTTCCAACAGCATCAAGATACAAAGCAAAGAAGCCCCTAGAGAAAATACACTCTGATGTGTTCGGGCCCGTCAAGCTACCTTGATATAGTGGAATGAGCTACAGGGTGATATTTATTGACCACTTATCAAGGTACGTTTGGGTTTTCTTTATGAAATCAAATTCAGAAGTATTCTTAAAATTCAAAGAATTTAAAGAAATTGTTGAAAGAGAAGTCGGAGAGAAAATCCAGTGCTTTCGTACGGATAACCATCAGTTGACGTGTCCAAACACACCTCAGCAAAATGGTGTAGCAGAAAGGAAAAATCGACACTTGGCTGAAACGTGTCGGAGTATGATACATGCGAAGAATGTAGCGGTGAAGTACTGGGTAGAAGGCATTAAGACGGCAGCCCACATCATAAATAGGCTGCCGCAAGCAAAGCTTGGATTCGTGTCACCATTTGAGAAGCTATGGAAAACTAAACCAACAGTTAGTCATTTCAGTCTTTGGATGCGTATGTTACGTGTTCGTGCCAAGTCATTTGCAGAGCAAATTTGACAAGGTGCATATTTGTGGGATATGACAGCCAAAGGAAAGGATGGAGATGCTGTGATCCAACCACTGGAAAGTGTTGCACATCTCGAAATGTGATATTCGATGAAGAATCCTCTTGGTGGACACCTCAAAAGTTGGAGCTACCAGACTCCAAAGAAATTGTGGCTCTTAAGCAAAATGAAACTTAGGATTTAGTTCCCAAACCAGATGGAGTTAAACCCATATCATGCAAATGGGTTTATAAGATAAAAAGGCAGCCTAACGGATCAATTGAAAGATACAAAGCTCGACTAGTGGCTCTGGGATTCTCGCAGCAATATGGGCTAGACTATGATGAGACATTTACAACAGTCCGAGTACTACTTGCATTAGCAGCAAGCTAGTCTTGGAAGTTATGGCAGATGGATGTGAAGAACGCGTTCCTACACGAGCTCGATAAAGAAATTTACATGGTGCAACCTGCAGGATTTGAAGATAAAAATAAACCTGATTATGTGTGCAAATTAAAGAAGGCCATGTACGGGTTAAAACAAGCGCCCCGAGCTTGGTATGGTAAGATTGCTGAATTCTTAGTTCTGTATGGATATTCTGTAGCACCAGCGGATTCGAGTCTCCTCGTCAAGGCACGAGAAGGAAAACTAGCAATAGTGCTAGTATATGTAGATGATATAATAATCACGGGAGACGACGAAGAAGAAATCCAACAAAGCAGGAGGAATTTGTTGGTGAGATTTCATATGAAAGAACTTGGAGAGTTAAAGCACTTTCTGGGGCTTGAGCTAAAGGAATCAAGTGAGGGGTTATTCTTGCACCAGTTGAAATATGCAAAAGACTTACTGCAGAAGTTTGGGATGATTGATTGCAAGCCAATATCAACCCCAATTGAAGCCAACTTCAAGTTATGTGCAGAGGATGGCAAGGACTTGGAAAATGCAACTATGTACAGGCAGTTGGTCGGGAGCTATATCTACTTGACGCTAACACGACTAGACATCTTATACGAGCCGATTTATGGAAAAGCCAAAGAAGCCACACCTCGAATTGGTTCGACGAATACTAAGGTAAGGAACCATCAATTATGGACTTCTCTACGAAAAAAATAAAGATCTCAAGATCGTTGGCTATTGCGACGCGGATGCAAAGATACAAGAAGGTCCACTACGAGGTATGTATTTAATCATGGGTCAGCCGCAGTCGCATGGTGCAGCAAGTGGCAACCAACAGTCTCATTATCAACCTCAGAAGTAGAGTATCGAGCAGCAGCGATGGCAGCTCAAGAAAGTACGTGGCTCATGCAATTATTGAAAGATCTACATCAGCCACTTAGCTATGCGGTGCAACTATATTGCGATAATCAATCCGCCATAAGCATAGCGGGTATGTCATGCAAGAACGAAACACGTTGAAGTACACTACCACTTTGTAAGAGAAAAGTACTCAAGGGGGAGATCGAGATGAAGCATATTGGTACTGACGATCAAGTAGCCGATGTGTTTACAAAAGGACTCGACATATCAAAATTCGAAGAATTTCGAACACGTTTGGGAATGATTCCATCGGAAGACATCACACATGAAGATGTCGGCGCTGAGGGGGAGAATTGAAGAACATCACCGACCAACTTCATGAAAGTTCTAGAGTCGTACATGTATTAGAGTCGTATAAATTAGAATAAGTAATTAGTTGTTCAGAATTTGCTAGAAGCTTGAATACTCTAGAAATATAATAAACTAGAAATGTCTAGGTGGCAGTTTATTTAGTGGCACCGCTACTCTAGATAATTCCTTTTGTTACTATAAATAGGGGATGTACCATACAATTTATATATAGAAAATTTGCTGATTTATCATGGATAGTTAACATTCCAATTGCAGTAATCTTAATCACTGGATTTTGCTTCCTTTTTGCCGTGCCCTGGCAATGAGGCTAGTCGGATTGAGCTCGATCTTCCTGCAAGTTGTCAAACTCTTAAGGAATATAAGAAAGCTTACGAGGAAGTTCGAGATCATCTTCTTATTATTACTTTCATTAATTAGACTATCAATTTTTATTAAAATATTATCACTTCTTATTTGTCTCGTGAAAGTCTTCCCATGAAACGGTCTCTTATATTTACCATACCATAAAGGTGATGACTCTAATGGGTATGGGAAGGAGAGAGTATTATGGCGAGCCCCACCCATCCTCCCTCCCCTATATCGCTCTAATTATTTTCTTGAAATAGTGTGTGAAGAATAAACCTTATTCAATCATAGATAAGTTTGCAGAAATCTTAGATTGCATATGGACATGTTGTATAGAAGAATCAGATGCATCAGTTGGTTTCATAACCAAGAAGTACAACCGGTGCATAAGGTGAGCAGGGAAGTTTGAGGAGTTAGTTTGGTGGCTAAATAGATGAGATAGGAGCGGTTGAGCATATGGCTGGAAATCTGGAAAGCTTGACACATAAGCTGTTAGTTGGAAGTAGTTTCACTCGGTTTAGTAACCGTTTGATACTCCAACTGAAGGCTCAAAGATGCTTCAGCGAGTTAGTCCCATAAGTTAGCTAGTTACATATATCTATATATAGCTTCTGGTTTGCTGATTTATTCAGCGTGTAATCTTCCTCACACTCTCATATGTAATAAGATACTCTCTCCATAGTGGATGTAGGTTCGTTAGTGAGCCGAACCACTCTAAAAAACTCTCGTGTTCTCATTTTGTTTCTTCATTCATAGATTAGGCTTCACGCTTGCATGTTTAGTTTTCAACTTGGTTTCTTGCTTCGATCTACAATCTGCCAATATCCCATGACATAGTGCTCCATAATTCAATGGATAATGGAGTACCCCACCATGCCTCTGTAGTTTTGTTTTTCAAAAGAGTTAAGACATCATCTCATTAATCGATTTGCAGAGAATTAATCAAGTGTTGTAACGTCAATGGTGGAACCATCATTAAGGCTTGCAAGTAACACCATAAATATTAATGATAAACGTCATAATAATTAATCATGATTTAAGAAGCTGATTAATAAAATTTAATCATTCAACTAAAAATATTACAACAAAAAAATAAATTAGAAATTGGTGTTTACACTAGTTTAGTAAAGCTTCATGATACTTGATAAACTTGTTAATGAGCTTCCTCTTCTCTCCCTAACTTCTTATCTGCCCAACACGAAAAAAAACAATATTGTAATTGCCATTGAATTCTTTTTTCCATTAGAGGAGAATATGCATAAAAATCTGAACCAGATAGCAAGCAAGAAAATCTGATCGTGTTGTAAGTTAAGCAAGATGTACTGAGGATGGTAACATTAGAAGGAGCAAAGTAGAGTCGTAGCAACTGAAAATAGTTTTTATGATTAGAATAATTATTCTCGTGATCCAAGAAATGAATATATAGTGGTATTGCTTAACAGATCCTTAGCTACAGTATGGAAGGGCAAGAATGGCAATCTCCTCAAGAACATTTTCTGCTTCATCCAGATCGAATTCTTGCCAAAAGAGATCCTCTCTCTTCAAGATGCAATTCCACTCCTCAAGCCTCAATCTTCCATAGATGTGTGATGCCTCCACTAAAAATCAGTGTGTTGCCACTCCATCTAGATACAAATGGTCCAACGGGAGCAAGAATTTCCAGGAACATTTGGAACATTTCGTTTCTGAGCAGAAGGGCGGTTTTCAAATAGTGTTCGATCAATTACGTATTAATCAATATTTGATTGATTGGTCTGAGGTTATCGACAAAAAAGATTTGTCTAAGCCACTTCATTTCTTTTCCTTGATAGAAAAATCCGAAGTATTGATCGGACATCTCCTCATTAAATCTTTAAATCTTTAATGTTGGAAGTTTGTAAGTTCTTTTCTTTTATTGAGCTTCTTCACTCTTTTTCCTATAAATACCAGATGTATTGAAGAGTTAGAGCAGATTATGAAGCATTTATCAAGAATGAGAATAGAGTGCTCGTTTTCTTATTCCTAACTTGGAAGTTGAATATAGTATTATATTTTGTTTCACTCCCTTTTCCTTGTTATCAACCCTCCTCAGTCATCACTTAGCTACGTACAGTATGAAATGGCAAGGAAAGGGAACTAATGGTCGTAGGTTAAGAAGACCAACTGATCAGAAGGCATATCCTCTCTGAAAATGGGGAAACATATAGCTTCATGGGAAGAGATCAGAGCAGAAACAACATTGGGTAGAGCTGCAGATCCAAAGAAGGTGATCATTTTATCCAATTATTTTAAGCTTAAACCATTCTATCCTAAAATACTTTATTCTCAAATGATCTATACATTAAGCCTTATTGTTGCATGCGTTAGCTAGAGATCAAACCATTTGATTTAATTCATTAAATTCAACATTATATATATTGATTTCAAAACAATGCTAGACATAATGCAACCTTGCTTACATATATTCCAATATATTAATCTACCTCGATCCATTTAATTGAGGGTCAAGAAAGAATTTTTGATACGTACGCCTAAAAGAAATTTGGAGTGATGAAATTAGTTACCCCTTTGTCAGTGATTTTACATTTTTCATTTTAGTCTCTCCTGTAAAAGTTTTCACCTTAAAATAAGTAAAAAAGTCAACACAGCAACCCGTCACATACACTATTTAAAAAGAAAAAAAAACCCTGCATATAATATATTTTATCATTTACTCCCTTCATCCCATCACAATATATAACTACGTTTTCTTTTTGAACGGACATTAGAAAATATTGTATTTTAATATGTAGTATGTTGAAAAATTAATATTTCAATATATACTTGTATTAGTGTTTTGTGTGGGCTCCATAGAAATATATTAATTGTTTTGTGTATGTGTGTTATATACAAAAAAAAAAATGTAACTACTAATGTGAGACATCAAATTGAAAATATGTAACTAGTGGGATAGAGGAGTATTTATTATCAAAAAAAAATTAAAATAATACCCCCAAAAAATTACACTTTTATTAATCTATGTGGTCAGTTAAAGGTGAAAAATTTTTAGTGATGGAAGAATGATTATATATATATATATATATGTTCAGAAACCAATCATGCAAATATATACCGAACTGAAATTGAAGCTAATGTGGGATGTCACATGGCATTAGGTAGACGACAGTTACATTTTTGATCAGCTTCCTTATGACATTTTCTTCTCTTGACTGTGTCCTAATCCTAGACAACATCAGAAAGCAGGACAAATACTAGCCATGCTAGGCCTATATATACATGACATTATATGCGTAATTACCCTTGAGCTGCAAGATGAGGAAGCTCAAGTATTTACCAATTATATATGTGATCAACTACTTGATAATTATGTTATCAATAGCCGCGTCGAATATTAACGACGAAGCTGCATGCATTGGCCCCGGCACTCTCACATTGGCCTTTGGCTTCTACTTAAACACCTGTCCTGAGGCGGAACCCCTCATCTTCTCTTTGGTCCAGAAGGCCATGGCTGACGATCCTAGGATGGCTGCTTCCTTGCTTCGTCTCCATTTCCACGATTGTTTCGTGAATGCAAGTATTTGCCTTACTGTTAATTTCCTTCTTAACATGAGTAACTAGTAATTTTGTTTAGATTTCAGGGATGTGATGCATCAGTGTTGCTGGATGACACGGGGAGTTTGATTGGAGAGAAGACGGCAGGTCCAAATGCAAATTCGTTGAGGGGGTTTGAAGTGATTGATGCCATCAAAGCTGATCTTGAATATGTCTGCCCCCAAACTGTGTCCTGTGCTGACATTCTTGCTGTTGCTGCCAGAGATTCTGTTGTTCTGGTATGATTAACTCATATTCATGCATCCCTATTAAGTAACACATACTCCTTGCTTTAAAAAAAAAAAAGTGACACATATTCTTTCCGTACGTTCGTAACAGTATTATTTGCTCTTTGTACGTAGATTAAAAAATTTATTATGACTCGAAAGATAGAATAACTATCTATTAGGAACCAAAAAATTTATTTTATCTCGAAAGATATGAAACTATCAATTTGAGACATAAAATTGTAAAATCACTCAAAATTATGTAATGTAACGTATAATTCTTTGGTTAATCAACATCATATTTTAATTATAATAATTAATTGTAAAATAATATCTTAAAAAACATGTTTAATATCTGAAATTTTAACACCCTACAAATTACCATAAAAGGCATGTTGCGTTAATCAAGAATGTTATAATAACACGTGTCATAAGAAGTAGTATAAAAGATGAAACATAAAGTTGGTGTCATATAGTGTATGTATATGTATGTTCAATAACCGTATATAGTGAGATCGATGATGGATGCAGTCAGGTGGGCCGGGATGGGAAGTCGAACTGGGAAGGAAGGACAGTATGACTGCAAGCAAAGCAGGAGCCAACACCAACATACCCGGCTCGAATTCGGATCTACCCACGTTGGTGTCCAAATTCCAGAATGCGGGTCTCTCCCTCAAAGATCTGGTTGCTCTTTCCGGAGCACACACCATGGGAAAAGCACGCTGCTCCACTTTCAACGCCCGCCTCGCTGCCCCTGCTCCCGCCGATGCTTTCCTACAGTCCCTGCACCGCCTCTGCTCCGACAATGCCACGCTGGCGGACCTCGATCACGCCACCCCCACCACCTTCGACAACCACTACTACCTCAACCTCCTCTCCGGCGAGGGTTTGCTCGCGTCCGATCAGCTGCTCGTCACCGCAATGGACCGCGACATCGTTCAATCTTATGCCGATGATGTGCTTCTCTTCTTTCATGACTTCAAGCAGGCGATGCTCAAAATGGGTGCACACAGTAATCTACATGCAGGCGAAATTCGCACTAATTGCAGGGCTGTTAATCAGATTCTCTACTAAATCCAACTATTCTATTATTATGTAACTGCCACTTCATCATATTACTCCACTACCCGTGCGATGCACGGGATAATTTTTTTCTGAAATAATTTGTTAATATAATTATTAAACTATAAAATTAATTTGAATTCATAAAGATTTATGAAACTCTTATATGATTATCTTAAAAAAAATACATGCTCATAATGATTTATTTAAATATAATAAAAATTATGTGAGTTACCATCGAGAAGAAATTATTATTCTGAATTTATCGAGTGCTTAAGCAAATAATTAGCATTCAGGAATTTTGGTAATCAACAATAAATTATTATCTTAAATTTTATTATTTTTTAAAAAATTTTGGTTATCTAACACCACCTTATATGTCAAGTAATAATTATGTTTAGGTAATAATTATATGAGAAATAAGTGAGACTTCGTATGCCTTTAGAATTTAGTATTACGAATAAGGGTACATTATATTTTGTTTCAAAGGGTATACACTTTAATTAATAAGGTACACCATTTTGTTCTAAAGGGTATACATTTTTCATTAATATTTTTTATTTTTCTTCAGAAAATAAATGGTACACATCTTTATACTAAAGGGTATGCAATTTAATACAAAATTCTAAAGGCACACGGAAAGTGCTCCCGTGCGCCCGGGTGCACACAAGTTTTTGCCTTGTAAAATAAAGGATACACATCTTTATATTAAAGGATATACAATTTAACACAAAATTCTAAAGGCACACAGAATGTGCTTCCGTATGCTCAGGCGCACACAAATTTTTACCATGAGAAATAATTGAAAAAAAACATATTTTTTTTTGAAATTATGGAGTTAAATCTTCAATTATTTTGGTCGGTAATCAACAATCATAATAAGTTGCTAATTGCCATTGCCATTATTAATGCTGATTTTCACATAAAATTTAACATAAATCTTTGGATAAAAAAAAACTATTTTATTTTAAAATGATCAGAATGCTTGAAGTGTTTATAAGCATTCTAATTACTAAATAAAAAAAATTAAGTGTTTATAAATAAAAGATATAAAAATTACTATTGTGGCTAAGTTAAGAATAAATATTATATTCATTTGTTGAATCAGAGTAGAAGCTCCCCATCAATTGACTTTTCGTTCTCCATCCAAAGTTTTTCCTGACTTTATAATGTTCTCAAGAGATTTCACTTCTTGCACTTCCAAAATTGCACTTGATGGTCTTTCAACAGCTATAGATGCTCTCTTGAAGCGATGGAGAGTCAAAATTTTCATGCTTATCCCCATTGCTAGCAGTTGTCTCACGTGTCTACACTCTTTGAATCTTCACTGTTGTTAGAGATTTTCCATAATAGCTTGTGGGATAAATCTTCATCGTCTCAAGTAGTCTTCTATCAAGGCATCACCATCTAGTGAATTCGAATACTGCATGTTAGTACTTTCTTTGAACAATAGAAGTAGCTCCCTATGTTTTACTTTCGCCTCGCCTTCTCTGTTGTCTTTCCTTTCATTGGTACTGCTCGGGATGAATTTTTCGTGTTCTCTTTACTACTGTTGGGGGAGGGAGACTTGACAGGGAGAAACACAGCAGATGGGTTGTGGCAACGGAGGAGAAACGGTTGCAAATGTGGATGCCATAACAGCTCTGCAGCATATGATATTCACATACAAAATATTATAGTAGCAAGTTTATTACAACACATTGTGTAAAATAAGGTTAAAAGTTAAAAAAATTACCGTTGGCCTGTGTTCTGGACTCTTCCTTAGCATGCTCTTTATAATTTATTTTCTGAGACCATTAAAGTCATCGCATGAGTCATAAAAAATGGAACTTCAACGTCTAATGTACTTGTTTCAAAATCTTAAGAAGACTTACAGAGTGGAAGTGTATACAGTGGAGAGATCAAAGGTCTGTTTATCTTGTTGATCAATGAAGTCATATCTTATTTTATTCAAAATGATACAATTTCAGCTTCATAACATCCAAATTAATACCATCATACACTTCAAAGGAAACTGATAGATTGAACTTACGGCCGTTCTAAATGCTTGTTGGGGTGAAGCAATCTCAAACACAAAACAATCTCGTTATAGGCAACACGACACTTTAGATGCAAGAACATGTAAATACGAACATATTCTCACAAAAAAAATCATTACCTAGAGACAATGTCTGATTTATAGCCATAAGGTATATCTTCAAGAAGCTCTAGACACATATAGTTGAAAGTCCTGGCAACCTAGTATCACGAAGCAAAGCAATTAACTGGTTATTATACATGGAACATCGTGCCCGTGAAATTTAAAAGTATTAAATCATGTATGGTCGTATCAATGAAGCAAGGCCTTTCTCATTGAGAAGTTTTTCCAATCCAAAATTACCTGTAAAGTTACAGTATTTCAACAAATGAAAAAATAATGGGATTTGCACAGTAAGTGATAGCAAGACTTGCTTTCGTATTCTTAACTAAAAGGGCTTTGTTCTCATTTGTGACAAACATGTTAGATAGCTGGAATTGCCAAAAAAATCATGTAAGAAACAATGAAATTAATATGTGGAAACTGCATATGGTATAATGACTGTCAATGAATTCAAACCTTGAGATCCATGTGAAGGACACGATTGGATTGAAGATAGTCAATAGCTAATAACAATTGAGTCAATCATTTGCATATTTTCTGGGGCAAGAAAATCAAACACTTACACTGAGTTGTCAAAATTCAAACACAGTTCAAATAAGCTAAAGAATATCAGTGAATTACATCCGAAAAATATGTTTCTCTTGCCTTTCTTATTAGATAAATTTAAATATTATGAAGAAAATTATGCAGGGTAAATAGATGATAATGTCTACATGACCATTAATGAACCAATTTTCATCCCTAAAACTAATTAAGAAGTAAATGGTGTAAGATTATAAATTGAAAAAGTTCATCAGTGTCCAAAGAAATGTGATGTGGTCACTCAACATAGATCTATATGTTTATGCAGAAAGCATCATTTCAAATATAGATGCACCTATTACAATTAAATTTTGGAGAAGAATAAAATCAGAGTATCCTATTTTACTTGCATGTTTCCAACTTCACAATATTGTTCAGAATGCATATCGATTTCCCTGTCCAAAAGTGGAAACGATGAATTTCTTTAGTATTAGTCTCAAGCTCACTAAATCATATTTAGAAAATCTAGAAAAATAGAGTAAGTTGTCATCACCAAAATCTAAAAAAAAAAGTTCAAAAACTAATATGCCTTCTCCACCCAAGCATCTTTACATTCCAAATATATAAGAATGGCGTAGTTTTGCAATTATTTTCATATGTTGCAAATACAATCAGCTAAAAGATTTGTCAAGTGATAATCCATAGATGCAACTTTTTTTTCAGGATCTCCAAGCTGCAGCAAGTCAAGAATAAATATTATATTGACACCTAATTAGTACAATATACCATACAAATAGAGTTAAGCCCAACCTTATTCACCAATGTAGAGAGTAATCGACGCTCTTATTCTGATTTGCTCTTAAGCAATGTGTATATGCTCTTATACATCAGATCAATTATAAGACAGAGTAAGAGATTTATTCTCCACTGGCGCATTTTTAGTGCCTTTTGTCTAGTCATATCTCTCAATCTAAAATGAAAAGAGTATTTGCATTATGAAACAACTAAATTTCCCGAAGATTGTTGGTGAATTTATTGTTGAAGAACAAATGGAATATGAGAAATTCAGAAGATAATAACAATGAAGTTTGAATACTAACCTTCAATGCTAAGCTTTTGATTATTACTTCTTCAACAATAACAATGCTGAAATCCTTCAACAATAACAATGCTAAGCACACGATTCATCAGTAACCTTGCATACATCAAAATGGGTTCTCTCTCTAAAGAAGATCTCCTCGAGGCTGAATAGAAGTATTAGCAACTGAAGCCATGAAAGCCTGATAAATGAAATCAAGAACCAAATTACTCCTATAAAATAATAGGAAAGGATAAAAGCAGGGAAGGATAAATCACATTACCAATAGAATGAATCACCAACAGTTAATCACCAACACAGAAACCACAATACAATATGCAGAAACACCATTAGAATGCATTACCAAATCTCAAATCCGACCAAGACAGAAACATTAAGCAATTCCAAATATTACCGGTTAAAAGCCTAATTAGAAGAAAAATGAATATAAGTTCTTTACCCAATCATTTGCGAAGGGGGGCAGCGAGAGGCGGGATGGCATCGGAATGGTCCGAAGTAGCAGCGAGCGGCGAGAATCGCGAGAAGTCGTTGGTCTATGAAACATGTTGGAAGAGAGATGGAGGATTTATGTCTCGTGATGGCTGTTGCAAGGAACAGAAAGAAAGAAAGAGAATCTAAGATGGCACACAACGATTTCAGGGTAGGAGAAGAGAAATGGGATAAATTGGAGGAGAAAGAAAGAAGAAAGACAAAAATAAAGAGAGAAAAAAAAAAAAAAAACGTAAGAAAAAAAGGTGAAGAAAACGTAAGAAAAAAAACGCATGAAAAAAAGAATAAAGAAGGAAAGAGCTTGAATTAATCTGACGCAGCCATGTCATCAACTAAGAAAGTTAGGCTATCCATATCACCGACCGAAAACTGTCGCTTATATGTCTTTATATATATGTCTTTAGATTAATCGAGGACGGCCCCTACTTATTCATTCGCCATTCACTCTTAGTAAAGGAATTTAAGAAAAAAAAATTTGTTAATTTTTTTTATCAACTTTATTAGCTTTAGAGAATAAAGTTGTATTTTTAAGTAATACTAATAAATCCTCTCTCCATCTCATTTCAATGTTTACGTTTTCCTTTTAGCAAGTAAATTAAAAAATATATACTCCATCCATCCCTAAGACAAGTTCCCGGTTACTGTAGATACGGAGTTTAAGAAAACGTTACTTTTTGCTTTACTTTTAGGGGTAGTTTGATATTTTTAGGTAATAAATAAATTATAAAGTAAGTTATATGAGTTGTAAAGAGGTGATAATTTTGAAATTAAAGTGTGTTGTGGGGTTATTGATTTGTGTGTATTTCCTTATTTGGGGTGTGAATTTATTTATGGGACAAACAAAAATAGAAAGTGTGAATTTGTTTATGGGACGGAGGGAGTAGTATTTTAATGCATGTGTAGTGGGTTGAAAGATAATATTTAATGTAAAGTGTGTAGTTGTATTAGTATTGTGTGTGGATCCTTTGGAGGTATATTAATTATTTTATGTGGGTCTCATCTACAAAAACGGGAGATGTAAAGATTGAAATGGGACAGAGGGAATAAGTTATATGGTTAAGTTATATGTATTACGTTGAGAGTGACATTTTTAAAAGGCAAACACTGTGTGGGACCGTCTTTTGGAATGACTTCTGAAAGACGAATAAAAAGTTTTAAATTTTAATGAAAAGTGATAATTATCGATTAATGAAAAGTAATAAGGATGCAGTTAACTATTTTATTAATAATTTATTCCCTCCGTCCCAAAGATAAGTTCCCGGTTACTGTAGATACGGAGTTTAAGAAAAAGTTGCTTTTTGCTTTACTTTTAGGGATAGTTTGGTATTTTTAGGTAATAAATAAATTATAAAGTAAGTTATGTGAGTTGTAAAGGGGTGGCAATTTTGAAATTAAAGTTTGTTGTGGGAATATTGATTTGTGTATATTTCCTTATTTGGGAGTGTGAACTTGTTTATGGGACGAACAAAAATATAAAGTGTGAATTTGTTTGTGGGACGGAGGGAATATAATATAAATAAAAAATAACTATATTAAAAAAAACTAATAACTTTAATAAAAAGTGATAATCAATTAAAAAAGTATAAAATTGTCTAATCGTGAGACATTTACACCTAAGACTGCTAACTTTAAAAAATAATGTGTTGAAAGGTTATTTATTTTTAAACTTTTACTACTTCTTCCGTCACGGAGAAGTTAACATATTTTTTTGGCACGGAAAGAAAAATAATAATCCCTCCGTACCAAATTCATCTTCACATTTACTGTAGATAAGGAGTTTAAGAAAAGTCACTTTTTAACTTACTTTTGGGGGTAATATGGTATTTTTGGTTAATAAATAAATGATAAAATATGTTCGTGTGTTTAAAAAGTGATGACAAATTTGAAATTAAGTATGTTAGAGAGGTATTAATTAGTTGTTTTTTCCATTTATGAAAGTGTAAAATTGAATTTGGGACGAACCAAAACGGAAAGTGTGAAGTTGAAGTTGGGACGGAGGGAGTATTTAATGTGTAGTGGGTAGTTGTATTAGAAGTGTATGTGGGCTCCATGAGAATAAATTAATTGTTTTGGTGTGGGTCCCATGTACTAAAAATGAAATATGTCAACTTCTATGGACAAACCAAAAAGGAAAATGTGTCAACTTCTATGAGATGGAGGTAGTATTATTTTAGAGTCAAGAAAGAGTGTAATGTGATGAACAAATGAAAAAAGAGTTAAAAACTTATTAGGATAGGGGGAATATTATTTATCTAAATTTTAATTAATAACAATTATCCTCTTAAAATTTACACTAGTAAACTCTAAAAATAAATCACAAACCTTATGAATAAAATAAGTGACGAACCAATAATAATAAGAAATATAAATTTTGTGTTAAGGAACTGTAAATTTTGTTGTAAGGAAAAAATTTCATGCAAGTGTGATGAAGTATGAATTTGGTGTATGCATGTCCAAAAGGGCAGTTATACCAGCAACAATTTTTTGACCTACCTTGACCGGGCATAGAGAGCATAAACACCTTATACCCATACAATTAGGAGCTGAGTACGTCCTCAAAGCAATAGTGTTAGAATGGGTTGGTGTGTTGATTTATTCCACAACCCACATTTTGATGGACTCAAGTGGTGCGAGTCACTTACAGCGCGGGCTACTGGTGGGCGGGCCACTAGTGGAGCGGGCTATGGTGGGGCGGGCCAGTCTTTTTTTTTCATTGTTGAGGTAATATTACCACCCAACTCTACCCCCTATCCACCTACCCACCCCCTCACCCAGCCACTCACCCCCAAATATTTTTTTAAATTTAAATTTTAATATTTAAATAATAAAAATATTATCATTCAACACTGCCTCTATCCACTCCCACCCACCCACCCACCCACCCACCCCCTCCCTAATTTTTTTTAAATTTTAGATTTTAATATTTAAATAAAAAAATATTATCACTCAACCCTATCCCCCTACCTACCCACCCACCACCCCCCAAATAATTTTTTAAATAAAATTTTAAATTTTATAATAAAAATATTATCATTCAATCCTACCCTCCTATCCACCATCCCAGCCATTCCACACCCCATGCTGCCGCCGCCACCACCACCACCCCCCGAATTTTTTTAATTTAAATTTTAATATACCGTATACCGTATCAAAAATTTCGACATCACAAAATGTATACTGATACCGTACCGAAAGTTTCGGTGCAGTACACTAATAATGAATACCGATTTTTTATCGAATACCGAAATATTGCTATCCGGTTTATACAAAAAAAATCAGAAATCTCAAATCCTTTATTAACATTGTATTAATCCTATCACTGGGAATTTGATTTCTAGGATAGAACCACAGAATTAATAACTCAAACAAAACAATTTAATCTACACAGATGAGACTAGTGCATACACAGATGAAAGCCATCACACCTATAGTAATGTTTTAGAAAATGATTCTGCCCTAATTAGTGATTAGGGAATTTACATTTGTGTTCGTAATGAATTTCCGTGTTCGCTGAAATGGTTGTACGTTTTTAGATTTGTATAAGAACTTCAACGGGTTGCAATTCTGTATCTAAACAGAAAAGATTTACACACCTTTAACTTTTGTAATCTATTTGACTGCAAGTTCTTGACATTTGAGCTCCCTTCTACTAAAACTTCACCTTCAATTGCGCGTAGAAAATGGAGAAGAGAAGAATAGCGGCGGGGTGGTAGAAAATGGAGAAGAGAGATAAAGGAGAAATAGCAGTGGGGCAGTGGAACATGGATAAGAGAGGACTAGTGTTGGGGGGGGGGGGGGGGATGGAGAATGAAGGAGCGGACGGGTGCTAGGTTTGGGGATTTAGAAATGGATAATTTATCAACTGATGTGTTAAAAAAATCAAAATAATTTAATCTATATATAATTAATTAATAATATTATTAATATTAATTAAATTAATGGTTCGGTATACCGGTATATACCGAAATACCGATTTTTATAAAACATCATACCGGTACCGTACCCAAAAAATCGGTACAGTATCATATCGTACAGAATTTTTCGGTATGCTAAAATTTTCGATAAGTTCGTTATTTTACGGTAAGATAAATGCGGTATACCGATATTTCGATATTTTCATCCACCCCTAATCCAGCTTACTCCATCCATCCGTGAGGAGTAGTGGCAGGGGGTTGGGTTGGTGGGCGGGTAGAGGGTAAGGCTGGGAGGTAATATTTTTATTATTTAAATATTAAAATCTAAAAAAATTTTAAAAAAATTTTTGGTGGGAGGGGGAGGCTGGTGGGTGGGTGGGTGGGTGAATAAGGTGGTATGGTTGAGTGGTAATATTTTTATTATTTAAATATTAACATCTAAAGTTTTATAAAAATAATTTTGGGGTAGGGGTGGTGTTGGGTGGGGTGGTAGGTAGGGGGTAGGGGCTGGATGGGGGTAGGGGCTGGGTGGGGGTAGGGATGGTGATAATATTTTTATTATTTAAATATTAAAATCTAAAGTTTTATAAAAAAATATTGGGAGGGGGGATTGGGTGGGGGTAGATAGGAGTTAGGGATGAGTGTTAATATTTTTATTATTTAAATATTAAAATTTAAAATTTTATTAAAAAAATTTTTTTGGGTGGGGTGATGTTAGGTGGGGGTAGGTAAGGAGCAGGGATAAGTGATAATATTTTTATTATTTAAATATTAAAGTCTAGAAGTTGTATGACAATTTTTTAAATTTTAATTTATAAAAAGTGGGTTGGTGGGGCGGTACGAGTTATCCCACACTTTAGTGCGTTGAGTGGGCGGACTTTTATGGGGCGGGCTAATTTTGGGCTAGGTAATTAGTGGGTTTAGCTGGGTTGGGGCGGGTTGAGCCCATTGATCTCTAACCCATTTTGACATTACTATGTGCAAGTATAGTTATTAAGAATTAATTAAACAAAATATATATAAATTTAAAGATAAAATAGGATGTGGATCACTGAAGTAATTTATAATATAAACTATTTGGGAGTACTACTTAAAAAATTAATGAAACAACATGTAAAAACATTAGGTGTAAAATAAGATATATGAATTAACAGGGTAAAATACACCACCATAAACAACTACGGGAAATTACAATTATATCCTAAAAATCAATTAAAATAGTGGGGGTACACCATGTAATATGAACCCAGACGTAAAATATAGAGGAATTATGATTAATACCCAAATAATAGTTGATTTTGAAAAATATCACACAACATAATTTTTTTGGGTTAATTACGTGAAAAGTCCTAACCTTTTCGTCGATTGCGAATTAGTTCAAACTTTTAGATAATTACAAATAAATACTCGATTTTAATCCTTCTTTGCAAATTGAACCATCAGGCAGCAGGAGGCTGCCTGGTTGCTTACATGTAATTTTTTTCATCCACTGCCGTCGTGTTCCTGCCGCGCCGATGATGTTCCAGAACGGTGTCGCAATTTTTGTCCGCCGCTGACCTCTCTCTACGGCTTTTACTTCGCCGCCGCCTGTAGCGACGGTTTGAGATCTACTGCTTCTGCTTTTGCCGACAAATTTTCAGCTGCTCAACTGGGTGGCAATTCCCAGCGCTCACCTTCGGCAATTCTATGATTTGCCACCCTTCATTGACGACATTCTGGTGGAGCACCCCTCCTCCATGGCCAATGACGGACAAATGATTTATGTCGAGGGGGTCCAAAATAATATTGTATTCCTCTCATGCAACGCTTCGCGTTTATTGTTCTATAATTTTTAAGAGAAATTATTTTATTTATCAACTTTTCTTAATATTATTCAACTTATTTTTATATGAAAGAAGAAATAAAATTTTAGAAAGTAAATAATGTATCAATTAAAATAAAAGAGGAAAAAAACTTAAATAGTGATGTATTGGAAGAGAAAATGATGTATCAATTAAAATAAAAAGGAAAATAAAAATAATAATGTTTGTAATTGATGAATATCGAACACTTGAGCTTCAATTACCAGGCTACTTCACCACTAGGTTACAAAGTAATTCTATAATATTTTCTATATATATACTAGGATTAATTGCAGCAGTGACCTGCCGTGAATAACGATTTACTTTACTATCCCAAGTTTAACTACTTATCTTATTTTGCTCGAAATGACCAAAATCTAATTAGCACGAAAATTCGAGTAATCGATTGAGTGAAAATTCGAGTAATCTATATTGAATAATAAAATAATTAAAATTTATTAGAATAAAAAAATTCTACTAAAAAATCGTGTTAAAATTCGTGTTAATAATTCGAGTATATATAAATAAGAAAACTGGATCATAACTTTTCGAGTACAGTATCATTGTAAAATTCGAGGAACACGGATTTCGAGGAAATTAAAAGTATAAAAAATTCCACTATCTGTTATCGAGACATATGAGTTCAATTATCAAGTAACATTTCTATTAAGACATTTAATTTATTTTTCGAATATTAATAAAAATCGAGTAAAAAATTTTGTGGTTAATGTTTCGTGTCAAATTTCGTGTTTAAGTTTTCGTGCCATAAATTCAGATACTGATGTAACAAAATTGTGTTAGAAATAATTTTAACCGAGTGAATATTTCGTGTTTAAATTCGTTCAGTAGTCTTGTTAATTTCAATAATTTGCCTTTTCGTGTAAAAAATAATTTAAAGCGAGTTAAATTTCATGTTAAACTTTCGTGTCAATATATTTGAGTAACGAGTAAATCTGATTCAAATAGACGTTTCCTAGTCAATTTTCGTGTTATATTCGAGTGTTTAATTTTCAGGTAATATTTTAGAGCAAATAATTCAGAAAATTCGTGAAAAAAATGTGTTAATTATTCGAGTCAAATTTCGTGTTAAATTTTGGTGTCAAATTCGAGTTGAATTCAGAAAATCATGTAAAATTTTCAAGATAAAAATAATTTGTGACAAGTCAAATTAATGTTAAACTATGTATTACCCATCCTTGCATTGCACTGAAAAAATACATAATGGTTATGTACTTTTATATTTATTTATTTTTATTTTAGCTATATATATATATATATATATATATATAATATAATGAGTGAGGCTTGCGTGCACCGGGGCATACCGTGCGCCTTTAGAATTTAGTATTATGGGTAAGTGTACATTGTTTTGTTATAAAGAGTATGCACTTTAATTAGCAAGAGCATATCATTTTGTTCTAAAGGGTTTACACTTTTTATTAATATTTTTTATTTTTCTTCAGAAAATAAAGGGTACACATCTTTATACTAAAGGTATACAATTTAACACAAGACTCTAAAGGCGCACGGGGTACACACCAGTTTTTGCCTAATATAATACAATTATTTATTTATTTATTAGAATTTGTGTATTTTATATAAACTGCTAATTATTTATATATAATATATGAATGTAAATTTTTTACATAAAATAGGATTGTTGGTTAAGTTTTTTTTGTTTTAATAGTATTATGTATCTGTATGAATATGTTTGAGCTTCTCTCGTCCAATTTTGGCCTGGTTTGAAGTTTGTTGCAGTATTATTTTTTTATTTATGTTTATAATTTTCTCATTTGTGTTTTGCACGAAATTTATTATATTTTTATATAGGATTATTGTTAATTATATTTTAGTTTTAATATTTTTATCTCTACGAATATATTTGAGCTTGTTTCGTCCGATTGTGGTCTGGTTAGAATTTCGTTGTAGTATTTTTTTTATATTTATAATTATCTCATATGTGTTTTGCACGGAAATAATTATAAATATTTTTATCTATAATTGGTTTTCTTTCTTATACTTTCTCTGTCCTCCAGGCTTTATAGTTATATAATTCCAATTTGGGGATCAGTTCTTAATGATTTCATTACCTTTTTTCATATATAAGACTCACACAAAACGATTAAATCATCTGCATATGACCCACTTATCTTTTTAATACAACTATCAACTATACATTAAAATATTATATTCCTTAATCACCATGTAAGAAGCAAATGTAATTGTTAACCGCCGTGAAACATGATATATTAAATATAAATATATATTAACTACGAAATTCAAAGATATTGAACTATATTATACGATTAATAATTGTTAAATATTTCAAAACATCGGCATAATTGTTAATTTGTCATACCTAGGTGGCTCAATCTTTTCCTCTCGTTGTATAATATCCTCAGATAATTCTTTCCAACCTGCATCCCACACAGTTTTTGGCATGCTTATGCTTCCAGAAATTAATAGATTTCTAAACATATTTCTCAATAGCTTACTAGAAGCCCATGATGCACATTTCTTAATTGCGTCTATATATTCCTTGTCGTCTTCAAGCAATCATCTTGCATAGCAAGCTTCTTGAAAAATATTATATGTCTCTTTTCCAAATTTACGAAAATCTTCATAACATGTTGGCCCTCGCACTACACTTAGCAGAATTCTCAAATAATAAGCTTCTCGGGCACCAGGAGGAACATAGAAAATCCTACCACCAGCCAATTACCAATTTTTCTTCTGTATAGTTAGTTTTCTTACCTCGGGGTATTTCTTATTTGCTTCCAACCAAACTAAGAACATACTCTCCCTTATAAATTGTTAATTATTTATATATAGTATAATATACAAATGTAATTTTTTAAAATAATGTAATTTTATATTTATCAATTAAATAGTATTTGTATACAAGCTTATTTTTTCATAACATTAATTTACTTATATTTAGGAATAACAACGTATAGGTTACACGCTTATGTAGAGATATCGTATCGGTTTAAATAATTTTACTGTATTTAGTTTTTATTCAATTTTAATCTTAAACGTCCATTTAATACTACTCCCTCTGTTTGCCCCAAATGAGTGCATTTACTTTTTACATGTTAATTAAGGGATATTATTATTTAATTTGTAATGAGTACTCCCTCCGTTCCGTAAAGTATTTCACGTATTGGTGTGCGCGAAAATTAAGAAAATTTTATTTTTTAATATATAAAGTAAGAGAGAATATATATTTTAGTTAATTTAATGAAAATTTTGTGTAAAGTTATTGGAAGATGTGAAAAGTGAGTATTATATTGAGATGTGTGTAAAAAGTGAATATTATAATAATTTATTTTTTACCAATTTTAGTATAAGTGAAGTGTGAAATACTTTGAGAGACAGATAAAAAAAGAAAGTGTGAAATACTTTGAGGGAACGGAAGGAGTATTTATTACAAAAAATATCATTATACCCCTAAAAATTATCAATTCCTTAATCTCCGTGCTGGAATTGGGTGTGCAATCTTTTGTGGGACGGAGGGAGCAGTTCTTTTGCATCTTAAGTATTATACTATAACAGAAACTTTTCTTGCTGACATGTCATCTCCAGAATGCTCCAAAGTGACATGTAATTTTCTCAATTTTCTTGATTTTTTAATACTTTTTTTAAATATTTTTCTTATTTACTTTTAATTAACTTTCTTATTTAAATTTTCTTTTTTAAATAATGTGTTTCTTTTTTTATAATGATTAAATTTTTAATATTTTATTTATATATTTGAGTATCCTTGATTAATTACTAAATCTTTTAATTCAATATATAATAAATAAATTAATTAATATAGAATTTTTAATGCAATATATAATAAATTAATTAATTAATATAAAATTAAATCATATATAAAGGGAAATAAGAATATTCTATATAATATTCTCTCTCACCACAACTATAAATACTCCCTCCGTTTCGGAAAACTTTTCATGTTTACTGTTCCACGTTGTTTAAGAAAAATTACACTTTTTGACCAACTTTATTGACTTTGGAGGGTATTGTAGTATTTTTAGGTAATTAAAAAGTATAAAGTAATGATATGTGTGTGAAAAAGGAGTGATAAATTTGAAATTAAAGTAACTTTTGAGGTTGTTGGATAAAGTGATGTTTCCTTTTTTTGGGGTGAAAGGTTTTGTGGGACAAACAAATGAGAAAAGTGGGAAACGTATTATAGGACGGAGGGAGTAATACTTTTTGGTTATTCATTCTAAATACACATTCGATTCTCCAAGAGGAATATGAGCTTTTTCAAGTTCCTCTACAGAATTTATTTATTAAAGAATAAAAATTTATTTCGATAGAGCGAATCAAGTAAAGATCGATCTACTTCTAAAAATCGATTGTATTCTTTAAGAGGAAGATAACTAATTCTTCAAGAGGAAGAGAATCAATTCAAATATTCTTGAATCGATTTACATATTAGGAATCGATTTTAAAAGAGAAAGATATTCGATTCAAATATTCTTGAATCGATTTACATCTTAAGAATCGATTTTTCAAGAGGAAGAGAATCGATTCAAATATTCTTGAATCGATTTACATCTTAAGAATCGATTCTTGTAGAATAAAAAATGATTCAATTATTTCCTCTTAAGAATCGATTCTTAAGATTCAAGTATTCTTTAAGATCTAAATTTAAAGTATTGATTCAAATATTCTTCAAATGAAAGAGGATCGATTGCAGTACTTTTGAATCAATTTACCTCTAGAGTATAAAAGGTTGAAAAAAGCTAATTCATAGAATCAAAAGCTTAAGTTAAGTAAATTAAATCATTATTTCATATCAAATAACATTAAAATTAAGTTTATAAATATTTGTTAATTTATTAAATTTAGTATAATAATTTTTATTTATTTACATATGTCTTAATTATTCAATTATAACATATGGATTATAGAATTTGTTTTCTTTAGTTGTTTATATAATTTGAAACTAATAAAATTAAGTTAAAAAATAAAAATAATAATTTCATTATAAATTTATGAATATTTAAAAAAATATTATTCATAAATTAATTGTATTTATATTATACATATTAAGTACATTAATTTCTTAAAAATAAGAATTAACAGAAGTAGAATTACTATTATATAGTTAATTAAAAAATACTTAACCATAATCATGAATAAAAAGTAATACTCAATTTAAATATTATTTATAATATTACGTATATTTAAATATATATATATACATACATATATATATATATATATATATATATATATATATATATATATATATCTTAAGTATAACAGAATTTTTTTTGTCTATGTGTCGTCTCTAAAGCTCTTTAAAATGATGTGTAATTTTCTCAATTTTTGAAATTCTAATTTTTTTATATTTTCCTTATTCAATTTATTTTCTTATTTTAATTCTCAAATTTTTAATTTTTTTTAATTTTCCTTAATTTTTTATCGTCTCTAGAGCTTTTTTTCAAATTATCTCTACAGAATCGATTCAAATAAAAAAAAATATTTCGATGGAGCGATTCAAGTAGAAATTTGTATTTTTGAAGAGGAGTATTATTATTTTATATGTATTAGATAGGTAGTTGTATTAGAGGGATGTGATGAGTAGCGGTGGACCATTTTTACTAAAATAAGAAAATGTGAACCTTTAAATGAGAAGCCCAATATAGTAAAATATGGACCTTTCGGCGGAATGCAGGGAGTATTAATTACAAACATACATTATTCATCAAGAGGTATAGGAGTTTTTTTTTTCAAATTACTCTACAGAATCGATTCAAGTAAAAAAATTATTAAGCGATTCAAGTAGAAAATAATATTTTTCAAGAAGAACAAGAAGATTGAGTCAAATATTTTTCAAATACTTTTCAAGTTGAATAAGAGGAATCGATTTAATTCTTCTTCAAAGTGAATAACATGTAGTAAACCTGTAATTATGTAAATGATCGATTTAAGTATTTTTTCAAGAGGAATAAGAAGAATCAATTTAAGTCTTCTTCAAAATGAATAAAATGTTGTACACCTATAATTTGATTAATAAAAATTAAATTAAATATAATTACTATTATATTATTAATTAAAAAATACATGAAAGAAATTATCTAGCTATAAAAAAATTTCAATAATTAATGTTGAATAATTATATATACTGATTATTTAATTAACAAAAAAATTAGTAATAATTAAATGATCCCGCGTGGTACCCGGGTTTCATACTAGTATATTTCTATAACTTTTTTTTAATATTTTTTTTATTTAATATTTTATAAATTTAAATTTTATTATTCATTTATTTTAATTTAAATATTATAAATTTATAAAATGTAATACACAATTGATGAAAGGTGATAATAGTGCTGTGAACTATTTCATGAATGAATATAAATAAAAAGTGATAACATTTTAAAATAAAAGTGATAATATCTTTAATAAAAAATGATAACTAATTAAAAATATATACTTCATGAAAAATTACTGGAATATTAAAAAGTGATAATATTTTTAATGAAAAGTGATTCCTAATCAAAGAAAGTGATATTACTCTAATTGAATTATTTCACAAACAATTCATTAGAATAAAAAGTGATAATATGTTTAATAAAAAGTGATACATGATAAAGAAAAAAGTGATAATCATCTAATTTACATGATAAAATATTTTTTTATAATTTTTTAAACCTTATTGTTCTTAAATAAATAATAAATTAAGAATGGACGGTCAAGATTAAAATTGAATTATTACTAAATTTATTAAAATTGAAAAGATGGAAAAAAATTGAAGATAAAAATAGAAATTCAATTTAAAAATAAATAAATAAATTATGAATGGACAGCCAAGATTAAAATTGAATGATTACTAAATTTATTAAAATTGAAAAGATGGAGAAAAATTAAAGATAAAAATAGAAATTCAAGTTTGTTTTAATTTTTGTTTTTATATACTACTAGATATTACTTATCTGTGCGTTGCACGGAAAGAATTAAAGTATATTATAGTTATATACTTTTAGGTTGTGTTTGAATTAAGTCATTTCAAATCCAATGGATTTGAAAATGTGTGAATTTTAAATTCCTTGAATTTCACTATTTGAATAAAATATGGATTTTTGAAAGAATTTCAAATTCATAATTCAAAAAATATTTTTAAAATAGAATTTTATGTATGATAAATAATAATAATAATAATATTTTATTATATTAAATATTAAAATCTAAAATTTTATTAAAAATAATTTTTTGTAGAGGAAACTCTACCACCCAACGTACCCCTACCCACCCTCAAAAAGATTTTTTTAAAATAAAATTTTAGATTTTTAATATTTAAATAATAATAAAAGTATTACCACGGTTTGCTGAATCATCCAATATAAAGCTCTTCCGTAGGAATCTGCAGCCACGTCTCGTCTCATTTCAAAGCGCATCACTTGTGTCTATGCAGCACAAAGAATTTCTTCACCTTCTGTGTACATAGACTTAAAACATTATATATTATTGTTATCTTTCTTATCTTTTTAATAAGAATATCATTCGGTTGTACTAACTCAACTCAAATGTATACGAATGATGGATTAATTGTGGAATGTATGATTGAGTTTCCTTTCTCATGTTAAAAGCTTGATATTTTTTTTTCTCTTTGCATTATAATTATCTTTTTCCTCTTGCCTTTCTCATTTAGATTAAAATTGAATTAGATTGAATTATTTCTAAATAGAGTAAAATCAAATATGAAAATAATTAAACCTAAAAATAATATGAAAGTATAAAAGAAGATAAAATAAATTAAATTATGAAAATAGAGTGTATAGAATTATTAAAAAACACAAAAATCGAAGGGTAAAAAAATAAAATAACAAAAAATTAAAAAGTATAATGATACATTTAGAAGAATGATTGAACCTGTATATAGGATCAAATAAAAGTATAAAAGACAAAAAAAATTAGAATAGTTTATGAATAATATGAAAGTAGAATTTGTAAAAGAGAAGAAAAAGAATAATTATTAAAGAAAAAAAAAGAATAAGATCAAATATGAGAATGATTGAACCTAAAAATAATATCAAATAAAAGTACGTATAAAAGAAGATAAAATAAATTAAATTATAAAAATAGAGTTTATAGAATTATTAAGAAAAATCGAAAAGAGAAAAAAAAATAAGATAACAAAAAAATTAAAAAGTATAATGATACCTTTAGGAGAATGATTAAACCTGCAAATAAAATAAAACAAAAATATAAAAGAAAAAAAATTTAATTATAAATAATATGAAAGTAGAATCTTTAAAAGAGAAGAAAAAGAAAATGCATCAGAGAGAGAAAAAAAAAGGGAGAAAGTAAGAATTTGATTAGGCTGAAAAGATTTATATATAATGATTTTAATTAATGAACGATCATGATTGAAACCAAATATTTCTAGAGAAGATTCTAACAAAAATAAAATTGATACTATATTAATTGAAATTAAGCATATATTGATTAAAAATTAATCAAATTTATATTGTTAAATTAAATCAATAAAAAAGTAAAATTTAAATAATAAAAAAATCCATTAAGAGTTTAATTAAATTTTATGATTGATTGAAATAAAAAAAATCATACGTCCTATGTATATTAAATTAAATTATAATATATGAATATTGATTGATATATTAGTTTAAATTAAGTATATATTGATTAAAATTAGTTAAATATGCCAAAAATATCTCTTATATTTACCAAATTTATGTTGCTAAATAAAAAAGTAAATTTAAATAACAAAATTCATTATTATTAGTATAATTAGATTAGATTTTATTATTGAAATCAAAAACATTCATTGGACGGTCAAGATTAAAATTGAATTATTTCTAAATAGAATAAAATTGAAAAAAATTGAAAACAAAAGTAGAAGTTTATGTTTGCTTTTATATATGTATAGATATATATATATATATATAGGTTAAATATATATTGATTAATAATTAGTCAAATATGCCAAAAATATTTCTCATATTTACAAAATTTATATTGTAAAATAAAAAATAAATTTAAATAATAAAATCGATTATTAGTATAATTAAATTTCATTATTTAAATTAAAAGCATTAATTAATGGAGGATCAAGATTAAAATTTAATTATTTCTAAATATAGTAAAATTGAAAGTTTTACTTTTATATATGAATAGATAGATTTTGTATTAGGTTTTTTTTTTATGTAAAATCGTATTAAAATATTTGATTCGAAATTTTTTAGTGTTAAATTTTCGTGTTTCATAATATCGTGTAAATTTAATATTTATTATTTTGAATTTAATAATGTGTTAAAAATTGACTTAAATCGAGTTTAAAATTAGAGAAGGTAATTTTGAGTTCATATATTTTTATTTAAACTCGGATTCACTTAATGTGCGAATTTCAAGTAATACTAGATTTCATATATGAATAAAAAATATTCAATATTATATTTCGAGTTAAAAAACTTTGAATAAACAATTTTTAGAATATTCTAAGTTTTTGACACGAAAATTTAGTAAATTTCGTGTAATATAATATCTCAAATTTTCGAGTAATTAGTTTTACAATAAGTTTTACTCCAATTTTTCGAGTAAATTTTTTTTACTCGAAATTTTAAAAACAGTTCGAGTATAATAATTTTTTTGAGTAAAGACTTTTAAACTTTCTTTTTACTGTATTATTATTTTACTCGAAATTTCATTACACGAAAATTTAGATTTTACACGGAAACAATTCGTGTAAAGGTTAGATTCGTCATTTAGGATAGAAAAAGAGTTCACTCTAAATATAGGACAATAAAGAATGTCAGTTTTGTCTGAAGGGTACTGTCATTTCTTCTATATACTACTAATTCTAAAAAACTAGGGGGCTAGTGCCCCTAGCACCTAGGTCCGCCACTGTCCATGGCTTTCTACACTCCAGTGCGTCCATACCCTTGTCTTCATTCAGTTCAGAACGGTCACTGTCACTGCCAACTCTGTATATTTGTTGCGGCCTCACTCCTCTCCAGCGGAACGTGTTCTGTTGGTTTCTTTTACTACGGCGATGCAAGCGCCATTGGGTTACGGCCTCCGGCGACTTGCTACGACTTCTGCTACTGCCTGCAGCATGGCCGGCGATAGCCTGTAAGCATTTATGGCTCTAGTCAGCTTTTTCAGCCTTAGCCCTTTCCATGGCTCCGATGGGTGCAAGAAGAGTGACAATAACAACAAAGAGTTCAGAGAGGTCGAGGTCGAGGGTTCTAGGAGTCCTGCACTAAAGGAGCAGCAAAGAATAATTTATCTCGCTAAGAACATGGGTTTACAGTTTTGGGATGAACAGAGAGGAAGAACTCGAAATCGAATGTGATTAATTTTTATATTGTTGTGATCAACCGAATCTTTGTCTCTTGGCTAAAGGGGAATAGCCACCAGTGTTCATCACAGAAGCATTGGTCCCACAATTCAGTGGAGACAATTGTCCAAATTTTAACAATGGTTTGTAAGAAAAAGTAGTGTCGGAGCTTTTAATTGACACCGGAGGGATCTGAAACGGCTGCAGCTGCTGCGGATTCCGCCACGTCGGAAGTGAGCCGGTCACCATAAGCGACTGAAGAAGCGGTCCGGCTTGTAGAACCACCTGCAAGAGCTACCCTTTCGTCGGTAAAACTCTACCCATAGCAATATCGTCAATGATCAACGATTCCTGATCCGGCGGACTCAAGCCAACTGTACATGGCTCTCTCAAATCTTCATATTGTTGTGGTTAATTTCAGGTGGAGTAGCAGGAGGGATTCTTGGCAAATAAATGGTGCCCCATTCATCGTCGGTGTCCATTCTTGAAAAAAAATTTGAGAGAGAACCAGCAGATAGGGTGTTAAAGAAAAGAATTTTTTTTAATTCCACAATAGCTTTTGGGCAGTCAAAGGATAGTTAAAATCTGACTGGTTGTTCGATTTGCAATAAGAGCTTAAAGTTGGGTACTTATTTGTAAATATTCAAAAGTTTTGACTAATTTGCAATCGTCGAAAAGGTTAGGACTTTTTATGTAATTAACCCTAATTTTTTTGAAAAATACCACTTTTTAACTCTTTTATCCCTCTTCATTATATAATTTAATATATAGTCGCATGTATAGTCACATATGTTGACACGTGCAGCGTCGTACATATATTAGTAAATAAAACATGTGTATGGTCGCACATATAGTCGCGTGTAAAGAGTTTGCAGGACTAAATTGAAAATGATGTCTTTTTTTTAACAGAATAAAAAATACCAATTGTTATGGGACCAAACGTAAATTTAACTCAACTAATCAACAACATTAGTTGTATTAGTTGTTTTGGGACCAAACTTAAATTTCCCATTAGGGTTATGTGATGAGTGATATTTTCACCTACGCTTTAGTATTTCTTGTATCCGTTTTAGTAATTTTTTATCCGTATTCATGTGTTATTTGGTTGTGTTTTGTGTTTTTAAGGAAATGTGTGAGAATGAGCATAAACGTATGCAAAACAGGTAAAAACAGAGCAAAAACGGAGATGGGAGATGAAACGAAGAAGAAGAAACATGGCAGCAGCTATACGAGCCGTGTCCAGTAAACGGCCCTGTAAGAGGTGACCGTGTACTGGCATCAGAAGCAGCTACTCGCCCAGGCCGAGGTCTAGTTCTGCGCACGACCCGTGTAGGGTACGGAGACACGAGCCATGTTCATTGCACGGCCTTGTAAGAGGTGGCCATGCGCTAACGCCTGAACAACCTACACGCCCACCATGTGGCCGTGTTCAACATATGAGTCGTGTACTGTCTGAAGTTGAATGTAGATCTGAAAACGCGATACTACTCGAGCCGTGTAGCAGCACTCGAGTCATGTAGGTGCCTCCCAAGGGGTATAAATACCCAATATTTCAACATTTTGATCAGAATTTGTAGGGCAACCACTATTCACACACATCACACACAATTCCTTCCATTTTACACCATCATCTTCATCCATTCACTATCCATTCAATCTACTTCATCCAACCATCAAAATCACCATCCATTTGAGGAAAAGAAACAAGGAAAAGAGGATAATTGGAAAGGGAAGAAGGAGATCACCATTAGAGTCATTCAAGGGAGTTTTCATCTACACTTTGTTTTAAAACCTTATATTTTTATCATGTTTTATAAGGATTTGTGTGGTTTATTGTTTTAAACATGTGATTAGATTTAGAAGTCAATTGCATATTTAGGATAATTAATTGAATCATTTTGTCATACAACCCATGTGCATTATAAATCTTAAAGAGATAGAGATGTCCTTTAGGATTTAGATAGGACATCCGATTGGTTTGATCGAGAGAGTGATTAATCGTGTGAAGGGCTCTTATTTCAAGCTTAGTACCTAGTTGAAATTGTTTAAGAGAGAACCAATCCATTGAGCTAATTGAGATTCATATTCTATCTATCTTGAGAGGGAGTTTAGGTGAACTTAGTGTTGGCCCCCTAGTCTTATACCCATGATTCATATGAATTTGATGCATTTATCCTACGATTTCCACTTCTTAATTGTTGTTAATCTCACTTTTACTTAGTTTGGAAAACCACTATTCATCATTCTATCTATCTTGTTTGTTGATCATTGTTTGCTTGCTTGTTTTGATTGATTTTATTTCCTTGTTTGATCATCCAAACCTTTGATGAATCGTCTCTATAAAATTACAAGAAACGTGAGATTGCTTAAATACTAGTACATTCCTCACTGTGGTTCGATAAATTCTTGAATTGGTCATTCCGACTACAAAATGATCAATTATTCCGATAGACCGAGTATTAGTAAATACCCGTCCTACTGCAGTCTCAGATTTAGTCCTTTATGTTAGAAATTTGTCCAATTTTACCAAAATTATAGAATGTAATATGATAAAAAGGACTAAATTTGGACAAAATAACCAAGAGCAAACACTAAATGATCAAAATTACAAATTTAGCAAACTTGAAGATTGAATTTAAATTACGTCAAACAAAGAACTAATTTTAATATTTTCCCGAGTATGGATATAGAAAATGCACCGACAATAACTAATTAAAATTCATATGGACAATTATGTTAATTAATTAAACATTTGCTAATCCATGGGTTTTATAAAAAAAAAATATAAATGGAAGCAAACATAATATTGGATATATAATCTACCTTTAAAAAGTTGGTCTTTTATGTCTCCAAGTTCACAAAGTATACTCCCTCCGTCCCATTGTAAGAGGGACTTTT
This sequence comes from Pogostemon cablin, assembly GCA_023678885.1. Lineage (NCBI taxonomy): Eukaryota > Viridiplantae > Streptophyta > Magnoliopsida > Lamiales > Lamiaceae > Pogostemon > Pogostemon cablin. Next base: position 5,447,121 of record CM043010.1, on the reverse strand, counting down.
GTTTTCTTGCACGTAGATTAAGGAGTATTATTATTTAATATGTAGTGGGTAGTTGTATTAGAGTGATTGTGGGTCCCATATTTTAATTGTATTAGAGGAGGAGTGTGGATCTCATGTGTGTAAAAAAGAAAATGGGATCCTTCGGGTGGGACGACGAAAATGGAAAAAAGACCCTCTTTGAATGGGACGGAGGGAGTATAAGTATAGAGTTAGTTTCCTGTAAATCAGGTTTACGGTGTAAATCATGTTGTCCCCCTTTAGTCTAAACTCTAGCAATACATATGGTATAATAGGATTGAAAGAGGGGAACATAGAGTTTACATGGTGAACCGGTTTACATGATTGAAAGATATAAAACTTTGTTTTAAAGACATACACTTTAATTAATAAAGCTATAATTTTTTCATTGAAAATGTTTGCTGAAATATGAGTAGTATAGGTATTTAATTAAAAAAATTAAAGTTTTTTCTCAAAATATCAAGGGTGTGAATTATTATACAAAAGAGTGCAACATTTATTATTAAAAGGTACATGATCGGTGTCATTTTAACCTAAATTTTAGTGTCTTTTTATGTTTATTTTCATTGGATTTTATCCGTTTTGTGTGACTTTTGGTGGTATTTTATGATGAAATGGAGATTTATGCTATGAATTGAAAAATGTGTGAAATGAGCTTAAATGTATGAAAAATGGGTGAAAACGAAGTCAGGAGTCGAAACGAAAAAGAGGGGCAAAACTCGATCAGACTCGAGACGATCGAGTTGGGGACTCGAGTTGATTTCTTGCTCTGAACCCGAGTCGAGCTGTGGAAGTCGACCTCTGATGGTCGACTGTACACATCAAAATCTCTTTCTCGGCCTCCCCGATTTGTCGAGTCTGAAACTCGAGTCGAGCTCCATAAGCAGCCGCAACCTGCCGAGAAAACACAAAGCAACTCGAGTCTAGCCTGCGACTCGGGTCGAGTTTGACAAAGTTTTGGGATTTTATTTAGCGGTTATTCTAGAAGGTTCCAGACTTATAAATACATCTTATGTGTGATTTTTACGAGATGAATCATTCTGGACAGTTTCTACACCTACTACATACCACATTTCACACACACTCCTCTCTATCCATCTATCCTCCATTTCATCCATCCAATCCATTTGATTACCTCAAATCTATCCACAATTCCATCATTCACCAATCTAAGAAGGAGATCTACATTGGTTGAAGATTGTAGCATGATTAAGGAGGAGAAAGTTCACCATCAAAGGGGAGCCAACATTCCTTTATTTCGTTATTTTCTTCATTATTTATCTCAATTGGAGAATGTCATAAATTGCATAAGATTTGTAATGGTTTGTATTGGCTAGTCCTCATGTGAGACTAGCAATATGATTGGTTGAGGATTATATAGATTTTGCACACCACATGTTTGATAAATTGATTGTTATGAACATTTTCTATCATGAATGTTTATTCTCATCTTATGTATGATTTGTGTAGTTAAATTCTCTATTCATGATTTTAGGATGGTCATTCCAATATTATGCTTAGGATTTTAATTGAATCATTGATGGCATGAGATAACTATATAGTATGTGGGGAGTTTGGTCATAACCTACATGTGTTTAGAATCTCATGATAAGAAATTATTGATGATTACTGGTGAAATTATTTGAACTAATGAGGGGAACCAAACTAAAACTCTTGACTTTAGAAAGGGAACATAGGATAACGTCCACTGCCTCATGAGAAAATTCTTCGTGATAATATCTCTTGTAGGTATATTAATATCCTTAAGTACCTATAGGAATAGTGAGGATTGAAGACACTCTTAGTGAGTGCCCTTAATATCATAACATTACGTATTTTTTAAAAATGTTAATTTATTCGATTATTTCAAAAGGGCAAGGCCCAAGTCCACTTACAACTCCACATGAAATTCAACACAAAATAAAACTACGACATAGCTAAAAACTGAAGGAATCTAGCTACATGCAATAAAATAGAGTATACAACTCTATTAACTGTCAGACGAATACCTTCAATTAGCGCTTCACAACGTACCTTCCAGATGAAGAACACGCATCCATATAGCGCTAGCGAACGCCGCGCTTTCTCTCGCACATGGACTCGACGATCCTTGTGAAGCCACTTGATACCTGCCATTACCGTAGTCACCATCCTGTTCCACTCAACATCAGTTCTCACACGATCCCATACCTTCTTTGCAAATGGACATTGAAAGAAGAGATGATCTCTAGATTCCAGTCTGCCTACACACAAAACACACTCCAACGGCTCTTCTACCCTTCTCCATCTATCCATAGTGTTCAACCGATTCCTCACGGCCAGCCACATACGGAAAGAATGTTTCCTCATAACCCACGTACACCATAATTTCTTATAGACATACCTCACCTGGCCAACATTAGCAACTCTGGAGTAGAGTCTGCCAATCAACAAACGACCCCTTTTTGAGCAATCGGTGAGGTTGGCAAATAGATATCCTTCTAGCCGAGCACGTAAACTATCTCTAGCCTATAGAATTTCTTTCCATACGATAGAGGGACTTAGAACTGCCTCTATGTCCCAGCACGACTCTTGGGTAAGATAGACTGAACTAATCCACTTGACCCATAGAGATCTATTCTCAGAGTGTACATCCCACAATGCTCCACATAAGGCTACATCATTAAGAAGCTCCACACTTCTCAACCCGAGGCTGCCCTGCTCTTTGGGTAGAATGATTTCACTCCATCGAATAGCGCCTCGAGCAGAGCCCCATAGGAAGATCCTGATCATCCTCTCCACCATGTCAATCATACTCTTGGGAAGTTTTACCATAGAAGCCCAAAAATTCATCGTCCATATACAACAGAACGAATGAGTTCAAGTTGACCAGCATACGAGATAGGCCGACTGGACCAACCTTGAATCAGGTCTACCACTTTAGTAATAAGTGGCTCAAACGCCGACTCCCTCAATTTCTAGCCTTGCAGTGGAACGCCCAAATATCGAATAGGAAAGATACCTTCTTGAAAAGGTAACACCTCCATGATCCTCTGTTCTTCATCTGGCGGAACCCCTGCCATAAATAAATTGGATTTCGCCTCACTTACTTCTAGTCTATAAACTCCTGCAAAAGTTCTCAGTGCTGTGGCAACCACCTCGGCGGAAGAACGGTCACCATAAGCAAAGAGAATCAGATCATCCGCCTTGCATACTTCTTAGATTGCTCTACATTCATCCATCATCCATTTCATTTGTATCTTTAACTTTTTTTTAATTGTTTTCTTAGTTAGTTAGTAGTGTAATTTTCACTCCAACCTATATTAATTAGTCCTTTTAGAGTAAAACATCTTTCGAATACGGATACATATACTTTCTTTCCAGGGTTCGATATATACATTTTTTAACTTGATCACGACGTTCTACACAATGATAGAGTTCGCTTGCTCTAATCAATTTTGATGACAATTGCGATCATGTTCAGTATAACTTTTGAAAAGCGTGGAATTTGGGGCACAGTGTCTCCAGGATAAGTTTTAGTCCCCTTTAAAAGTCTACATTTATTTTTCATCTATTATTTATATTTTTTATATACAAAAAACTGATTTGAGCATCGATCAGAGGATTTATGTCGGAACGAAGTACTTTTGCAGGTTATCTTCGCAGTTCAGCGAGAAGTCTTAAAGAACCACTTGTGGAGCAGATGACAGAATTCAAATTAAATTTATATTCTTCTCGTCTTTAACATTATTATTGTATTTACTTATTTATTAATTGATGTAGCTTTATCAATATTCAAAGATATGGTTTATCTTTTCAATAATATTTTTTTAAATTTAATTATCATGATATTTTATAGTATCAAATTAAATATATTTTCATAGTAAATATATTATGAAATACGAAGTGGAACAACATTGTGGAAATGAGATTCTGATTGGGTATTCATGAATATGTTTTATTAATCTTTTAAATATCTAATAATATTTCGTCCATCTCAGAGCAATAAATTACTCCGTCCCATTTCAATCTTTACATTTTTTTTTTTAATTTGGATGTCTAATTCCAATTTTTACATTTCTTTTTTGATTGATGTGACCCACACAAAACAATAAATATATTTCAATGGGATCAACACACAACACTAATACAAGTATCCACTTTATATTTAAGTACTCACTCCATTTCACAGAAGTTGTGACATTTTCCTTTTATGTTATCCCACAGAAGTTGTTACATTTCCTTTTTAAGCATATTAGACCCACACAAAAATATTAATATATGCACATAGAGTCCACATACACTCCACACACATCACTAATACACATACCCACTATACATTAAAATATTATATTCTCAAACCTCTATCTATTAAAATATTATATTCCTTAATTTATGTGCCCAAAAAAAATATTACAACTTTAGTGGGACGGAGGGAGTAAATCTTTTCATATACTATATACTAAAATACTATATTCCATAATCTCCAAGCAAGAAAGAAAAGTCAACATTGAAACGGGACGAATGGAGTATGCGTTTTATCATTTTTCTCCATCCCAAAAGAAAGTACATATATATACTTTCATTTTTTAGATAAGACTCACACAAAATAATTAATATATTTATATGAGGCTCACTCACAATACTAATACAATTACCCAATAATATATTGGACGACATTATTGCCGTTCAAACCTTTACCTATGATCCCTTGCAAACACAAGTTAAACAGTGAGCCCTCTCTATAAGCCACTTGAGGCACATCCTGCGATTTACCTCCTCCACTAATCCCCAGGGCAGGGGCGGTGGGAGTCCCTAATGGTGGGTATACCATAAACCTTTACCTATGACACCCGATCATTTAAAAAATATAATGTGAGAAATACTATTATACCCTTACAACTAGAAAAGAAAAAAAGAAAGTTCAAATAATAAAATCATACATTTAAATAACTATTGTTTTACTAATAAACCACGATCATGTTTATTCTCTAAATCTTAAATAGACGTCTCACGAAGGTAAATGACATAATAAACAAGTAATCCCTCCGTCCCACCACAAAAATTACATTTTATTAATTAGGTGTTCCATTACAAGAGTTATATTTTCTTTTTTAGTAGATGAGACCCACATAAACTAATCACGTTATTTTCATGGGATCCACGCATAACACTAATACAACTACTCACTATACATTAAATTATTATATCTCTCAACTCATTACACATTAAAATACTATATTTCTTAATTATAATTCAAACAGTAAATATAACTCTTTTCATGGGACAGGGAGTATAAAATAAAACAGACGGTTTAATTTCTACAAGATGAAATCACCCACTCTAGTAAGTAGTACCCCACTTCTTTCTGTAATAAAGCCATGGAACTTATTCGGATCAAATATTAATAGAATGTCTTACATGTTCTTTTTAGTTAGCTCTTCACCCTAAACCGAATTTTTCATTAAACTCCATGAAATTGGATCAGATAATAAAGAACATTAATAATGGAAACAAAGGGTATTTTTGTCAACATAACTCCTTTCTACGTCTCATCGATGTACTGAACAATCATCAACCAGCAAGTAGGTTTTCATTTTACAGATCAAATGTGAGATTTTCTTGTCATTGAATCTCCAATTCAAACAAATGGGGTTTGGGTGTTTGATTCTTTTCTCTTATTTTGGGTATGGATATAACAATATTTTATTTCACATTATACTTTTAAAGTAGTCGGTTGTGTTAAGTAAATATTTAAGTGAGAATAACTTCACCCAACCCTAAAATATTATTCTCTACGTGAAAAAAAAATCTTGGTAAGGGGTGACGGGGATGATAATAGAAATAAAAGGGTACTAATTTTCATTTCCCGTTCTTGACACGAGGTAATGAGAATTCAAAATCTTGAATCATTCATATTGATTTAATGAGTATCTCAACCAATTTATCTTCATTAATTACCATTATCTCACTAATAATGATTCTCATTATCATTATTATTTTGAAATTTGTACCAATCACTCTTAATACTTTTTTTAATGGATGGGGGGAGTAATAATTTCGGCCTAAATTCACTTTTTGCTCCGTAACTAAGACAAAATTTGATTTCTATCCCAAAAAAATAAATGGTTCAATTTTGTCTTGAAACTCACGGATTTGTTCAATTATTGACCAATTTCGCCGAAACGTTAATTTCTCCGGAAAACCCCACGTGCAGCACATGTAATGCTTCAATTTGGGGATTTCCGACGAAATTGGCCTAAAATTGGACAAATTCGAGAGTTATGTGACAAAATTGAAACATTTATCTTTTTTAAGAAAGAAATCAAAAATTTGTTTTAATTATACGACAAAAGGTGATTTTAACTATATTGTGCACTTACAAGACTCATTATCTATTCTTTAAATGAAGCCAATAGATAAACAACTCGTATTTTAAATGAGTTAAGTAACAATAACAAAACTAGTGCATGCTAGATTTAACGTTGTTATGAGACTCATTCTCTCTTCTTTAAGAGAAACATTTGATAAAGAATTCGTTTTTCATATAAGTTAAATAAGAATAAGAAAAAATTAGTGTATTGCTAGATTTCACATTACAAGAATCATTCTTTCTTCTTTTAGAGAAACATTTGATACAGAACATATTTCCCATATGAGTTAGGTAAGAATAACTAAGAAATAGTGCTTGATCTCTTCTTTAATAGAAAAATATAAAGAACTCATTTTCCATATGAGTTACATAAGAATAACCAAGAAATAGTGCATGCTAGGTTTCACGTTACGAGAGTCATTCTCTCTTCTTTAATAGAAACATTAGAAAAAGAACATGTTTTCCATCGACTCCTGACTGCCCTGAAGAACGAGTAAAATTAAGAAAGTGATTCACCCTCAGTTACAATGGATATCCTATGTGACTCAAACTGGTCAGTTGGTCCCGATGATGATGACCAAGATCAACCAGGTTGGTAAAGTTTATCATATCTGAGAGAAGCGGCAGATGATTGTAAGGCTTGGCCAAATTGCAAAGTTTTAGCAAAAATATGGAGTTAAGGATGCAGAACCAGATGAGGAAAATAAATGAAATGATTGACGTGCGATTTTCATGGTAGAGATATCTGCTCTCTGTTTTGGCATTTTGCCACATTGATTTGGTGTTCGATATATTGAAGTCAGATTATAACTGAGTCATTCTCATTGTTCTTGATTTTCTAGCAATGATCAAGATAGTCTTTGGCACATCTTATAATTCTCATATTTGAAGTTAGAAAACTGTCTCTATGAACCCAGTTTGATAAAGATCTTGTTTTCTAGCCGTGTATAACTTTGTAGCCATCTGTGGCTTAGGATTCATCTCTTTAGATTGAGTTTATTGTCCAATTACTATTATGTAGTCTGTGGCACTCGCTACTGCATCTTTTTGCGTCTGTTTTCTGTACTTTTCTTTTGATTTTATTTTATTTTATAACCTAGTTTGATAAAGATATCGTTTTCCAAATGATTTAAGAATAAGCATAAAATAGAGAGTATGCTAGATTTTACCATTACAAGATTTATTATTTCTTCTTTAAATAAAGCTAATAGAAAAAATCGTATTTTAAATAAGTTATGTATAAATAAACAAGAAATAATTCTCTCTTCTTTAAGAGAAACATTGGATAAAGATTTTGTTTTCTATATGAGTTAATTTAAAATCACTTTTTGTTCGATAATTAAAACAAATTTCAATTTTTGTTCCAAAAAAATAAATGCTTTAATTTTGTCCATAAATCTTGAATTTGTTAAATTTTAGGTCAATTTCACTGGAAATCCCCAAATCGAAACCTCACGGGTGGCGCACATGGGACTTTTAGGCAAAATTTGCGTTTTCCAACGAAAATTGGTAAAAAATTGAACAAATTCGTGAGTTATGAGACAAAACTGAACAATTTATTTTTTTGGGATAGAAATCGAATTTTATATTAATTACGTGTCAAAAAGTGAATTTACCATCAAAATTATTTATAAAACTTGAGAAGAAATTGATTAGGCATTGTATATTCTGTTTCAACAAATTGGTTGAAGATGTCAAAAATTGAAGTAATATCTTTATCAATGGTTGGAATGTTCTAGCAATGTAACTCCGATTTCAAGATTGGAGCTTACTGCATGGGATCTTCAAATACTCATTTCCTGCCCAATTCAAAGAGACCTCGTCTTTCGAACCCCTAAATCCCTCGCCAACTTGATTAATCTTCTCAAGCTTTCACTCTCCCGCACTCTAGATTTCTTTCCGCCGCTTGCCGGCCGGCTAGCTACCGTTGAAAATGACGACAACAAGGTGAGTTTCTTCGTGGACTGCAGCAATGCAGGAGCTGAGTTCGTCCACGCCGTCGCGAGAGGTGTCTCCGTTCCCGACATCTTGGAACCAACGTGCGTACCCCAAGAATTGGTGTCTCCCTCTTCCGATTAAGTGGCAAATGAGATCACCTGTTTCACAATGGTGTTTCATCTCCTGTTCCATAAACTAAATGATTGACACGTGTCGTAATCAATGTCCAAAATTCAATACTTGCCCCAAGGGTTTAATGGTCATTTGTAGGATATAGTTTTTTTTAATTGTGAAACACCAATGAAACAACGAAAATGTAACAGAGAATTCAACTTGATTAAATGAAGGTCTCAATTTGGAAGGAATTTCTAGGCCGTTGCTGGGTGTGCATGTTAGGGTAAATATCAAAATTCGCCGATTTCAAATATAGTCCTTTTTATTTGTAATTATTAATTTTAGTCCTTTTTTATTCGATTTTATTCATTTTTGTCCATATTTAATCCTTTTATCAAATTTAATCTTTTTTTATTCCAAATTTTGAACTAAAATTGGACAAATTTTGACACAAAAGACTAAATTTGTAAAAAAAAAAAGTTGGACTAAATTTGATAAAATAACTAAAAAAATCAAAATTAAGAATTACAAATAAAAAAAGGCTTAAATTAGGCAAAGATTTGTGTGAAACAGATAGAATGTGTTAACTTTTATAAAGAAAAGTGATACTAAATTAATGAAAAGTGATAATGTTATTTCATGAACAATTTATAATATAAATAAAAAAGTGAAAAGATTTTATAGAGAAAGTGATAACTTTTTTAAAAAGTGTAATATAATCACACGTGAGACTTTCTCACGCAAGACCTACTCAAATTAGAATAGGTCAGGCTTAAAGGACGAATTTAGATATTTTCTCGTGCAGGATACAGAGCTGGTGGACGGCGTGTTCATCAGCTGCGCAGCCAACCACGGTATTGTTGATGAGACATTTTTCTGGCACTTGTTCAGCTCTTGGTCGGAGATATGTCGTGGTCTCCCTACAGTATCGACAACCCCAGTTTTCCAACGGTGGTTTCCATCGCCCCATCCGGGTTCCTCGAGATCAGCTGCAGAAGCTGGCAGTTCCACCTCCATCAGCATCTTTGGTGAGGAGGGTTTTCCAGTACAGCAAACAGGGGTTAGCGAAGCTGAAGGCCAAGGCCAATTCAGGAGCTGGCCACACCAACAAAATATCAACTCTTCAAGCACTCACAGCTCATCTATGGCGGAGCTACACGCGCAGCCGCCGCTGCCTCCCTGATCATCCAAAAAACAACCGTTCTCTTCTCCTTATACCCATCGGCGCAAGGGCAAGAATCCCTCTGCCGGATGGCTATTTTGGGAACGCGGCGCAAGGTGCTGCAGCCGTCATGGATGAGGAAGAGTTGTTGCAGGGAGGAATTGGAGACGCGGCGGTGAAGATCAACGAGTTGATTGGGGAGCAAACACGTGAAAGATTAGCCAAGGTGGTTGAAGATTGGATGAAAAATCCTTTTTATCATGAGGTCCGGAGTCATCTTTTTATCATCGCGGGTTCGCCTCGGAATGATGTGTATGGCGTCGATTTTGGATGGGGTAAGCCCATTGGTATCAGATGTGGAACGGCGGCGAATTTTGATGGGAATATGATCACGTTTCCGACCACTGCAACCGGTGGTATCGAAGTTCATGCTTGCTTGCTTCCTACGGTTTTGGGGGCAATAGAACAAGACGCAGAATTCATGGAAGCTTTCACTATTTAAATTTTGATCATCTCTTCTCTTCGAATTTACTATGTTATTCTTGTTTAATATTTTCAGTATCATTTTTTAATTTTAATATCATTTTAATTTCCTTGTGTGCATTAAGTAGTTGTCTAGCCTTTATTGATTAGTTGAGTCACTATGATTAACCTCTCCACCACTCTGTTGGGCTGGGATGCAGGGGCGTAGCTTTTATTGATTAGTTGAGTCACCATGATTAACCTCTCCACCACTCTGTTGGGCTGGGATGCAGAGGCATTGGAGTGGGATTCCACCTCTTGTACCTACTTTTTTCAATTTACTATATAATTAGTAATGTAGGAGATGTTATATCAAATAAATTGGTACGTGCCTGATTTCTGTTCCTCAAGTTTTCATCATTTGCATTTGATGCTTAATGTTATAATCCCTTGAATTTTGCTCGGATTCTCTGTGTCATTTGGTACATCATCTCCTGTACCACACTGTTAGACAGACGACACGTAGGAAAGAGAAACTATACCCTAAATCTTAAATCCTATGGGTAATGGTTGAATTTATTTCCCCCTCTTACGTCTCAATCACTTAACGTGTGACACAGAAGAAGATGATGCACGAAAATGGCGCAGGAGATCTAGTGTGGTTGAATTGGATCGTAGTTTGAATCATGTTCAGTACGAAAATTCGCGCTTTTTATAGGCCGTTTTCATATGATTATTGCATTATTTTAGTATTATTTGTGGAGTTTATTACCTATATTTATATTTTTATAACTTCACGGGTATTATTGAGATTTTGCATAATTTTAGTGTATTTTGGAATGAAATTAATGAAAGTTGAAAGGAAGAATTTTAGCAAGGTTGGAAAGAAATTCATGGAGCTTTCCTTTGGAGAGAGTAGGAGAAGCGTGATTAAGCAGCAAAGATAGTACTTCATGTAACAACTCCAGGAATTAATTTTCAATTAACAAATGGGCCATGGAAATTGATTCTAAATCAATTGATCCCACTACCACATATCTCTGCCACGTCACCATGAAATTAAGTTGGAAATTTTGTGGGCCATAGTTAATTACATTATGCATGCCACTGGAAAAGCCCATGCGTGAAGTCCATCTCGTCCGAAAGCCCTTTGCTTAACACGCATCCATCAGCTATTAATACTTTTCGCACTCCCAACTCCAGAGAAGAACCGATCATACGACAGAATGTCGTGAACACACGACAGATCACCACCTTCTGCCTTTCACCACTAGCCTTCACCCACCTTTCATCCATCCCATCATTCCATCAGTCCGGAAAAAGATTCGAGTGTAGTTTAGAGAGTCAATCCAATTCTATGGTGGGAAAAGTGAGAGACTGGCTGATACACTTCTCTAATCCTTAGACATGATAAGAGCCATGTTTTCATTTACAGTCTCCTCCACCACTTCCGTGCTCTAGCACCCTTCCTTATTGTAAGCAATTAAAATTTACGGTCCAATTAAATGACGATACGTGGATTTTCTGGATTAAATATCAATTATTAATTTATTTTGGAATTTATATAAATTAATTCCTATAAATAGATTAATAAATAATTGATAATTAATTTAAGCCCAACAAATTAAATTGGGCTTAAATTAAATAAGACCTGACCCAAGTCAAGCAAGTCCAAGTCAAATGAGGCCTGACTTAAGTCAAACAAGCCCATACAGATTAAATGTGGTCTGACCCAAGTCAAGCAAGCCAAGTCAAATGAGGTCTGACTGAAGTCAAACAAGCCCATACAAATTAAAACAGACCCAAATAATATAGGTCTGATTACAACCCAAACAAGTGGAGGCCCAAGCCCGCAGGATATGACCCAAATAGAGTGGACCAATCAGAATGCAAGGCATTTATGAGGGGGACTTCACCTCTCACCTATATAAAGGGGTCCTCCTCCCTTCATTTGACACACTGAAGCATCTGAAGACACAGATACTCTGAAGAGATTGAAACACGAACAACGCTCCTCAAGATCTTCAAGGCAAGAACGGCATACGACCCGGGATTAAGGTGCTAAGCCCCCCAGATCGAGTGTTTCTCATAGCAAGCACGTTGAGTTCTTTAGTGTTCTTCGAGTCAAGAACAGCATACGACTCGGGATAAAGGTGCTAAGCCCCCCAGATCGAGTGTTTTCACATAAAGCACGTTTAATCCAAACAAAGGCTCGACGTCTCTGGAGAAACGATACAAAGTCCCTAATTCGAGTTCGGACAAGCTTCAATTAAAGATCCGACTCAACACACAAAGTCAGCACAGTCAACACAGTCAGCGCGGTCAACACAACAAGTCAAAATCAAAGTCCAAATTGGTTCGAGAGAAGAATCAGAGGATAGATAGAGATTGTTTCTTAAAATTATCAAGTTTAATCCATTTGGATTATTATTGTAATACTTTTTGAATTTATTTTATTATAAATACAAAATTTATTGTTACAAATTTTGGCATGCCTAGTGGGACCATCTCTACCTCTCATCTCTTCTCTCTACAAGCTTGAAAATACAACATGACTCCTATTAAGATCACAGAGGGAAGGACTGCTGCTTCCAAGCTCTCCGATTCATTGAATGAATATGTTGCTGTTGTCACAAGGAGTATGTCAAAGAAAACTCAGTCGGAGGCCTCCTCTTGATCCAACTCTTCGATCGAGGTGGCTTCGAGAAAACAACCACCCATGAAGGAGGATAGTGATGAAGACTCTGCATGATAACACCCTCATTCATCTTCAAGCTCTTTATCTGACTGAAGTGCAGCTCTAGTAATGATGGCAGGTACTACAACTATTGAGGAACAACTAGCGAACATGATGAAAGCTATCGAATGGCTCACAAAACACATAGAAGCTCAAGACACAAAGATTTCCCAATTGATGGAAAAATGAGATATCGCAGAGACTAGCTGTGCAAATGGAAAAGGAGTTGTGGACAATAGTGAGGTGGAAGAGGTCACAAGGAGCCAGACTAAGGAAAATGAGCAAACTGAAAGAGGAGTGCAACTTTCAGCTGATGAAATGCTCCAAGTAGATCAACTCAAGGATATTATACTTGGAACAATAAAAGAAAGGTTTGAGGAGACTCCCAAGCCTACTGTCACTTATGTCAAGCCATACACAAAAAGAGTGAACAACTTAAAGATACCAGCTAGTTACCAGCCTCCCAAATTCCAACAATTTGATGGCAAGGGAAACCCAAGACAACACGTGGCACACTTCATTGAGACATGCAATGACGCTGGTACTTATGAAGACTATATGGTGAGGCAATTCGTTCGCTCTCTCAAAGGAAATGTCTTTGATTGGTATATCGACTTGCAACCTGAATCCATGACAGTTGGGCGCAAATGGAGCATGAATTTCTCAATCGTTTCTACAGCACGAGGAGAACCGTTAGCATGACTGAGCTAACTAATACTCGCCAATTGAAGGAAGAGTCTGTGATTGATTATCAATCGATGGAGAAATTTGAGTTTAAACTACAAGGACCGATTATCCGGAGAGTCTGCCAAAGACTTTTGAAGACTCAAAGGGATTCAGCCAAAGACTTTTGAAGAGTTGGCTACGAGAGCACATGACATGGAATTGAGCATGGCTGCCAGTGGAATCAAGCACTCACCAATGTCGTATTCTTACAAGTCCAAAGATAGACAAGAAGCTAAGAAAAGGGGCAAGCCTTATGCCAGAAACTCCAATAAAGAATCAATGGTCACAAACACTGCTACTGTCAAGGTTCGAAAGAATAGAGATGACAAGAAAGAGAAAGGGAAACAAGTTTCTCAAGAGTGGGGGCAAAGAAGGTTAACCCTGAAGGAGATGCAAGAAAAAGAGTATCCATTCCTGAACTCCGATGTTTCTGGCATATTCGATGATCTGATGAAAGACAAACTCATCGAACTCCCTGAGATGAAACGCCTAGAGGAAGCCAATCGAACCAATGACCCAAAATATTGCAAGTACCATAGATTGGTGGGCCATCCCATTCATGATTGCTTCATCTTCAATGAAAAGATCATGCAATTGGCCAAGGAGGGGAAAATTATGTTGGAAGATGAAGAAGCCACAAACTTCACTTTCGTAAAAGAAATTCATGATGAAAGCTCGTGTCACGTGGTGAGTGAGGAGGGCAGTGAAGATGAAGGTGACCTTTATAGATGAAGACATGTTGTTGGGTTCACAACCTCATAACCGACCTCTATTTGTAACTGGTTATACGCAAGGGCTGCAAGTAAAACATATACTTGTTGACGGAGGCTCAGCAGTGAACATCCTATCTTTAAGGATGTTGAAGAAGTTAGAAATACCAACAGATGAACTTAACCATAGCCGGTTGATGATCCAAGGGTTTAACCATGAAGGGCAAAGAACTCTCGGCACTATTGTCCTTGATTTGATGATCGATGAGATGAAATCAACAGTGCTCTTCCATGTTATCGATGCAAAAACTTCATAAAACATGCTTTTGGGGCACCCATGGCTGCATGAGAATTATGTGATCCTTTCTACATTACACCAGTGCTTCAAATATAGCGAATACAATAACGTGAAAAGGGTGTTCGGTGATGATAAGCCGTTTACTGAAGCTGAAGCTTACTTTGCAGATGATAAGTATTTCTTCAAGAATACAAAGGAAGTAAAATGCAAAGAAGCCCCAGTACAAAATGATAGGGGCAGTAAACAAGTAAAGGATGAAGGTAGCACATCATCCACCGCTCTCAAGAAGAACAAAGAGAAGGTTGAGGCCTTGGAAGAGTTGATGTTGCCCTTAACAAAAATTGATGAAGGTAAGACTCCTTCTCCTCCACTCAAAGGATTCGTACGTCCTGTTGAAGGAGCAAAGACCGAACATGGTAAAGTATTTGAAGTAGAAAGAGACAAGTCATATGGCTCACAAGCTTTCAAACTCCTCAAGATGGCCGGTTATGAACTGAAGGAGAAACCGATGACAAGTAAGTTGCCTCAAAAGAATATCAACCCATCTGAACATGGGATCAATGCTACTCAGAAAGTGTTGAAAAATAGTGGCCACATTGTCAAAAATGCTAAGCTAGGTTTGGGATATGTCCCTCAAAAGCCAGTCCGCATAGCAATCAGAAGAGCAAATGCAAATTATATCACAGAGGGAGAAGCTTCGTCCACAGAAGACATGTTTGATGAAGGAGGAAGGAAAATCAAGAAAATCTCTATCTTCGAAAGGCTTGGAAGTATTTTCGAAAGGCTCGGACCGTGTGAAAAGAACAAGTGTGGGAAGAAAAGTAATTTCAAGTCTCCTAGCTTCCCAAAACCCCGAAGTCGAAACCCGTCTCGCATGAAGAGGCGAAATATCTTGACAGTCTCATGTGAAAGAGTGTTGAAGGCTAAGATGCAGACAATTGTCTTTACTAAAGAAGACAATGATGATGATAAAGAAAGTGTAGCTTCCACCAACCATATCACTTCTCTTGAGGATTCTCAAGTGGAGGAAGTGGATGCCGAGGATGCCCCTCCAAAATTTGAGGAGCGTGTGAAAGCCACTGTTGATGAGTTGAAAGAAATCAACTTAGGTGACGAAAGCGACCCACGTCCTACCTACGTAAGTGCCCTGCTAAGTGTTGAGGAAGAAGAACAATATATCAGCCTTTTGCGGGAATTCAGAGATGTCTTCGCATGGTCGCACAAAGAAATGCCATGCTTGGATCCAAAAATTGCAGTGCATCACTTGTCCATTAAAAAGGGAACTCGACCAATTAAGCAAATGCAGCATCGATTTCGACCAGAGTTCATTCCATTAATTGAGGATGAAGTTAATAAGCTTCTTGAAGCAGGCAAGATCAGAGAAGTCAAGTATCCTACATGGATTTCTAACATCGTGTCAGTGACAAAGAAAAATGGGCAAATCAGAGTATGTGTTGATTTCTGGGATTTGAACATGGCGTGTCCGAAAGATGACTTTCCACTGCCAATTGCTGAGCTCATGATAGATGCAACAACTGAGCATGAGGTCCTTTTATTTATGGATGGGTCATCTGGCTATAACTAAATTGGTCTGGCTCCTGAGGATCAAGAGAAGACAGCCTTTCGTACTCCGAAAGGAATATATTGCTACAATGTCATGCCATTTGGCTTGAAGAATGCTGGTGCCACTTATCGGCGAGCTATGCAAAAAATATTTGATGACATGCTTCATAAGATCGTTGAATGCTACGTTGATGATATTGTGGTGAAAACAAAGAAAAAGAAAGATCATCTCCATGATCTAAGGCGAGTGTTTGAACATTTAAGGGAGCATCAACTCAAAATGAATCCACTCAAGTGTGCATTTGGAGTTACATCCAGAAAATTTCTTAGATTTATTATTCGCTGTCGAGGAATCAAGATTGAGAAAGCAAAGATTGATGCAATCATGAAGATGCATGTGCCTCGGAACATACATGAACTCAAAAGTCTGCAAGGAAAGTTGGCATACTTGAGAAGATTTATATCAAACTTGGCTGGTCGATGCCAACCATTTAGTCATCTCATGAAGAAAGGCAGCGTATTCGAATGGGATGAAGCTTGAAATAATGCTTTCAATAGCATTAAAGAGTACTTGATGAAAGCACCAGTGTTGTGTGCACCAATACCCGGACGTCCACTAATTCTCTACCTAGCTGCTCAAGAGCGTTCTGTTGGAGCTTTAATTGCACAAGAGAATGATGATGGCAAAGAAACTACCCTCTACTATCTAAGTAGAACCATGACTCCAAACGAGTTGAAATATTCACCTATTAAGAAAATCTGCTTAGCTCTTATATTCGTGATTTAGAAGTTGAAACATTACTTCCAAGCTCATACAGTTCAACTAGTCTCGAAAGCCAACCCACTAAAGTTTGTCATGTCAAAGCCAGTACTCTCTGATTGGCTTGCCAGGTGGTATCTCCAACTCCAACAGTTTGAGATTGTATACGTCCCTCAGAAGGTCGTAAAGGGACAAGTGTTGGCAGATTTTCTAGCAGATCATCCAATGCCTGCTGAATGGGAAATATCTGATAAACTCCCTGATGAAGATGCTTTCGCCGCGGAGGTAGCTTCTCCTTAGAAAATGTACTTTGACGGAGCATCTCATAGAGAAGGAGCCGGTGCTGGAGTCATTTTTGTAACATCCAGTGGTGAAGTTTTACCATTCTCATTCTCCTTAATGTAAAATTGCTATAACAATGTGGCTGAGTACCAACCACTCATACTTGGTTTAGAAATGGTCGTCGATATAAAGCAACTACACCTTAGGGTGTATGTTGATTCGTTACTCATGATAAACCAACTATTTAGAGTGTATGAAATGAGGAAGCCTGAGTTGTTCCCATACCACAAGTATGCTCAAAAGCTCATGGGTTGGCTTGGTGATGTTGATATCGAACATCTGCTTAGAAGTGAGAATATGAAAGCTGACGTCCTTGCTAAGCTAGCATCAACTATAGCTATGCCAGAGGCACAAATTCAAATCCCTATGTGTAAAAGTTGGGTTGTACCACCAATCTTCGAGGATGATGATTATGAAGAATTTGAAAATCATGTGGTGGAAGTCTTCGAAATTGAAGAAGAAGATTAGCACCAACCACTCTTGGATTATATGAAGTATGAAAAGTTACCCAGTGATCTACGTCGAAGGATTGATATTCGGTGTCGTGCACCTCGTTTCATCTATTTCAAATGGACACTTTGTAGAAGATCTTTTGATGGAGTTTTCTTGAGATGTCTGAGTAAAGAAGAAGCTACTCAAGCAATGGAAGAAGCTAATACTGGAATTTGCGGTGCCCATCAGTCTGGGCCAAAGTTGTAGTTCAGAATCAGAAGAATGGGTTACTATTGGACCATAATGATGAAAGATTGCATGGAGTATGCACAAAAATGTCAAGCCTACCAGTTCTATGGTAATTTGATCCATCAACCTCCGGAGCCTCTGCACCCAACAGTCGCTTCATGGCCTTTTGATGCATGGAGATTAGATGTTGTGGGGCGTCTCACAAAGTCTTCTGGTGGACATCTCTACATTCTTACTGTCACCGATTATTTTTCCAAGTGGGCCGAAGCTGTGCCTCTGAGAGAAGTAAAGAAAAAAATGTTGCTGATTTCATTTGAATCAACATCATTTATAGGTATGGTGTTCCTCGCTACATCATCACAAATAATGGGAAGCCATTCAACAACAGTTGGATCGATAAGTTGTGTGAGAAGTTTGACTTCAAACAAAGGAAGTCGTCAATGTACAACGCAACCGCCAATAGTCTGGCCGAAGCATTCATCAAAACCTTATGCAGTTTGTTAAAGAAAGTTGTATCCAAGTCGAAACGGGATTGGCATGAAAGAATAAACGAAGCTTTATGGGCGTACCACACCACCTATAGAACACCCACTCAGGCTACTCCGCATTCTTTGGTTTATGGTATTGAAGCTGTGGTACCTCTCGAAAAGCAGATCCCATCTTTAAGGATGACCATATAAGAAGGCTTAACTGAAGAGGAAAATGCAAAGTTGCGCCTTCAAGAGTTAGAGGCATTAGATGAGAAGAGATTAGAGGCACAACAAAGACTCGAGTGCTATCAATCTCGCCTATCCAGAACGTTCAACAAAAGAGTGAGGATACGTTCTTTTCAAGTTGGTGACTTGGTGCTTGCAGTGAGAAGGCCCATTGTGGTCACACATCGTGTTGGGAATAAGTTTCTCTAAAAATGGGATGGCCCCCATATTGTAAAAGAAGTATACACAAATGGCGCCTACAAGCTGATATCAGATGATGGCGTGAATATTGGCCCCATAAATGGAAAATTCTTGAAACGCTACACCCCGCTCCTTGACGTACGAGCCTAAACTGCATGTTACTCCTGGTCCGCACGAGTATAAACTGTGTACGAAAAACTCCTGATCTACACGAGTATAATATCATTACAGTTCAGAACAAAAAAAGGACATTGATATGAAGTGGCTGAATACAAACTAATGAAAAATATTCATAATGGATAACTACTCTCGAGCAGCTTCCAAAGCTTATGTAACACACTCTTTAATTCATCAGCAATGGAATCTTCTAGGAGGGGTGTTTTCTGCAGTACATCAATTTCTCTGGCAGCAGTTTGGGCCTCGAGCTTTGCACTTTGAATAGACTCGCGAAGACGTTCAACTGTTTGAGACATTGTGTCATTCTCCTTCAACAGGAGCTCGATTTTCTCTGTAATCTTCTTCAGCCTAGTTTTAGATTCTTGCAACTGTTTGCTCTCTGTAGTTTCTTTGCCCTTGTAGTCTTGAGCCCGCTTCTTTGCGCCAGTCAAACGCTTCTTGAATTCTCTTCAGGACATCTCATCAGCAAGTTTTATCTTCACGGCATCATACGCATCAACTTTAGAAAATAAGAAATTAAATGATGCTTCTAAAGTAGATTCGTCAATCTCTGGAGCACACTTAGAGTTATTCACCATTTTAAATCTCTCATATCTCATAGAAGATAAGGAGTTGACAGGAGTCCTCTTCAGTTTATCTTGAAAGCATTTGTACACTTCCATGTTAACTAGTTTCCTAACTTCCATGATCTCGGCATCAAAGTTAAATGTTGTAATTTCTGGAGCTTCAGTCGTAGTAACTAGAGGATGAGATTCAGGTACGATGGGAGAGGCCTGATCCAGGAAGCCATCATCAGCTAAGTCTTCAGGGCCTGCAACAGAAGCTGATCCTTCCTCAAATTCATCATAATCAGAACCCAATACAGCATGCAGATGCTATAAAAAAAAGATGTTAGAAAATAATTGCAGGCATGGAAGTATGTAACTCATAATTAAAGGGTGATTGAAACCTCGGCTTGAGTTGTCAGGATAGGCACCGGAGATTTGGCTCTCTTAGTCCTTTTCCAGTTTCGGTGTATGTTGCTGTCATTTGAATGAGAGAGATCACTCTTTCTCTTTTCTACTCCACTAGACGTCCCTACAATCATGTTTCGAGGAAGTGGACCTTCTAACGATACAACTGCCTCATTAGCTTCAACATTATTAGAAGTGCCAATAATGTAAACTTCTTCTACGATATGGCTTGGAATAATTTTGATTAGATCTGCCACATGGTCTTTAAAATAGGTGCTATGAATCTGAGAGAACCATTGATTGTATTCTGGAAAGCAGAAGTCTTTGAAATCTGAAGGGGCGCATGGAAAAGTCACTGTAGAACGAGAATTACGTAAGATACATTGTTTTCAATATTGGAACCCTTGTTCTAAAGTAGTTTCTCGAAGGTCCGTTTTCAGTCTCCCTGGAGTATCTGCTTGATATAAGCCAAACTGGCGACTAAATCGATGTGGGCTGTATGGTTCAATGATAAAACCTCCATTCTGCCGCAGGGTGAGATAATGCGTACGAATAGCAATGAAGAAACTCTAGTCGCGCCAAAGTGCTTGCTCAGTGTCAACATACTTCACTGGGTCCTTTCTTCGGCGAACGTTGCAAAATAAGAAAGCATCATTTCCGTTTTAAAGCTTCTTGCGAGCATTAGCTGGAGTAAAATACTTGGCTCCATTCTCGCCCGAATACGTCACCATTAACGGAACTTTCAATTCATGAGGATTCAGATGATGAGTATTGAAATAGTGAGCCAACCATTAAACAAAATGCACGGGAAATGTTGACTTCACTTCAGAGAGTCTAAGCTCGTTTGAAATCTTATTCAAACCGCTATAGATGCTTGTCAAAACTGGACTGATAAGTCCAACTAATTTTCCTGCGGCCATCAAACTCGCCACCTTAAAGGTACCAGGACGTATCAAATCTACTTCATCGGTAGGGAGTACGAAGGAGCAGAGCCAGCAGGCAAGATGAGCAGCCAGATACGTCTCGTCTTGCGGCGGTCTTTCGTGTGATCGCCAATGGTCCCCTTGGGATTGTGTGTCCTCTTGCGGCGGTCTTTCTTCCTCTTCTCTACATGTGCAGGGGATTTCTTGTATGTTATAGGTCGACAAAACCAAAAGTCTACCCATTGGGTAAGTGAAACAAAACCCTTATCGTCAAGACTACGAAGTTTATGGTAAGCGTGCAGAAAATGGCGGCAACTAGATGGAATGCGTAAGCCAGTGCCGTCATGCTCATTGAAGAGTTCGGGCTTGTCAGGCACAACTTCTTCATATAAGTGACCAGCAAGCGGAAATCCCATCCAGTTATACAAATCCCATAGAGAAATCGACATTTCTCCAAAAGAAGTGAGTAAGGTATTGGTAATGGGGCATCACGCTTCACAAAAGACTTTGATGAGTTCACGACTACAGTCATACGTGAATAAAGATGCGAAAATAGGGTCATAAATCCATTTTTTCTCAAGATCAGAGCGATATCTGCTGAGGACAATTTTAGTCCACTCCCAATATCCAGGAGTGTAATTGAATTCCCCGAGAAAGTTTACTGACTTGCCCTACGCCGCATCACCGTTGATTATTTGGCGCCCTAATGTGGGCAAAGGGTTAATGTTTCTTTCTTTAACATGGTTGGTCGCCCTCAAAGTTGCAAATTTGGTTTCACCTAATTCCAGGTCTTTAGTCCAAGTCTCTAGACCAAATTCACTACTCTCATGTTTCTCGATAAGTGCACCCATCAGAGGTCTCTCAATCGGAAGATAAGTTGCTCCATCTGATGGTGAGTTCTTACTATCAAGAATCACCAATTGACGCTTATTGGAGTCTATGACCATACTATCGAAGTAAACCGTCTTGAAGTTGAATTACAAGTTATATGGGGAAAAGTATCAGCAAAAGGAGTTCAAATTAATTTATATTTTTTTGGATTTAATTAATTAAAAGCCCAAAATAAATTCATGGGTCAGTTAATTATTAAATTCGAAATTATAAATTAAACATATGATGGGAAGGGCCTAAATATTAAAAGAAGCAATTAAATTAATTCATATTTGAGCTTGATAAACTAAGCCCAAATTACATGAATTAAATTTAAGAGGTGCGGCCCAAATTGTTGGTACAAGCTTGAATGCATGAAGCTCAAAAATAATGAGAATTAATTCCAAAGCAAATTGGCATGAACATAATCCCACACGACCTATTTGCTAAGTAATTGGATCAAAATTGGCATGAACATAAGCCCACACGGCTTATTTGCTAAGCAGTTGACCCACTTCCGAAGTCAAAGTTGGCATGAACATAAGCCCACACGGCTTATTTGCTAAATAATAGGATCGAAACTAGCATGAACATAAGCCCACGTGACTTATTTACTGAACAAATAGTCCAATATAGATAAAGGGGCCCAAATTACAGTGGTAGGTCTCAAGCCCAAAATTGACACAAGCTAATTCCGAAGCCCAGCAATCATGTTGAATTATTGAGCCCATTTGGGCTGGTCAAAATTGGAGAGTTAATTCTCCCAAATTGACGAAAGCTCCTCTTCCAGAAGCAGAAGGCTCGATCATCGACGACCACCACTTCACCGGTCCAATCTCCCGCCGGGAACAGCTCGACCATCGACCGCCAGCCGCTGGTCCCTTGATCGCCGCGCCGTGGCACGCGCTGCTGCCATCGGAAAATCGCGACCACATGGCCATCTTCCCACCAGAGAGCACATCATCAACACGCTGCCTACTGTCGGAGACACGAGCATGAAGGCCACGCACGTCGCCACCAGATCCGCCGCTCAACCAGCCGAAACCGAGAACCGCCGTCGGAAAATCGTGAAGCCACCGCACACCGCTCGTCGACCACACCACCACGGATCGTCGCTGCCGCCGCCGCCGCCCGATCCTGCCTCAGTCGTCGCCGCCGCCACTGGGATCGTGAAGCCGTGATGTCATGTCGAAGCCACCCACTCGTCCAACCCCATGCTTTTGTTTTAGTCATCGACTAATCACCAGCCCGTTGTTCAACCACCATCTCAAGGCCACCAGGCAGCGACACCAAAACCCTTTCGCCGGAAACACAACAGCAGCCGTCGGTCCTTTGACCGCCTCGCCGTTGCGTGTACTGCGCTGCCGGAAATTTCACCGTCACTCCAGCCACTTCGAAGCACCACTAGCGACCTCCAACAACGATCAACTCATGGCTTCCAGCCCTAGCCGCTGCAAACGGTGTTGCCCATTTTAAGTGCCATCAGCCGCGCATAAATTGCAAGTGCTACGCCGAAGATTTGCGAACCCACTCCCAGTTCGCCTTAAGCGATGCCAGATCTGGTTTGTCGAGTCAATACACGCGACCCTCGCCTCTGTTTGAGCCACCGCAATTGATGCCCAGAATTATGAAAACACCAAGAACCCTGCCATTGAAGAAGAAGAATCACTCTTCGAGAAAAATAAGGAAAAGAAAAGAAATTAGAACTGTAATTTTATTATATTCTGTTGATGAAGAAATCAAATGCACCGGATCCTTCTTATATAGTGAAGAGGCTGTAGCAAATTATGGAAAATTTGCATGATTGAAATCTCTCAAGATTTCAAGAGATTTCTTTTATTTTTAGTAAAGATTTGCAAATAATCAAATATGTTCTCTAATTCCTGTCTCCCATAATCTTGAAATTAAGCAGAGAAAGAAGTTGATTTGGGCCACTAGAGAAATAAATAATTTGGGCTGGGCAAAAAAAAAAAGGAACTTTTGCGATTCCTTCACATCAAGACATGACGTCCGTAAATAAATCGCAAGGGGACATTTGTAAGCAATTAAAATTTATGGACCAATTAAATGACAATACTTGGATTTTCTGGATTAAATATCAATTATTAATTTATTTTGGAATTTAGATAAATTAATTCCTAAAAATAGATTAATAAATAATTGATAATAAGTCCAACAAATTAAATAGGGCTTAAATTAAATGAGGCCTGACCCAAGTCAAGCAAGTCCAAGACAAATGAGGCATGACTTAAGTCAAACAAGCTCATACAGATTAAATGAGGCCTGACCCAAGTCAAGCAAGCCCAAGTCAAATGAGGCCTGATTGAAGTCAAACAAGCCCATACAAATTAAATTAGGCCCAAATAAAATAGGCCTGATTACAGCCCAAACAAGTGGAGGCCCAAGCCCGCAGGATATGACCTAAATAGAGTGGACCAATCTGAATGCAAGACATTTATGAGGGGGTCTTCACCTCTCACCTATATAAAGGGGTTCTCCTCCCTTCATTTGACACAATGAAGCATCTGAAGACCCAGACAATCTAAAGAAATTGAAACACGAGCAACGCTCCTCAAGATCTTCAAGGCAAGGACGACATACGACCCGGGATTAAGGTACTATGCCCCCAGATCGAGTGTTTTTCATAGCAAGCACGTTGAGTTCTTTAGTGTTCTTCGAGTCAAGAACAACATACGACCCGGGATAAAGGTGCTAAGCCCCCCAGATCGAGTGTTTTCACATCAAGCACGTTTAATCCAAACAAAGGCTCGACGCTTCAGGAGAAACATTACAAAGTCCCTAATTCAAGTTCGGACAAGCTTCAATTGAAGATCCGACTCAACACACAAAGTCAGCGCAGTCAACACAGTCAGCGCGGTCAACACAACAAGTCAAAGTCAAAGTCCAAATTGGTTCGAGAGAAGAATCAGAGGATAGATAGAGATTGTTTCTTAAAATTATCAAGTTTAATCCATCTAGATTATTATTGTAATTCTTTTTGTATTTATTTTATTATAAATGCAAAATTTGTTGTTTCAATTCTCCCTTTTGGACATCAATTAATGCTCCACAGTAGCTATGAAAGGTCTTCCTAGGATAAAAGGTACATTATTGTCGTCCTCCATGCCGAGCACCAAGAAGTCCACTGGAAAGATGAACTTATCGACCTTTACCAATACATCCTCTATTACCCCCTTTGGATATGTTTGAGATCGATCAGCCAACTGAAGCGCTATCGATGTCGGCTTCAACTCTCCTAAACCTAACTTTTTGAACATGGTGTATGGCATCAGGTTGATGTTGGCTCCAAGATCGCATAAGGCCCTCTTCTCAGGCCCTCTCCCTATTTCACCCGGAATTGTAAAACAGCCAGGATCCTTAAGCTTTTCAGGTATCTTTCTCTGAATGATTGAACTGCAATTTTCAGTGAGATTCATTGTCTCTACCACAGTCAAGCTCCTCTTTTTGGATATAATGTCCTTGATGAATCTGGCATATTAAGGCATCTACTCAAGTGCCTCTGCGAAGGGAATATTTATCTGAATCTTCTTGAAAATTTCCAAGAATCTCTTGAACTTCTCATCAAGCCCTTTCTTAAAGTGACGTTGAGGGAATGGAAGGGGTGTTTTTGTTTTTAGGATCCCCCAACTATCTCTCTCTAGTTCCTCAACCTTCTGCTTTTCTTCCCTCAACCTCTTAGCCATTTGCCACTTTTTCTCAGGAATTTCCTTCTCAACTTGAATGTGAGACTAATCTGGAGTTTCTGGAATAACTGCCTCACTATTTGACTCCAACTCAACTTGAGTTGGGTCACTATCAAGCTGAATTGGTTCATTGTTGCCCACTGTATCCTCTGTTTTGTCCATTGGCATCTCTGGTCCCTCATACTGCTTCCCAGACCTCAATGTGATGGCTTTGCACTCTTTTGGGTTGATTTCCGTTATAGATGGAAATTTACCCTTTTGCTGCTGCGAACCCAATGTAGAAGCCATCTGACCAATTGAGTGCTCCAACCCTTGAAACTGCTTGGACATTGAGGAGTTCATCCCCGCAATCACTCCTTCCAACTTGGTGATTCTTGATTCATGAGCGTTATGGGTTGCTTCATTATTCACAATGTATTGCTTGACCAAATCTTTAAAATCCGATTTTTCTTCCTCAGTCTTTGCTCCATGATCAAAGTTGGCTGGAAACTGAACTGCATTATTCTGATTTGAATATGAGAAATTCTCATGCTTTCTTTGTCCTTGCTAATTTCCACCTCCACTTTGATTGTTCTGATTGCCACCTTGATTCTGATAGTTACCCCTTTAGAAATTCCTATTGTTGAAATTTCCTTGGTTGTTCCTATTCCTTTGCCAATTTCCACCTTGGTTAATAGGCGGCCCTCTGTATCCTTGTGTGCTTTGACCCATGGCCCAATTAACATCCTCAACTTCTTGCAAGTTCATCACTATGCCATCACTGTCACTTCCTTGACTGCTTCCCCTACTGTAAAGATTGCTCAAGTGCTAATTCATTTCTTCCAACTGAGTAGCAACTTTATCAAACTTATCTGCTTCAGCCACTTTCTCCTCTACTCGTGCAATCTTTCCAAGCACATAGCTTCCATGAATTCTATCTAAGGGCCAGTCTCTTGAGTTCATGGATATGTCATCAAAGAGCTTCTCAACATCTCTAAAGCTCTTCCCAAAGATGGTTCCACCAGCAGACGCATCTACTAAGACTCTCAAATCATTGTCAGACCATTGTAGAACACACTGATAATCTGAGACTTTTTGAGGCCATGTTGTGGGCATCTCCTTAAAGCTTCTCTGAACCTCTCCCACGCGTCATTGAACATCTCATCTCTTCGCTGCTTGAACTGGTTTATCTCTTGTTTCAGAGCCATCACTTTTGATGGTAGCATGAAGCGTTCCACAAAAAGTTGTTGAAGTTCAGTCCAATTGTTGCAGCTCCCTTGCTCCAGTGTATCGTACCAATCTCTTGCCTTATCAGCCAAGGAAAATTGAAACAGCCTCATCTTCCAAGTATCATCATTGACATCTGCCATCTTCACTGTGTTGACATAGCTGTTGTAATGCTTCAAGTACCCATACGGCTCATCAAACACACCTCCCGCGAAGGGATTCCTTTCCACCATAGAGATCAGGGCTGGTTTAATGTCATTTGTTTCATTGACACCTCCAACTACGCCTCTCCCTCCCATATTAGTGGATTTGAAAGTCTCGCGGAGTATTATGTCATCCTCATCTGGCTGTCTAGCCCCTACCATGATCACTGTTTCAAATTCCTCTTCAACTTCTGGCAAGTTGAGGTTCTCAGTTTCCTCTTCGACTTCTGGTAAGTCGACGCTCTCAGTTTCTCCTTCCACTTCTAACACTGTAGACTACTCTGCCACTTTCGTCTTATCTTTCCTTTTCAGAGCTTTTTGCAGTATTAGGTGTTGTGTTAGCAACTCTTCTTTCTCCCCTTCTTCTACTTGCTGATGCTTCGATTTCCGGATCAAATTTAAAGAGTGGAAGTCCCTTCTTAGATCTTGTGTGCATACACTTGTGAAGAAGAATATAAGTTTAGGAAAAAAAATTACTAACACAAGTAGTCTTAAAAAATCTAGCAATTAAAGGAAAATTAAACAATTATGCCGTCCCCCGGCAACGGCGTCAAGTAATGGTCCGGCAATGAAAGGTGGGTGAAGGCTAGTGGTGAAAGGCAGAAGGTGGCAATCGGTCGTGTGTTCACGACATTCTGTCGTATGATCGGTTCTTCTCTGGAGTTGGGAGTGCGAAAAGTATTAATAGCTGATGGATGCGTGTTAATCAAAGGGCTTTCGGACGAGATGGACTTCACGCATGGGCTTTTCCAGTGGCATGCATAATATAATTAACTATGGCCCACAAAATTTCCAACTTAATTTCATGCATCCACATAGCCGGCCCATGTTAGCAATTAATCAACAAAGCTGCATTAGCTACCATGGTGACGTGGCAGAGATATGTGGTGGTGGGATCAATTGATTTAGAATCAATTTCCATGGCCCATTTGTTAATTGAAAATTAATTCTTGGAGTTGTTACATGAAGTATTATCTTTGCTGCTTAATCACGCTTCTCCTACTCTCTCCAAAGGAAAGCTCCATGAATTTCTTTCCAACCTTGCTAAAATTCTTCCTTTCAACTTTCATTAATTTCATTCCAAAATACACTAAAATTATGTAAAATCTCAATAATACCCGTGAAGTTATAAAAATATAAATATAAGTAATAAATTTCACAAATAATATTAAAATAATACAATAATCATATAAAAACGGTATAAAAAGCAAAAATTTTGGTTCTGAACAAATCCATTCTTTAACTTAATGACACGTGTCATTATTGTTTTTTGGAATAATGTCGCGTGTCCTTTAAATATAATGGTCATTAATTTATAGGGTATAATTTTTTTTATGTTATGAAATACTCCATCCATCCCACAAAAAGGTACTCCCTCCGTCCCATCCAAAGGGTAGTATTTGCTTTTTGCACGTGGATTAAGGAGTATTATTATTTAATGTATAGTGGTAGTTGTATTAGTGGGAGTGTGGACCCCATATTTTAATTGTATTAGTGGGTGTGTGTGGTTTCCATGTGTGTAAAAAAGGAAAGTGGACTCTTTGGGTGGGACACCCAAAATGGAAAAAAAGTACCCTTTGGGTGGGATGGAGGGAGTATATATTTTTCCATTTTAATTCATTTCAAAACAAAATATACATTTCTCTTTTAGGTTGACGGGACCCATATAAACCAATTATTATATTCACATGGACCCACACACTACACTAATACAACTACCCACTACATATTAAATTATTATTTTTCTCATTTCACAACACATTAAAATATTATAGTCCTTAATTTACGTACAAAAAACAAACGTTTACCTTGTTCCGGAACGAAAGGAGTATTAAATGAATATAGTACGTGGAATAGGGAATTCAAGTCCCCTCGTTCACAAACATCTTTATACACTAGAAGAAAATAATACTACACTCAATAATCTTGTACTACTCCATTTGATTTAAAATTTGTCATCAACTCCTCACATACATCTTACTTTACCATTTATTTATTCCCAAAATTAGAATCAACTTTTTTATTATCTATGAAAGTATAACATGTAAGGATGAGTCTTTGATGTGTCTTCGCACATTTAATTATGTTTCCATAAATTGAATTTGTATGTCTTTTAATTCGCACATAAATCTTCAGTTACATTTTAAATAAAGCATCGCAAACAGTAGACCCAAAAGAATAGTTTACAGGCAAAGAATGAAAAAGACATTGTTGCCCGTTTCTCCTCGTATCGTTATTGTAATAAACTTTCAATTTAATGATTCATACAAATAGTACAGATAAAGATACTGTGCCACGTTCTATCATGGAACCTCTGACCCCACTGTAAGAATACGAATTTGTAATGGTTTCGTTACATATGGAAAACATGTATATACAATTATCCTATTTACTTTAGGCAATATACTAGGTTAGAACTTTGGCTAATTTAGAGAAAATATCAAAATTAGTTTTTTATGTTTAATCTGAATTCAGTTTTTAAGTTTGTTAAATTTGCACTTTTGGTCCTCTACTGTCCAATTTTGATCCTTTTTGTTCAAATTTAGTCATTTTTATCAAATTCAGTCCTATTTTTTGTACAAATTTAGTCTTTTATGTCAAATTTTGTCCAAGTTTAATCCTTTGTGTTAGAAATTTGTCAAATTTTGATCCAAAATTATAGGACAAAATTTTATAAAATGACTGAATTTGGGCAAAAATGACCAAAATCGGACGCTGGAGGACCAAAATTGCGAATTTAGAAAACTGGAGAACGGAATTTGAACTATGGCAAACATAAAGGACAAATTTGATATTTTACCGCTAATTTACAAAGATATGATTCCTATATTAAAAATAGGATATGCACAATTAATATTCATAATATCTAACATGCCCCTACAGTGGAAACGGGAGGTTCACATATGTTTAGATTGTTTCGGAAATCATCAAATAATATGCGTGGAAGCCCTTTTGTGAAGATATTTGCTATTTGATAACAGGATGGAACATGTAAAACACAAACTTCTCCACGGGACATTTCTCAAGGACAAAGTATATGTCCAATTCAATATATTTGGTCCGCTGATGCTGAACAAGGTTTACGGAGAGGTATATAGTGCTGACATTATAGCAATAGACCAATGTTACCTTATTAACTGGACAATGAAGTTCTAATAAGAGATTTTGGATCCAACAAGATTCAGAGACAACATTAGCAACTCCTCTATATTCTAGATCTGCTTCAGCACTAGCTAGGACGAGACAATATAGGTTGACATTTGGAAGACTAGAAAATCAAGTAGGAACTTATAAACATACAATAGCCAGAAGTGGAACGTCTTGTATCTAGGCAGCCACCCCAATCTGCATCAATGTATGAGATAGGAGATGCAACAGGAGATTTATAGAGATGCAAGCAAATTAAAGTTCAGGGTGCCTTGTATGTAGCATATAATCCGTTTAAGAGCAGCCATATGCCCTCCGTTGATCATGCATGCATGTTGTTAGGCATTTTCTTAGCACACAAAATTAATCTCCAATTATTAAGGATATTAATTGCAGCTTAGGCAAGCGACCAAGTTAAATATTGAACCCAAAGAACGGTGTATTATCAATTCAATTACTTACTAATTAATTAATACGAAAGGCAACAAAAGTTTTGGAAATAATTATATCTACCAAACAATTAATTAAAATAGCAAATAAAATAAATCAAGAACTAGGAAAATACAAAGTGAATCAAGTAGGAGAATATATAGCTCTAGGATAATCCAATTTTACTCATTAATTTTCCTTTCAAGTGTACTGTCAAACTTTGCCTTATGGACTATGGACGCATTACTTAACCATGAAGATCTACTCTATAGACAAGAGTAAATTATGCGTGTAACACGTGTGAATCGCCTTGGAACACGAGATATAATTTCACCCCCTTTCTAGGTACTATCAGTATCAATTATTTTTTCGGTCGTCTGGTACTCTAATCCAATATGATCTCTCTTTATAGGTACTATAAGATTAACCTCTTTATCATGCTTATTAACTCGAATTTAATTTAATTAATAAAAATTCATATATGACAGTTTTAATGAAATTTAAGAGTCCCCTCACTTAGAATCATAACCATAAACCCTGTTCAGAGGTGAACACACTCAATCAACAACCAGTTATACATTCAAACTCTATATAACAGTTGAAGATGCACAAAAAGACCGTGAATATTAGTTAAAAATGCACAATCATATCTAAAATAAATCCACAAGTAGTATTGTACGAAGGATACACAAGAGAATTTAATTAACTTATAAAACCTTCATAATTCCTTAAACTACCAAAACGGTTCTAGCCTATGATGTTGCAAAGAACAATCATGGATGTTGGATAGATCTTACACATATGTCTGAAAAGTTACAAGATAAATTAGGAAATGAATAAAATCCTAGATGCGGGAGTCGTCGCCTCCTTCTCTGTCTTGAATCTTTCTCTCAGTTCTCCACTTGATTCGGCAAACGAATCTCCATAGCTCCGACGGATGGATGGAGGAAGATATGGATGTAGAGGATGGTGTGGGGATGATCCCCCTTTGTGGAGGTGGTAACGGTGTTATGTTTTTGGATGTGAATTGTATTCCTTTTATACTTTAGACTCTTCCAATGGACCCCTAATGGACTTTTTAAATGAAAACACGCACATACACACTCTGGAGGTATAAAAGTATGGATTTGGAGCAGTCCCACAAATCCGTTCGACTAGCTCATCTTGGTCGAACAACATCCAATTAGTCGAATAGACCTCGAACAAGCTCCCCATGGACTTACAGAAACAAACCCGCCTGTTCGGCGACCATACGTCCAAGAAGGCTTGGTCGAACGACCTTGTACTTGGTTGAACAAGATCTTACAGGGTTGAACCGAAAGCCATGGTAGACAAGATCGTTTTCACCCGAGAGTCACATCAATCGAAGTTTGGATATGAAAGTGATGCTCAATATCGTAATACTGTGCAATTAGGCCCAAGAAGTCCATTAGACCAGTCGAACGGCCTTGTACTCAGCCAAACAACATCTCGAATTCTTTCCCTTTCGATTTTGAGCGATTCTGTCCTGTTATCCTGCAAAAATAAGCTTAAACGACCTTCGTAGCACCTGATTCGTAACTTTTCACTACATACCTTGATTTATCTCGATTTAAGACCAAATCATACACAAAAAAATAGCATAGAGGACCTAAGTCCTTCATAGAAAACTCAAAGGCAATAAGAGTCATAATAGATTTTCGAAGAGCATATGATGAGGCAGTGAGCATAATGTTATCAGTATAAAGAAGAATATATGCAACATTATTGCCATGATGATAAATGAATAGAGAGTGATCACATTTGCTGTGGGAAAAACCAATCGAGGCAACATAATCTGCAAACTGCTGATGCCAAGCACAATGTGCTTGCTTGAGGCCATAGAAGGGTTTCTTTAGCAAAAGAAACATAATCTGGATGATTATGATCTTTAAATCCCATTAGCTGATGCATATATACTTCTGTACGACCATGTAAGAAAGCATTCTTGACATCTAGTTGATGAATAGGCCAACATTTAGATAATGAAATGGTCAACATTGTTCGAATGGTAGCTGGTTTTACCAAAGAACTAAATATCTCCTCATAATCTATGCCAACCTGTTGAGATCTGCCATCACCAACAAGACGAGCTTTGTGTCGCTCAAAATAACCATCAATTTCGTTTTATGCCGAAAAATCCACATAAAAATAATTATATTTGTATCAGTTGGACGGGGAACTAACACCCACATCTTATTTTAAATTAGAGCATTGCATTCATCCAACATGGCTGATTTCCAATTCAGGTCATTAAGAGCACTTATCGGTGTTCGTGGTAGGGGAGAAATAGATGTGGTAGTGGCAGTATTCAAGCTAAATTGGTGTTTAGGCCTAAATATGCCATGTTGGCTACGAGTGGTCATTCGTTGAGCAAGTGGATTTGTTTGGGGATAAGGTGGGACGAATGATGGATGATGGTATTGTATGATGTGCTGTTTGTGGTGTGGTATTATTGGGCAAAGTTTGGAACTATGGACTAGGAGAATGAGTATCATGGACTTGTGGTGATGGATTTGATCATTGTGAAGTGGACTGACTTTGCATGTAATGAAGAAGAAGTGGTGAAATTCCAGAATCTAAAAAATAATATGAGATGGTTGGGTGTGTGTGTAACTGGGAGAATGGGAATTGGGTCACATCGAAAATTATGTGCCTTGAAATGATTATTTATTTACTCAACAGATCATAACTTTTATAGCCCAAATGATTAATTAAAAGGATTTCCAAAAAAAAAAAATCAAGATGTAGAACGTGATTATAATTTGTTAATGGTTGATGATGGAAATTAGAAAGGATAGCACATACACCCAAGTACCCGCAGATGAGAGTAAGATGGAAATTTTTTATACAGAATTTGAGGGGGAGTTTTATATCCTAAAACCTTATTAGCTAGAAAGAATGTTGAGGATGTATATGGCCATTCGTAAAGCATGATGCCAAAAGGATAGGGGACGGAAGCATGGACAAGTAAACTAAGTACGAATTATATTATTAATGGATTGAATTTTTCTTTTCGTCTTACCATTTTGAGGCAATGTATAAGGACAAGGGAAACTAAGTTGTTTGCCATTTGCTTTACAATAATTTCTAAATGAAGTATTATCAAACTCCCGACCATTGTCGCATTGAAAGGTTTTAATTTCCCTGTCAAATTGGGTTCGTATAAATGTTTTAAAGGTTTTAAAAATTGAGTATACCTATGACTTGTGAGAGATAGGAAAAGTTTGTAGGAAATTACTGTAATCATCAAGAAATACGCATAATAATGGTGTCCACATGAACTTAAAACAAGAGAAGACCATAAATCATTATGGATAATATCAAAAGGCATAGTAGTATGAGATATAGAGTGTTGAAATGGTAATTTAATGTGTTTCCCAAGGGGACAAGATTGACAAAAAGAGTTACTGGTCTTATTTAACTTAATGAAATTGCTACTACAAAGAGAACAGTGAACGGTGTCCCCAGAATGACCTAGGCAAGAATGTCATAGGTAATTAGAAGAAATAACAGTAAAAGTATATGTTGGTGTGGCCCAATTGTTGGTGATAGGATAGGTTCCCGGTATGTCACATCCTAAAATTCCATATATATAAATATAAAATTTTAACTATTAGGACATGACTAAATATTGATTTTATCCAGAACATTAATTCTTTAAAGTAGCGAAAGCTTAAAAGTGAAGATATAAATGATACATTTAACACTAATTATTAAGTCTCAAACATATGATTTAAAATTGAAAATAAATCTAGTGAAATTCCCTTTGAACAATAATAATATTATTCAAAAAAAAAAGCCAACCTTCATCCAATCAATAGAATTTATAAAATAAAAGATTTAATTTTCTAAAATGCAATTGTATTAATTTCTCTATTTCCATACCGATAAGCATTCACCACCCATCGCCTCTCTCTATGTTGCATCTCTTAAACTTGAAATGATATGAAGTGATGGGATGAGCAAAACCACAAGCTCAGTGGGGATACTATACTTTCCAAAATTAAATACCACATGCAAATACCAACTAAGTAACATAAATCATGTAGATGTAAATGTACTAAATAACTTATTTCTCAATTGTTCAAGTATTAAAAGTCTCGTTAATAAAGATCAGGAGACCTAGTCTCGTTTATAAAGGTCAAGAGACCTATGTCTCGTTTATAAAGGTCAAGAGACTTATGTCTCGTTTATAAAGGTCAGGAGACCTATGTCCCGTTTATAAAGGTCAGGAGACCTATCTGTACATGCATGAACTCAAAGATACCACAAGCAGCAGTTAATAAAGTCAAGTATAAAGTCAAGTAAGAATTTTTCCACTTGGAATGAATGTCGTGGATACATATGAATGTAATTGATCACACTTGAATCCTTGTAATGTTCATCATGTTATTGATTATAACATGAAATAAACTACTTTTAGTTATATCATTGAATGTCGTTTGAGTTTTAAATAAATGAATAGAATGATTTGAATTTTAAATGAAGTAAAAGTAATTACGAATAGAAGTATTTTATAAGTTTGAAATATCGTAAATTGAATGGGGAGAAAATAAAAGTTCTAATAGAATGTTAAACATACACGAACATTAATATTTAAATTTATAAATAGTAAAATAATAATAAAAACAACACAAAACTTCATGTATGACTACTGGACTTACATTAATACAACATATCTAAATTTTATTAAGTTTTAAAATATATAAGTATATGTTTCATATTTTTAAAACTGGAACTATAAAAGCTGGAATTTTTGTCACGTTAAACTCAAGTATCTTAAAATATATGGCTAGAAATTATTTAAAATTAATATATGTTATAATGAATATATCAATATATAATATATCCAAAAATCATAAATTTAAAAAATCAATAGATAAGGTTTTCATATTTTTGGAAGATACATTAAGATTTTCTTGAAACAGATACTAATATAAATTAATTTAAACTTATTTTAAATCTAAAAATTTTATTGAACATTCTAAAATATAATAATTATGACATATTCGAAATTCATTGGATTTGAAAAACTATAATTTTATAATTCGAATATTCTAATAGAGTATACATACAATTTTAGATTCTCCAAATATAAGTATGAAATTTGTATTAAATAATTACAACTTTAAAAATCATGAAATTTTAAATATAAGTCTATAACCAAATAATAAACGACATATTAAAATTTCATGGGTATTGGAATTAAATATATAAGTATTTGAAATTCTAGAAATAAGTTACCTTAATTTTGTAAGTAAGGTTGACACTTGTTGATGAGTAAGAATAATCTTTGAATAAGATTTTCTGGCTTTCTACGGATTTTCAAAGGAGAAATGATGAAGAAATATGTTTATTACTTTCTTTTTCTTTATTTTGTAACCACTCATTTCTAGTGTACTAGAAAAGAATGAATTAAAAGATCAGTACTTTTGTTTTTATATAATGAATAGTTTGGACTTTACATTGAACTTTAGCATTAGAATATGTTTGGGCTTGGGTTTGAATTTAGGAAAGATATATAAAATTAAAAATAAAACTAAAAGGGAATTTAAATCTTAATACTTATGTGAACTGACAGAGAGTTTCGATGAGCTATAAATAACTATATATATATATATATATATATATATATATATATATATATATATATATATATATTGGATATTACACGGTAGCTCTCACATCTCATTAGATGTCTCTCCATCTTTAAAACCTTCACAAAAAAATTAAGTGGATCAAACTCAGGAACTGAAACCAATTTATCAGTAGTGAATTTTCTTACAGAAATAGGTTTTTAATGAGGTGTGGAGCATGTAACACGTCTTCTAGGTTTAAAGGGGGATTGGGAGGGCTCAGAGAAATAATACCATAATCACGAATTGAAATAGTGTCGCCGTTACCAACAATTATGTAAAATTTTAATTAATTGTTTTATTTTCGGCCCAATTTGATTTTAAAAAAAAAGAAATGTAAACCGTAACTTGTGATTAATCAAAATGGAAAACGTAAATTATATATTTTTTTTCTGGCAATGTACTGCGTATAATCAATATTATGGTTTATAATTCATTTTTAAATTTATGATTTATGGTTGTTAGTTATTAAATTCACTTTAATTTAGAGTTGCATTTAGTTTAACTTATTAATTTCAGCGAATTTTTATTATTTATATTTTAATTCCGTGTTGTTGTTGAAATTGTATGATGAAAGTATTTTGTTGTAAAATTTGAGTTGAAATTGCTGAATCCATAAAAAAAATAAAAGGAAAAGTAATTTACCGTCTCGTGTAAAGGCTTCCATGAAATGGATAAAAAGTGATAATATTATTAATAAAAAATTATATTCAATTGACGAAAAGTAATAATGGTATAGTGAACTATTTTATTAAAAATTTATGGTATAAATCTAACTCTAAAAAGTAACAATTTTTTTAGAGAAATGTAACAACATCTTTAATAAAAAGTGGTAATTAATTTAAAAAATATAAAAGTGATAATTAATTTTAAAAGTATATAATAATCTATGGTGTATAACGTAAGACTTTCCGATCCAAAAAAGAGTATAGAATTGGATTTGAAAGAAAAAATATGTTCCAGATTAATTTGGAGAATCAATTATATTCTGGCAGGCAAAGTTTTGAGATAAATTGGAAATCAATTTATGGCCATTAATTGGTAATTCAATTTAATCTCTATGACTCAATACATTTTTCACATTTTTTTTATAAATTAAAATAAAAGTATAAAAAAATAAAAAAATGTATAACACTAAAAGAGACTCATTTTTAGTAACCAATGGATTCATAACAAAAAATACATTTTTTTTAGCATCAGAATTCCAACGGATTTATTCTATATTTTACCAATAAATTCAATCCATTGGTAATTACCAACGAATTACCAATGGGATCATTATATAAATTACCAACGGAATTATTAGGAACAAGTTACCAACAGAATTATTTAACAATGAAATTAATTTTTTATTACTAAAATTTACCAACCACTACCTTTTAAACGGATTTTGTTGCTAATCCGTTGGTAAATCAATTTAATAATGAAATTGAGGAATTTACCAATGGAATATCTGTTGAGCGTTTTCTTTGCACGCAAAATTAATCCCCAAGTATTAAGGATATTAATTGCAGTTTAAGCAAGCGACCAAGTTAAATATCAAACCCAAAAGATGGTGTATTATCAATTTAATTATTTACTAAATTAATTAAGACAATATGACAATAAGATTTGAAGTTTGATTATCAAATAACTAATATGCTAAAATTAAATAACAATTAAAATAAAATAAACACTAGACGAATACGAATATGACTCAAGAATTGGAAATAGGTAGCCCTAGGGTAATCCGGTTTCACTCATTAATTTCTCTTTCGTGTATCAATGTCCAACTCTATCTTGTGGAATATAGACGCATCACTAAGCCATGCAAATCTACTCTATAGACACAAGTAAAAATGTGTGTAACACATGTGAATAACCTTGAAGCAAGAGATATAATTTCACCCCATTTCTATGTACTATCAGTATCAATTATTTCCCACTATGATTAGTACTCTAACCCGATATGATCTCTCTTTATAGTACTATGAAATTATCCTCTATATCCTACTTATTAACCTGAATTTAATTCAATTAATAAGTATATGTAAGATAGTTCTAATGAAGCTTCGGAGTCCCCTCACTTAGAATCATAACATAAAATCCTGCTCAGCAGTGAACGCACTCAATCAATAACCAAGATATGTATTCAGACTTTACATAACAGTTAATGATGCACAAAACAACTCTGAGTATGAATTAAAAACTCACAGTCTTATATAAAATAAATCCACAAGTAGTGTTGTACGGAGTATACACACAAAAATTTAATTAATTCATAAAAACCTTCAAAATCCTAAATCTACCAAAATGATTTTAGCCTATGATGTTGCGAAGAACAATCATGGGGGTTGGATATATCTTACCCATATGTCTTGAAAATACAAGATAAATTAGGAAACGAATAAAACTCTAGATGTGGGCGTCGTCGCGTCCTTTTCCATCTTAAATCCTCCTCTTGGTTCTCTTCTTGATTCAGCATATGAATGTTCAAAGTGATGGATGGATGGAGGAAAGGATGTGGATGATGGTTGGGGGGATAATCCCCACAAGGGTGGTGTAGGATGTAGGATGATTAATTGTCTCCTCACATGAATAATGATGTAAAATATATATAGGTGTGAGAAGGGATTAAAATAAGGAAACAAAAGATATGGGTGAATCATGGAGGGTTATGTGATAAGGAGATTAATTGTGCTCCAAGAAATAGGAATTATGGGCTAATTTTAAAAAATTTTCGAAAATTCTCGCCGGCAGCAGCGCGACCTCACGATTTTGAGCATAATTTCCTCTTCTAAACTTCGATTTGAGTGATTCTTGCGCTAAAACGATCCTATCTTCCGTTGACTTTCCAATCATGTATCACACCATCAGTTATGAGCTCCACACAAACACATAAAAATTATGGAAGTTAAACATACGTTTTTCAGCATTCCTCTAACTTTGCACTTTTGATCATTTTTCCGCCTAAAACACAATAAAACACCTCAAAAGAACCTTTTTCTCAAATATATTGAATATAAGACACTTGTGCTAATATATGACAACAATATCCATCAAAAAGGTGTTAAATTGGACGTTAAAACACGTTTATTTTCACTCTCATCAATATCCCATTTCTAAAAAATAATTTTTTTTAAGTGTAAAGATGGTGCGAAAAGTATGTAGAGACGAGTTTCATTTTTCACATTGCCTCAAGCATTGAACGAGGGGTAATGAAAATTAATTGGAAAGGAAATTTGTTTAGTGGATGTAGTTTAGAAGATTTCTGATGTTCTGTTATATTTTGATGTTACAACATCTACTCTTAACACAGTGTTAGAGGAATGACACGTATTTGGGAAGAAAAATCTCAATATTACATGTTAGGGTTGATATTTTTGGTTTAGGATATCCTCCCTCGCTTCCATGAAAAGAGTTACATTTATAGTTTGTAAGGAGATTAAAGAATATAATATTTTAATTTGTAATGAGTTGAGAGATATAATATTTTTATTTTTAGTAGGTAAGTGTATTAGTGTTGTATGTGAGCCCCATAAAGATATATTATTTGTTTTGTGTGGATCCCCCAAAATAGATAAATATAACTCTTGTGGCGGGACGTAGAGAGTATATTTTATTATATTATACATGTCAATCATGAAACGTTTGCAATAAGGGATGTAACACCTAAAGTGTTAGAGTGACTTGATAAATATTAAACGATTTATCTATTTATCAGCTTAAACTTTTAGATAAGGTGGTCATTTAATTTGGTATCAGAGTCATGGCCTAGCAAAGGTCTAAGGTTCAAACCTCACTGCAAGGCTTGAGGAGGCAAAAATTAACCCCATCTACATGTGAGGGGGTGTGTTAGAGTGACTTGATAAGTGTTAAATGATTTATCTCTCTACCAATTGAATCTTTTAGATGAGGTAATCATTTAACATAGAGTTGTTATTCGAGTCGAGCGAGCCGAGTAGTGGGTACTCGAGATCGGCTCGAGTAGTTATCAAGTCGAGCTTGAACTCGGCTCGTTAAGGAAACGAGCTTAAGAACGAGCTCGATCTCGATTTGACTCGTTAAACAAATCAAGTCGAGTTTATTGAGTCTAATCGAGCCTAAATAGTGATGAGTGTATAAATTCACTAGTTTCAAGCCCGGATTCGTGTACTTATAGTGTAATTAATGATGGTAATTCGATGTGAATTGCTATACTTGGTGAAAAGTCATGAATCGGGAGTTTACAAGGCTATTTGAGTTGATTTTCGATGGAAAATGAGTTGGAAGTGATCGGATCGGAAAGAGGAAGAAAAAGGGGTGGATTCGACCACGCAGGGGTCGAGTTCGACCAAGAAGAAGGGAATTCGACCAATACCTCTGGTCGAACTGATCTCGAAAAAGTCGAGTTTGACCAAACCACTTGGTCGAACCGTGGTCGAACTAGAAGCCTAAACAGAAGCAGTTCTGGTTCGACCAGGAAGTATCCAGTTCAACCAACGCTCTGGTCGAATCAGGAGTCAGAAGCCAAGTTACAGAGGGATTCGACCAGCATGCAGGAGTTCAACCAACTTGTTTGGTCGAATTAACGTTCGAAAACATACCAAATTCGTATTTTTACACCTTCAGTGTATGAGTTTGCTCAAGAAGCCCATCCAAGGCCTGTAAGGAGAGTTTACAAGTATAAAAGAAGAGCTTTCGCAGGAGAAGGAAAAATAGAAAATCAAGAAGGATTCATCATCCATTATTCACCAAGCCCTACCATCATTCGAAGGAGTCGTGAAGAGAGGTTCGTCTGACGAGTCAAGTAAGATCATACCAACTAGCCATGATTATTCCTAGATCAATCATGGGCTAGAACTGATCTGGTAGTTCTAGGGTTATGAAAGTTTTATGAGTTAATTGTATTTTCATGTTTAAACTCCGTACAACACTACTTGTGGTTTATTCTATCTAAGATTGTGCCTTTTTAATTCATACTCACGGTCGTTTTGTGCATCTTTAACTGTTATATAGAGTCTGAATACATCTCTTGGTTATTGATTGAGTGCGTTCACCGCTAAGCAGGATTGTATGTTATAATTCTAAGTGAAGGGATTCCAAAGTCTTATTAGAACTGTCTTATATAGATACTTGTTAATTGAATCATATTTGGGTTAATAAGTAGGATAAAGAGTATAACTTTATAGGACCTAAAAAGGGAGATCAAATCGGGTTAGAGTAGTAAGTGCACGAGAAATAATTGATTATGATAGTACCTAGAAATGGGGTAAAGTATATATCTTGCTCCAAGGATATTCACATGTGTCATACACTTGCTTACTTGTGTCTATAGAGTATGCTTGCATGGTTTAGTGATGCGTCCATAAACTACAAGGTAGAGTCGGACAACAATACATG
This sequence comes from Pogostemon cablin, assembly GCA_023678885.1. NCBI lineage: Eukaryota > Viridiplantae > Streptophyta > Magnoliopsida > Lamiales > Lamiaceae > Pogostemon > Pogostemon cablin. The sequence continues at coordinate 5,405,732 of CM043010.1, read as the reverse complement.
GAAAGGAAATTAATAAGTAAAACTGGATTACCTGACGAACTACTCTATTAATTACTTGATCACCACCGAAGTTTCTCTATTGTTTGTTTAATTAATTTGCTATTTCAATTTATATTATTTAGTTTAATAAACAAACCAAATCAATTTTGCCAACATAATCTTAGTTAAATAGAATATAATTGAATTGATAATAATCCGTCCCTTGGATTCGATAATTACTTGGTCATCTTTCGAAACTACAATTGATATTCTTATACTTGAGGATTAATTTTGTGTGTTGAGAAAACGCCCATCATCGAGCTAATATTTAATGAATATACCTTATATTTATTATTTAATATAATATTTATTATATTATTATATAAAATTATATTTAAATAATATATATTAATATTATTATAATTAAAAATTATAATTATTATTAAAATATTCGAGCATTATCGAGTTGAGTTGAGCTTGGCTTTTTAAGCAAACAAGCATAAGGCGAGCTCGAATTTGAGTTCGAAGAATCATGAGTCGAGCCAAGCTCTCAAGCAACTTGTTTATTTTAAGAACTTTAGTAATACCAAAATATAACTGCAGATTTTAAAACGTATTAGGAATGTTTCGAGTGAAGAAGAGAGAATCCAACATTTCCTTTTTTATATGGACCCACGACATTAATAATTGATATAATGTGCAACAGTGCCCTGCCAAACTTAAAATAAAAAACTTTTTTTGCAACACTTTAAGGAAAAAGTAAAAAAATGCCAAACATAATAAAATAATCCTTAACTCGATACTGACACGATATTAATTTTTTAAAAAAGTTAAGTTGACTCGATAATTACTTTTTTCAAAAATTAATACTGTGTCAGTATCGAGTAAAGGACTATTTTCTCATGTTGGGCATTTTTTACTCTTGCCTTAAAATGTTGGCAAAAAAGTGTTTTTTTTTAAAGTGTGGAAGGGTATTGTATCGAGTCACCCTTCATATTTAGGGGGAAGTCCAGCTTAAATTTGAGCATGTCAATTATTTATGAGAGGGGGCCACCAATATTCAATCTATTTAAAACGCCTCAATAATGTTTCGAGTGAAGAAGAGAGAGAGTCCGACATTACCTTTTTATATTGGCCAACGACATTTATAATTTGGGGGGAAGTCCAGCTGAAATTTGAGCATGTTAATTATTAAGGGGTAATAATTTATGCGGAATACACTATCCAACTAATCAAAAATGTCCACTATGAAAAAAACAAAAAAGGCTCACTTTTAATAATAAATGACACTAATAACCTTGATGTTATGTTTTTACTTTTTTTTAATACTCACTCCATATATTATATTAATTAACAGAATTATTTAATTGTTTACTAAATTATCCCAAATTAATAAATTAATGAAAATAATTATATAATGATAAGATTAATTTAAATTTTTATTAATTACATCCGATTTATCTTCAAACTTTTTATTTTCGTTGTCACACACTTAGTGTCACCAAATAAGATCACATGTTTCACAAGGGTGTTTCATTTATTATTTAATAAATTAAATGATTGACAAGTGGCACAATAAATACCCAAAATTTAATACTTGCCCCAAGGGTTTAATTGTTATTTGTAGGGTATAGTATTTTTATGTTATGAAATATCAATAAAACACCGAAAATGTAACAGAGAATTCAACTTGTAGTGTAACCATCCAAAAAAATAACATTAATCAATAACCTCAAAAATTATTTTAATTTAAAAAATATTACTCTCACCTAACACAAAATATACTTTATAGTTTATTTATTATTTAAAAATATCACAATAACATTTTAAAAATCAATAAAATTTGTCAAATATATCTTTTCTAAATGGCTAATACTACGTTGCACATGTGTGCACCCCATGATACGGTGTACTCACTTTCAGAAACGCATACAATTATGAACAAAAACATATACAATTATGAACAAAAATGTATACACTTTGTTAGTGAATTTTTTGTTAGTTTTTTTAATGAAAAATTGAGTGTAAAAAATTATACAATTATTAAAAAATATATATATAATATTGAATAAAAAGTTATACAAATATAGATGATAGTTTTTTCAATGAAAAACATAGTGTGAAAAAATATACAATTATTAAGAAACATGTATACAATATAGAATAAAAAATTATACACATATGGATGCACTCTTACACTCGCATTCACTCTTGCACCCTGATGCACCGGACATCAACTCTTTCAAAATTACATATCTAGAGTGCCGTGAAAATAAATTACGAAATAAAGGAGTATTTAATAATTGATAAACAATCCGAAAACTTAATTTATGTTATTTAATGTAGTGTGACAAAAAAAAAGTAATTTTGTCTTTGAAAAAATAAAACCATACTCAGAATTATTTAATAATAAAATTAATTAATAAAAATTATTATTATACTTAGAATTAAAATTTTGGCCGAAGAATTATGTAAGTTATATCAGTTTTTTTTTTTTTTTTTTTTTTTTTTTTTTTTAATTTTAGGGGTATTTTGATAAAGTTGACAGTTTTGATAAAAAAAATTGTTCATGTGGGCATTTAGGATTATTCAAACTTCATTTTGTGCATCAGGCCCTAAAATATGTAACCTAAAATATGTAAGGATATAGTATCGTTGATTTTAGGATTAGTGAGGAAAGGTGTATTTTAAATTTTCAATATTCAATCAAATTTACAGTTGTCTCCTATATTCCAAATTTTCATATATAGTATTGTTGATTTTAGGATTAGTGAGGAAAGGTGTATGGGTGGCGTGAGATTTGTAGAAAGTTTAATAGGTGTTTAAAATTAAGGTTGATAGTAGTTAAGAAATGGGTGTACGACGTGAAGAGTAACTTTTTTTTTTTTTTTTTTATGTATAAAGTAGTGGAATTGCCTTCATTGATTGTTACATGTTTTATACTACTCCCGCCCACTGTTTCAATATTTTCATATTTCTATTTTGAACGCTCTATTTCAATGTTTACGTTTCCTTTTTTGGAATATGAGACCCACCTAAAATAATTAATATATCATCATGGTCCCCACATCCAACACTAATACACCTACCCACTTTACATTAAATATTATATCTTTCCACCCACTATCTATTAAAATATTATACTTTTTAATCAACGTGCAAAAAGCAAACATAAACTTTGAAACGGGACGGAGGGAGTACATAACAGTGATTTCAAAACCCGTCTTATTAAATCAGTTAAATCAGGAACCAGTGCCGAAACCGATTCTGAAACACCCTGAATAATTACTTTTGCGATTGAAGTGAGAAGAGCCGGTTTAGACCGGCCGGAACCAAAAAAATTGGTAAAAACCGATAAACCGGAAAATCACCGGTTCTATGATTAAATCTGCATTGATTCCAAACAAATCCAAATCAATTCTATCCACTTTTTTAAATTTTGAAAATTTGAAATTGGTGCTGGTTCTATAACTAAATCTGCATTGATTCCAAACAAATCCAAATCTATTCTATTTACTCTTTTTCCATTTTGAAATTGACAAAGTGGAATGAGTAGTTGTAATATTGTTGTGTGGTAGGTATTTAAAATTATTTAATTTTTAAAAAAAATTCAAATGTATTCTATTCACTCCATTAAATAATTGAAATCTCATAAATAGAATATTCCATGCATGATTAACCGAAAAAGTATGAATCCTCTATTCTAGAAGCTGAAGGAAAATGCCAGGTCTCCGCCTTCCAAGAACCCTTAAATCTCTGTTGCTTTGACGCCACAGGTCGACCTATGGCCAATTTTTGCCGCCTGTTAATGTGCTAGAGTTTGCTCCTTTTCTTTATATGTGAATGCTAGTGGTCTTTAAAATAGGGCCTATTTTTATACTCCCTCTGAACCGTATTAATTTTTTTGCATGTAAATTAAGAGATAATAATATTTGGATTTGTAATAAGATGAGAGAAATAATATTTAATATAAAATGAATGGTTGTATTAGTGTTGTGTGTGGATTGTATGTGGATTAATTAATTGTTTTGTATGGGTCCAACTTGACAAAAAATGAAATGTAGACCTTAAATTGGGACAAACCAAAATATAAAACGTAAACCTTAACTCGGGAGAGAAGGAGTATATGTTTTACTATGTAATGGAGTAGTATTAGCGGGCTTTAGTGAATTTAAAAGGGTTTACTTAGTGCCCCCGAATATCAAATTTATAACTAATATAAATACTATATTATCCTTATTCAAATTATACACTTTTTTTTAGAGCAACTTGGATGGAACCGGTTCCATCAAATGAATTGGTGGAACATGTGGTCCACACCCTTCTTAATTAATTTCTCATTCTTTATTAATGCTGTTTTTATTTATTTTTAAATTTATTATACTTAAATGACTATTATACACTAAACCCTAAACCTTAAAAAAACCCTAAACCACAAGGTGAAATTAAAATTATACCCTAAACCTTAAACCATTGGGGTAAAGTATAACTAAACCACAAGGGTGAAATTACAATTATAACCTAAACCTTAAACTCTAAGGATGAAACATACCTTAAACCACAAGAGTGAAATTACAATTATACCATAAACCCTAAACCCTAAGGGTGAAATATACCCTAAACCACAAAGGTGAAATTATAATTATACCCTAAACCTTAAACTCAATTATTAAATATACATTAAACCATAAGGGTGAAATTATAATTATATCCATAAAATTAAATAAAAAAACAGAAAAATAAACAAAATAAAAAAGAATAAAACGAAAAAAACAAAAAACATACAAATAGTAACGTAACCATAAAAAAACAGAATGAAAAATAACGAAACACACATTGAAGGTGAAAGAAGGAGGTTCCACCAATTCTGAAAAATACGCTTTGCCTATACTAGTTATTGTCTTTTTTTTTTAATTTACATTCAGAATATAATTTATTTTTTTAAAAAGATAAAAATTTATAACTAATAAAAATACTATACTCCCTCCTTTCACCGGAAAGGTATATATTTTTTTATTTTGGGCGTACACATTTCCCTTTTTAAACATATGAGATCCATACACATCACTAATACATTTAATATATGAGTCTCACACACCTCACTAATATAACTACCTACTACCCATTAAATAATACACACTCCATCCCGGACTTATGTTCACGCTGTACTATATATACAGAGTTTAAGAAAAACTACTTTTTAACCAACTTTATTGACTTTTTAGGATATTGTGGTATTTTTAGGTAATAAATATATTATAAAGTATGTTATGTGTGTTACGTGAAGCTGATATTTTTGAAATTAAGATAACTTTTAAGGTTGTTTGTTAATTTGAAATTTTTTTTTATTTTTAGGTGGTGAACATAAATGGGGGACGGACAAAAATGAAAAGTGTGAACATAAGTATGAGACAGAGGGAGTAATACTCCGATCCTTAATCTACGTGCAAAAAGCAAATGTATACGTTTCAGGCGGATTGAGGGAGTATTATCCTTATTCAAATTATACACAATTTTTTTTTTAAATTTACATTCAAAATATAAATATTAATATTACTTTACCCACCCTAATCACACACATACCTCCTGTACTAGGCCACTGCTGTCTGCTAGTCATCTTCTTCCCCCACCCCTCCCTCCCTCTCGAATTGTTCAAACTCCATGATAATCCCTCCTTCCACTGCAAGTAAGAGGACTTACCCATTGAAATCTTATGCCCCTAATTAAATAAAAAATCCCTATTCACATCGCACCCAAAAATTTGAAAACCTTCGCGTCCCCCCGTCGTCCATCGATTCCTAGCATGGCGCCACCGCCACCGCACTCCTAATTTTTAGGATGGCCGCCGCCTTGTCGTAAGATCGGATTAAAGGCTTGTAAATTGAATTTTGCAGAGATGTGTAGCTCTGCAATGTATCGAGCTTCTTCCCCAAACACCGTTTCTGTCGAATGCGAAGTATGAATCCTGAATGGCAAGAACTTCTCCGGTGATTGATGAATTTCACAATGCAATCCTGACACAGCAGCGCAGCATTTGGCAGAGCTACACATCTCTGCATATAAAGATTGGAGCATAATAAGTGGAGGTGAAGTTATCACGGAGATGTCTACCGCCAATGTCCACGGCGGTGATAATTGTGGATTGGGATGGATGGTTGAACTTCACTACCGTGTTATAGAATTTGGTGTATAAAGTAAAAATATAAAAAGAAAATTGAATTTTTTTTAACATAAAAAAGAAGGGTGGGAGTATTTTGCTAAAACAAACAATTGTGTAGAAATGTTATACTCGCTTCGTATATCCTTAATTTATCTATTTTACTAATTTTTGGTTGTCCACTCTTATTGTATCTATTTTCATTTTTAGACGTATGAAACATACACACATTATTAATATAATTAAAATATGTGATTCACACTCCCCACTAATACAACTACTCACTACTTATAGAATAATAATACTCCTTAATTCACATATAAAAAATAAATGGATACATTAATCATAAAAGGAGAAGAAGTATTTTTTTATTACTTAAAAATAATACAGTATCTCTTGGTTAAAAAAAATTTACTGCTAAATAAAATACTAAACGAGAAGCCGTATCCCCCCACAGAAGTATACATCCTCTATTTTTTGCTCTCTCATTCCATTGTATTATAAAATTAATGAGTTATAAGGTCGCAGTGGTGGCCCTGGGGTGGTGCCGGAGGTGCCGTTGTATAGGCCCCGAATTTTTAATATATATATTATAAATTAATTTTAAGTTAACAACTAAACATAATCAACAAGTAGCTTAGGTGGTTTTGACTCTACCTTTTTATGCCAAGTACACATGTTCGAACCTCAACATTATCACCTTTTATTGTTTTTCTTCCTTAATTAATATAAGGGTTTATTAGAAGTCACTGTTTTATAAGCCGGGCCAGGTTTATAAAGTGAATAGGCTAATTACTAATAAATACATTGAGTTTTTATTATTACTCTTGAATACATAATGTCATTTTCTTTTTTCAAGATTATCCTTATTATTTCAATTGAATAAATCTTTAACATTCCATTATAATTATTAATTAACGACGTCATGAAAATGCTTGAATTTGGGATATATATATATATATATATATATATATATATATATATATATATATATATATATATATATATATATATATATTTCCTCTTCTCGACTCCTGCCTTTTTGAAATCTCGCTGTAAGCATTTGACATCACCACCATGAACTCTTCGTTGACACCATTTGCTCAGCCGCAGACTGTCATTGTATGGAAACGTCGTTGCCTGTGCCCAACGCTTCCTCAGCCGAGTCTATCCGAATCGACGGGCTAGTCACTCAACTATGCCACTTTTGAAAGTAGCGATTACACAGAGACAATAATGATGACTAGCCTCTTCAATCGTCGTAATATAATGCAGGTAGCACTTTTAGCCGTCGGATCCAAGAAGACAAAGTTAATGCTGGCGAGTTGCATACTGTTCACATTAATCGTGCTTGTAGGACGCACGACGTCGTTTAAATGGAAGCAATACGCCGTCTCCCTCCCCCGATCCTCCTTGCCTCGAAGAGGATACACATTATTCATTAGCATATGAAAAAGAAATGATCTTTTGAAGGCATCCATACCATATTATGCATCATGTCCTGGACTTAATTCTGTACATATTATTTGGAGTAAACCACACCCTCCTTCAAAATCTCTCATCAGCTTTCTAAGCCATGCTATAAAGTCAAATTCCGAAGATAGACATGAAATTGAGTTGAAATTCGACATCAAGCAAGATAGTTCAAATAACATTAACAGATTTAAATAAATCAAAGATTTAAAGTCTGATGTTGTCTTCTCTACTGATGTAGTCTTTTTTCTTGCAAATTTTGCTATTGTACATTAGTGTGCATTAGTATTTTTGTTATTGTACATTAATGTACATTAGTAATTTTGCTACTATCTTCACGCGACTTCTGATGAATACGTGTTGTCGTTCTATTTCTTTTTACGCAAATTTTATTGTACATTGCTGTACATGTTGTTGATGAAGATTTGCACACCCGTGCTCATTAAAGAATACTGTGTCAGCTGATTTGCACATACAATCGGGGTTTGAATTGTGTGTGCTTGTCCAAATTGTTGAGAGAATTTAAGAGAATTTTTAGGATAATTGTAACATGCCTTTAAAAATGAGACAATTAATAATTAAAATGCCCTAATATACTTAGCAATCAAACAAATTAACCATATCGTACCCTAAGTTGATCAACTTCGAATATGCACACTGGTGTATAGATAAAGATAGTGGCTTAGAGACTGATCAAATTTATTAATGAAAAACTCAACACAACCCAAAATCAGATGAAATTAATCGCTGTATTTTAAAGACATGAATGGTATGCATGCTAGGTTTCTTCAATTTTATTGAAAGACGGTGGATTAGAGATTTTAGGAGAAATTTCAGGAACAAAACCCTTAATTCTATCGTTGTACACCGATGTACATTAGTGTGTGATCTTCAATCGCGATTTAAGGAGAGAATTTAGAAACAACCCGTTCATCTATTTCTCTTTCTAGAATGCTGGTTATTCTATTTTCCTCTCCGCAATGCCTGTTCTTCTATTTCTCTCTCCTGATTGCACGCTAATGTACAGTAGAGTGAAAGTAATAGAGCGTTTTCTCTTTTAGATTTATAATCGAAACGAGTTTTCGAATTAGCTAATTCAATACTATTATATTGGGAATATTATTAAACAATTTATTATATATTGGCATAGTTGTTGATTAATTATGAGAGTTAATTCATTTTGGGGAAAAATCAAAGTTAAGATTGATTACAGTTTAACGGCGTGTTGTTCGAACAAGCAAGAATGCACACGTGTGTACTCTTCAATCGCAAGTTAATAGTTTATTCTTTGTTTATCTCCAAAATTTATTTATTTCACATGAATGCAGACTGATGTATATTCATATAAATATTAAATAAATCGTGTTTTTTTAATTCTATCTAGACGATGCACACTAATGTTCAGATGGGTAGGGTATTACATGTCAAACAAAGTAAAATTTTGTATCTATAAGTAAATTTTTAAAGCGAATGTATCGTTTAATAATCTCTATATACGTTTTGTATCTACTATTTATTGACTTTAATATTAATATACTGCTTATCTTATCACAGTAAAATCTATTTACTTTCTTAATTAATATATAAAATATACTTATCGCCATACAATCTATCACATATATATTATATAGATTTTTTTTTCTTTTAATCTAACATATCAAATCTAATCTATATGTTTTAATTTTAATTTTTACTTCTTCCCTTAAATAATATAATTAGATCTTTTCGGTATTTTAATTTTAAATTTTAATTCTTTCCTTTTACATTAAGGAATGCTAGTTTTGTCTTCCGGATACTACACGAGTTTTACTATGTGTGATGTTTTTGTTTTAAAAATATATTTATAAAAAGAGTGTATATTGGGTGCACCCGGGTGCAAGGGTGCACTCATATGTGTATGACATTTTATTTTATTTTGTATAAATGTTATTCTATTTTGTATACGTGTTTTGTAATAAATGTATAATTTTTTCACACTAAGTTTTTTATTAAAAAATTTAACATCCATATGTGTATAATTTTTTTTCAATAGTGTATACATGTTTTTTAATAATTGTATATTTTTTTACACTCAACTTTTCATTAAAAAAACTAACAGTTAAATTGTATATATTTTTGCTCATAATTATATATGTTTTTGTTTATATTTGTATATGGGTGCACACTATAATTAGCCTTATAAAAATATCCTTTTATGATTTTATATTTTATTATTAAATATATATTTGTTTTGTTTGTTTTTTCGTCTCACTTTACTATTTAATGTATCTTTACCTCCGTGTTAAAAAAAATGAACATTTTATTATTATAAAAGGATGTGATATGCCATAATATTAATATTTTTAATTTATGACCTGAAAAATGGGTAAACTATCAATTCGTGTTGGGATTATTATTTCTATCAATTAGGAACTTGAAATATATAAAATTATAAAAAAAAGGAAGCGATGTCAAGAAATATATTTTCTATTACAATTAATCACAAAAATATTAAACCTATTATTAATAGTAAATTAATTAATAATCGAGCATCACTCTTTTTATCTTTTACTTTTATTAATTAGTTAAATTACTTTATTACTTTTTTCATATTGAATAACCCAACATAAATATTTATATGTTATAATATACTAAAAATCATTATTATTATTAATTATTTTAAATATTAATAGGAAGTTATTAATATGAGAGACTAAATAAAATAGTAGTTAAAATGTACATGAAAATTTTCTAGTAAGACTGTGGTGACGTCACGTTGCCACCTACAAAATTAATATTTTTTATAAAATATATATTAATTGAAAGATTAAGATTATTACTAATATGTGAGACTAAATATACAAATTTTTTTAAAAACGAATGTGATGATTTCACATACACAATTAAATTTTTTTTGAACATATAGCAATATTTTTATAAGGATTAAAACAATAAATTTTCATTAAAATTAAATTAAATCTTGATGAAAATTTACTTAAAATAAAATTTTGTAAGATTATAAAATATTAATTATTTAAAATGAAATATTAATTACATTATTAACATTATCAATGAGATAGATTAAATAAAATAATATTTAAAATATTAAATTACTAAAATAAAATGTTTAATTATATGATTAACGTGAGTGCGCCACGTACACAATTTTTTCAAGAACGAACTTGGCGACACCACATACACAAAGTTTCTCAAGGAGCAACGTGACATCGCCACATACACAATTCTAAAACTTTATTTTGGCAGACATCTAAAAATGAGTGTCATTACTTAGGCTCCAGTTTTTGGGATAATATATATTAGAATGGAAACACAAATAAAAGGTCAATTATACAAAAAGGTGGTTCGCCCACCCCAAGCACCCCCATACGTCAGTCCGACATCATGTGAATGAGGTTAATTATGGTAACTCAACCATCAGTAAATGTTAGATCTTTTAATACACCACAGAAGGAGAATTAAGAGGTTGCTCCCATACTACGGGTGGGATTTGATACTTGATCATTGTACAAGTTGTCCCCTTACTTGAACAGTTGAGCTGAAAGGTCAATTGTAACACGATAGACTATAGAACTCCAGACACATAAAGCATAAATTTTTTCTAATGTCATTAAGAAGCAAAAAATGTATCTTTAAATACTAATAGTGATATTTTTGCAGATAACCCTATTATTTATCACTAACACCTAACATATATTTTTTTATAAAAAAATGAAGGGTTAGAAAGCCAACATATTCACCAAATCCATAGAATTTCTCTTTGTGTTTCTGTAGTCTTCGTTTGGAATCCTCCAATTGATGAGTAAGAATAATCGAATCCCTACTTTCCTGCATCATATTCACCTCTATATTTAGAAATTTGCAACATGTTATATGCATATTTAAACCTCAAAAAAATTTCCTGAGCACCAACCTATAGATGAAGAAGCAATATTAATTGCATAATAACATGAGAGCGCCACGTACATAATTTTTTTTTCAGAAATGAATATGGTGATGTTAAATACTCAAAAATTTTCAAGGAGGAGCGGGTAACGCCTCCTATAATTTTTTTTTATAAAATATTAGCTGAAAGATTAAAATGATTAATAATAGGTGAGACTTAATATACAAAAGTTTTCAAAAACGAATGCGATGACGTCACATACATAATTAAAAAGTTTTAAACATATTTTAAATATATATATAAATAAAATTATTATGATTAAAATAATAAAATTTTATAATGAAAACTTAAAATATTCTTATGATATTAAATTAAATTTTCATGAAAAAATTACTTAAAGTAAAATATTAATTGCAAGATTATAAAATATTAATTACTTTAAATATTAAATTACTCAAAATAAATTATTAATTGTATTATTAAGATTATTAATTAATAGGAGGGATTAACTAAAAAAATATTCAAAATATTAAACTACTTAAAATAAAATATTAATTTCATTATTGATGTAGAAGCGCCACGTACACATTTTTTTTTTAAAGAACTAACGTGGCGACACCACATACAAAATTTTTTAAAATAGGAGAATGGCGCCGCTACATACACAATTCCAAAAATTTTATTTTTGGCAAGCACTTGTAAATTAATAATATTAATGATAAGAATTATAAAGTCAAATTCTTTTTTAGTCTTGTCTTAATCTTTCTTCAATTTATCTTTTGTGGAGAAATTAAAAAAATTGGTGGGCTATCCTTCTTTTAATTTTAAAAAAATTAATTAACCCTTTATCTTTATAAAATCAAACAAACATTGTCCTTATATCATAATAATTTTAAAGCATTTTACGAGCTAATTTCCAAACGATCAAACCATTAAAAATTTTCAAACTTTAAATTAATATTAACCTCTTCTTACGACTTTCATATCTACACTTTTAGATTTCAAATTTATTATTAAGTGATATGTTTTTTTTTACTATAATAAGTTCATTGAAAAGACACTTTAATAAAAATCTTTTGACTTCTAACTTTTAATATAAAAATATTTAGTTTATTAATATTGAATTTAAAATCCAAAACCATAGATGAAAAGCTCATAAGAATAGGTTTCTTATGATATCAAGTTTGTAAATTTTTTACGGTTGGATTTGATTGATAATTCATTTAAAATAAGCTTACATTATATGTTTTTGAAAAAATTGCTACGAATTGTGGAGTCAAAAATATATCTCAATTATTATTGGATTTATAACCCAAAACGGTAGATGGAAAGTTCGTAAGTAATTCTTCATTTCAATATAAAGTTTAAAATTTTTTAACGGTCGTATCGTAAATTAACTTATAAAAAATTATATATTAATGTTTATATTCGTTGACATAGGGGCTTATATGATCATTTTTAATAGATAATAAGGGACATACGTGTTCAATTTTAAAATTTAAAGGGCATAATTGTTTGATTTGATAAAGATATATTTAAAAAAACAACTTTAAGGAGATGCTTGATCTATGAACAATAGTTTAGAGGGTGTATTTAAGAATAACCTTAAATTAATAAGCCTTGGAAAAATATAATTAAATATTTAGAAAATATATACTATTAATAAAATACTTGAAAATTAAGTTATAATATGATTAATAACTTAATATTTGGAAAATATTTATTAATAAAAATATTTATTTTAATATCAATTAAAAAAAGGCAAAAACTCCTGTGCGCCCGGGCGTACGGACCACATTCTGTGCGCTTTTAGAATTTTGTGTTAAATTGTATACCCTTTATTTTCTAAAGAAAATTATTGTGTGTATCTGGGCGCATGAACAACACTCCGTGCGCCTTTAGAAATTTGTGTTAAATTGTATACCCTTTAGTATAAAAATGTGTACCTTTTATTTTCTAAAGAAAAAAAATATTAATGAAAAGTGTATACATTTTAAAACAAAATGGTGTACCTTTTATTAATTAAAGTGTATACCCTTTAGACCAAAGCAATGTACCATTACCCATAATACTAAATTTCTAAAGGCGGAATGTGTTCCCGTGCGTCCGGGCGCACGCAAGCCTCACCCTTAAAAAAATTGAAATGGTGCACAAAAAATAAAAAATTACACGTCTAGTTGTTATTAATTTTAATTAAAAAAATATTACATTAAACTTTAGAGTCTAATTGCAGTGCACCGGGTGCACCTAAATAATATAAACCATTTGATCATATTTATATTTAATCTTAACCACTAAATAAAATAAAATAATTAAAAAAAAAAATAACCACCCACTAACTACTCCATTTACCCTATAAAATCTCAAGTCCACCATGTTAACTGCAGAATAATCCTAAATTTTATCACCTGATTACATGTTGTAAACTTAAATAAAAAAGGGAAAAGGATAGTGTGACACGGCAAACTCACCGCATTTTTGTATTGGTTTATGGTTCTACTCACAAATGCCGTGAAAATAGCACTTATTTCACACCAAAAAATCTGTTTTACACGTGTTTGTTGGAGATGGCCTAATCGCCCTAAATTTTCAGTTACAGAAAGAATTTCACCCAAATAAATGTCGTCAAAAGTTAAAAGTGAAAAGAAGAAAATGGCGATGGTGATGAAGGAAGAGGTAGAAGGGGTTGATCGATTGAGTGATTTGCCTGATTCTTTACTCATTCACATCCTTTGTTTCGTGAGGGAGCCAGCTGGCCTATACAACATGTGGTCTCAGTATAGATATAATCGTGGAAAAATTTCTGATGCGAAGAAAACTGTGGTGACGAGTGTGTTGTCTGAAAGATGGCGCTATCTTTGAGCTGAATTGCCGGTGCTTAGTTTTCAGGAGAAAAGCAAAGAGATGGAGAAGATCAGTAATATTGTGGGTATGGTTAACAGGACTATCGCTATTCACACTGCAAAATATTTGGACAAATTTTATCTTGATTTCAGGTTTTCACAAATTTGGGCTGTCTCTGTTGATGAGTGGCTTGTGTTTGTCTCAAAAAGTAAGGCCAAGGTGGTATCTTTGATGCTTCCTCGGTATTCTCTTCCGGAGATGTTTTATCGGAATTCATCTTTAAAAGAGTTGGAATTGGCATATTGCAGGGTCTCCCCTCAGGAGAGAATAGAATGGGGATGTTTGATTAGATTAGAGTTTTGTAAATTGGAGTTGGGGGAGGATGTAATTGAGAATATATTATTGGGATGTCCACTTCTGTATAGTTTGGGTCTACTGTTCTGTTGGGGGTTAAATAGATTGAATATCAGCTCTCCCAGTGCTGGTAAACTTGGAGTGTGGGTTGAACATGCTCTTGAGATTTCAGCACCCTATAACACTATTTGGACATTAAGTCTTTAGGTGAAGCAAAAAAAAAAAATCCGGGTGACGAACATCCCATGTGTGGTGAAAGCTTTGATTGATATCAGACCTTATCAAGGTTTTAACGTGGCTACTCCGGAGAACAAGAGTGATGCCAAGGAATGGATTGAAGCAACTAGCCATATTCCGGATATCCTTCTCCCATATCACTTATTTATGGTATGCTATGGTGTTTCTTCTTTAGTTACACAATTACAAACACTTAACTACTGTTTTTGTTTTGCGGTTAGTATCACGAGTGGTGGTGGATGGATGGCAGATTCGTCCATCTAAGCGGGTGTATTTGGAAGTGGAAGCCGGCGAGCCTAAAGCTTCGGACGACCCCACCATTGTTTCTCTTGTAACCCTGCTCGACTCTTCTCCCCAACTTGAGAAATTTAAGCTGTGCATCTGGATGCGGAAATACGTAAGTATTTGTGTGACGTTGCTACAGAATTAGGCATTGGTAAATTTGTTCAAGTGGTTGTTTTGTTTGATGTAGGATCCTCTTAGATATCAACCTCTTAGGAATGATGATTTCAGTTGCTGCGACTATTTGCAGCGTTGAGATTTATTGCTGCACTGCGGAGGATAGTGATCTACAGGATGTTGATATAGTCCTATTGCTGGCCCGGATTGTGCTTAGAAGGGCGACGGTGTTGGAAAAGATGACGATTCTCATGGATATCAATTTTAGACCTGAGTTGAAGAAAATATCCTGATCCATGATCCTTCCTTGGATTTTTAAGGTGGCTGCAGCTTCTATCTATGTTTTAAGTTTACTAATATTGGAAAGATGATTTGGTTAGTTGTATCTAAGTCTTTTATAAGCAAATCAAAAGAAAAGCCTGTTAACTCCACATCTGCATTCTTGAGCTGTTGCCTTTCACTTGGATAGAGTCTTAAGTTCCCTTCTCTTAGTATTTCTGTCTTGGCTTTTAGAAGTTTAACTGCAGAAAAAGATATATAGATCAAAATGTGCATACATACCTTGTGAATAAGTGCACTATAAGAAAGTTATTATCCATCTCCTATGCTAGGTCAGGGTGTTATAATTGGAGTGAATAAGACAACTACTAACAGAAAATTGATATCAATTAGCAGGCGAATTTACTGCACGATGATAGTCGCACCGCAGGTTAACGTCTCATACAGAATGAATCCTTAAAAACGATAGGGGAAGAGAGGATTGTTATATTTTATTAAATTCATAATGGGCCGGGCATAAATTCATTATGGGCCGAGCCTTTTTACATATTTTGAGTTGGGCTGGAAGTGCTCACGAGTCCAAGTCTTAATATCCAACTCATTAAATTGTTGGACCATAAATAATGGTATAATGACAGAGTTAGCAGTGCACCTAATTAATTTCATGAGCTATTAGATTAAGAAATTAACTTAGTGTCACTTGATTAGGGGTATTATGGGAGGGCAATAAGAATGTAATGGTATTAATTCCCACTCCTCCTACTTGGTTAGAGGTAATGAGAATCCAAATTCCTTAATCATTCCATTGATTCAATATATACTTCTACCCTTTTAATCAATTTCATTCTCATTACCATTACACTCATCAATGATTCACATTGCCATTAGCATTTTAAAATTTGAACCAAGCGAGTCCTTATTGCATCGTTTAACAGGTGCATCACAAAATTTTACTCATACTAGAATTTTTATACTAATAATTTAAACACTCTTTTATTTTTAACATTTGCGGCTATTTACATCCCCAATTTTACTACCCCATTTATTTACTAAATGTACTCCATCAAAATTAAAAGATACATATACAAATTACTACATATACCTCCATTTTAGACATTTTTTCCCTTTTAATTAAACGGTTTGACTATTTATGCCCCACTTATTACCAAACATACCCCTTTATTAATTTACCTAAATATATTTAAAAATAGAGTTGATATTAGGTGCACCCGGGTGCAAGAGTGCACCCATATGTGTATAACTTTTTATTCTATTTTGTATACGTGTTTTTTAATAATTGTATACTTTTTTCACATTAAGTCTTTCATTAAAACAAAACTAGCATCTATATATTTATAACTTTTTATTCAATAGTGCATACATGGTTTTTACTAATTGTATATTTTTTTACACTCAATTTTTCATTAAAAAACTAACAATTAAATTGTATACATTTTTGTTCATAATTGTATATGTTTTTATTTATATTTGTATACGTTTTTAAAGTGGATGCATCCTATCTTAGGTGCACCCGGGTGCACAATATAATTAGCCTTAAAAATAATTATATATATTACTAAATATAGTCGATAATTTTATTCTTTTAATTAAAACATGATAAATTATATTTAATTAAGTTTTAAAACATGATAAATTATAACATGATAAATTATATTTAATTAAGTTTTAAGTATTAAAAAAATTTATACATTACATTTTTTTTAATGGCTATTTCAAAATATAATTGAAAATAGGTGAATTTTATTTTTTGGTTGAACCTCCTGGTTCAATCGGTCCGACAGGTGGAACCTCGAACCGTTGACTTCACCGGTTTGAGCTCCGATCCGATTTTCAAATCACTGGTTTAGATTTTGGGTGCATAAAGTAAAAACCTAAAAAGAAAATTGAATTTGTGTTATTAATTTTTAAACTAATTTAATATAAGGTTATTTTTATCTTAGATTTAATTAAAATATCTAGTACCTTTAGAAAAAATTGGGTGGAAATAGTGAAGTTTAATTATGGAGTAAATTATGGAGTATTTAATTAAGTTTTAAGTACTAAAATAATTTTATTGTGAAGTTTGAATGTTTTTTCTTTGTTTTTGTTAGTCAAAGTATCTCCTAGAATTTTTTTTTTGTTGTCTTTCAAAATTCTAGTATTATAAATATGTGATATATTGGATCCCTTCGAGTATATTAACATATTATTTACCAACTTAACTAATGTATAATTTATATTATAAATTAACATTTAAATTTATTAAAATCTCCTTTTTTCAACGAAATTTTCATTGAAATTTTCCTCAAACTTAAATTTAATTGGAATTTATATTGAACATTTTCAATTGTTTATCAATTTATTGGCATTAGCATTGGAATTTTCCATGTTTAAATTATATGAGAATGTTTGTTGGAACTTTCCAGCAGCTTTAATTTTTATAGGAATTCTCGTTGGAAATTTTAATAGTTTTAAATTTCCATGGAGATTTTCAGTGGAATTTTCCAACGATTTAAAGTTTTATTGGAAAATTTCTTGGAACTGCAAAACATCCATTAACTTTACTTTTGTTGGAATTTTGCTGTTTGAATTTGACAGTTTTTTTTGTTGTGCATCTTTTGCAAATTCTAAGCTCCAACAGCTCTTTCTTTTTCTGATCACTCTTTGCATATTCATATCGATTTATGTCGGGAGTTTTCATTCTTAATTCTTAATTCTTAGATGCTCATCGTAATATATACTCCCCCGTCCCAAGCTAAGAGTCTCATTTCCTTTTGGACACGTGGATTAAGGAGTATTATTATTTAATGTGTAGTGGGTAGTTGTATTAGTGGGTGTGGGGCCCCATATTTTAATTGTATTAGTGGGTGTGGGTGGGTCCCATGTGTCCAACAAAGGAAATGAGACTCTTTGGGTGAGACGACCAAAATGGTAAAATTACCCTCTTAGCCTGGGACGGAGGGAGTATATATATATATATATCTACTTGTATGTATACAAATACATCATAGGGTGATAGACCACCCCAGATACCCTCACACTCCAACCCGATAGATTGTGAGGGAAGTAAATCATGACAACTGACCAACAATGGTTAGACCTTTTAACCCACCACACAAGGATCCCCCTTAATTAATAGGTTGCTCCCACACTGTGGGTGGGATTCGATCTTGATCATTGTGACCATTATCGTTTTACTTAACCAGTTGAGCTGCTCATGCAGGCGATGAGCTTCATGTAATGAAATTGTGGACTAGCAGCTACACATGGGAAAATAGTTCGTAATTGAAAATTAAACTCTTTGACTCTAGCTAGTTAAAACCATACTCCCTCCGTCCCGCATTAAATTTATATTTTCTATTTTAGTTTGTCCCAACTTTCAAGTTAAGTTTTACATTTCCATTTTTGACAGGTGGACCCACGAAAGAGTAATTAATTATTTTATTTAGGCCCACACACTACTGTAATACAACTAAACACTACACATTAAATATTATATTTCTCACACGGCCACTATCAATTAAAATATTATATTTTTTAATTTACGTGCAAAAATAAACATAAATTTAATGTTGGAGGATGTTGGGTTTACTAGCAGCTACCTTTTTCATATGCTATAACTACAAAGATGTTCTAATTAAAATCATATATTAGATGTTCTACTTCTACAAAGATGTTCTAATTAAAACCATATATTAGATGTTGGTTTTGAACATTGTAAACAAGAAGATTTATTAACAAAAATCGACACTAAAAAATAAAAAAAAAAAGTTATGGAGGGCGTCTCAATATCATAAATATGGGATAATATCAATTTTGGTCCTCTAGGTTATGCCAAATCCAACTTTAGTCCTAAGGTTTGGTAAATTTTCAAAAGTGGTCCTCCAGTGTCCACTTTTAGTCCTTTTTGTCCACTTTTGGTCCTTTTTGTCAATTTTTAGTCCTTATTTGGCCTATCCTAGAGGACCAAAAGTGGACAAAAAGGACCAAAAGTGGACCAAAAGGACCAAAAGCGGACATCGGAGGACCAGTTTTGAGAAATTACAAACTTGAGGACTAAAGTTGGATTTGGCATATCCTAGAGGACCAAAATTGATATTTTCCCTCATAAATATTGAGACACTTATAATTTTTGTGACACTTAATATAAGTGTTGCATGTAGTGGTGTCTCATTAAATTATGGGACACTTCATAGGAACACTTATAAATATATTAAAATATGTTGATACATGACACTTATATGTGTCTCTACATAGTTCATACAATACAGTTAATTATCTGATCTTATATATTTTAAAATAGTAATCTTTTTGGATGTTTAAAAGTACCTCCAAATATTGAGGCATTTAGAAATATTTGTTATATATATATATATATATATATATATATATATATATATATATATATATATATATATATATATCTTTTTAGATATTTAAAAGTGTCTCCAAATGTTTATTGAGACATTTATAAGTGGTTGCTAATAAATTTCACAAGACACAAATAAATGTCTCTAAATAAAATCTATTTTGTTAATGACAATTTCACAAATAGATAATAATGATCTATTGTTGTTGTAGTCTATTTTAGTGTTGTTGTAGCTGCTTTAATGTGTTGTTGTAGCCTATTTTAGTGTTGTGAATGACATTTTCAGATTTGACTTTTTACAACATTTATCCTACTGTTGTTGTAGCCCATTTAATCTGTTTTCTAATAGAGCTTACTAAAGCATTAAATGGCCAAGGTGTCCAATACAATAAACCATTCTAAATATGACAAGACATTGAAAAAATGACAACAATAAACCTTTGTAATTGATACCAAAGAACAATAGCATCGCACAATCTTATTCACCTCTGGCTCTAGCTCTAGCGGCTGTGACTGCCTGAATCATTCATTTTATCATACATTTAGGAGCCGCTTGATACCAATTCGTCAATTGTAATGACAATGGGGTATCATTAAGGAGTCAATCAAAATGGAAATGAAGGGTGGGGAGTGATTATTGAATCAATGGGAGTGATTGAGAAATTTTGATTCCCATTACACCAACCAAACATCAACATGAGAATCAATATGTCCATAATTCCATTACCTTCCCTCACTACCCCCAACCAATTAATACTATTCCTCAACTAAATTAACTTGAGGGTCACTGATGTTAATACAATTGTTTTACCATATATATGTATACTATACTACCTGTAAGTTGAAGATGCCAGCAAAAGAGCTAGTTGACTCACATCAACAATCTGAGAGTTGTAGTCTGCACCACCAAATATGCAAACAAAATAGAAGAACGAACTAATTTACAAGTAGAAAGTAAAGAACAGTATACTCCATATGTGTACACTGCAGGTTAATTCACCTTTAATTGGCAGAGTTGACACTGCATCCATGGATCACTTATAAATATTTGTATTACCACCACATTTCCTCTCATCCTGCACCTGCAACAAAGAAGCTACGATAATTCTTAGTTTTCCCTTTTTTTAAAAAAAAAATAAAATCATAGCATGGTAGGTAGTAGACACACTCCAGTCATACTGATGGGCGACACTTTTTTTCGGTTCGGATTTCTTGATACATTTTGGTATTATATCTTCTGTTGCGCACTATAGAATGACTAACACGTAGAATATAATAAAATATATACCCTAAAAGGAAAATGACAACCCTAAGGGGAAATGTTGAGATTTTCCTTCCCGCATGCGTGTTACCCATCTAACACGTATAATAGGAGATATAACACGAAATATAACAATACATCTGTAATCCTTTTTATTCTTCAGAGAATGGCTGTAAGCAGAATTGTATTTTATTACAAGTAATTAGCATGGTTATATTAGGTAGTAGGAATTACAAAATAAAATTACGTTAGGACATTTTGAGATAGTGTCTCATTACATATTTGGGACATTAATTTTATTGAAAATGTATTAAAAAATCTAATATATATATATATATATATATATATATATATATATATATATATATATATATATATATATATTTTGTTTTAGTGATTAGTTAAGTGTCACGAAAATTAATTAAACGTGTCTCAAATGAAAGTATCCCTATAAAATAAAATACAACATATTAAAATTACAATAAAATAATTCGAGATACTTAAATATAATAATTAGAAACACTTAATATATCTCAAATTAAGTGTCCCAATAACTAATTAAAGACATATAATAATAAAAAAAAGCCTTAAAATTAATAATTAGATACACTTAATATAAATTATTTCAAATTAAGTGTCTCAAAAACTAATTAGAGAAACAAAATACAAAGTGTCTCAAATAAAAGTATTTCAATGCGAATCTATCTCCTATATAGTAAACTAAAGTTGAGTTTTAACTTTCCTATGTGTCATCTTAAAGTGAGTCTAAGTGTCAATTTTTTAGAATTTTTAATTTAATTTAATAGATTTATTCATTATGCATTTATTATTTATAACATACATTTTATGGACTTAAATGTATTAATTATGATTTTCTTTTCATTACTTAATTAAATTTTAATAACAAAATCATTTTCATTTTTCATTACTTAAATTTATGTTTAATGAAAAAATTTATAACTTTTTACTTATATAATACAAATTTAATGTTATAATATTATGTAATTTATATCCTATTAGCATAATCGCTTAATTGACAAAATATTAATTAAACATATATACTAAATAAAAATATATATTTATATAAATAATAATAATAATGAATATTATTGTTTTTTTTTTAATTCTTGAATATATATCATTTATATAAATTTAAATTGGGATATGCTTTATTTAATGTTAATAAAAAAACCGTTCTTCATATAGTACATAGTACTTTATATATCATAACCTATTTACTTTTTAGAATAATAATAGTGTTATGGTTAATTTTAATTAAAGACAATTTAAGGTGATATTGTATTTTACATTAATAATAAATACCGAAAGTTATGGTCAATTTCTAATAAATGTTGAATGGTACTCCTTCCATTCTATATTTACTAGCAACGTCACTATGGAGTTTAAAATTATTATTTATTTTACCAACTTTATTATCTTTTTTTAGGGTAATGTAGTATTTTTTTGTAATAAATTAATTAATTAATTATAAAGTATGTTAGGTGTGTTAGCGGAAAATAATAAATTTGTAATTAAGATATACTTTTAAGTGTATAAATTAATATGAAGTTTTCTTTTATGGATGGAGCAATTTAATGTGAAACGGACGGAAATCCAGTCATGCATAAGCAGATTTTGCACTACCAACATTGAAACGGAAATTATCAACATTAGAATTACAATCAAAGCTCTCAAAAGTTGACTGCCCGGGCGGCCATCATCCATTTGTGGAATCCTTTCATCTAAAATTAAGCCAAAGCAACAGATTGTAATGAGACTATCAAGTGTACTTTCCTTGACAGCACAAACAAGGCTCTTATTCTAAAAATTATAGACACAAATGACCGTAATGATCACAGTATTCATCTCCAAATTATACAGAAAATTCATGCCAGTTTTGAGACGCCCCAAATTCACAACTCAACAATAAATTTAACAAACTCAAGAAGGATATGATAAACAACGAGAATTATAAATTGTAAACGAAATATTACACTGATTCGAGCCAGTGTTCAACTCCAAAGAAAGAAGGAAGAGGCAGAAAAGAGAGAAAGCACAATGCCAAAACTATTTCTCATCCTAACAAATTTGAAGATTCCCTAATTTATATCGCATTCACATGATGGGCTATCCCTCAACACCATGGGCCTTAAAGTTGGGTTAATACTTTCTTGGGCCGTATCACTCCATCCCCCTTAAAAATGGTCTTGTCCTCAAGACCCAATATAGACTCTGGGTGCGGTGCACTACTTCATACTCCATATCAGTAGGAGATCGAAAATGAACTTCAAGCAAACTATGAGCCTCTGCTTTCAAATATTAGAGTGTTACTTTGGATTGTTCCATGTCTTCACCTCATGACCCAATTTTCCTACCTTGCCATTCAAACTCCATAATCATCTTAGAGTAATCATGAGAAACCCGACCCAATTGTTGTAACCATTGTATTCCCAACACCACCTCAGGGCCCTTTATAGGAAGAACATACAAATCTGTTGCAGATGCTTGTTGTGGTAAATTCAACAGAACATTTGGGCAAATGAATTGGCAAGTTAGCTGATCCTCATTACCAAATGTACACACTGAAATTTTGAATGGGTTCACGAGGTATTCCCAAAAGCTCCACAATTGTCGGTTCGCCCCATATCCGTAATGATCTAGGATTCACTTGACCCGAAAGCTCATATAAACTTGAGATATCTGCAGATACAATTGTCACTCCCTCATCATTTCCACATGGGTTTTCCCATTCTTCTTCATCAGCAGTACCCAACAATAGTTAAAACTTACTCTTATATTTATGGTTTGGTCAGCAATGTTGATCGCAATTATAACATAAACCCTTCTCACGTTTCTCATTAAGCTCTGACGAAGAAAGCAGCTGAATAGGCAAACTGGGAGTAGATAGGATTGGGAGATTGGGAAAGTAATTTGTTAGAATGAATTACCTGTGATTTCACGGCTGCAGGAGACAAATTAGGCCTAGGACTTAAAGGGCTTGGGGCCATTCCACTTGGGCCTGGAGTTCTACTTGGGCTTGGGCCTTGAAGAATAGAATTACATAGTACATACTGAATCAGAAGTCCACTTGATACTGTTGGTATTTTGAAGGATTAGTAGTAGGTGAGTGGCGGTAGTGTATTAGTTGAGGTAATTGGTTTGGGGTAGAATATATAGTGCGAGATTTTGAGTTGTTGATAATGGGTGTGACGTGCAGCAGGCTTTAGGTACTAGACATAGGCATTGTTTTCTTCATTTATGCTAAGTCTTTTTTAATAGGTTTTAAGTGAACCTAAAAAATATGTCAGTGCCAATTTTTTTATATCTTTAGTCTCTTCTATGGTAGTGATAATTATATTGTATTTAGTAAAAAGAAATATAAGAATTTTTTCTACTAATTTTTATCTATCATATCTTCCCCATACGATTTTATTTGATTTACTACTTCTCTTAATTTTCTTAATTGAGTGTAGTAATCTTTTATTATCTCAAATTTTTTATTTTCATATTCACGAAATCTCTTCTAAGAGTATGAACTTTTAAATTTCGTACCTTGTCACTTTCTTGATACTCCTTTAAAATATCCCATGTTTCTTTGGATGTCTTCGCTCCACTAATCCTTGAAAATATAGACTCCGCCACAACTATCTGTAGAATGTAGAGCGCGAAGTTATCCTTCTCCATGATTATGTCTAGTTTTTCTTTGTCTGTATTTGAAAAAGATGATGTATCGTTGGGACATCGTATCCTTATCAACAATCTCCTATAGGCCTTGAAACATAAAGTATGTCTTCATTTTAATGGCCCAATAGTTATAGCCTTCACCTGAGAAGGTTGAGACTGATTTTGTGGGTATTGGATAGAGAGGACATTTTTAAAGGGTTGGAAATGATTTGGGAAATATAGTGAAGAATTTGGGTAGTAATATGCGGAAGCTTATTTTAACCCAGTTAATGAACTAACCGAACTCTAATACTACTGTTGATATTTGAAGGTGATAAAGAAATAGTGTGTATGGAGGATAGTGAATAGGTGTGGCGTGAGGTGAGATGGTCAATGGGTGCTTAAAGTAGATGTTTGTAGTGATTAGGAAATGGATGAAAATGTAGAAAATGTCTTTCAGTCTGAACTAAAAATACAATCTCAGAATTCTAAAATAGGGGGAAAAAAGTTGGAGAAAATAACAATAATAGGAAAGAAAAATATCCCCCATGTAGAGTTTGTAAAAGGACCAATCATCTTGAAAAAGATTGTTGGTTCCGATATAAACCACAATGCAAAAATTGTATGAAATCTAGATCTGGAGAA
This sequence comes from Pogostemon cablin, assembly GCA_023678885.1. NCBI lineage: Eukaryota > Viridiplantae > Streptophyta > Magnoliopsida > Lamiales > Lamiaceae > Pogostemon > Pogostemon cablin. The sequence continues at coordinate 5,380,189 of CM043010.1, read as the reverse complement.
AAAATTGTCGCTTCAAGAAAAGTCACCAGGCTAACTACTCTGAAGAAAGAGAAGATGGAGATCATCTCTTCTATGCGACCATGTCACATCAGAGTTAAAAAATGACACGTGGTAAGTTCACAGTGGGTGCAGCAACCACATGACGGGAGACGAGAAGATCTTTCAACAGGTTGACAAAACAGTCAAATTTCAAGTAAAGCTGCACAATGGAGACCTGGTGGAAGTTGAAGGAAATGAACAATAGCTGACAACTCAAGAAAAGGTACGCGGTACATCCACAATGTGCTATTGGTACCAAAACTACGCACTAATCTACTTAGCGTGGGTCAAATGATGGAGAAAAGATATTCTCTACTATTCAAAAGTGACTTATGCATCATATGCGACAAAAGAAACAAAAATCAAATAATAGCTGTAGTCAAAATGCAGCAGCAAATGAATTTTCCTATCCAATGGAACAATGTGGAGACTGCACTAAAAGCCTAAGAAGATCAATCCTAGCTATGGCACCGGAGATTCGGGCATTTCAACTTCTACGGGTTAATGCTACTTCAACAGAAGAATATGATGAGAGATCTTTCACCAATCCAACCAAAAAAGGATGTATGCAAAAAATGAATGTAAACAACTCAGGAAGCCATTCCCAATGGGATAAGTGATTGGTGTGAAATTCACCTAGATTTTAAGTGGATTTTTGTGGCTTTAATTCAATAATTCAGCATGATTTTAATGAAAATACTATTAATTGCTTGATTATTTGGAGAAAGATATTTTTGTTTATTTTTGCAGAAAAATTGGTGATTTTGATAAAAATGGATTCTACAAGTGAAGAGGAAGATGTGGGAGAAAACGGAGCTCAATTTGGAGTTGAAACGAGCAAGAACGGGCCAAAGAAAATTTGATATAAATCCCATTTTTTGTCCCATGAGCTAAATTATCCCACATTGATTACTTACCACAAATTCATCTCACTCTACTACTATATGAACCCACTTGTCCCACATTGAAAACTCACTCAAATTTCTCTCATCCTTACTACTATAAATATACTCTCTTCCATGAAAGCCATAATTGAACAATTCTCCACCCATTTAAATTCAATTAAATTGAATCATTTCAAGATTCTATAGTTGAGTAAGACCTCCATAGTTGAGATCACTCCCCCTTTCGGGGCGAGGGATCCGTAGTTTTAAATGTTTTTCTAGATTAGGATTTTAATTGCTTTTCAAGAAGGTGGGGACACCAAGGAAAGGATGAGCTTGGTGGATGTAAAAACTTCATTTGGTGAAATCTAATTCTACTTATTATCTTTTTATTTTCTTTGTTTTGGTTGTTTAAGTGATGCTTGAATTATAGATTAATGTGTGATATTGTTTAATTGTGATCCCGACTTTGATTAGTTTTATTTATGGATACTTAATTGCTTAATCTATATGTTTGTTTTGTGTGGTTAATTATCTAGTGCATGTGATTAGAACGAGAGTTCAATTATGTGTCTAAAGAATTAATTGAATCATTTCATCATGTGGGTTATGTGGTTAATATGGGAAGAATTGGAGACGGCCTCTCATGTTTAGAACTACATAAGTGGACACTAGAGAGGTTAGATCGAGAGTTCAATTAATCTAGTGAGGGGAACCCAACCTTGGTGAATTCATAGTACCTAGAAAGAGAATATTACCTATGATTTAGTACCTTTTAGAGAACTCGTACGTGTAATTAGTACCTATTGGGAGGTGTTCGCTATGGTATCAATCCTATGTGCTATTTTGGGGTCTTTGTAAGGGCCTACATCCTCTTCATCTCGAGAAAGAGTTTAGGTGGAATTTGTGATCGCTCTTACTATGATAGCTTAAATTGGGAGGCAATTAGATGTGTTACATGATTCATTTGAAGTGAATCATGAAAACTTCCTTTGCATTGAAAATTCCAAAAATATTGTAATTAGTTTCTTTTCATGCTTTTTACCTCTCTCTTCTCGATCCTCCCTAACTAATACGAGACTATAACTTGAAGGCCACGAATCCTAAATTCCCTTGAATTCGATAAATTCTTTAATTGATCATCCCAACTATTAACGACCAATCAATAAGCATGGCGAGCTAAACAAGTTTTGGAGTTGGTTCACACTGACTTATGCGGGCCAATGAGAACGCCAACATTCGAGAAAAAATAGATACTTCATTATCTAATTCATTGACTATTAAATAAGAATGATTCGGGTGTACTTTATGAAAGAAAGATCAGAAGTCAATCTTCAAAAATTTTAAAAAATCTAGTGGAGAACCAAAGTGGTCAACGAATCAAGGTTCTACGTAACTATGGAGGGATGGAGTACACATCCAAGAAGTTTAACAAATTCTGTGAAGAAAGAGTCAACCATCAACTAACAGTTGGTTATCCTCCAGAATAAATCGGAGTCTAAGAAAGAAAGATCAGGACTCTAATGGAGATGACAAGAACAATGCTAGCAGGAAAAGGCATGCCCTAAGTATTCTCGGCAGAAGCTATCTACACTGCAGTTTATTTGCTAAATAGGTGTCCAACGAGGCAGTACAAAATAAAACACCAATTGAAGCCTGGAATGGATGGAAGCCGTCAGCAAAACATCTAAGGATTTTTTGGAGTATTTGCTATGCGCACATCCCAAAAGAAAAGAGACACAAGTTGGAGGAGAAGACCGAGAAATGCATATTTCTCGGATACAGCACTCAGTCCAAAAGCTATCGACTCTACAGTCTCAAGACAAAACTAATCAGCAGTCGAGAAGTTGAGTTTGATGAGAATGCATCATGGAACTGGGATGAAGAAAAAAATGAGAAGAAAAATATCATGATGCCGCAAATACGACTTCCTAGTGAGCATCAAGAAATTCAAGAAGAAGAATAAAAAACACCAGAAGTGTCTCCAATACCTCCAAGTCATGAGACTCCAACACCTAAAATTCAAGAAGGATCGGTCCCAGATGAAACACGGAGAAAAGTGCGATCGAGCCAACAAGCTTGGAAGAAACTTTCAAAGAAAAAGAATAGGTCAAAGCAATGGAAGAAGAGAAAAGCCATTCCACTAAAAAAACTATTTTCTATTTCCACTGTTATCCTCCAATCCACTGTTCTATTATCTCCTAACAAGATTAACTATATTAACCCATATTCATCCCAAAGTTATAATTCCACTATCATATATACTGAGACGCCACACTACTTCTTCACCCTTTAACCTTTTAAATACCAACAGACACCCATCCAGTTTTCAGAACTCACCTCCTCTACCGACATTCATAAGCTCTTGCCAAGGTGAAAGCCTCCAAAGCGGCGGCGTAGATTCAAGAGAAATTCTCGCCAATTTGTTAAAAGGTTATACACCTTCATCCATTGAAACCACGCAGCAGCTCTTCCCTCCATATGAAATGATACTATTCGCAGCCGCATTGGTTCCGGCATGCCATGAAATTCGAAGAATTCTTCAATTCGAAAAATCCATCCATTCATCTGCATCTGACTCATCAAATTTTGGCACTAAACGAAATATTACACTGATTCGAGCCAGTGTTCAACTCCAAAGAAAGAAGGAAGAAGCAGAAGAGAGAAAAAGCACAATGCTAAAACTATTTCTCATCCTAACAAACTTGAAGATTCCCTAATTTATATCGCATTCACATGATGGGGCTATCCCTCAACACCATGGGCCTTAAAGTTGGGTAATACTTTCTTGGGCCGTATCAGGTTTATATACTTTTTGGTACACTTGAGCTAAAGGAGGTATGAATAATGTACAAAATTAACATTCAACAGGAAGAATATGACCATACCTGCATCAGAGTGTTAAGTACATATTTACAGAACCTTGAAGAGGCACCAGTGAGACTAAAGTCAAAAGTCTTTGCCACCTGCTATAACCAGTAATTCATGGCACACACCACTAATTTCATCCCTTCAACAGACTGTGGGCAAGAATTTCATTTCATCCTCATAAGGCCCATAGAATTTCTATCTAGTGTTTACAATATTTTAGATCATGATCAGGATCAGCAATTCTGTTATTCGCTAGATTATTCATTATTAACTTTGATAGATAATTTCGAGCATTTTAAAATTTCATCACAGCCTCAAAGAGTAAACTTCTCTGCAGCAAAAATAGTCTGACATTGTTCTTACTGTAGTTATTCTAGTTTTCTTTCGATTATCAAGCTTTACATAAGTAAAACGAGCGAGTTGAGCTTCATGATACACATAAAATCCAGGATTTGAAATCCGATTTGTAGGCAATACATTTTTTTCAAGCATTTATATGAATATTTTATGGGATTATTAGTGATAGATAACCTAATTATTAATATATACATTAATCCAAAATTACTTTATGGGATTATTAGTGTTACATTTTTTTCCACCATTACCCTATATAATTAATTAAGGGAGAGTTATAGAGTGTAGAGAGGGTTGTTTTAAATACACACCCCTCTTTATTAAATACACACCATATTATTATATTATTAAAATATATATTTTTAAAAAGTCAAAATTATCATTAATTTATTTAATACACACCCTACATATTTAAAATTAAATTATAATATTTAATAGTTATTTTATCTTATAAACCCTAAATATCTCTATTCTCTAAATCTGTTCATTTTTTTACTCAGCAAAAGAAACGAGGTAGGCCTAAGAAGGATTTTTACCAACCAACATGCAACAGCCAAGTCCAATACTCGTCTACAAGCAAAGATCAATTCAAAGGTGAATAAGCATGAGCTTATGAATATTCCAGCGCTCAAGCTAATGCGAGAAGAACTAGACGATATTGATTAGTTTTTCTTAGGTCGCCTCCTGTTTTGACCTTTTTTACAACCGCTTGTTTGGCTTTGTCACTGATTCTATCTGTTCTTTAAACATCTTTATTTTCCTGCTCCCTCCCCCACTCTTATTTTCTTTTCTCTTTTTAATAATACACCACCTATTTGTCATCGCGCTTTCAATCACTACCCAATAATCTTGCATGTGGTTTTTGCTCCTCTTCTAAGTTCAATCATATTTTCCTAGTATGATAAAATCGTAAAATTGAATTAATTTTGAAGTATGGATTTATGCAAAGACAAATAATTAACGTTCATCATGAACTCTGATTTTGACCCCAACAAGTCGATCGAAATTGTTCATAAAATACCTCTACCCTTCCTCCGATGTTATTCACTCCAATGTCGAGATCTATGTAGTTAAGGTATACAGCTCAGATTTTGAAACGAAAGGAGTCAAATAATTGTGAACACTGTTGACCAAGTTTATGTACCTCTTCAAAATTTGAATCTTGTCTTTTTGCCAAAATGCCAGGGTCAGCATGTAAGAAGTGCCAGCCCTGTGATTTGCGAAAATGGAATGGCGGATTCTAATATTTCAACCATTCTTCCGACGACATACAACTGAACCCCTTCATCTTCTGATTCCACATATAATCTCTCCAACACGTATTCTGGAAGGGGTTTTTGAAGATAATATGTTTTTGCTTTTATGAATACCTGTAATGGTTGCAAAGTTTCTGCGAATCCATGGGTTTGAAACCAGACCAGCAATACCCAACAAGATGGATGTGTATTTTTCACAATTTATAATTCTAATTTTATAAGGGTATTTTTGAAATTTTAAGGGGTGTGTATATAATAAAATTAAGAAATAAAAAAATTAAAAGGGAGTATGTATTTAATAAGGGGCGTGTATTCAATAAAAAAGGGTGTGTATTTAATATCATTATTATTCAAATTACTTACATGAAAAATGGTGTACCCCACCATTAGGGGCCCCCACCGCCCCTGCCCTGGGGATTAGTGGAGGAGGTAAATCGCAGGATGTGCCTCAAGTGGTTTATAGGTCAAATTACTTACATGATCATATAAGTGGGGAATCAAGCTACAAGCAAATTAAGGTACAAATAAACATGATTTATAAATGTTATATACTATTACATAAGGCAAACACGTGTGTGAACCATAGTTCACAAGTAAACCTTGTGATCAACTATTCCCTCCTCCCATTAAAATGTATATTTGCTTTTTGCACTTAGATTAAGGGATATAATATTTTAATGTGTAGTGATGTGAGAGAAATAATATTTTAATATAAAGTGGGTAGGTGTATTAGTGTGACGTGTGGGCCCAAGAATAGAGAAGTCATTAATTTGTGTGGATTTATCAAAAAAGGAAATGCACACTTTGTATTGAAACAGACTAAAATGGCAAAAGGCGTACGCTTCACTGGAGCTGTTATGACAAACGAGCAGCTCGAAGGCTTGGCTCGGCTCGAACTCGCCTCGACTTGTTTCTATTCGAGCTCGAGTTCAATCTCGTAAATATACTCGTTTCGTTAACGAGCCGTGCTCGACTCAACTCGTTAAGGCTCGAAAATAATAATTAATAATATTAATATTATTAATTATTACTCCCTCCGTCACAGTAATTACTGCACACTTTTCTTTTTAGTCTGTCCCAACACTTATGCACGTTTCTAAAAATGGATAAAATACATTACAATACTACTCACCTTTTACACACCTTTTTCATTAAATTATCTAAAATACTCACCTTTTTACACACATTTCAATAACTTTACACATCTTTATATATAAAAAATTAACTTTTTTTAATCTCCGCGCACTAAAATACGTGCGCATATCACCGGGACGGAGGGAGTATTATTTAATTATAATAATATGTAATAAAATAAATATTTTAAATATAATAAAATATACGTTACTTTATATTAGGCTCGACTCGGCTCGGCTCGGTTCGGTTCAATAAGGCTCGAAATCTCACCCTTTTTGCTTAACAGGTCGAGCTTACTCGAGTATTTTTCGAGTCGAGCCGAGCTCGTATATAAGCTCGTTACCTTAACGAGCCAAGTTCGAGCTTGGCTCGATAAGTACTCGAGCTGAGCTCGAGTATGGAGGTAGTATGACTCTTTAGTACATAAAAGATTAATCTTAGACTAGATATAAATTATTACTCTTTTAAATGAAAAAATTATTCTTCAAAGTATTATAAATCTTGATTTATCGATTACACTTAGTACATGAAAAATTATTCTTTATAGTGATAAACTATTACACTTTTGAACAAAAAATATTACTCTTCAAAAAGTAATTTTTTATACTAAAGAGTAACTTAGTAAAAATAGGGTTCAGATTCACACTAAACTCAGTCAACTAAATATTATAGGGCAAGTCTTTTGTGAGACCATTTTATACTTTCGTAATTAGTTATATTTTTTTAATAAAAAAAATTTCAGTTTCGCTTTAAAATAATATCATTTTTCATTTATACTATAATTTGTTCATGAAATATTTCACTATACCGTTATCATTTTTCATCAATTAAATATCACTTTTTATTAAAATGTTAATTATTATTTTTTATTCGTCTCACACACGTATTTGCCAAAATTATAAGTGGTGTTTCCTTTTAAAATATATACTCCATCCGTTCCGCATTAAGGTTTCGTTTTCTTATTTGATTTGTCCTATGTTAAGATTTACATTTCTTTTTTTGTCAAGTTGGGCCCACATAAAATAATTAATTATTTCATATAGAGCCTACATACCACACTAATACAACTATCTATTTCACATTAAATATTATTTCTCTCAACTCACTAAATCTACGTACAAAAAACAAATATAAACATTAACGTGGGATAGATGAGATATGAAATATATTAAACATTTATTTTTAGTTGTAAATTATAGATATGATAATTTTAGAAAATGAGTTTTTTTAATATAAAACCCGAAAGATAAGTTAATCATCAATTAAGAACTTGAAAGATTTTTTTCTATCAGTTCAGGACTCCAAAAATATGAAACTACCGACACAAGACCTAAAGCCATAAAATTAATTAAAATAAAATAATAATAACTATATTATAATTTCTTATATTAAAATTGTTTCTTAGGATAATATTTTATAATTTATTATCATTAAAATAACATAACTAATTAATTAAAAATTAATATAATTATTTTATTACTATATGATACATACGAGACACTCTCGTGTGAGACAGGTTATTTGTGAGACGAGTAGACCCATCATTAAAGTATGCTTATTGTATAAATAAAGTATGTTTATTTGTAGTTAAAGTATGTCAATAATAAATCATACTAAAATTATAGAGTTTAAAACCAAAAAAATCCCACAAGTTTTTACTTTTTTCAAAATCGTCCCAAAATACTTAAAGTTTTCGATATAGTCCCACAACTTTTCAAAAGTTTCGATTTCATCCCATACTTTATTTTTTCACCAAATTAGTCCCATAACTTTTGAAAATTCTCTAAAATCGTCCCAAATTTTATAATCTTCCAAAATTTTGCTGAAGTACCATCCACCCCTTTTACTATCTTGATTCTAAAATTTGGGATGGTATTGGAGAATTTACAAAAATTATGAGACTAATTTGGAGAAAAAAGAAAGTACAGGACAAAATCGAAACTTTTGAAAAAGATTGGGACTAAATCGAAAACTTTAAGTATTTTGGGACCGTTTTGGAAAAAGTAAAAAGATGTGGGATGTTTTGGTTTTAAACTCTAAAATATTATGCTTTAATCCATAATCTAGCATACTTTAGAAAATATACTTTAACAACCATTAAACACACTTTATCTAAATAATAGACATACTTTAACACGTCCACACACAATCTCACTTAAATAACGTCTCACAAGAAACTTTGTCTTACAATTAAAGATATACTTTGAATATTTAAAAATAAAATCTTTATCAATATATCTTACTACCTAGTGCTAATATATACGTCCATGACACATCACTTCTCTCCGTATCTCCCTCTAACATCGGCGTTACCATAACCTTGTTCCTCTCCTCTCCAATCAGGAAGCATCTTACCCTACAAAACCATAAATAATCATCATGCTCAGAGATGATAGAATGACTACAATGAATTCATTGTAGCCCTCAACTATAAAAGAAGTCCTTGTGGAGTTTCAATACATACTCTCTACAACCCTACATACTTTTCCATACCCTTTACCTGCCACCATATTGAAATCAAGATTTACCATCCCATCCACCCATCCCGGAGAGTTTATCAATGTTGCCTACTTGAGAAGGAGAACGAGAAGGTTCAAAATCATGGAGGAAAGAACGGAGAATTACGCCACATCTAGGGTTTTTCTTATTCTTTCTTTCTTAATTTTTAATAATAGACCTATGGATTTGTTTTCTACTCTAACCATGAGTGTTTCTTGTAACATCATAGGCTAGTACTTCTTTGATAGTGGTAGGTTTGAAGGTTGAATTGGTTTGAATTGATGACCTAGACTAGGTTATGGATTTCTGCAGTATTCTTATTCCTTTATTAATGTTTTGAATTTGAGACTTATATTTTTGTCTTATATGGTCTGCCCTCATTCATGATATGTCATTATCTTATGCTTGTTTTTTGTGCCATAAAAGGATTAATTTTGTTAACCTGTTATGGGTTAAGAGGACTTAACCATATAACATTTATTCATTAGAATAATTAATATTGGGCACTTAATATATCTATTAATTACCATTCTAGAGGATTTGGTTTCTTAGATTATTAGGTGGGAATTGGGGATTAATTCTTAAGTACCTATAAAGGGAAGTCTAGTGCTCTAATGTTTAATAGAATTTTGCATGAAGTACCTAGAAAGGGAGTAGGAAATATTCTTCTGTATCTGAGGGTTTAAACCAAATTTATTTGTTAAGTTTACTTTACTAAAGAGATTTAACATAATTAAGTGATTGCTTTCATAAGATCTGCAGGAATTCTACCCGATTGCCTAGTGATTTGATTTGACCAATTTAACATAATTTCCTAGGGCTATCTATCTTCTTTCTTGAACACTTCCATATTTATTTTTACTTGCTATTTTATTATATTTAGTATTTATTCTCTGCATCTTAGGATTAATTAATTCACTTATTATACCCAGATTTGTCTTATATTAGAATAATGTTTAAATAGAGAGTCTAAAATTATCCTTTGGGTTCGATATTTTTACTTGGTCACACGCTTAACTGCAATTGATTCCCTTCACTTGGGGACACCTATAAAAAGGTGAGCAAGCAATATGGACCCACCCAAAACAATTAATATATCACCATGAGACTCGCATCCAACACTAATACATCTATCCACTTTATATTAAATACCCCCTCCGTCTCAAAATCATCTTCACATTTGATGTAGATACAAAGTTTAAGAAAAGTAAATTTTTACTTACTTTTGGGGGAAGTATGGTATTTTTGGCTAATAAATAAATGATAAGTATGTTATGCGTGTTAAAAAGGTTTTGGTAAATTTGAAATTAAAGTACTCCCTCCGTCCCGGGCAAAGAGGTGCATTTGCTTTTTGCACGTAGATTAAGGAGTATTATTATTTTTTGTAAAGTGGATATGTATATTAGAGAGATGTGATGGGTAGTGGTGGGCCATTGGTGGGCCATTTTTACTAAAAGAGGAAAATGATGCAATTTGAAGGGGATGCCCAATATAGTATAATGATGCTATTTGGGCGGGACGGAGGAAGTATGATAGAAGGATATTAGTTAGTTTTTTTTCCTTTTATGGAAGTGTGAAGTTGAATTTGGGATGGATCAAAATGGAAAGTGTGAAGTTAAAAGTTGGGACGGAGAGAGTGTTATATTTTTCAATCCACTATGTATTAAAATGCTCCTATATTCCTTAAACAACATGCAAAAAACAAATGTAAGCATTAAAACGAGATGAAGGGAGTAATAGATTGTGCATTTTTTTTACCTGTTGTACATCAATATAATAATTGTGTAACATTTTAATTTGATGTGTGACAAACCAATTTAGGCAAAAAAAACTGATTCCTATCAAATAAACTTGTAGGTATAATTTATTCTTGCAAATAAATACTTTCAATAAAGTAATATTGTGTACCTTATACGCAAATTGTGCACACATGAAACCAGTTGTGCAGCCTTATTCACAAATTGTGTAGACATGAAGTCTTATTCAAAAATCCATTCGATTCCAAGTTAAGATAACAAATTACATTCAATTAATTATGATTGATTACAAAAAATTAAATACCTTGCATTTTAATCACAAATTGACTGTAAATATGGATGATGATACAATCATTGACAACTTTAATGGTAGACATTGTAGAAAATAAATTGGTGGGGTAAAATTGGATTTGTGCAATATAATTTTGTTTTTATTAGTATCAATTTTAAGGTTAATTTTAAAAATATCCATTTATTTAAGTCAAATATCAGTACCAACAATAATCAACTTATCTATCAATTCTATCCAAATTACACTTTTTATTGGGTCCATTTTGGATACTTTGCCACTTAATTTTAACCCCATATATCTAGTAGTAATAGAAGGATGTGTATTGTACCTAAAAATAAATTTCCCTATAATTTCTAGGCAAAAACTTGTGTGAGATCATCTCACGTACGTGAGATGGATAAAAAGTGATAACATTATTAACTAAAAGTGATAATCAATCGAAGAAAAGTGATAATGATGCAGTAAACTACTGCATGAACAATTTATAATATATAAATAAAAAGTGATAATATTTTGTAGCAAAAGTGGTAATGATATTATTTTTTTTATCTGTCTCACTTAAAGGCTTATATGAGACGATCTCAAGACTTACCCTAATTTCTAATGAATTTAGGTTTTTAATTAATTGTAAAATAATTAAATCAAATTAAATAAATAATAAATAATTAAATTAAACCAAATTAACCCAATTTGACACGTAAGTTTTTCTTGGTGAGGAAGCTCCTGCCGACAACATGTAGAAAAAAAACTTGGTATATTAAAAAGAGTTGATATCTTATGCATTCAGGGCACAAGTGCGATATATGTGAATAAAACATTCTTCGTGAGGAAGCTCTTGAAGACAACATGTAGGGCAAAAAAAAAAACTTAGTATATTAAAGAGAGTTGATATCCTGTGCATCCGGGTGTACATGTGCGACATATGTGTTTAAATTTTTATTCAATAGTGTATATATGCTTCTTAATAATTGCATAATTTTTTTACATTCAATTTTTCATTGAAAAAACTAATAGAAAATTACTTCCTCCATCCATGGTCAATCTATCCATTATCCTTGTCATCTTCCATCTCTAGCACAAGAAAATCCACAGGAAAGACAAGCTTATCTACTTTAACAAGTACATCCTCTATCACACCCTTCGAAAAAGTCATAAACCTATCCACCAATTGTAGAACCACAGTTGTGGGATCAAGCTCCCCCAAACATAGCTTCTTAAATATAGATAAGGGCATCAAGTTGATGCTTGCTCCAAGATCGCATAAAGCTTTACGTGCCGGCCCTTTCCAATTTCACTTAGAATAGTGAAGCTCCCTGGATCCTGTATCTTCTGTGGCAGCTTTCTCTGAATGATTGAGTTGCAGTTCTCTGATAGATTCACTGTCTCTACCCCGTTCAAGCTTCCCTTCTTCAATATGATATCTTTCAAAAATCGAGTATAATACGGCATCTCCATGATTGCTTCGGAGAAATGAACGCTCAAACTTATCTTGTTCATTATTTCTTAAAATCTCTTGAACTTATCTTTCAATCCCTTTTTCACTATCTGAAAGGGAAACGGAGGAGGTATCTTTCTCTTAGGGATTTCCCATTCATCACGTTCAACCTCCTTCGCTTTATCCTTTTCATCTTTCAATCTCTTGGCTCTTTCCCACTTCTTCTCTACTATAAGCTCAGTATTCTGCTCTTGTTATGGCTCTGGAGTGTTCTGAACAACGGGTGTAGCATTCGGTATCGAAACGGGAGGTGCATGAAGCTGTTCGACCATTTTTCCACCAGAGTGATCTGGTCGAACAACTGGAGTATGGTCGAACGAGGGCACTGTAAACGAGTTCAGTTTGTTCAGCCCTGTTCGACCATAGTTCGACCAGAGTGGTCTAGTCGAACGATATGAGGCTGGTCGAATGGAGACCCTGTAAACTGAGCGCGATCATTCTTCTCCACAGGTTCCTGTTCGACCATGGTCAGACCAGAGTTATTTGGTCGAACATAAGTGGTTTTTTCGAACGGCGGAACTGAAAATTGAGTATCGTAACTCTGTTTTTTCGAGAGTTGTTCGACCTCCGTTCGACCATCAGGTCTGGTCGAACGTGGTAGTTCTGGTCGAACAGTGCTACTGGTTTCTTCTTTTTCACGCGCTCGTTTCATTGGACCTTCGTACTGCGTCCCGGACCTCAATGTGATGACATAACAAGACTTAGGGTTCGTAATACTTTGAGATGGAAGCTTTCCTTTCTCAATTTTTTGTGGCAACTCGTTTACGCTCCCCACCATCTGACCCATCAACAATGTTAGTTCCTTCATCTGTTTAGACAATTCTCCATGATTTGAATCAATTTTTTCTTCCAATCGGTCCACCCTAACATCATTCTTAGCCACATATCAATTCACCGTATCCTCTAAACCAGGTTTTTCCTCTTCCGTCTTAGCACCAGGATTAATACCAACAGGAGGTTACATCGCTGTATTTAGATTGCTCCATGAAATTTTGACTTCCTTTGTTGTTTATAGTTACCCAGGGGATTACGATTGTTGTAGTTCCCTTGGTAATTCCTGTTTCCTTGATTATTCGGATACCTCATTCCTTGAATACTCTGACCTAGAGCGTAATTCTCTTCTTTAAATTCCTCTTGATTAGTTCCTTCATAGCCAATATCCTGCTACATCATTGGTACTCATTGTGTTAAATCAGTGATCTGATTTTGCTGAGACTCAAGCAACTTGTTAATACTAGCCAAACTAGAGACGATCTCATCTTCTCTACTTGACTTAACCATAGTGTGTTCAACATGCGCTACCTTTCCAAGAACATAAGTGCCTCTTACTCTATCAGTTGGCCAATCTCTTGAATCCATCGAAATATCCTCAAAGATCTTTTCGGCCTCTACAGATGACTTTGTAAGCAATGCTCCATTACAAGAAGCATCAAGTAATACTCGAGAATCGCAGTCCAATCCATTGTAAAAAATACTAATGTATTGAGCTTTAGAAAACCCATGTTGTGGACACTTTAGGAGCATGTCCTTGAATCTGTCCCAAGCCTCATGAAACTTCTCATTACTATGGATAGCAAATTGATTGATTTCTTGTTTCATCTTAAATACCTTTGAAGGTGGCATGTATCGCTCCAAGAATTTCAATTTCAATTTCTCCCAGGTATCCCATTCAGCAGCAGTAAGGTTGTTGTACTAATCTCTCGCCTTTTGATTAAGCGAGAACTTAAACAAGATGATCCTCCTCGCATCTTCATGAGCTCCTGCATCCTTTTGTGTACTTGCATACCTAAGGAACTTATTCAGATGTTGCTGAGGATCTTCAAAGGTTTCCCCAGAGAAGGGACTCATTTCAATCATGCTGATCAGAGCAGGGTGAAGATCAAAATCAGCTTCGGCTCCTCTTGTTCCTAACAGCCCCGCATTGCCCCCTTCGTTGTTCTTAAAGACTTAACAGATGGCAAGATTATCCACATTCGCTGCTATGTTGGCTGCTTCTGCTTCCAAGTTAACTTCGATTGCAGCTTCAATCCCTTGAGGATTCAGCTCGTCAATTTCAACTCCTAAATTAAGAGCCTCCATTGGTTCTACGTTCTTATTCTTCTTCTTCTTCCCCTTCTTCTTCCTCGACGATACTCCAATCTTCGGATTATAAGGTTCTAAATCTCCTACCTTCGATCTAGTAAGCATACATCTAAGAAAAATAAGCATTAGAAAATAAAGACAAGAATAAAGTAATCTCAATTTAACTAGAAATAATAAATTAATAATTAATGCCATCCCCGCAACGGCGCCAAAAACTTGATGAGCAATTTCTCAACACACAATATTAATCCCCAAGTGTTAAGGATGCTATTGTAGCCTTGATAAGCGACCAAGTGATTATCAAACCCAAAGGACATATTATTATTAATTTAATTATAATCTAATCTTATTAAGACTAATATGACAATAAAGTTGTAATGATTAAGTAACAAATAAACAGTTAATTTAAATAACAATTAAAATAAATAACATTATAGAATAACCGAGAGTTGCTCAAGTTAAAAGATAGGTAGCTCTTCGGGGCATCCAATTTTACTAATTAATCTTCATTTCATATGTCAATATCTAACTCTACCTTGTGGAATATGGACGCATCACTAAACCATGCAAATCTACTCTATAGACACAAGCAGACAAGCGTGTAACACGTGTGAATCACTTTGGAGCAAAAGATATATAATTACACCCCCTTTCTAGGTACTATCAGTATCAATTATTTCCCGTGCACTTAGTACTCTAACCCGATATGATCTCCCTTTATAGGTACTATATAATTATCCTCTTTATCCTACTTACAAACCTAAATTCAATTCAATTAATAAGTATTAATATCAGATAGTTCTATTAAAGCTTCGGAGTCTCCTCACTTAGAATCATAACATGGAATTCTGCTCAGCAGTGAATGCACTCAATCAATAACCAAGATATGTATTCAGAATCTACATTACAGTTAATGATGCACAAAATAACTCTGAGTATGAATTAATAAAGCATAGTCTTATATAAAGTAAAACCACAAGTAGTGTTATACGGAGTATACACACGGAAGTTCAATTAACTAGATAAAACTCTTCATAACCCTAAAACTACCAAAGTGGTTCTAGCCCATAACGCTTCGAAGAACGTTCAAGGTGATTGGATAGATCTTACCCATAGTTTTGAAAATTACAAGATAGATTAAGTTGCGAAGTAAACCCTAGATGTGGGCGTCGTCGCTTCTTGCTCCGTTTTGAATCTTCACTTAGTTCTCATATTCGCTGCACGAATCTCTCTTTACAGCTCCTACGGATGGAGTTAGGGTTTGGATGTGGTGTAGGATGGATGTGGAATCTAACTCTCTTTTTGGTGTGATCGGCACCCCTTTTTATACTTGTTACTTCTCCTCATGGATCTGTACTGGACTTTTTCGTTGAAAACACAAACATGCACGCACTAGAGGTGAAATTCCCGACTTTTTGAAGCTGATACATCGCCATTCGACCAGACTTAGCGTGGTGAGAATTAAAATTCTCAAGCACTACATGATAGCCATTACTATAGGATTTATGGAGAATTAATGTATATTTTTTATTTTTGGACTATGGTCCAGTCATGTAAGAACTCAAATGAAGGAGTATAGTTTGAGTGGGCTCATTTCATATTATTTCCGACTAAAGATGAGGCCTATATGGTTCATGACAATTGGAAACGTTCAACCATCAATTACAAATTTAAATTTTGATATGTAACAGTTGAGTATAAACATGGCAGAGTCAATCTGTGAGACTATGTAAGAACTGATAATGGCCAGTATTTATTAGCCTTATTGAATGCAGTAATTACTGCTGCAGGAGCCTGAAATAAGAGTGGAATGATGCCTATAAATAAGATCATTCATCATTTGTTGCATCATTGATGAGGGTGAAAATCAACGTATTTTGGTATCCAATTTAATACCTTTTTATTGGAAATTATTGTTATATATTAGAACAAGTGTCTTATATTCAATATATTTGAGAAAAATGTGCATTTGGGGTGTTTTATTGTGTTTTAGGTAGAAAAATGATCAAAAGTGCAAAGTTAGAGGAATGCTGAAAAATGCACGTTCAACTTCCATAATTTTTCTGTGTTGGTCTAAAGCTTAAAACTAGTATTGTAATATGTGGTTAGAAAGTCACGGAAGAGAGGATCGTTTTGGCGTAAGGATCACTCAAATCGGAGTTCGAACGAGAAAGTTATGATCAAAATTGTGATGTCGCGCAGCTGCCGGCGAGAATTTACGAAATTTTCTGAAAATTAGCCCATAATTCCTATTTCTTGGGCCAAAATTAATCATTATTCATGTGAGAAGGCCACAATCATCTTACACCCCACAATGGGGATTACCCCCCCCACACCATCATCCACATCCATTCCTTCCTTCATCCATCCATCACTTTGAACATTCGTCTGCTGATTCAAGAGGAGACCAAGAGGAGGATTCAAGACCGAGAAGGACGCAACGACGCTCAAGTCTAGGTTTTTTATCGTTTCATAAGTTATCTTGTATTTTTCAGACATATGGGTAAGATCTATCCAACACCCATGATTGTTCTTGGCAACATCATAGGCTAGAACCGTTTTGGTAGTTCTAGGGTTTTTAAAGTTTTATGAATTAATTAAACTTTCGTGTGTATACTCCGTACAACACTACTTGTAGATTTATTGTATATATGATTGTTCTTTCTTAATCCATATTCAGGGCTGTTTTGTGCATCTTCAACTGTTATATAGAGTCTGAATATATATCTTGATTGTTGATTGAGCGCGTTCACTACTGAACAGGATTACATGTTATGATTCTAAGTGAGGGAACTCCGAAACTTCATTAGAACTGTCATATATGAATGTTTATTAATTGAATTAATTTCGAGTTAATAAGAAGGATAAAAAGGTTAATTTTATAATACCTATAAAGGGAGATCATATCGGGTTAGAGTACCAATCCTAGGGGGAAATAATTGATACTGATAGTTCCTAGAAAGAGGGTGAAATTATATCTCTTGCTCCAAGGTAATTCACACGTGTTACACGCATATTTACTTGTGTCTATAGAGTAGATTTGCATGGCTTAGTGATGCATCCATATTCCACAAGACAGAGTTCGACATTGATACACGAAAGGAAAATTAATGAGTGAAACCGGATTACCCTAGGGCTACATATTCTCCATTATTGAGTCACATTCGTATTCTTCTAGTGTTTATTTTATTTTAATTGTTATTTAATTTTTAGTAATTTAGTTAATTAGTTAATAATTCTCAAATTTTAATTGCCTTGTCTTAATTAAATTAGTAAATAATTAAATTGATAATACACCATCCTTTGAGTTCGATATTTACCTTGGTCGCTTGCCTAAGCTGCAATTGATATCCTTAATACTTGGGAATTAATTTTGCATGCAAAGAAAAAGCCCATCAAATTTTTGACGCCGTTGTCGGGGACGACAGTTATTATTGATTTTATTATTTCTAGTTTGATTAAGACTTATATTTGTGATTATTTATTTCTATCTAACCTTGAATTTTTCTGAGGTAATTGTGCACTAGGAAAAGGAGAGGAATGAAAGGAATGAATTACATACAGTGCTAAACATGGCCGGAGCAAGGCAGAATCTGGATAATGTTATGGGTTTGGCAAAATGGGGTTGATAAGAACAAGCATGGAAGATGATGATTTTGAGATACATCACAAACATACACAGTCACAAAATCCCTCACAAAATAATTATTTTGTGACGGATAAAATCTGTCACAAACAAGTCGTCACAAAATCTTTCATAAAGTTCGTCACAGAATTTTAATATTAAAAATAAAATTAATGTTGTGACGGAATATTTTTCTTATAAATTCTGCCGTCACAAAATCCATCACAAACTACAAATGATAACCAATGTACAAACAGTCACTTCTAAGCTGTCACAAATAAGATTTTTCATTACGAAATCCGTTATATAATTTGATTTTTTGTGACAAAATCCATTATAATAATTGTGACGAAAAATTTTTCATCACAAATTTCCAACTCTATCTACCAGTTTTTTTAGGGTTACATGTTATATTTCTTATTTTAAAATATTGAATGAGTAATACCCGAGAAAATCTATAGACAATTACTAACTTACAAATATTTTTAGAATCCAACTAGGTCTAAATTAACCCATAACCCGGATACTTATAAACCAATTTAGCCTGATTGGTCATTCCACTATTTCACCACTCTTTTTCTCTATCCCTCATTATGTCTCTCTCTCTCCGTACCCATCTCTCTTTCTCCGTACCCATTCCACAGTTTCACTGCCTCTCTCGCCCGCCTAGCGCCGCCTGAAAATAGTACCTCTCATAGCCATGAATATGATTGTCTTCCCTAGTATCTGTCTCGATCTCGTCAATCACCATAGCCTCGGCGACTGTAATTCCATCTACAGATTCATGTCAGCTTGGACTTCAATCTGTAAATTCAGCGAAAGCAAAGAGTTTCTCATCAAAAATGGCGAATCTCTCCGAATTTTTGACACATCTGTGTTTGAAGGCACTGATGGGAACGTAGTGGAAAAATTCCTCTCAAACAATCTTCACATTTCCCTATTCCAGCGAATAGAGTAAGAGCCACCTTCATTCTCACCCAATTAGATCTGAACAATCTCAAAAGACCTGGTAGCAGCGAAGAAATCAAATCTCGTCCACGTGTTCCTCCTTCGTCGTCAGGGCGTTAATGCTCATGCTTGATAAAATCTTACGAAGAAAATTATATATTGTTTATCCTTTTATTTTCTCTAATTTTTTAAGATAAAGTCAGAATTGGGTGTGTTTTAAAAGTTGTAATTTGTTGATTATTCTTCAATTCTTCATTTTATGTAGATCTTCATGTCTGGTGAAAAGTAAAAACTATGGTGTTTTTTTATGATTATGGTGGGTGGAGATTGTATGGGAAGTTTTTGTTTTAATTCGCTAGTGTATACATTTTATCATATCAATGTATTATATTTTACTATTAAAATGTATCATTAAATCCGAGCACCTACAAAGCTAACTTGAGGCTTCATCCATTTTGTGCAATCTCCTCAATGTCAAATTAAATATGTCCATCTTCATCGAAATCAATTTATTGTCCATGGGTACTTGGGGAAGAGTTCTCTCATATTGTTGTGGTGAAATAAATATTTACGCAAATATGTATATAAACCATATTAAGTGTATTTGTATTGAACAAGTGTATAACATTTTTGGAATAAAAAATATTACATTTATTAAAAAATTCATACTTCATCCTTTTCACCCAAAGAGTTAAGAGTCACTTTTTTCCATTTTTGGGTCCTGCCTAAAGAGTCTCTTTTCTTTTTTTACACACATGAGACCCATACACACTCACTAATATAATTTAAATATGGGGCCCACACTCTCATTAATACAACTATTCACTATACATTAAACAATATTTCTTAATCCACGTGTATAAAGCAAAAGATGCCCTTTAGTGTAAAAAATATAAATTTAAGAAGGAATTCATGCACAACAATGAATTAAAACTTGTTGGGTATATTTGGGTTTCTGTTAACTAGATAATATATCAGAAAATTATAGAAATGGAATTTGAGTCGAGTCAAGAGTCACACTCTTTCCCCTTAAGACAAAATTCTCTCGCTCTGGTGCTTACGGTTTGATGGCAATCATCTCCAAGATATAACGACTGACATCTTGTCTAGTAATAGTAGCACTACAAATCACAAGATACAGTAAACAAACCAATATTATGACCTCACCTTAGCAATAAGACAACTAGGAATACATTACGACTTCACTCACTTGTGTATTTGAGATCAAGACTCCAAGTATGAAAATACTTTCAGGATTGATCAAGTGTTCTTCAAGTGAAATTCAAGTGCTGGATTATGGAATGGGAGGGCCTAATAGATTTTAAGACGTCTTTCGATGAATTGATACATCTTTTGGAATGAATTTCAAATTTAAATTCAAATAACTTTTATGAAAAGACACAATTTAATTATAATTCACACCTTTCGATGTTATCTTTTCATAAACACACTTCAATCTATTAGACACCATTTTAAGGTGACTTTTCCATTCACCTTAATTTTTCAACAAAAAAACTAATATAGAATCCTTCAAGTTTCATAGGATTTGCCGCTGCAGGCAGCTATTCTTCCATTTCTTAATACTAGAAGCATAGATCCATCATGTATACACCACCATCCTTCATTTCAATTCACAATTTAAGAAGTACAATTTGACCATCATATTTGCACCTATATCTTTCCTTTCAATTCTCAATTCTAGAAGCACAAATTCACCAATTCCAAAAGCACAAATCTTTTCCATCTGCGCCACCATCGACATATAAATCAACAATGCTGCCCCTTTTCAATTCCAACTCAATTGCATATACGTGGTTTCCATTTCAACAAACACAAAATCAATTTAACTCACCAAATTCTATGAACAATTATGAATTTTTAATTACCAATCTCAACTGTAAAAGGAGAGAAACCGCAATCGAGAGAGAAGGAAAAAATTCATGTGATGGAGAGAGAGAGTAGAGAACCAACTCCCCAATCAGCCGCTACCTCCACGATTTCCAATCCCGCAGTCAGCCACTACCTTCACTGATCTCCACGATCCTCACCTGTCAACTCTACTATCAAATTTCAATTCCACCAATCTGCAGCGACCACCAATTCCTCTGTTGTCCTGATCAGTCGCCAACACAATCCCTAATTCTACTACACAATCTAAATAAATCATTCACCTCACCCAATTTTGATCGATTTGTGAGAAAGAACCATGATTTCTCTAAATACGTTAATGAGAAAAGAGGGAGAGCGGTGTGATGGACAGAGAAACGAGAGAGCGGGTGCGAGAGAGAGAGCGAGCAAAGAGAGAACAGGTAAGACGGAGAGAATGAAGTTATCGGGTCAATTTCTTTTTATATACATGATCCATTTTTTAATATGGGCTTGAATGTATACTTTTTTTTTATCGGGTCAATTTCTTTTTATATTATAATTTCAAGAATGCAGAGAATATTGTTACGTGAAATCTGTCATCTTGTGAAGAGAAGAGGGATATAAATAGGATATTTTATAATTGGATAGGCAGGCTAATAGTATATTTCTTGTTTCTTCCCTCATCTCCATGGCTCCATTTTCTGTGAAATCTGAGCTTTCTTTGTAATTGAATCTTCAATTAATGTTATATCTCTCTTCTCATTTCTGCTTTATCTTCTTCTTGGGAGTCTTCACTCAGCTCAAAAAGTGCTTAAACGTATCACCGGTGCTTTCGTTTCGTTGAGCTCTTCTTTTCTTGCTCCTCACTCTTCCTTCTCTAATGGCTGATTCTGATATCCTTGCTGCTATCAAATCTCTTCAAGTCCAAATCGAAAATCAATCCACCCATCTCCAAGCTCAAATTGATAAACAATCCATTTCCTTCCACTAAACACTCCAGCAGTATATTTCCTCTGTCGAATCTCGCTTTGACGATATTTGATCTTCTATCAACAACACCCCAAGTTCACATTCTGCTCCTCAACTCAAATTCCACCACGGGACCTTCCCTTGGCCTCTGACATTTCTCCAATTCTTCGATCCATGAAAATGGACATTCTTAAATTTGATGGCACTGATCCTACTAGTTGGTTTTTCCGAAATGAGGGTTTTTTTTTTATTTCCATGGCACCCCTGACGACATGCGCCTGCTGCTTAGTTTCAATGGATGAAGATAATAATATGCTTACCACTTGGAAAGATTTTTGTTGCACCTTAAGCATAAATTTGGCGCATCGGTCTACAAAGACCTTCAAGGAGATATTTCCAAATTGACACAAACGTCTTCTGTTGCTGATTTCCAATCAGCGTTTGAGTCCATAATGAAAAAAGTTACAGGCATTTCTGAGCCCCTACTCATCAGTTTTTTCATCGCCAGTTTACAACCTCACATCCGACATGAACTGCTCTTCTCGAAACCGCCTTCCTTGATGGAAGCGTTCGCTCTGGCTAGGGCTTATGAGTCTCGTTTGGCTGAGGCCCACACCGCTTCAATTCCTACTTGGGAAAAAAGAAATCAATTATCATCTCCAGCCCAACAACCATCTGATAACAGGTCCTCTTTTCAATCCAATTGGCCCAAAACTTCAAAAACAATTCCTCCAGTCCACATACCCAAACAACATTCCACTCTTCCCCCACCAAGCCCGATTCTTATTTCCTCACCCCTATCTTTCGTTAGCTCACAATCTCTTACACAACCTCTTTTGTTACCATCTCCCTAGTTACCTATTTGCCGACTTTCTCCGGCCGAGCATCATGAGAAGAGGGAAAAAGGCCTATGTTATAACTGTGATTCCAAATATGGGCCAAATCACAAATGCCGTAGTAAATTTCTTCTTCTTCTTGGCATAGATGATGAACTTGAAGAAGATTGCAGCCCAGAAATTGATATATGTGATGAAGTTGCCAAGGGTGACATATCCAGTCTGCATTCCATAGCGAGAATTGCTAATCCTCTTTCTCTTCGTCTCACTGAAGGTATTCTTGGCCAAAATTTTCGAGTCCTGGTGGATAGTGGCAGTACACACAACTTCATCAAGCTATCTTTAGCTGAAAAGTTAGGACTGCTTGTTGAGTCCACTCCTTTTCGTGTTCTTATTGGTAATGGGGATTCCCTAATTTTTCTCTCCATTCCTCCATGTGTTCCCAAGTGAAGCTTACACTACAATACTTTGAAATATCCACTGATTTGTTTGTGTTACCCATCCAAGGCCCAGATGTGGTGTTAGGAGTTTAATGGCTTCAAACTTTAGGCAAGGTCTCTCACGACTATGCCGAGCCAAGTATGGAGTTCACATGGTTAGAGAACCCTGTTTCTCTTAAAGGAGAACACTTACCATCTCCCAGCCTTATCACTTATGGTCAGTTGCAAGCAATCATTGAGAGTGCTGAATTTGACACTATTTTTTAGATCCATTTCTTTCCACTAGACACTTCAAACACCGATCAATCTACCTCACTAGAAATTCAAATTTTCCCAACATATACTCATCCAGAGATCCTCAAAGTCTTACAACAATAATCCATAATTTTTTCTTCCTCTTCTGAGTTACCTCCACACCCCCCAATTGATCATCGTATTCAACTTCATTCTAATTCTAAACCCATTTCGGTTAAACCTTAATGCTACCCTTATTTCCTCAAACAAGAAATGAATAAAATGGTTCATAGGATGTTGGAACAAGGCCTTATACGACCAGCCATAATCCATTTTCTTCTCCAGTTCTGTTAGTTAAAAAAAATGGTACTTACTATTTTTGCATTGATTACAGGGCAGTCAATGCCATTACAATCAAAGATACTTTTCTCATCGCCACTATCGATGAGCTGTTGGATGAGTTAGGTGCTGCTAAGTTTTTCACGAAACTGGACTTACGTTCCGGGTATCATCAAATTTGTATGCATTTTCGCGACATTCCGAAGACAGCTTTTTGAACCGTCGATGGTCACTATGAGTTTGTTGTCATGACCTTTGGCTTATCAAATGCCCCATCCACATTTCAAGCCACGATGAACCAAGACCTCCTTAGGTATCTTTGCAAATTCGTATTGGTTTACTTTGATGATTAACTCATTTATATTCCCACATTGTCGGATCATGTTTCACATCTTACTATGGTTTTGGAGTGTCTGCATCTACATAGATTTTTTGTGAAACTTTCAAAGTGCACATTTGGTCAACAATCGGTTGAATATCTTGGTCATTTTATCTCTTCGGGGGTAGTCTTAACGGACCCTAAGAAGATCGAAGCAATGATGGATTGTCCCATACCAAGAACTTTAAAGCAACTTCGGGGTTTTCTTGGTCTTACAGGTTATTATCGTCGCTTCGTAAGGAACTATACTTCATTGGGAACCCCTTTTAACTGATTTGCTAAAAAATATGCATTTTCATGGGATGCTCATACCCAGACTGCTTTTGATGCTCTAAAGCAAGCTATGGTTCAAGTTCCAGTTTTAGCTTTACCGGATTTTCTAAGAGATTTGTGTTGGAAACTGATGCATCCAAGGAGGGTATGGGGGCAGTTTTGATGCAAGATGGACACCCAATTTCGTATTTCAGCAAAAGGTTTGGTGTTCTAATGTGTGCTGCATCAACTTATTTGAAAGAACTTACTGCCATCACCAAGTTAGTGCGTAAATGGCGTCATTATATCATTAGACGAATGTTCATTGTTCGTACTGATTAACAGAGCATCAAAGAAATATTTCATCAAGTTATACATACACCATAACAATAACATTACCTTCAGAAGCTATTGGGTTATGATTTGTCCATCGAATATAAATCGGGACCAGCAAATACGGTGGCTGACGCCCTCTCGCGTCTTCTTATTAGTAGATCATGTTGGGGATTTAGGTCATCGAATAATGCAAATTATAGAGGATGAACAAATTGAAAAATTACAAGAAATGAATGAAAGAACTCGGTACAGACTTGGACAAAGAACTTTAGAAAAATTAGCTTTCTAGAGTAGTTTCAGTTCTAACACGGGCAGGTTTGAACGCCTATCAGATTGTTAAATCTGACCAATCTTCTTAAGTAGATTGAATTTCTGTTTGGATCCAGTTCCGACTTGATCTTCCAAAATCAGCAGCTTCCAGTTCTTACACGAACAGTGTTGTGCAGATTTTCAGAACACACACGAACATTGTTAGACAAAAAATTGAGTCGAGTCAAGTCCAGGACTTCACCCGCAAAACAATCACGTCCCGGTAGTGCTCATGGTTCCGACGTGTTGTTCCTAAAGGTAAAACAACTTTGTCTCTTGTATGAGTTGCACCCAACGTACTAGATCTCCACGAACTAAGGGATGATTGAACTAGGTTGCTCACTATATGATATACACAATAACACTCTAATATATGCAACTAGTATGCAATGTGTGCCTTCACACTTTCAAGATATGAAGTTTTCAAGGTGTGTCATGCTTGTGTATCAAGTGTTTTTCATGCCTTATGTTCTTGTGTTCCAACAAATGCTGAATAATCCTATTTATAGGCATCATTCCAATCATATTCAAGGTCCTACAGTAGTTACTACTACATTTAATAGGGCTAATTAATGCTGGCTATTACCAATTCTTACATACTGTTACAGATTGACTCTGTCATGTTTATACTCAACTGTTACATATCCAAATTTGAATTTGTAACTGATGGTTGAATGTTTCCAAGTGTCATGAACCATATAGGCCTCACTTTTAGTTGAAAATAATATGGAATGAGCCCACTCAAATAATCATCCTTCATCTGAGTTCTTACATGACTGGACCATTGCCCAAAAATCAAAAATAGACTTTAATTCTCCATAAAGCCTATACTAATGGCTCTCATGTAGTGCTTGAGAATTTTAATTCCCGTACTAAAATTCCATAATGACATTGATTTATGTTGGCTACATAAATGTCCATAATGACATTGATTTATGTTGGCTAACATAAATGTCCATTATATGGGATTCAAACCATTTGAACATGAGCAACTCCCACATAATCTTCATTCAACCATTCAACTTGTGCATTATTTCTCACTCACCATGACTTGATTTTGAGATTATTTGCACACCAAAATCATATTTGAAAAATAGCCCTTAAACATATTGGTTGTTAAATAATCAATTAAATTGAATATTAATATCTAAATCAATATTTCCAACAGATCAACACCTCAAGGCTTAGTCAATTGCCTCCAGCTGTTTTCAACTCCTATCTCTGAGTTATTAACTTTGCTCCGAGCTGCCAATCAATTTGACTCGGAACTGGCTCAACTTCATGAACAATGGAGAGCTAATTTGCTTTCCCCCAAGTACACAAGCAAAGATGGGATTCTTCTTTTCCGCCACAGATTTGTGATAAGTTCTACGTCTGATCTGAAACAAAAAATACTGCAAGAATTCCATTGTACACCTTTTGCAGGTCATGTGGGCATCAATCGCACCTTGATGCGGTTAGTGGATCATTTTATTGACCTCGTATGCGGCGTGATATAGCTAATTTTGTAGTTTCGTGTCATGTATGCCAGCAAACTAAAACTACATCTCAAACACCAGCTGGGCTTTTCCAACCTTTGCCTATTCCCGCTCTAATATGGGATGAACTTACAATGGATTTCATCACTAGATGGCCAAGTTCTCATAGTTTGTCAGTTATCTTGGTCGTTGTTGATCGAAATACCAAGTCAGCTCACTTTGGGGCGTTACCCTCCAACTTCATGGCCTTGAAAATAGGTGAATTCTTCATTCAAATGGTTGTGAAACTCCACTGATTTCCCACTTTTATTGTTTCTGATCGAGACCCTGTATTTCTTAGCAATTTTTTGAAAAGTTTATTTGAGTTGAGTAGCACTACTTTGAAGCACAATACAACGTACCACCATCAAACCGACAGCCAATTGGAAGTGGTAAATAGAGGATTGGAACAATACCTTCGTGCATTTGTTCAAGATCAGCCTCATACATGGGTCAGGTCCTTACCATGGGCAGAATTTAATTACAACTCCAGTTTCAATTCCACAATCAACATGACACCTTTTCAAGCTCTCTATGGTCGTCTTCCTCCTACCATACCACCATATCAGCCAAGTTCATCCTCTATTGAAGCCCTGGACGACATGCTAACTGCTCGAGATGAACTCTTATGAGCTCTTAAGATCAATTTAGAGCAGGCTCGCCATCGCATGAGTCAAAAGGCAAATGCACATCGCCGTGAAATGGAATTAGCAGTGGGTGACTCAGTTTGGGTTCGGTTACAACCTTATCGTCAATCTTCTATGGCCACAAGACCATTTCAGAAACTAGCAAAATGATAATGTGGGCCATTCACCCTTCTACATCGAATTGGTCAAGTAGCGTAAAAGTTGGACTTTCCTCCCGAGTGTAAGATACACCCGGTGTTTTATATTTCTTTACTCAAACCTGTATATGGTTCTGTCTTGCCCGTTGTCACTCCTCTACTTGCTGATAGTATCAACAATCATCCTATGTCACATCCTATCACTATTTGTGATCAGCGTGTAGTTCTCCAAAATGATGTTCTCCCTACTCAAGTGCTAGTTCAATGGTTAGATTCTACTCCTAAAAATTCAACATGGGAAAGTGCTAAGGTTATGAAAGAGGCATTTTCGAATGTGTGCATTGAGGACAAGGCATGTTTTGAAGATTGGAGGGGTGATACGACCCGGCCCAACACCTTGAGCCCCTCTCCAACTAAGGCCCAATCAAACTATCCATTAGTAGAAGCCCAACAATTCCCAACGATGCCTCCAGCTATCAACAAAGGACATCCCCATATGTAGAAAACATCAGCGGGGCTAAAGGACTATGTCAGAGAAGGCGCACCATGCAAATTCAAGAATGTAGAGAATATTGTTACGTGAAATCTGTCATCTTGTGAAGAGAGATATAAATAGGATATTTTATAATTGGATAGACAGACTGATAGTATATTTCTTGTTTCTTCCCTCATCTCCATGGCTCCATTTTCTGTGAAATTTGAGCTTTCTTTGTAATTGAATCTTCAATTTATGTTATATCTCTCTTCTCATTCTGCTTCATCTTCTTCTTGGAAATCTTCACACACTCAAAGAGTGCTTAAACGTATCAATAGAACCCCTCATCTTGAGAATAAAAACAAAAAAAATTGTCACAATTAGTAAATTCGGATGAGGGTCTCTGGTGATGTGGCAATTGTGAGATAGAAGAGCCAATTCAACAATGGATAATATTCCTTCAACTTTCTAATTAGGACTGACACTGAGGAGTGAAATTTAGGGGTGTGCGGATCGAGATTCGGTACGGATTTTTAAAAAATCCGTACCAAAATTTGGATCGATTTTTTTAAAAAAAATAATCCGATATTGAATCCATACCGAAGTTCGGTTCGGTTTAGAATGGATTTTCGGGAAAATGGATTTTGACGGTGCGGAGCGAATCGAAGAAAATATTATATATTTTTTTAATAAAAGGTAATAATACTTTAAAAATAAGAAAATACTTTTATAATACTGCTTCACAATTCACATTAAGAGTTTCATGAAACATATAAGAAGAGATAATATTTGAATAAAAAATTATACTCGAATTGATGAAAAGTGAGAGTGGTGCATTGCATTATTTCATAAACAATTCATATTATAAATAAAGAATGATAAACTTTTAATGAAAAGTGATAATATATTTAATAAAAATTGATAATTACTTAAAAAATGTAAAATAGTCTTACATAACACGACCTTATGTGTTGCACTAAAAAATAATAGTACTAAGATAAAGAAAATTAATAATTTTATATTTTTTTAAATCTTTAACTTTAAATTTAAGGTGTATTTAAATTAAAGTCTATCTAATACTAATATTTTAGTCATAAATATGGATTATCATTTATTTTTTGCATTTTATCTTCATTAAATAAATATAAAATATAATAATTATTTATTAAATTTACGATTGAATTTAAACTTTAGAAATATCATTTATTTTATTCATTATGTTCTCTGAAATAATACTTTGAACATATAATTTTATTTATTTCTTATTTTTTTAGAAATTTATTTTACTTTATGAAATATATATTTTCTAATATACAGTAATAAATAAATATTTAGAGCATTAGATATATTTTTAAATTATTATTTGGTTGTATATTATAAATAATTTTAATTTATTAATTATGATTACATTATAATTAGTAGAGTAAAATTAATTAATTCATGACATATATTTTCTAATATACAGTCAACGGTATTTTTTTTCGATTTGGGATTAATTCGGTGCGGTTTCGATACGATTTCTGTTAAATCCAATATCCGTGCACACCCCTAGAGTGAATACGCATGAATCATATAATATTATAATATACTCCCTCCGTCCCATAGAAGTTGACACACTTTCCTTTTTGGTTTGTCCCACTAAAGTTGACACATTTTCTTTTTAATACATGGGACCCACACAAAAATAATTAATCTATTCTCATGGGCCTCAAATATCACCTCTAATACAACTACCCACTACACATTAAATATTATTTCTCTCACTTAACTTTACTCACTTCACATTAAATTATTATACTTCTTAATCTCTGTGCCCAAAAAAAATTATATATGACTAGCTAAAAATGAATGCAAATCAACAATGTACACTACTAGTGTGGTAAGCCAGCCTAAAATTATTACTGGAATCTCATGTGGAAGATGTGCCTACAGGGCCTACCCTAATTTTCTTAGGAAGAAAAATCATCTCAAGCACAGAAACAAGGAAAAAATTAGCCACAGCAAAGGATTCGAAAGATCCGCTTCTACCAAAGTTAAAAAGAACACTCCACCTAAGTGATAGCTTGCGTGCGGGACACCGTGCCCCAAGTTTTATGATTTTTTAAAATTATATATCCTTTAATTCCTTTTGTATAAGCATTTATAACCTTGATTTTCTAAGAAATATTTTTAATCAAATATTTATACGCGATCTATTCAATAAAAAACTTATACCCTTATAAATTAATTAAAGTGTATATCCTTTAAAACAATACTTCCTCCGTCCCGTTTCAATGTTTAGTTTTGCTTTTTGCACGTTGATGAAGGAGTATAATATTTTGATAGATAGTGGGTGGAAAGATATAATATTTAATGTAAAGTGGGTAGGTGTATTAGTGTTGGATGATATATTAATTATTTTAGGTGGGTCCAATATTAAAAAAAGGAAAACATAAACATTGAAATGAGACGCGCAAAATAGAAACGTAAACATTGAATTGGGACAGAGGGAGTATGTTATATCCTTATACACATTGTGCACCCGGGCACATAAGAGACAAACTCATGAAATATATTAAACATTTATTTTACTTCTCTATTATAAATATTATATTTTAAAATAACTATTCCTTCCATCCCGCCCAAACAACATCGGTTGCTTTTTATGCGTAGATTAATGAGTATTATTATTTTATGTGTAGTGGGTAGTTGTATTAATAGTGTGCGGTGGGCCATATGTAGTACCTTTTTATAATTAAAAGTGGGAAATGAGGACATTTGGATAGGACGCCCAATATAGTAAAATGGTGACCTTTCGGTGGGACGGAGGGAGTAATTCATATCAAATAAGATAAATATTAAAAAAAATTAAGATAAATACTCCCTCCGTCCCACGTATTTGTTTATGTTTATACGGGCTCTGAATCGTATTTGTTTATGTTTATACGGGCTCGGAGATTCAGAAGGGTTGTTTTTTTAATATATAATGTAAGAAAAAGTAGGGGTAAATTGATAATTTAAAGAGAAAAAGTAAATAAAGTTATTGGAGATGATGAATAATGCATAAAAAGTGAATAAAGTTGTTGTGATTGATGAATAAAGTGTAAAAAGTGGGTGAGATGTATAATGTATTTTTACTATTAATAAAATGTAAATAAAATAAATACATGGGACGATCCAAAATAGAAAGTGCAAATAAATACGTGGAACGGAGGAAGTATAAAATATTTTGAATATTTATTCTTTTAGTTGTATATTTTTTGTAAATATGATATTTCAAAATAAATAAATCAAATTAAATTAAATCAAATTAATTGACATGCAAGCTTTTCTTTGTGGACAAAGTCTCTTGTGAGACGCTAATTAGGTGAAATAGTTTGTGAGACGTGTTAATGTATGTCTATTATTTAGATCAAATATGTTTAATGGTTGTTAAAGTATGTTTTCTAAAGTATGTCAGATTATGCATTAAAGTATGATTTTAGTGTGTTATAATTTAATTTATTATTAACATACTTTAACTGCAAATAAGCATATTTTATCTATAAAATAAGCATACTTTAGTGATGGGTTGACCCGTCTCATACCCGTCTCACAAATTACTCGTCTCACAAGAGAGTCTCTCTTCTTTGTGAGTAGGTTTCTAAAGACGATAAGTAAATTTAAAAATAAAAAAAAGTGAGTATGTAATGTTATATCATCTCATGGATCTTTTTATTTAAGACAGACTAACTTATGAACCCGTTAATTAAGAAAAAAAAAACGCCGCTTAATAATAGAAAACACCACCCAACATTTCGCTGGGTATAATATATTATCAATCATGAAAATCTTACCCCTTTTTTAATTAAATTTAAATTTAAATATATTATTTTATTACTTTTTATGAAATAATATATCATTTATTATGATTAAATTTGTAGTACATTTTATTTTTACTTTTTATTAAATAAATATTATTATTTTTTTAGGATCATATATACATCGCTTTTGTTATATTATTTTTCATTTATCTTACGAATTGTCCATAAAATAATTTATTTGAACGGTTGTCACTTTTTATTGATGAAATATAACTTTATATTAGAATTGTATCACTTTTATTCATCTCAATAATTATTTATAAAATAGTTTACTTGGACTTCTATGATTTTTCATTAATCAAATATTACTCCCTCCGTCCCACAATAATGAGTGTATTTTGTCATTTTCGTTCGTCCCAACACAAGAGATGCATTTCCCTTTTTAGTAAAAGAAACCAACACAAAACAATTAATATATACCCATAGGACTCATACACCACACTAATATACCTACCCACTTTACATTAAAATATTATTTATCTCCCATCATCTACATATTAAATATTATATCCCTTAATTTACGTGCAAAAAAGTGTCACCCTTGTGTGGGACAGAGGGAGTACTTTTTAATAAAAATGCTACCACTTTTTATTTGTTCTATTAATTATTCATAAAATAGTTCAATTAATAAGTTATCACTTTTCACTAATTAGATATCACATTTTATTAAAAATATTATCACTTTAATTATTTATCTTATGCATTTATCTAATAAATATAAATAGACATTTACTACCTCTGTCCAGATAGAAGGAGTGCGTTTCTTTTTTGCACGTAGATTAAGAGATATAATATTTAATGAGTAGTTGACGAGAGAGAAATATTATTTTAATATATAGTGAGTAGGTGTATTAGTGTGGTCTGAGGGTCCTATGAGAATATATTAATTATTTTGTGTGGATCATCTCATTTACTGAAAAAGGAAAGACACATTTTGTATTGGGACGGACGAAAATGACAAAATGCACTCCTTGTTGTGGGACGGAGGGAGTATTATTTTTATGATTTGATGTAACTTTATATTATTAATGTTATCACTTTTTATTTGTATTATGTACTATTTTTTTATGCATAAAATAATTCATATGACTGTTATCAATTTTTCATCATTGTGTAACTTTTTATTAAAAATATTATCAGTTATTATATGTTCTACTTATTATTCATTAAATAGTTAAATTATATGATTATTACTTTTATTTTACAATACATCACTTTTCATTAAAAATCTTATATTTTTTATTCATTTATAAATTAATTAAGAAATTAATAAATAATAACAAATGATGTAACTTAATTATTTTTATTTATTGAAATTTTAAAAACATTAATTGAAAAAGTAAAACAATTTGGGAAAAGTACAGCCTACAACTGGAGCAGCTGTTTTTAAATTTAGTTAAAATGACAAATAAGGATTAAGGAATGGGTAGATAAGTAGGCTAAATTAATAAAATGTTGTTGTTTCAAAAATTTTTTAACGATGTATTGCTATTGTGCTGATGATGAATAAGTGGAGGCGCCAACAGAAGTGGCGCATCTGTGGCCCATCACCTCATTAAAATAATGATTAAATAATAGTTAATGGTTATTTTAAGTTCATTTTAATTAAATTAATGTAATAATTTAAATTTAAAAATTAATGTTGTAATAATTATTTGATATTTTTTCGATTCTTCTATACTCTTGTTTTTTCATCTTAGTTCATATCAATACAAAGTGTGAATTTCTCTTTAACAAAAAAAGACCCATATAATTTTTTTCTCTGTATCTCACACATCACACATTTATACACCTATCCATTTTATATTAAAATATTATTTATTTCACATCACTATACATTAAAATATTTTATTTCCTAATATATCCATTTTACATTAAATTATTATTTATTTTACCACACTATACATTAAAATATTTTATTTCCTAATCTACGTGTAAAAAGTAAATGCGTATCTTTTAACGATATAGTATTTTAAATGGTATTTACTCATTCCGTCCCAAGTTAAATTTAAGCACTTTATACTTTCATTAAATCCACATTAAACTTCACCACTCAAAATAAAAAATATCATATCAATTCTCAACTTTAAAATTAAATTGTAATTATAAATTTATTACTCTCACCTAATACACTTAACGTATTTTATAATTTATTTATTATCTAAATATATTAAATTATTCTCTTAAAGTCAATAAAATTGATGAAAAGATAAATTTTTTAAAGACTCTGTGTCTACAATAATGACGCACAATAATTTGAAACGAAGAGTATTTTTATTATTATTAAGGATATACTCCTTCCGTCCCGTTGAAATGTACGCGTTTGCTTTTTGCGAGTACATTAAGATATATAATAATTTAATGTATTGTGAGGTAAGAGAAATAATGATTTAATGTAAGGTGGGTAAGTGTAATAGTGTGTTGTGTGGATGACGAGTGTGTAAATTCACGAATCTTGCGCCTGGATTTGTGCTATTAGGAAGTGTTTGAAGGTTGTAATCGGTTGTAAACCGATATATTGTGAAAAGTCACGGATCAGGTGTTGTTGAAGCCATTTGGGTGATTTTTCGAAGGAAATCAGAGTGGAAGTGTTGAAAACTGAAGAAAGGAAGTCGAAGGCATCCGTTTGGGCGAAGTATGAGTGCAATTCGACCAGCCCTTTTGGTCGAATTGGCAGCATAACACGAGCAGAAGGTGGATTCGACCACGACAGGGGGATTCGACCTGGGCATCAGGTCAAATTGAGGTTGAATTGATTGGCGGAGATGCCAATCTGACCTCGTCACTTCAATTCGACCACGGCATCTGATCGAATCAAGCACCTGGGACTTACTGTAGGCCAATTCGACCTCTAATTCGACCTGGATGGGTGAATTCGATCTATTGATGATGTCGAATTGAGCCTCGAAAGCTTACCATATCCGTATTTTTACACCCTCAATTCGTGTGATCACTTAAAAGCCCATTCCAGACCCGGGAGGCGCGATTACAAGTATAAAAGAAGGCTTATGCAGCAGTGGAGATCAAGACGTAGAGTCGTTGTTGACGTAGAGAAAAGAGATCTATCAAGAAGAGAGAGATCATCCATCATCCGGAGGAGCTGCAAGAGAGGTTCCGCTGGAGATTCAAGTAAGATCGGTCCAACTAACCATGATTGTTCTTAGATCAATCATGGGCTAAAGCCGCTTCGGTAGTTCTAGGGTTATGAAGGTTTCATGAGTTAATTTGTCTTTCGTGTGTAAATTCCGTACAACACTACTTATGGTTTATTTTATATAAGATTGCGCATTTCTAATCCATACTCACGATTGTTTTGTGCATCAATAATTGTTGTGTAGAGTCTGAATACATAACTTGGTTATTGGTTGAGTGCGTTCACTGCTGATCAGAGTTTTATGTTATAATTCTAAGAGAAGGGATTCTGAAGTCTTATTAGAACTATCTTATATGAATACTTGTTAATTGAATCATATTCGGATTAATAAGTAGGATAAAGAGTATAATTTCATAGTACATATAAAGGAAGATCATATCGGGTTAGAGCACTAAGTGCACGGGAAATAATTGATACTAATAGTACCTAGAAAGAGGGGTGAATTATATCTCTTACTTCGAGGATATTCAAACGTGTCATACGCATATTTACTTGTGTCTATAGAATGAATTTGCATGGTTTAGTGATGCGTCCATAAACCACAAGGCAGAGTCAGACACCGTCACACGGAAGATGGATTAATAAGGAGAACTGGATGACCTGAAGAACTACCTACTTTCTTACTTGATCACAACTCACTTATATCTTCTTCTTGTTATTTTTACTTGATATTTTAATTAATAGTTGTTACTTAATCTCAATATCACCATCATTGAATTTATCTACGTATTCTTAGTCTACTAGAACATAATTAAATTGATAATTATTCGTCCCTTGGGTTCGATATTCACTTGGTCACCTTTCAAAACTACAATTGATATCCTTCATACTTGGGGATTAATTGTGTGTTGAGAAAACGCTCATCAAGTTTCTGGCGCCATTGCCGGGGACGACATAAAATATATTTTTATTATTTTTAGTTTTATTAGGACTATTTTAATTCGTATTTTGTGTTCTAGCTCTTAATCTTTTCAGGTGTATGCTTACTAGATCAAAGTCTGAAAAGTTAGCAACTTTTAATCCAGAGATCAGGGCATCAACAAAGAAGAAAAAGAGTAAGATTCAAAGCAAGAAAGAAGAACCAACTACAACTCTGAATTTTGGAGTTGAAGTTGATGAACTGAACTCGGAAGCGACTGAAACTGTAGTTGATCTAAACGCGGCAGCAGAGGAAGTCGACATGGCCAACGATGTGGCTAATCCGGATAATCTGGCCATCCGTGAAGTCTTAAAGAATAACAGAGCTGGAAACTTTGGGCTTCTAGGAGCAAGTGGGCTAATGCGGACTTCGATCTCCACCCCGCTCTTATTAGCATGATAGAAAGGAACTCCTTTGCAGGAGAGATTTTCGAGGATCCGCAACAGCATCTAAACAAGTTCTTGGGTTATGAAAGTACTCAAAAAGACGCAGGAGAACATGAAGATGCACGGAAGATCCTTTTGTTTAAATTCTCGCTTACTGAAAGGGCGAGAGATTGGTACAATACTATTAATGCAGATGAATGCACTACTTGAGAGCAATTGAAGTTAAAGTTCTTGGAAAGATACATGCCACCTTCGAAGTGTTCAAGATGAAGCAAGACATTAACCAATTTGCTATCGGTAGTGGAGAGAAGTTTCATGAAGCTTGGGATACATTCAAGGACATGCTTCGTAAGTGTCCACAACATGGGCTATCTAAAGCTCAATAAATCAGTATATTCTACAATGGATTGGACTGTGATTCTCGTGTGTTATTGGATGCTTCTTCTGATGGAGCATTGCTTACTAAGTCATCCGTAGAGGCCGAGAAACTTTTTGAAGATATTTCGATGAACTCAAGAGATTGGCCAACTGATAGAGTGAGAGACACTTACGTCCTTAGAAAAGTAGCTAAGGTTGAACATGCTATGGTGGAAACAAGTAGAGAAGATGAGATCGTCTCTAGCTTGTCGAATATCAACAAACTACTTAAGTCCCAACAAAAGCAAATCAGTGATATATCTCAGCGAGTACCAATCATGCAGCAGGAAGTTACTAATGATGGAACGATCCAAGAGGAGATGGAAGAAGCAAACTACGCTATGGGCCAAAGTATTCAAGGAACGAGATTTCAAAATCAGGGCAACCGGAATTATCAGGGGAACTACAACAATCGTGGTCCCCCGGGTAATTATCAACAGCCTAGAAAGTCGGAGTTTTCATGGAGTAATCCTAACAATGCAATTCAAGCTTCGATGGGTGTTGATCCGGGTGCGAAAAGGAAGAAGGAAAGCCAGGTTTTGAGGATACGGTGAACAGGTACATGGCTAGGAATGATGCTAGAGTGGATCGTCTTAAGGCCAAGTTAGAGAAGAAGATTGATGCAAACCATGAGGATTTATCCAAGCAAGTGAACGACCTTACATTGTTGATGGGGGAGATGGCAGGAAGTGTTAACATGCTCACTGAAACTATTGACAAAGGGAAGCTCCCGTCGCAAAGTATTGAGAATCCGAAGTCCTGCAACGCCATCACATTGAGGTCTGGAACATATTACGAGGGACCTATGAGGCCAGAATCAAAATTGGACACGTCGAGGGCTCAATTCAACCCCAATTCGACCAATACTTCAGGTCGAATTCAGCAGGGGAGGTCAAATTGGATGCCTGGACGTGATTTGGAAGCAAAAGAGCCTCGATTTGACCAAAACCATCTCAATTCGACCAAGGGACCAGGTCAAATTGAGGTTGAATCCCACCTTCCAGAGCACTTTGTTTCATCAGAAGCCCAATTCGACCAGCAGCCAATCAATTCGACCAGACCCTCAGGTCGAATTGAGGTTGAATTGGAGGAGAAAACTAATACAGAGAGCCAATTCGACCAGGGGGACTTCAATTCGACCAGATCATTAGGTCGAATCCTGGTCGAGTCAAGCATACAGGGTGAGATCGCAGTTCCAGGTGCACAATTTGACCACTACGTACCCAATTCGACCAGGGTTCCTGGTCGAATTCAGGTCGAATCGTCCCATACAGCACCTGTTTCTTCACCGAATGCTCCTCATGATGTGAACATTACTCCATTGGTTCAGAAAGAGTAAAATATTGAGATCAAAGTAGAGAAGAAGTGGGAAAGAGCTAAAGATTGAGAGCCGAAAAAGATAAAGTGGAGAAGATTGAGCGTGATGAATGGGGTATTCCCAAAATAAAGATACCTCCGCCTTTTCCTTATAAGCTGGTTAAGAAGGGATTGGAAGAGAAGTTCAAGAAGTTTTCAGATATCATAAATAAAATAAGCTTGAGTATTCCTTTCTTTGAGGTAATATTGGAGATGTCGTACTATGCCCGATTCCTTAAGGATATACTGTTGAAAAAGAGAAGCTTGAACGGAGTTGAGACAGTGAACTTGTCTGAAAATTGCAGCTCGATTATCCAAAGGAAGCTGCCATAGAAGATGAAGGATCCGGGAAACTTCACTATCTTGTGTGAGATTGGAAAAGGGCCGGCACGACGAGCCTTGTGCGATCTTGGGGCAAGCATCAATTTGATGCCATTGTCTATCTTTCAAAGGCTTGGTTTAGGGGAGTTGTCTCCTACAACGGTTTCTCTATAATTGGCGGACATGTCGATGACTTTTCCGAAGGGTATCATTGAAGACGTTCTTGTCAAAGTGGAGAAACTAGTCTTTCCTGTGGATTTTCTTGTACTTGAGATGGAAGATGACAAGGATAATATCCCTCTTATCTTGGGGAGACCTTTCCTTGCTACTGCTGGGGCCATGATTGATGTTCAAAAGTGGGACCTTAGGTTGCAGATGGATAAAGAAGTGGTCCTATTCAACCTTGACAAAGCAATGAAGATGCCTATGGAGTCACAATGTCATAGTATTGATGTGGTTGAGGAGATTGTGAAGGAAGATATGTCTTTGATCCTGTCTATGGACCCTCTTGAGACATGTTTGATGGAGTCTCTTACTTATCCCACTACGGAGCTTGATGATCTCTCCAATGAGGTATGTATTGAATATCTTGAAAACTTACTTGCTTTGGGTGATGACAGGTATGAATTGGAGAAATCTAAGGTTGAAGAAGTGAAGTGGACTAGGAAGTACTTGCCGTTGGATAGAGAGAACACTCCGATGGAAGAAAAGAAAGAGGAGTGCTGAAACCGTTACCGGAACACTTGAAGTATGCTTTTCTTGGTGACAATGAAAAATATCTAGTAATAGTATCTTCTTCCCTTAATGATGATCAACTTGAGGAGTTGTTAGATGTTCTTAGGAAGTACAAGTCTGCGATTGAGTGGTCTCTTGATGATTTGAAAGGTATTAATCCTTCATATTGCATGCATAGAATAAGGTTGTTTGATGAGGCCAAGAGTAGTATTCAAAATCAGCGGAGGTTGAATCCCGCGATTCAAGAAGTGATTAGGAAGCAAATCTTAGCATGGTTAGATGCTGGAATTATTTATTCAATTAATGATAGTCCCCATGTGAGTCCATTGCATGTTGTAGCTAAGAAGGGGGACATGACTATTATGAAAGCCAAAGATGGAGAGGCAATAGCCACGAGGATTCCAACGGGATGGTGTGTGTACTGATTATAGGAAACTGAATGAAAATACATGCAAAGACCACTTTCTCCTTCCTTTCATGGATCAAATGCTTGATCGTCTCGCAGGGCATGAGTTCTATTGTTTCTTGGATGGGTACTCGGGATATAATCAAATCATGATTGCTCCCGAGGATCAGGAAAAGATTACTTTTAATTGCCCATACGGGACCTTTGCTTTTAGAAAGATGCCATTTGGA
Organism: Pogostemon cablin; assembly: GCA_023678885.1. Taxonomy (NCBI): domain Eukaryota; kingdom Viridiplantae; phylum Streptophyta; class Magnoliopsida; order Lamiales; family Lamiaceae; genus Pogostemon; species Pogostemon cablin. The sequence goes on along the minus strand of CM043010.1, from coordinate 5,340,448 downwards.
TTGTGTAATGCGCCTGCTACATTTCAGCGCTGCATGATGGCAATTTTCGATGGGTTGATAGAGAAGATTAAGGAAGTGTTTATGGATGATTTTTCTGTATTTGGTTCCTCCTTCGATATTTGTTTATCTAACCTTGCTACTGTGTTGAAGAGATGTCAAAAAACTAATCTTGTCTTGAATTGGGAGAAATGTCACTTCATGGTGAAAGATGGGATTGTTCTTGGGCATCATGTTTCTGCCAAAGGATTGCAGGTGGATAGAGCTAAAGTGGTGGCAATTGCGAAGCTTCCACCACCGACCAATGAAAGAGGAGTGCGGTCCTTCCTTGGACACGCTAGATTTTATAGAAGATTTATCAAAGACTTCTCAAAATACTCCAAGCCCTTGTCTCATTTACTTGAAAAGGATGTTCCTTTTGTTTATGATGATGAATGTCTAACAACTTTTCAAGTTTTGAAAGAGGCGCTTATTACTGCACCTATCTTGATCACACAGGATTGGACTAAGCCATTTGTACTTATGTGTGATGCAAGTGATGTAGCACTTGGAGTGGTGCTTGGGCAGCTGAGGGAAAAGAAGTTGTGCGCCATCTACTAAGCGAGTAAGACTTTTGATGCAGCATAAAAGAACTACACTGTGACTTGTTAGGCTTTTATTGTGCACCTCAATTAAATCCCCAAGTGTAGGGATATCAATTGTAGAGGCAAGTACCCCAGTTAAAATTAATATCGTTCCCACTGAGATAGTTGATTATTTATTTAATTTTTATTACTCTTTAATCAGAATTGTGGTAACCAATTTCCAAGTGTTTTGATGAATGAATAACTTAAATAATTTAAATAACAATTAACACAATAAATAGAAGCAATGAGAATTATTCAAGTTTGATCAAAAGAGAAATAACAACTCTAAGGTATCAGGTTTAATGTAATTGATTTGGTTTCTTAGACGTCATAATGTTCATTCATATTGTTTTAATGGATTAACATTACAAAATAACGCGTGAATAGTTTTAATCCTCCTTCTTAGATACTAATAAGGCGAATTTTATAAACCTCCGGATGGCCAATTCATCTAACATATATTCTCTAGAATTCATATTTAATATTATTCACTTCCTACTTGACTTCTTAATTGCATTGTTCTGCTAAGATAATCAAGTACCCTATTTACCAGCTCTTAGGATTAATGTGTTCATGGGCAAACTACTTTAATATCTAGCAATCAAATAGTATCAAATACAGATGCACACAAGCTAACATAACATATCAAGCATCACGGGCAATATCAATAATATACCATGAAGATGTTACAAACGTATGACAAAGTTTGGATAAAAACGAATAAATAAGGATTATCAACAGTATAAATTCACAATATTAGTCTAGGTTACCAAATCAACTACATCTAACCTTCAATCCTTAGAACTGTAAAGGGGTTTAGCCCATGAGGTTACATACAACCCTCATGGCTATCAAATTCATAACAAAATCAACAAAGGGAAAATAAAGAATAGAATACGAAACCCTAGTGTCACCTGGTTTGCATTCTTCCTCCGTCTTTCCGATTGGATTGCTCTCTCAGTCGCACTAGAATCCTCCTCTCGATCTATAGGATGGATGATGGAAGATTTGATGTGAGTGGGTGGATGGATGGAATTCACGATGTGTTTCAGTGGTGAATGATCGGTCTTTTTTCTCTATGTGATCTGATCCCTTTTATACATTAGGCCACGAAAAATTGACTTGACTGGGATATTTTTCCACTTCTTCATGCACAGGAAATTAAAAATCCCAATTTTTGGCCCAAAATAACCCAACTCGAGTTGGGGTACCCAACTCGAGTTGGCAACACGACTAGTATTATATTGAAAAGTAACTCGAGTAAGCTAACATGAGTCGTGTTGCTAAGTCGTGCACTCGCCTATCAAGTCGTTTTGCGATGCTTTGAAACTGGACTGCCTTCGAGACCCAACTCGACTCGATTGCAAGTCGAGTAAGGCCATGCAACTCAAGTAAGCTCTTTGGATAATTTTTGGACGCTGCTCTTCCCACTACTCGACTCGAGTTGCAAGTCGAGTTGGACCTTGCAACTCGAGTAAGCTCTCTGGACAATTCTGAACACGTTTCGGACCCAACTCGATTTGTGTTGCAAGTCATGTTGCAACTCGAGCTGCATGTTACAACTCGAGTTGGGTCTTTTCAGCTCTGTTTCTTGCTTGTTTTCGTTCCTGCTTCATTTCTACCCTGTTTTAACCTTCAAAACTCAATAAAACCCATTAGTAGCATCATAATCATGTAAAATATATAGACTACGCAATCCGACACGAATGTATGGCCTTATTCTAATAAAAGCAAGGTATTATGAGATCAAAAATAGATAAATTTTCACTCTCATCAACCCCCAAACTACCATGTTGTTCGTCCCCGAACAACGAATTCAAAATAAGAGAGAGATGAGAGTTGAAATTCTACAGAAAATAAGGGATAACACACATCCAAACCAAGATAATATATTCGAATGCCAAAATATTATCAATTGAAACATGCACGTCAAATTAGCCACTTCCCATTTCAGAATGCTCATCATCCACTCTCACGGATAATGTTTACACTAGTCGCTCAAGTGTGAGATTTACACATAGGTTAAAATATATGCACTCCAATCAATTCACATGCACGCGTAACCATAAGCTTAACAATTATCTAGACTCTCCACTAATTTGAATAACTTAACGATAGGATAACAAAGGACTTGTTTAGGTTTTTAACGTTGGCTCTTTGGACAAGGGTAGGTAAATCTAGGATAAGTGACTCAATCACTAGTAGAGATTTAAAACTAGAGATATATCTTCAACACATATGCTTGATAAATCAATCTTCCCTTTTTTTTTCTTTTTTCACTTCTTTTTTGTTAATTCAATCCTCCCTTGACTTAAAAGATCAACATCCTCTTTTCATTTCTTTCTCTTCATTTTAACTAAGGTACCAGTTTTAGGCACTTCCCTATAACTGGGGTACCAGTTTCAGGCACTATCCCTTTTCCAAGATTTAAATATTCTGCACTTCAATCACTTTCCTCCACGTTCATCTTCCCAACTTTCTTTTCATACTACACCAATCTGTCTCCTTTATTTCTCTACTAAGATAGGTATTTAAAGGCTTAAATTGGCTATCTTCATAGGCTTCCAACGAATAAGGCTTAAAGTCTCAAATGGGAAACTATGGATTAAACAAACATGTAGGATAAACATTTGGTCAGTGACTCAAATAAGAACAAAATGGCCTAAGATCATTTCCCATCATCTAATCAATCATCTAGCCTCAAGTAGATTAACATGCATGTGAACGATGCTCTCAAGAATAAAACCAACAATCTGTAATTTCATGATCTATTAAAGCTCAAATCTCACATGGGTATAATAGAATAATGAGCACTCCTTCATAGGTCTATGAACCATCTTTAATACATGCAACAATTTTAAGTATTTCAACATCCAAGTACATCTCCAGTTGGATTACAATCATACTTATCTCACAACACCACATTATCAATTAATCGCAAATTCAATTCATTCAAGTGCTTAGAAAGATCTAACAATCATCCTCAAGAACCAAAAATTAACCACTGATACTAGGATAAACACGCAACAAAAACAAACTAAACGACACACACTTGCACAATCACAAAAAAATCGACCTCTCAATATAATCAAATTAATCAAAAATACCAAAAAATCGCAAAAAATTAATCATCCAAGCACACAACACAATGAAGCAACTTTACTTTAGTGTAGCAAGAGGCAAGTATACACGTATCCCCCCAAACTTAGATCAAACAAAGTGAGAGCATAAGTTTGTAAAGAAGTGTATACTATAGTCGAGCAACACCTAATAAAATCTCTACATTGACACAGACTTAAGAAAGCAAATAAAACGGGAGGGTCGGCCCCCCAACAGGCGCTCATGTTTAACGTCAGAGAGTTAAGATGGATACCTCTTTCTGACTACTAAATCGGAGCACAGTCCTTTCGCATTCGTACCTTCAAGTACTTCATTACTCTATCATTTGCAGCTACAACCACCTCACCTTTTTTCGTTACCAATACAGGATCCTCCATGTCAAAACACGGGCTGAGCAAGTTAGAATCTTCAACACACATATAAGAAGAAAAATCCAGAGGTAAATCCGGAGGCTTCAAATATTGATCATCCATGATTCCTGCAACTAAAACATTATTAAACATAACCGCAGAGTTAGTAATAGGATAAGTAAGAGATCCGCTTGCTTTGTTGACCCCCTCTACTACTTCAACTCTCTTCTCCTCAGACTGAACCTCCTTTTCAACAGTGGTACTCTTCTCTCGATTCACCATGTCAGCTGTGGGCTTCCTTATCTGTTCATCTCTTGCATCACCCAATGCAAGCAACTTCTCAAGATAGTCAATACATGCATTATTGGACAAACTCTCAAACTCTGCATTAGAAAAGGCAAAATTCTTATCATGCTTTGTGTCTACTACATCCACGGACTTGCATTGCTACTAATCTTTAGGCCACTGCATCTCCTTATTCAACAAGAAAACCACTTCCTTATCATCAGCTCTAAGCTTCAACTCTCCATTGAATACATCTATCTTAGCTCTTCCAGTAGCAAGAAATGGATGCCCTAAGATAAGAGGCGGGCCATTCTTTTCATCCTCCATATTGAGTACTAAAAAGTTCACAGGAAAAATCAAATCTGATACCTTTACCAGCACATCTTCCACAACTCCCTCGGGATATGTAAGCGACCTATCTGCTAACTGTAAGGCCACAGATGAGGGTTTCAACTTCCCCAAACCAAGCTTCTTGTACACTGATAAAGACATCAAGTTTATGCTGGTTCCTAGATCACACAATGCTCTTTTTGATGGTCTTTTCCTATCTCACATAGAATGATGAAGCTACCAGGATCCTTCAGCCTCTCAGATTACTTTCTCTGTATAATAGAACTGCAGTTCTCTGTCAAACTCACTGTCACCACACTGTTCAGCTTCCTTTTCCTGGAGATGAGCTCCTTGATAAACCTTGCGTAATGTGGAATCTGATCCAAGGCATCTGAAAATGGAATAGTAACTTGGACATCCCTCATAACTTTAGCAAATTTCCTGAACTTCTCATCCAAGATTAATTCAGCTTGCTTTTGAGGAAACGGAAGTGGTACCTTTGTTTTTGAAAGTCCCAAACTGTCTTTCTCGAAATACCACTTCCATTTCTCTCAACCTCTTCGCTCGTTACCATTTTTTATCTGCAATAGCATGATCAGATTAATTCACTCCAGAATTTGGAAATGCAGGGAACCCCGGAGGTGAGCTTGTATCGCGTTGGGGTTGTACTGCATCCTTAAGCTCTGTTTGATTTGCATGATCACTACTTGCCTCGATTTGGTCACCCCCCAATCCTGGCTTGTCTTGAACAGGTGCAGAACTAGTGGCCAAGGGACCTTTCTTTTCTTCTATTCCATACTTTCTCATTTTTGTCATGTCTTGCATTAGTTCTTGACTACACTGCATCCCTGACCTCAAAGTGATTGCATTTGCACTCTCCTTCGGGTTGATTTCTGTGTCTGAAGGAAACTTTCCTTTCTGAAATCTCTGTTGCTGCTGATTCACCATGGTAGAAATTTGCCCCATTTGATATGTCAGATTATGCAATTGTTTGTTCACTTCTTCATTCTGCTTAGTCATGTTCGAGTCCATGAGCACTATGCAGTTGTTAATCTTATTGATGTCTGCATCATTCTTCTGCATGTACTTCGCTAGCACATCATCAATATTAGGCTTCCCTTCTTCAGGCTTGGCTCCATGGTCAAAGTTTGGAGGATAAGAAACTGCATTATTCGGATTTGAATAAGCAAAGTTCTCATGCCTTTGCTGATTCTGCCATCCTCCTTTAGTGATGGGACCTGCTTGATTGTTGGGGCCTCCCCCTTGGTTATTCCTTTGATTAGAATTTTCTTAGGGGTACCTGTTTCCCTGCCAATTCTGAGGTGCTCTTGAAACCTGTAGACTCTGCCCCATGGCCCAATTTGCATCCTCAACCCCTTGAACAGTCATTACTACATCATCACTTGCAGGCCCTTGGTTTCCTCCACCACTGTTACCAGATATAAATGTAACCAAATTTTTGTTCATCTGCTCCAATTGAGAGATAACCTTGTCATTCTTATCAGCTTCAGAAAATTTATTTTCCACCTGTGCCACTTTACCAAGAATATACATTCCACGTACTCTCTCTGAAAGCCAATCTCTAGAGTTCATAGAGATATCATCAAATAATTTTTCCACAGCATTAGACGTTTTCCCGAATATTGTTCCTCCAACAGATGCATCAACTAACACTCGCAAGTCATTGTCGAGGCCATTATAGAAGACACTGATGAGCAGAGACTTCTTAAATCCATGCTGTGGGCATCTTCTCAACAGATCAGTAAATCTCTCCCAAGCTTCTCCAAACAACTCATCTCTTTGCTGCTTGAATTGATTTATATCTTGTTTCAGTAAAAGAATTTTTCCAGGCGGCATAAAATGGTCCACAAACAGCTGCTGCAACTCAGTTCAATTAGAGCAACTGTCGCCTTTGAGCTTGTCATACCACTCCCTCGCCTTGTTCAACTAACAAAAACTGAAAAAGCCTCATCTTCCATCTATCATTGGTAGCATCAGCGGCTTTAACAGTATCCATGTAGCTGTTGAAATGCTTAAGATGGCCGTATGACTCATCACAAACACCCCCGGTGAAGGGATTTTTCTCCACCATATGAATCAGGGCTGGCCTTATGTCATTTGTTTCATCAGCTTGAACGGCTCCAACTACACTTGATCCTCCAAGATTGGTAGACTTAAACGTCTCACGGATGACAATGTCATCCTCATATGTTCTATCTCCCATAGCTGCTGTTTCTACGGCTGTTTCTGCTTCAACTTCTGACTCAGCCTCTTTTGGGATAACCTGATCTTCAATCTACTCTTCTTCCTCTTCTATGACTGCTTTAGGTGCTGATGCGTCTGCTTTCTTTTTCGGATTCGGTACCTTAATAGCCTTAGGAGATGCTTTGATCTTCTTTGCTGCTCCACTATTTTTTCTAACAGACGCTTCAACCTTCGGATCAAATTCAAGATTTTGTGTTCCCTTCTTTGACCTGGTGTGCATGCAACTTCAAGAAAATTCAAGGTGTAGACAATTAAATCCCAAAGCAAAAATTCTAATTAAATAAGTAACAAAAGCAAATAAATAATTTACTGCCCCCGGCAGCACGGTGCCATAAACTTGTTATGCTTTTATAGCGCACCTCAATTAAATCCCCAAGTGTAGGGATATCATTTGTAGAGGCAAGTACACCAGTTAAAATTAATATCGTTCACATTGAGACAGTTGATTATTTATTTAATTTTTATTACTCTTTGATAAGAATTGTGGTAACCAATTTCCAAGTGTTTTGATGAATTAATAACTTAAATAATTTAAATAACGATTAACACAATAAATAGAAGCAATGCGAATTATTCAAGTTTGATCAAAAGAGAAATAACAGCTCTAAGGAATCAGGTTTAATGCAATTGATTTGGTTTCCTAGACGTCCTACTGTTCATTCATATTATTTTAATGGATTAACATTACAAAATAACGCGTGAATAGTTTTAATCCTCCTTCCTAGATACTAATAAGGCAAATTTTATAAACCTCCGAATGAGCAATTCGTCTAACATATATTTTCTGGAATTCATATTCAATCTTATTCACTTCCTACTTGACTTCTTAATTGCATGGTTCCACTAAGATAATCAAGTACCCTATTTACCAGCTCTTAGGATTAATGTGTTCACGGGCAAACTACTTTAATCCCTAACAATCAAACAGTAACAAGCTAACATAACATATCAAGCATCACAGGCAATATCAATAATATGCTATGAAGATGTTACAAACGTATGACAAAGTTTGGATAAAAATGAATAAATAAGGATTATCAACAGTATAAATTCACAAGATTAGTCTAGGTTCCCAAATCATCTACATCTAACCCTCAATCCTTAGAACTGTAAAGGGGTTTAGCCCATGAGGTCATACACAACCCTCACGGCTATCAAATTCATAACAAAATCAACAAAGGGAAAATAAAGAAAAGAATACGAAATCCTATTGTCACGCGGTTTGCGTTCTTCCTCCGTCTCTCCGATTGGATTGCTCTCTAGTCGCACTAGAATCCTCCTCTGGACCGATGAGATGGATGATGGAAGATTTGATGTGAGTGGGTGGATGGATGGATCGTGAATTGAATTCACGATGTGTTTCAGTGGTGAATGATTGGTCTTTTTCTCTATATGATCTGATCCATTTTATACCTTAGGCCACGAAAAACTGACTTGACTGGGCTATTTTTCCACTTCTTCACGCACAGGAAATTAAAAATCTCGATTTTTGGCCCAAAATAACCCAACTCGAGTTGGCAACACGACCAGTGTTACGTTGAAAAGTAACTCGAGTAAGCTAACAAGAGTCGTGTTGCTAAGTCGTGCACTCACTTGTCAAGTTGTGTTGCGATGCTCTGAAACTGGACTGCCTTCGTGACCCAACTCAACTCGAGTTGCAATTCGAGTAAGGCCTTACAACTCGAGTAAGCTCTTTGGATAATTTTCGGACGCTGTTCTGCCCCCTACTCGACTCGAGTTGCAAGTCGAGTTGGACCTTGCAACTCGAGTAAGCTCTCAGGACGATTCTGGACACGTTTCGGACCCCAATTCGACTTGTGTTGCAAGTCGTGTTGCAACTCGAGTTGCATGTTACAACTCAAGTTGAGTCTTTTCAGCCCCGTTTCTTGCTCGTTTTTATTCCTGCTTCATTTCTACCATGTTTTAACCTTCAAAACTCAACAAAACCCATTAGTACCATCATAATCATGTAAAACATGTAGAATACGCAATCCAACACGAATGTATTACCTTATTCTAATAAAAACAAGGTATTATGAGATCAAAATGACGTAAATTTTCACTCTCATCATAATTGAAAAGGAGTTTTTAACTTTGGTGTATGCATTCAACAAGTTTCGAAAGTATTTGGTTGGCATGAAAACTATAGTTTACACGGATCACTCTGCAATTCAGTACTTGATGGAGAAGAAGGAAACGAAGCCAAGAATCATAAGATGGATTCTTCTTCTTCAAGAGTTTGATATGGAGGTCCGAGATAAAAAGGGTACGGAGAATGTATTGGTGGATCACTTATCAAGGTTAGAGACAAGAGAGCATTGTAATGATTCTTTTGATTATATTAAGGAGATGTTCCCGGATGAAAAGATTATAGCTATGTTCGTTGAAGGGGCTGAACGAGCATGTGTGGTTGCTGCACAAGGGATGGATCCATGGTTTGCGTATTATGTCAATTACATTGTCGTGGGTGAAATCCCGAGAGATCTCAACCGATATCAACTTGTTAAATTCAAGAGAGATGTTGAGACATTTATATGGTATGATCCGTTTGTTTACAAAATATGCATGGATTCTATCATCCGTAGGTGTGTGCCCGAGATGGAGATGGAGAATGTTCTCAAGTTTTGTCTGAATGATATGTTAATTATTCAAAAACGAGAGGCCGAAGCCAGAGTCACAAATACAAATAATTGAAACTCCACAGACGGAGCAACCAAAGGAAAATGCACCTATCTAGAAAGCAAATGCTCAAATCTAATTACATGCATAATAATGGAATTAGTCAAGCCATCAGTAGAAGGACGGGCACGCTGGAATAGGGCGTCGTTCCGAGCCTTCCATATGAAGAAGACGCTACCGTAGAGAGCAAGCGTCCACCTCCTCCTGTCACGAACATGCACACGCCGGTCCTTGCTGAGCCACTTGAAGCCGGCCTTCAAAGTGGTAACCTGTCTCCTCCACTCCACTTCGTGTCTGACTCGGTTCCATACATGCTTCGTGAATGGACACCCGAAGAAGAGATGGTCTCTCGATTCAGGAGCCCCCACGCACAGCACGCACTCAACCGGGCCCTCATGTCTCCATCTATCCATGGTGAGCAGGCGGTTCCTCACCGCAATCCACATTCTGAACGAATGCTTCTGCGGAACCCATGGACTCCATAGCTTCTTGTAGATAGGCTGTACCGGCATAGAATGTGAGATGAGCCAATACAGCTTACCCACTCGAAGTTTTCCCATCTCCGAGCACGAGGCAATAGTGGTAATGATGTCGCCACCAATTCGTGCTCTAACCCTGTCCCTCGCTCTGAGTATGTCCTTCCACACAATTGAGGCGCTATAATTCACCTCAACATCCCAGCACGAAGAAGTCTGCAGATAAATAGCATTAATCCACTTAATCCATAGGGACTTCTTATCCTGATGCACGTCCCACAGCACCCCACACAGAGCTGCATCGTTCAGGAGGTCAATTCCCCTAAGTCCCAGGCCACCCTGTTCCTTAGGGAGAGTGACCTCCTCCCAACGAACTGCACCCCGGGGAGTTCCCCAAAGGAATTTACGTATCATCCTCTCGATTCTGTCCACAATTCCCTTGGGTATCTTCACCATAGCCGCCCAGAAGTTCAACAGACTATACACCACCGAACGGATGAGTTCCAACCTGCCGGCATACGACAGCAGGTGCGTGGACCAACCTCTGATCATATTAGATACCTGCGTAATGAGCGACTCAAACGCAGACTCCCTGAGTTTGCTTCCCTGCAACGGTACTCCCAAATAGTGCACAGGGAAGGTGCCTTCCTGAAAAGGCAGAACCTGACGGATAGCTTGCTCTTCATCCTCCGGAACCCCAGCCATGAACAGATGGGATTTATCAGCACTAACCTCCAAACCTGACATGCGAGCAAACTGATCAAGTGCTCTGGCTACCACCTCTGCCGAAGATCGGTTACCATAAGCGAATATAATCAAATCGTCTGCAAATGCCAGATGAGTGACTCCCACCTTCGCACAACCTAACGGGGGGCATTTCGGAGCTCAAAAGCTTCAATCCGCTCTCTACTGGCATACTTTATTTAAATATTGTTAAACCTATGTGGCGACATGCGATAGATGTCAAAGGATGGGGAATATAAGTAGGAGAGATGAAATGCCACTTCAGCCGAGCATTGTTGTAGAGATCTCTGATGTGTGGGGGATCAATTTTATTGGGCCTTTTTCCCCGTCTAATGGATTTCTCTACATCCTCTTAGCTGTGGATTATATTTCTAAGTGGGTGGAAGTCATTCCTACTCGCTTGAATGATTCAAGGACTGTTATATCTTTCTTAAAGAAGCATATCTTTGCCCGTTATGGAGTTCCTAGAGCACTAGTGAGTGATGGAGGGTCTCACTTCCTCAATAAAATCTGGAGAAGGTGCTTAAGGATTATGGTGTCAAGCATAGGGTTACTACACCCTATCATCGTCAAGAGAATGGGCAAGCGGAGGTCTCAAACCGTCAAGTGAAGTAAATTTTGGAGAAGGTGGTAAGAACCAATAGGAAGGATTGGGCTATGAAGCTCGATGATGTTTTGTGGGAGTTCCGTACTGCTTATAAGACGGTGTTGGATATGTCACCGTACCAAATTATCTATGGAAAGCCGTGCCACTTACCTGTGGAGATCCAACACAAAGCTTTTTGGGCTTTAAGAAGAATGAATTTGTCTCTTAAGGATGTAAGAGAGTTGAGGATGACTAACATAAATCAACTTGATGAGTTTAGAAATCGTGCTTACAAGAATTCTGCGATCTACAAGGAAAGGATGAAGAAGTGGCATGATTATAAGATCTCATACAAGGAGTTCAAGCAAGGTGATGAGGTATTACTTTTTAACTCTTGTTTGAAGCTTTTAGCAGGGAAGTTGAAGTCAAAATGGACGGGTCTGTTCCTGATTTATAGAGCATATGGAGGGGGAAGTTTTGAGCTTATTGACAAAGATGGAGACATTATCACAGCGAATGGGCATCGATTGAAGCATTATAAGTCGCCGGATGATGCTTGTGTCATCTTCGAAGATACCTTACAGTAAATTGGTACCGTCGTGACTCTCCGACGTTAAACAAGAGCGCCTATTGGGGGCTTTCCCTCCCATTTTACTGTTTTATTTCATTCGTGTGAGTAAGAAGTTTTTATATTTGAAGTGCTTACTTATCGGCAATTACATCTCTTTGCAAACTTAGTTTCTACTAAGTTTGGGGGGGTATGATGTACTTACCTCAATAAGCACTGATAGTATAATATTTTCTTTGTAACATTTATTAGGGGAGTTAATTTTTTGCGGCATATTTAAAACTTTAATAGGTTTTTATGTGTCGATTTTTTTGTAACTTGCCAAATGTTTAGTGGTGTTTTGTTCCGTATTTTGTGTCGTTTGCGGAGTTACTCACGAATGTTAAGTTTTAAGATTGATTCTTGATTAAGTTATGCTCTATTATGGTACCTAATGTTCGTTTGTTAAGCTTGAAGTGTGTAGGGGATGAAGAAAACTCGATTTTGGAGCACCAGGGAGCCTATTCGACCAAGGAGTATGGTTGAATCTAAGCATTCAGGTCGAATTGAGGGGAAAAAATCATCCAGTAGCCCAATTCGACCTGAGGCATGGTAATTCGACCAGAGGCCCAGTTCGAATTGAGGTCGAATTGGAGTGTGCAAACTTCTAGTAAGCCAATTCGACCACGACTATCTCAATTCGACCAGCAGCTCAGGTCGAATTAAGGTTGAATTGAGGTCGAATTGGGGACCTAAATCTTACAGTGTGTGGATTCGACCTGAGGCATGTACTATATATTGTCATTTTTTATCATCTCGGATGTGGTTTGTGAGGAGTGACTATAATGCATAAGTTGGGATTTGTAGATATGCTTGTATGATTGACTATGATGTATGGATTTTTGGATTTTGTGCATTCATATGTTCATGTGTTAATTTTCATTGATGAGAAGCATGTATAATTTGATAAGTATGTAGAGTTCTTGCGAAATTGATCTTGATTATGTGCTATGAGGAGTACTTAGAATTCTATTTACCCATGTGAGGATTTGAGCCTTTTAATCATGCTTGATCATGATAGTTTATTCTTGAGAGAATCATTCATATGAACGTATTCTAGAACTTGACTTGGAGTCTTGTGTGAGACTTACAATTGGTGAATTGTTAGGATATGATCTTAGGCCATTCTTGATTACTTGAGTTACTTAGCCAAATTTTACCTTCCCATTGATTATGTATATCTTTGGTAGCCCCGTTTGAGCCTTAAAAAAAGCTTTTTCTTTGGCAAGCCGAATAAAAGAGCCTTATTTAACCTTTACTTGAGCTTTGTTTAAATACCCTATTCATTAGTAGCGAGTTGAGGTGAATAAGCATTGCAAGAAGAAGAAGGAAGATAAATTGTGGTTGAGTAAAGTAAGAGAAGTGTTTGGTTAAATCTTATTTAGGGGTAGTGCCTGAAACTGGTACCCCGATTGCTTTAAAAAGGTTTAGTGCTACAACCGGTACCCGAGTTATCAAAAGGAGAATGATGTTGATGCAAGAAAGAGAAGGAAAGTTCGAAAATTGCAAGTGCAAGAGAAGAAATTAGAGGAGAATATGTAGCCGAATGAAGAAATCAAGAACCTCTAAGGTAACTCTCAACTAGTGTTTGAGTCACTTTATCTAAATTTTTCTACCCTTTCCAAAGAGCCAACATTACAACCCAAAGACAAGTCCTTTGTGATCCTAGTCATGAGTTGATTGTGAGTTGATTTTTGAGACCCTTGCCAAACTTATGGTTACGCGTGAGTATGGATTGAGTATGAGCGCATATACTAACCTGTTAAGTGCAACTAGCACTTGAGTGAGAGAGTAAATACTTATCTTGTGAGCTAGATGACTTAGTACTCCGAATGGTTATATGATTGAGTGATGTTTTGCATGAATGATATATATGATGTAGGAAATACTTATTTTTAATTGGTGAAATTGCATGTGCAATATGAGTTGTACTTGGTGACCTTCGTGAATTATACACGACTCTTTGTTTTGATTGTGTTGCCTCGGGAACATGTAAGTTTGGGGGTTTGATGAGTGTGTAAATTCAAGAATATTACGCCTATATTTGTGATATTATGAAGTGTTTGAAGGTTGTAATCGGTTGTAAACTGATATATATTGTGAAAAGTCACAGATCAAGTTTTTTAAAGCCATTTGGGTGGTTTTTCGAAGAAAATCGGAGTGGAAGTTTGAAAACTGAAAAAAGGAAGTCGAAGCCATCCGTTTGGTTCGACCTGAAGGAGGTCGATTCGACCAATCCTTTTAGTCGAATTGGCAGCATAACACGAGCAGAAGGTGGATTCGACCACGACAGGGGGATTCGACCTGGGCATCAGGTCGAATTGAGGTCGAATTGATTGGCGAAGATGCCAATTCGACCTCGTCACTTCAATTCGACCAGGGCATCCGGTCGAATCAAGCACCTGGCACTTACAGTAGGTCAATTCGACCTTCAATTCGACCTGTTGATGAAATCGAATTGAGCCTCGAAATTTACCATTTTCATATTTTTACACCCTCAATGCGTGTTATCACTTAAAAAACCTATTCCAGGCCCGAGAAGCGCTATTACAAGTATAAAAAAAGATTATGCAGCAGTGGAGATCAAGACATAGAGTCGTTGTTGACGTAGAGAAGAGAGATCGATCAAGAAGAGAGAGATCATCCATCATCCGGAGGAGCTGCAAGAGAGGTTTCGCTGGAGATTCAAGTAAGATCAGTCCAACTAACCATGATTGTTCTTAGATCAATCATGGGCTAAGGCCGCTTTGGTAGTTCTAGGGTTATGAAGGTTTCATGAGTTAATTTATCTTTCGTGTGTAAACTCCGTACAATACAACTTGTGGTTTATTTTATATAAGATTGTGCGTTTCTAATCCATACTCACGGTCATTTTGTGCATTAATAATTGTTGTGTAGAGTCTGAATACATAACTTGGTTATTGGTTGAGTGGTTTCACTGCTGAGCAGAGTTTTATGTTATAATTCTAAGTGAAGTGATTCCGAAGTCTTATTAGAACTATCTTATATGAATACTTGTTAATTGAATCATATTTGGGTTAATAAGTAGCTTAAAGAGTATAATTTCATAGTACCTATAAAGGGAGATCATATCGAGTAAGAGTACTAAGTGCGCAGGAAATAATTGATACTGATAGTACCTAGAAAGGCGGGTGAATTATATCTCTTGCTCCGAGGATATTCATACGTGTCATACGCATATTTACTTTTGTCTATAGAGTGAATTTGCATGGTTTAGTGATGCATCCATAAACCACAAGGCAGAGTCGGACACCGTCACATCGAAGATGAATTAATAAGGGAAACTGGATGACCTAAAGAACTACCTACTTTCTTACTTGATCACAACTCACTTATCTCTTCTTCTTGTTATTTTTACTTGATATTTTAATTAATAGTTGTTACTTAATCTCAATATCACCATCATTGAATTTATCTACATAGTCTTAGTCTACTAGAACATAATTAAATTGATAATTATCCGTCCCTTGGGTTCGATATTCACTTGGTCACCTTTAGAAACTACAATTGATATCCTTCATATTTGGGGATTAATTATGTATTGAGAAAACGCTTATCAGTGGACCCAAAGAGAGAGAAACAATTAATTTGTGTGGGGCCCTTTTACCAAAAAAAGAAATCCACACTTTGTATTGGAACGAACCAAAATAAAAAATGAGTACGTTTCAGTGGGATGGAAAGAGTATTTTTTTATTAAAATGATAAGCATTAATTATTATTTAATTAAATTAACTTAAATTAACCATTAATTATTATTTAATTATTATTGTAATGAGGTGATGGCCACGTGGACAGAGGCGCCCCTACTATTAGCGCCTCTGCTTATTCTGTCAATCATCCGCAGAATAGCAATATATCATTAACAAATTTTTGAAACAACAATATTTTATTAATTTAGCCAGATAAGTAGGTATGTTTAAAAAAAAGTAAGTAGGTAACTATGAAGGTCAAATGCGGTAATTAGCAATAGCGCGTCGCGCAATTAGGGATACATCATGTTCCAATGTGAGCACAATCCTCCCTTCCCATATTACTAATATAAGCTAAATGAAGTGTGGATCGGATCGTACAAATTATTTTATCTCTAGATTTGAGAGAGGAAAGTTCATGGAGAAATCCAAGGAACAAACAGCAAATGGTTCAGGTAGTAAGGGGGTGCAAAATTTTCAAGGAAATTAGTAAGAACAAGAGGAGAATAGTGAGGAGCTACAAGAGGATACAACGTTGGTAACCTTCGATACCACGAATGAAGAAGGAGATGGCTAGAAAAATGTAAGGTAACTCTTATCAAAGAGAAACACCGTTGGGAGGAGATATCGGTGGAGATGCAAGAAGAAGTGAGAAATACACATAAGATAAGATACATGGGAGAGAAGATGGTCCTGATAGAGGAAATGTGGAACGATCAGGTTGGAGCCAGAATCTATGAGCAATGGAGTTCTTATTGGTTCACATGGGTACGAAGTTGGAAACTAGACGACGTGTGTTCGAAGCAGGAGGTTTGGACACTCTGGTATGGCGTACCTTGCCATGCTTGGTGTAGCAAAATTTTCAAACATGCAAGAGTTAAGTTAATGGTGTCGAATATGAAACATGTCAAAGAGGTGATTAAGTCAAAGATTGATGGACAATTTTTCACTATCAGAGTGGTGGAGGAGCAGTCGAGTTGGGGAGAAGAGGAAACGTCGGAGGATGAGTCAGATTCTAATACGTCTGATGAAATTGAGTCAATTGATCCAGTGGAGGCGGAATGGGTTGAAGCAGATGACGATTCCGATGGGGTCATCAGAAATATTGAAGCCCAACAACGACTGAACCCTAGTGCGGAATCCGAGAAATGCATGCATGACAAGCCAGTAAATGAAAAGCCACCTCGTTCTAGGGAAGCAAGACTAGCCGCTAAAGGAGATAAAGGGGAGTGAGCATGTGATTGTGAAAGGCCCAATTAGTTTGGTGGACCCACTAAATCACACAGAAATAGGCCCAAGGGAGGAACATGTAATCGTATTCTCTCACTCAAATGAAACTCAAAAGGGATCTGAGACCTTACGATAAGCAAATCCTATGATAATTAATCTTAAGTCCGATGGAGCAAGGCAGTAAGAAATTAAGGTTGTCAAAACAAGAAAGAAAGAGAGAAAAAAGAAGAGTGGATCGTTTGAAGTTCAAAGAACTCGTAAGAGAAATGCCATCACCTGATGATTTACAGAGAATGAGGCGAATCACCAAGGAGGCAGAACATAATTGGAATTTGGGGAAAAAATTAGGCTTGGTTGCGAGAGGGCCCGATGATCAAATGGTAGAGGCCATCATCCCATTATTGGAGAAGAGAGAGGCGGAGGATCAATTAAGTACGACTGGGGAGGAAGCAAGACATCAATGAAGGTACTTATATACAATGTGACGGGCTTGGGGCATTCATCAAAAAGAGAGGAGATTAAGGAGTGGATTAGGAGAGTTGGCATTGGGGTATGTTTTATACAAGAGTCTAAGATGGACAACGTAGATGCAGAAGTTTGTAGAGAGATGAGTGGAAGTATTGATTGGCAATGGGTTTACAGAAGTTCAAGAGGTCGATCAGGTGGGATTGTAACAGGCTGGGATACTGACAAAATTACGTTGAGGAGTTGGTGGGATATAGAAGGTGCAATCGTCGTGAATGGGGTGTGCACTGAAGTAGCAAAAGACATTTGTTTGATAAATATATATGCATCGTGCGATAGGAAGGAAAAAGAAGTTCTGTGGGATAGAATTCTATTGTCCATAGAAAGATTACAGGATACTTTAATTTGTGTAGGAGGGGACTTCAATTCTGTGAGGAATGAGGGGGAGAGGTGTTGTCACAAGTAGAAGAGACATGAGGCAATTTGACAGATTCATTAGAACCTCAACCCTGTTTGATATGCCTTTACATGGTAGGGCATATACATGGTACAAAGATGATGGTATTTGCAAAAGCAGATTAGATCGTGTGTTGGTTAACGAGCAGTGGCTTGAGACATGGCCCGGATCGTGGTTACATGGAGCGAGCAGAAGTTTATTAGATCACTGCCATTTAATTTTGGAATTGAAATCAGTGGATTTGGGACCAAAACCATTCAATAGCTTGAATGTATGGAAGAGGCATCCGGGATTTGTTAATTTGGTAAAAGAGAAGTGGTCTAATTATGAAGTAGTTGGTTGGGGTGGATATGTGCTAAAAGAAAAAATGAAGAGGCTTAAAGAAGACTTAAAAGTGTGGAAAGTGGAAGTGTTTGGTAATATTGAGAACAGAATTGAGAATAGAAAAGAGGAGATTCGACGTTTAGATTTGATGGACAAGGTATTCGGGTTGGAAGAAAAAGAAATCATACAGAGGAATCGAGCTAGGGCTTTATTGATTCGTGATGTGAAAGATAGAAATAGCTTCCTTAAGCAAAAGGCAAAAGCTAAATGGGTTGCAGAGGGAGATATGAACTCAGCATATTTTCACAGAATCATAAAGGGGAGAGCTAAAAAAAATGAAATCACTGGGCTGGTAGTGAATGGTGTTTGGTCACAGGATGTTCAGTTGGTTAAAGACGCTGTTTTTGAAGCATTTAAAAAACATTTTAGCAACCAGAGCTATAGTAGGCCAAAGATTGGAGTATGATTTGTGACACTGAGGATATCAGCGGAACAGAATAATTTTTTGGTAAAAAAGTTTTTTTTATGAAGAAGTAGTTAAGGTAATCAATGGTTGTGAAGGATCCAAAAGTCCTGGACTAGATGGGATGAATATGAAAATTTTTAAGGTGTGTTGGGAGACTCTTAAAGGAGATGTGATGACTTTTATCAGACAGTTCCATGAGAATGCTAGAATGCCTAAGGGTCTGAACCATTCGTTCATAACTCTCATTCCAAAGGTGGAAGGAGCATCAAAATTAGAGGAATTCCGACCTATCTCTCTAATTGGTGCCCTATATAAGATACTGTCGAAGATCTTAGCACAGAGGCTAAGTGAAGTTCTCGAACCAGTAATATCAGATAGTCAAACAGCTTTTTTAAAGGGCACCAAATAATATATATTATAGCACCTCTTAATATGGTGATTGAGGAGGTGAAATGAACAGGGGATGGAGGTTTTTGTTACAAAATTGATTTTGCAAAAGCCTACGATTCTGTGAATTGGTTTTTATGAAAGAAATGCTGATGGCTTTTGGCTTTGATTCGAAATGGATAGCCTTGATGAAGGAATGCTTTTCGACTGCGCACACATCAGTTTTGATGAACGGGAGTCCATCGGGAGACTTTCAATTAAAGAGGGGGCTAAGACAGGGGGACCCACTTTCTCCATTCCGGTTTATCATAGATGCAGAATTTATAAGTACTTGTTTGAAGAAGGCGGTTTCCATGGGACTGTTTGATCCACTTGTTATTGGGAGGAACATGAAGCAAGTATCGCTCTTGCAATTCGCTGATGATACTATATTTATTGGAAGAGTGACTCTGAAGAATGCCATATTTCTAAAAAGATTACTTGTCTTGCTTGAGCTTGTGACCGGGCTTGGATTAAATGTTGAGACATGTCGTATTTATGGAGAAATGAGAATATGGGGGTGTTGGAAGACATGGCATGTATTTTAGGCTGCAAGGTGGGTTTATTTCCATTTAAGTACCTTGGAGTGAAGGTGGGAAGAAACCATAAAAAGGCTAGTGATTGGGGTTATATAATCTCGAAGATTGAAAATAGGTTGCATAAATGGGATAAATTGAAGATTTCCTATGGAGGGAGATTGGTGTTGATAAATGATGTGTTAAATGCACTACCCACTTATGTGCTATCGATATTTCGGGCTCCATCTAGTGTATTGAAGAAGATAATCAGGTTGCAAAGAAACTTCTTGTGGAGTGGGAAAGGTGAAGGTAAAATAATAGCTTGGGTTAGTTGGTCGACAATCTGCAAAGATAAGAGATATGGAGGCTTGGATGTAAAAAATCTAGAGTTGTACAACAAGGCATTCATGGGCAAGTGGCTATGGAAACTGATCAATAAGCAAGGAGGGATATGGAATGAAGTTATGATGGTAAGGTTTGACATTGATACTTCGTTGGGAAACCTTGAGAAGATTATGCTAAAAAGTCAAAGTCTCAAAGGATGGTGGAGAGAGATAATAAAATCTACTGTGGATGATAAGGGAGGATGGTTTAGAGACGCCCTGCGAAGAGAAGTGGGTGATGGATTAAGTACATCTTTTTGGAATGAAGTATGAACGGGTGATACTTATTTAAGAAACAAATATCCAAGACTATATATGTTGAGTGAAATGAAAGATAAAAACATTGGAGTTATGGAAGCTTGGGATTTTGATCAATGGAATTGGGATATGCGATGGAGAAGAGTCTTTAGAGAATGGAAAACAAATCTCTATTTGGAGTTCATGAAGGATGTAGAAAACAAGAAGATCGTAAAGGATGTAAGGGATGTATGGAAATGGGGGAGCAGGATGCAGGGAGATATACTGTTAAAGAAGCATATGAGATACTGCAAAAAAAGATGTTGGGCGAGGATCAGCAAATTGAGGAATATACTTAATATATTTGGAACAAAGTGGCTACAACTAAAACTCAGTTTCTTGCGTGGAGGGTAATTAAAAATCGACTGCCAACCAAAGAAGAGCTCAGGAAGAGGAATTGCTTACCTGACAATGTCAACACTTTATGCCCGGTATGTCAAAATTACTCTGAATCTATTTTGCATTTATTTGTGGAGGTAAAAAGGTGGCGGACTTGGGGAATAAAGTGGTTGGACCACGACAAAGATGTATAGAAAAAAATTTCTTGGAGTTTAGAAGTTTTCTAGAAGGGAGTGTGGGTAATTTATTGGCTTCTTGGGTTTGGATTTGTACGGTTTGAGTTATTTGGAAAATGCGGAATAACATGGTATTTAAAGGGGGTTGTTGAAACTCGGAGATTCTATTGGGTGAAATTAGAACTCAAGTTTGGGAATGGTTTGTTCTCAAGAAGAAAGAGTTATTGAAAGGTACAGATTTGCAAATGTGGAATGAAGATATTAGAAGCATACTGAAAAATGTTATATGATAAAAAAGAGATGATGATGGTGGTGTTAGTTTGGTACTGTCTTTTATTTTGGACTTTTCATTTAGCTGCTATATCACTTATATTTCTGTTGTAATATGTGGGTAGATCTCGTGCCGTTTGAAGCAATAAAATTATTTTCCTTATTCCAAAAAAAACTAAGGGTTAAAATTACAAAGGAATACGAAAACTACAAAGGAACACGGTGTCCTCGAGGCACAAGAGCATCACTCTTTAATATTTGAATAGTTAATAGAGGATCTGTCTAGATATATATTAATTAAAGATTGTGAGTAGGTTTCCGAAGATGATAAGTAAACAAAAAAAAAACCAATTGACAATTTAGTTTATTTTTTTAATTTTTTTTAAACAGCAAAAAAGATTTTTATTAAAATTATTAAAGTGGGTATAAGAAATACCGTAATATAACATTTTGAGTTTCCTTTCTTAATACATTTACATGAATCTCCAAGACACCATATTAATGGAACAAATATCAATAATAAACAACTAATCTAGGATTACATTCCCAATATTCAAAAGCATACCGATCAATTGATATCTCCTTCATCCAAATCCAACTATAGACACGAGTTTTGAGCTCCTTTACTAAATCACCTACTTCAATTTTTTCATTCCAAAATACCATAGCATTTCTAGTTTTCCATATTAACCAAATAAGACATTGTCAAATGCAAAGAGCAATCTTCTTTCCTTTGTTCCCTTTCAAATTCATACTAAAATGTAGTAAGTTCATTGAGGGGTTCAAGGAAATAACAGCTGATATTCTAATTCATTTGAAAATGTGCATCCATAAGTTGTGAGCAAATGAACATTCGAAGAAAATATGACGTACTGTTTCTGGTTCCAAACTACATAAAGGACATGAAATGCTTACATTGGGATACAGTGCCTTTCGTCGAACAAGCATTGTCGTTGTAGGAATACGTTCCCACAAAACACGTCAAGCATGCACCTGAACTTTCATTGGAGAATAAGGATTCCAAATCAATATGAACTCCTCTTTTTTCACCTTAGAAGCACCCGACTTGTTCATTAAAATCATTCGTAAGCTGCCTTTGTATTGTATACTCAATCCTTCGATTTATTCTATCTCCAAGTATCTTTGACTCCTTGCTTTGGAATGTAATTTTATTCCATCTCCAACGGCTAGATTGGTATGACTGAATGAAATAATGATGAAATGAAATGAATTTGTGAATGGAATAGAGATGGGAAAGGAATGATTAAAAATAATAATAATCATGATTGGTATGGTTTAGAAATAACTCAAGTAATAGAAAATGTATTACTAAACTGGTTCTAATCTCATTAATAATATTTTTATTGTATTAAATTTAAAATTTATACATAAATTATTTAATTAATTAAAATTTCAATGAAAATTTTATATATTTTAAAAAAATTCAATGAAGATTTTATATTTAAAAGTGTTAAATTTAAAATAAAATAGAACCTTAATATTATTAAAATATAAACAAAAAAATCAAATATATTAAAAAATATTAAATATATATAAAAATAATTATATATTCAATATTACATGTATATATTTAATTTTATCAATTATATTAATTTTTTATTTATAGTTTATTAATTTTCATATAGAATAAATATTAAATTAATTATACAATTTTTATTAAAAATTTAATGAATAAAATTAAAGTGATATATTTTAAATGGGTATATAAAATTGTATGAATATTTTTTTAATTTATAAATAATTTAATATTTTATTTTTTAATAAATAATATAATAACAAAGTTTTAAATTAATATTATACGTTAAACATAAAAATATTAATATATTAATAATTTTTTATGGTTTATATTATGCTACATAAATATAAAAAATAAAAAAAAATTGATTCCTTCAAGCATGGGAATGGGGAATGGGATGAATCACCATTCCTTTATTTAAGGGAATGGTGATTCCAAAAGGAATGATGATTTTCATTCCAAATACATACAATCATGAGATTAAGAATCAAATTAGGAATGGTGATTCCATTCCTAATCGATTACCACGTACCAATCATGCCGTATCTTTCACTCCTTGCTTTGGAATGTAATTGTTAATCAAATTAGTGAGATTATCGAGCATTGTTAGTTCTCTATCCAACTGTCAATTGGTATATTAATTAAAGATAGGAAATAATCTCCATATATAGTGCTAATTTTCTAATACATTGAAATTAATTTGAATTAGCTAATTTAGTTTAGAAATAATTAACATCTTACCCACGAAAACCAAATTTGCCAGCAACTTAACTAAACACCAACATTTGAACATTGTGTTTATAATGCGTTCACATGAATCTTCTGTCCCTCCATCAAATTATATGCATTTTTTTAAACTTGATCTCTTCTTCCCACCTTTGTGAAATACTTTCTGGGTTATTTCATAGCTCTTCTGCTTATGGGTGGGTAAACCCATCGAAAAAAATCTGCAATTATCCATCGAAAAAAATCTGCAATTATCACCCATTCACCCTACAAAATAATTATCACACTTTGCAATATCATTATATCAAGAACAAGAAAACAAGGTGTAAGCGTAAAAAATCAACAAATCTTAAGAAATATTTTCTACATCACAAAATTTTCTACCCACATTACTCTCCTTCCATATGATCAATGTTGGGAAATCACAATTGCATTAAATGAACTCTCTGAGACATTTCGTCAACTGGATTTCAATTCGATTCGATCTTTCGAAAAAAATATTATGCCAAAAAATTTTACAACAATTTGCCGTCATTTCAAATTATAGTTAGGGGAAAAAGGTAATAGTACAATTAAAATTGACCTAATATTACAATTTAAAATGCTATATTTCTTAATACCTACTTAAAAAAAAATCAATCGTGGGTCGGAAGGAGTGGTATCTTTAAGCATAAACATTGTTAATCATTTCCATATGCATTTCACTTTCACCTTCTCCTATCAATTGCAGCTGATCAAGCAACATGGATATGGTAGTCGTATCTGCCCACAATCCTTTTTCATGCATTTCCTTCAATAATGGTTTTGTTTTGGAGAGCTCGTTTCTTCTCAACAAACTTCGGATAATAACATTGTAAACACAACTATCAGGTGCACAACCACTTTCTTCCATTTTTATGAGTAACTGTTTTGTTTTCTCTAATGACTCTTCTTCACAAAGCGAATCAATAATCACTCAAAAAGATCTGTTGCAGCTTTAAGGTTTCCATCTTTACATAATCCATGAATTAAAGTACTATAAGTAATTATATTAGGACGTACTTGTTGAGATTCCATATCATTGAAAAGTTTCCAACCATCAACATACCTTATGATGCTAAATAAACCGTCAATCATGATGTTATAGCTATATGAGCTATGATTTAGACCTTTTCGAGGGATATCGAGAAAAAGATGCCAAGCTTCCTCTATCTCTCCCATTTTGCAGTACCCATCCATCAAACTGTCATAGGTGACGATAGATGGCTTCAGGCCCTTCTCTACAATGGAGTTAAATACTTGTTTAGCATGTTCTGTATTCCCTTTCACACAGTATCCTTCTATCAACACATTGTAAGTGATTATATCGGGACATATATTTTGCCACATTATATTTTTCAAAACACCCTTTGCCTCTTTCATCCTTCCACGCTTGCAAAGTGCATCCACCAATATATTGAAAGTTACAACATTCGAGAATATTTTTCGTTTGGACATTTCATTTAAAAGGTCTATAGTCGATCAGCATCACATAACCCCTGGATCATCGAATTATACGTGATAACATCGGGTGAAATGCCACTGTCAATTATTTGAGCGAATAGTTTTACAGCATCATCCAGTGGTGGCCCTGAGGAGGGGCGAGAAGGGCGGCCGCCCTGGGCCCCAAAAATATAGGGGCCCAAAATTTATAAATATATATATATATAATACTTGATAAAATTATATTTTAATAAAATACATACTCCCTCCATCCCTTGGTAAGAGTCTCATTTGCTTTTGGGCACGTGAATTAAGGAGCATTATTACTTAATGTGTAGTGAGTAGTTGTATTAGTAGGTGTGTGAGCCCATATTTTAATTGTATTAGTGAGTGTGGGTGTGTCTCATATGTCCAAAAAAGGAAATGGGATCCTTTGGGTGGGACAACCAAAATAGTAAAATGGGACTCTTACCTATGGACGGAGGGAGTATTTTATATTAGGTCATTAGAGTTTTCATAAAATTTGGTCCGTCATTCTATTGGACTTGAAAAGGGGCCCTATATTTAGATATTAAAAAGCATGAACGTAATTGTGAGAAAGGAAAAAAGAAAAAGATCATAACATTTATCACAAAGAAGATCATTAGATAAATTTTTTCAAAGAATTTGAAATATTCGAAAGATATAATGCTTTAGCAAATAAAGGATGTAATGATTAGAACATCTTAGTGAGAGACTTAACATATATAAAAATACTATGGAACATATCACTAATATGAATAGTTTGATTGATTTACAAATTAGATTAAAAAAACCATAAATAAAGATTTACAAGAACAAATTTTCAAAGAAAAATTACATTGGAAACAATTTCTTTTGAGAATAATTGTTATAATAAAATGTCTTACTAAAAATAAATTTTTGGCTTTTTATAGAAGAAAAGAAAGTGTTAATGAAGAAAATAATGAAAACTTTTTAGTTAATAAATACTCCATATAGAAAGCAACGAGGGCCTATTATTTTTGTTCGCCCCGGACCTCGAAAATGTCAGGACATCCACCATTCCAACTTTGCAGAATCCATCCAACAGTGCGCTGTACGCCTTGACATCGGGTTTCCATCTAGTTTTTTCCAAAGTAGAGAGCAATTCAAAGGCAGGAATAGGTTGGCTGGCTTTGCAGATACCAGTAATCAGAGTGAGAATCATAACATCGTCAGGCTCACATATTTTCAAAACCAAGAGCTTTGTGAACAATGCGGCTGATTCCACGACCTTATGATCCAAGAAAAGACCTTTCATGAGCGTATTGAATGTCGTGGAGTCAGGGTCGTAACCGATAGTACCCAACATAGCAAACCCAAAGTCCACCCGATTTAATAGGCAATAGCAATTAATTGCGA
This sequence comes from Pogostemon cablin, assembly GCA_023678885.1. Taxonomy (NCBI): domain Eukaryota; kingdom Viridiplantae; phylum Streptophyta; class Magnoliopsida; order Lamiales; family Lamiaceae; genus Pogostemon; species Pogostemon cablin. The sequence goes on along the minus strand of CM043010.1, from coordinate 5,314,197 downwards.
TATTAAACATGAACTCATCCACAGGTATACCTCTTTGACGCATTTCGTCGAACATGGAGAGGCCAAGATGGTGATGCTTCATCTTGACAACGACGCTTAAAATTGCGGTGTACTGTTGAATATAACAGTTGAAAGAGGATGATCTTGCATATTAAAGACTCCAACTCAAATCCACCGTTACACGCATGATTGAGGCTCATGAATAAATAGGATATTAATACGGATATTATTAGATCGGTTACACATAATTTCCGTTACACAATCATATTATATACAAGCTTATTGTATTTTTGTTTTATGCATGAGGGAATAAATATTTGTACTTATACTCTATTTGATTCTCTAAATGGTTGTGATAATATTCAACATGTACATAGGAAGGGAAGCTTGTTGGCGCATTCTCAGCATTTCACGAAACAAGCAAACAGCACCATCAACATCATTAACACAGCTCAAATCAATTCTAGGCCTACGTGAAGACCCCTTCTGTCTCCCACCCAAATTATGCAAATTCGAAGAGAAGAAAGAGAATGGATGAGTAAACTTACCAACAATCCCTCTTCGAATAAGCTCGATGGCTCCCTTTTGCCTCATCTGACGATCAAGTTGAATTCCCTGTTACACATTCCATGTTCCATTGGTGTTTCTTTATATAAAAAAACTATACCCTACAAATGACTATTAAACTCTTGGGGCATATATTGAATTTTGGCCTTTGATTATGACACGTGGCAAATATTTAATTCGTGTAATAGGAGATGAAACATCATCGTGTAACAGGTGATCTCATTTGTCTGACGATGATCTTCGTGATTCCAAAAGAGGAAATTATATACCAGATTAGGTATCTGAGAAGCGATTTCAGGTCACGGACTTGATTACGAATGAATTATTGTTTATTTATTTATAGGGTCACTGGATACTGATATAAATTATTTTTAATTAAAAATAATAATATTTTTAAGATTTTTAAACGAATTTTTATAAAAACCATGGAGTATATGATGTCATTTCGAACCCCCTCTCTCTATATATGCATTATATATTTAAAAATACTAATTTACGTTACAATTAATCTTCATGTAAAAAAAGGTAGTATATGTATATGTTAAACGGATGAAGGAAGCATTTAATTATATCAGTGAGGCTTGCGTGCCCTCGGTCACACCGGGTACCTTTAAAATTTAGTATTATGGATAATGATATATTATTTTGTTTTAAAGGGTATACACTTAAGGGTACATAATTTTATTGTGAAGGATATACATTTTTTATTAATATATTTTTTATTTTTCTTCAGAAAATAAAAATACTGTATACATATTTAAACTAAAGGATATACAGTTTAATACAAAATTCTAAATGTACACAGAGTGTGTCTCGTGCGACCCCGTACACACAAGTTTTTGCCTAATTATATTTAATCCATGAGTAATACTCCATTCATGTCAATGTATGTATTATTTTGTTATTTTGATCGTCTCATTATAAACTATTTATTTTTTAAATGAAATCTAAATAAATACTCATACTCAATTCACCCCACATACACTAATACAACCTCCATTTTGGTTGTCTCATTATAAACTATTTATTTTTTTAAATGAAATCTAAATAAATAATTATTATACTCAATTCACTATATATCACTAAACATACAGAACACTAATACAACCTCCATCACATTAATACATTACTCAATCTACTATACATTAAATTATTATTATACTCTTTAATATATGTGCAAAAAATGAATGAATACATTCAACCGAACGACAGAGTACTAGATTTCCTAGAAATTAAATATTCTCCATTCCATGATAAATTTCATACTTTTCGTTTTCATTCCTCTCACAATAAATTTTATCACGAAAATAAAATAAAATAAAATAAACATTACATCTATTTCCAACCTAAAAATACATTTTGCTTTCAAATTTGAATCATCTTTTGTGTCCTTAGATGCACTAAGGGTATAACATTTTATTATAAAAGGTATACACTTTATTTAATTAGTGGATCTTATGTGAGACCGTCTCACGTATCTAATTCCGTGTGACGGATCTATTCTTTCCAAATAATTGGACCCACATATTCATCGATTCGGCGGTTATTAATCAATTCAATAGCATTATTCTGCTTTTCTTTATTTATTTTTTAATTTTTAATCTTTTTATTTTCAAGTTTAACGTATATACTTATTGGATAGGTCTTGCGTGTGACCGTCTTACGTGAGACCATTTTATATTTTTTTAAATAATTATCACTCTCGCTATAAAATGTTATCACATTTCATATATACTATAAACTGTATATAAAATAGCATTATCAGTTTTTTTAATTTAGTAGTATTACTATTCGTTATAAAAATTATCACTTTGTGTCCATCTCACGTTTACGTGAGACGATCTCACACAAGTCTTTGCTATACTTATTTAAGAAAATCATTCACAAAATTAGGAAAATCATTTGTTTATTAATTTTATTTATTTAAAAAATAATAATTAAAAGGGGTCTTCATTTAGAAGGCCTAGTCAACAATAAATTTTACTCCCTCCGTCCCCTTTAAAGAAGGTCTATTTTCCATTTTGGTCGTCCCACCCAAAGAGTCCACTTTCCATTTTTACACACATGGGACCCACACACACCCAGTAATACAATTAAAATATGGGACCCACACCCCTCTAATACAACTACTCACTATGTATTAAATAATAATACTCCTTAATCCACGAGCCAAAAAGAAAAGACCATCTTAATGAGGGATGGAGGGAGTATTTAAATGACATAAGTTTATAAAATTTTATGTAAATGACATTCCTGTAAAAAAATGGAATTTTTATTTAATTATTAATACTATATGAACTTTTGAAAAAATAATAAAAGTTTAGGACTTGCTTGTAAAATAAAAAAATAAGGAGTTTTACTTAATTATTAATACTTCATGGGACTTTTGAAATATTAGTGTTTATGTCCATAACGGAACCATTTCATTATGTCGTTATTCAAAATTCGAGTTATCCCGGGGTCGTCTCAATCAAAATTTCTCACTTTTAACCTCATTATATATCATTCGACTGATTTTTCTAGTGAATAACAAATTTAATATTGTTTGACCCAATAACGGAATCATTCCGTTATAACGACTTGTAAGTCTTATTCGAGATTCGAGTGATTTTATGGGCCTTTCATTCGCTTGGATCTCCACATACAATGCAAAAACATAATGCTTGGATAAAGTAACAAACAGATGTTGATATTCAGTCACATATGAAGCATCTCATACATGTAAAATAAAATAAGTGTATAAAGTATAAACGTTTTGAATTTTCATGAAGTTGGTCGGTGATGTTCTTAGGACCATATTGTGATTTACAATAATTCTGTTGTTAAAGTATTTGTAAGAAGCTCACCGCAGAATCAGAGTTGTCGAGATACGTCAAAGTTGTCTGAATGCAAGTATTATTTTGACATTGGAAGTGCTGAAACATTTTTGAAATATCTAGAAGAAGCATATAAGGCATTGGGCATAGATCCTGTGCCATTTGGATATGTTTATGAATATTCTGCGTTGTATATGTTTGCTCCTCTAATTCTTGTGGGATTATGTTTCTGCCTCTATTGGCATGGACACATACGGTATAATAGTATTTGGGAAATCTTATTGAAACTAATAATAAGAGCAATAGTGTCTTGTTTTCTAAGTGCTGTTTCTTTTTTTTTTTCCCCTTCAAGTTAACAGGTCATGGTCTTTGTTGCTAAGCATCATAACCTTTTCTGAACTGTTCCAAATTTGAGGTTTACTTCAAAGATTCCACGGGCAACATGGCCCATGGAATCCAGTGCATTCAAATATTCATTGTCGATACTCAACAACGAAGCAGAAGAGCTGAAATCGTGGCGTGTCATTGTCGGGTTTCAACACGATGAGTATTTGGTGTCCGCTTCGAATGCCGTTCTCACTGATGGGAATTCGATTCCGGGGAGTGTGGCGAAAGGGACGGTTTTCTCGGGGTACCCTGTCACGCCCCAATTTTTATTAAGGAAAATTTTATGGTAATTTGAATTTAGAAAATTTTAAATGGGGCATGACTAAAAATCTTTACTTTATCAAGTAGGAAATAATTTGCAAACAAGAAAGAAATGGAAGTGGTCCTATAAATTTTAAACATAACCTTAAACATTTAATGCAAAGTAAAAAGACGTTAAGTAAGGATTAAGTTCCTTAAGTTTGAACTAGTCTCATTATTAATAGTCGAATGTAACCAAACTGTCGGCCTAAGACAATAACATACTGAAAATTTTTAATAGCTCCCAATAGGTCAACAATCAAATAGTCATTGATCACTTTAGCAAAAGAAATACTAATAAAATACGTTAGCTTAAACTCATAAGACGTGAACCTTGCTGCCATGTCCATAAATCAATTTATTAATAAACCACCTATTTCTAAATGAATGCAACAAAAAAAATACAAAATACTAATTATAAGTATAATCTGTACATAAAAGTACAAGTATGACTCCTTCAGAACCCACTTCCTTGAAGGGATGACCTTACTATTTTATTTAAAGACACGTGCATAAGAAGATTGTACTCAAATGTACAAGCCGCCTCACTAATAACTTTGCAGAGACATTTACTTAAGCTATGCAAAACACCAAACTTACCACTAACCTATAACCATGCATAATTAATTAATTAACACGTGGCAAGTTTAGTTCCAACACCCCACCGACAAACACTTGTTTAGACCCTTCCACTTGGTCGCATGAAGGGAAATTCTCTTCTAAGAAGATCATAAAGATAATAACTGGCACGACAATAATCACGTAAGTGACAACGAATGAACCATATTTATGCAGAGCATGAGATGACTAGAGGCAACAATTTTAAACTCAGTAGAATTAACACCTCGCAACCTGTAGCCAATATTCTTCTAAAACCTTGAATACGCCTCTGGCGGTTACATCAAGACCACTCAATTAAACATGCAAAAATCAGATTTGTTTCAATGCCAACCATTCCAAACGACCACCAACTTTAATCAATACTAAGAGCAACCGAATTCACAATTATTCCAAATAGTTCCCGTAACAAATATTCCAAGCATCAAACATAGAAATTCGAATTAACACAATTTCTAAATTAAATATGAAGTATGCAGACTAGAAGCTGCTATTTATTAAAACTTTTTATTCAGTCTCTTCGCCTACGCGCCCCCGTTCGTACGCTTTCGCCTCGCTTAACCTGAGATAAAATTAATTATCGGGGTGAGCAACCACACGCTCAGTGAAGATCTAAACATGCTTATATACATCGAACAATCCATATACGAAAATTTAAATCACTTACAATACAAACTTATCATGTCATAATAAGGCACCTTTCGGCCCTTATCCGTGTAACTTTACGATATCGCGATTCGTTAGTAAGGCACTCCTTCACAGCCCTTACCCATGCTATAGTATGGCACCATTACAGCCCATACCCGTGCTATAGTATGGCACTTATGCAGCCCATACCCATGTCATATAATATTTCATAACATTCAAGTTTGATCATTAACTCTCAAGTGACAACAAATACAAGTTTAAATCAGTTGGCACGTACGTAATCATCTAACGCATATAAGTATGAAAGAATCCCCACCTTTTACCGTGGGAAGTCTAGGTTTTAATTATCAAGCGTCTCGATCGGTGCTTCCTTCCAAACCTTTCTCACTTCATTTGCAGCTGTGAAGTGGCGTTAACGTGTGTAGAGAATGAAGAAAAGAATGGAATTATATTACGACTGATGAAAATAATACGCATCTCTTCATATGATTTAACCAACTTTCCTAAGATATAGGTTGATAAGGGAAAAGATATTATCTTCCTTAATGGATAAGGAGATCACATATATTTATTTCTTGGGGAGTAAGTAAATTCAAATTTCTGCTTCCTTTTTGATCTCATGGCTGATTAAAATAAAGAATGGGCTGGGCTTGAATATGGGCTTCAAGGAGTTGGAAATAGTGGGCTTTGATGATTGGGGGCTTAAAATTACGGGGTGTTACATCCTACCCTCCTAATAAGAATTTCGTCCTCGAAATTTCATAATGATATAAATATCTTACCCGTAATGAAACAGGGGTATCTTGTTTGAATTTCGTCTTTCTTTTCCCATGTAGCCTCATTTTCCGTATGCCGACTCCATTGAACTTTGACGAGTGGCACGTCATGATTTCGAATCCTTTGGACCTTTTGATCCAAAATGGACACAGGTTCTTCTTCATATGTCAGGTCCTTTCCAATCCCCAATGTCGAGAAATCCACAACATGATTGGGATCATGAACGTATTTTCTCAACATCGAAATGTGAAAAATATTGTGCACGGAGGATAACTCGGGTGGCAACGCCAAACGATAGGCTAGATCTCCAACTCTATCAAGAATTTGAAATGGACCAACGAAACGAGGTCTGAGCTTTTCTCTCCTTCCGAATCGTATGACACCCTTCGTGGGAGCCACCTTCAGAAAGACATGATCTCCGACTTCAAATTGCAAATCCTTTCTTCGTTGATCAGCATAGGACTTTTGTCTATTTTGAGCAGTCTTGATTCTTTCTCGAATTATTCTGACCTTGTCCACTGCTTCTTCTATTAGCTTGGGGCCTAGAATAGCTTTCTCGCCAACATCATCCCAATATAATGGTGATCTACATTTCCTCCCATAGAGCGCCTCGTAAGGAGCCATCTTGATAGTTGCTTGATAGCTGTTATTGTAGGCAAATTCTACAAGAGGTAGGAACTTCTCCCATGCTTCTCCCATGTCAACAGTGCAGGCTCTTAACATGTCTTCCAAAATTTGGATTGTTCTTTCGGATTGCCCATCCGTTTGTGGGTGATAAGCTGTGCTGAAATTTAGTTTAGTCCCCATCGCCTTGTGCAGACTTACCCAAAACCTTGAAGTGAAACGCGTATCCCTGTCAGACACTATTGACATTGGTACGCCGTGCAGCCTCACTATCTCTTGAATATACAACTGTGCATACTGCTCCATCTTGAATGTCATCTTTATGGGCAAGAAATGAGCTGACTTGGTCAATCGATCGACGATGACCCATATGGCATGATTTCCCTTCGAAGACCTTGGTAAACCTACGACAAAATCCATGGCAATTTGCTCCCATTTCCACTCGGGGATCTCAAGTGGTTTAAGCTTTCCGGCTGGTCGCTGGTGTTCAATTTTAACTTGTTGACAAGTTAAACATCTTTCAACAAAGTATCCAATATCTCGTTTCATACTTCGCCACCAAAATCTTTCCTTCAAGTCATGGTACATCTTCGTTCCTCCAGGATGAGCGGTGTATGGCGCTCCATGCGCTTCACTTAAAATCTTTTCTCTCAACTTCTCAACCATTGGAACACACAATCTTCCATTTAAAGTCAAAACTCCCTCTTCGTCCACTTTGAAGCCATTGTATTCGCCTCCAGCTAGTGCCTTCTTCATCATTCCTTGCAAGAAATGATCTTGTTCTTGAGTTTCCTTTATCTCCATTTTCAAACTCGACTGAATTTCTAATGCCGCAATGATCGCCTTCGTGCCGGAGGGTGATGCCACTAATTCAATTTGCATCTTGGCGAACTCTTCGACCAACTCTTCTTGCTTGGTATACAGGCTATTTAACTCCACTTTGGTTTTCCGACTTAAAGCGTCGGCCACTACGTTAGCCTTGCCTGGATGGTACTCAATGGTGCAGTCATAATCGTTCACCAACTCTAACCATCTCCGTTGTCTCATGTTGAGCTCCTTCTGCGTGAACAGATACTTCAAACTCTTGTGGTCTGTGAAGATCGTACATCTCCCACCATAAAGGTAGTGTCGCCAAATCTTCAAAGCATGAACTACGGCCGCTAACTCCAAGTCATGAGTAGGGTAGTTCACTTCGTGCGGTCTCAACTGTCTAGAAGCATATGCAATAACCTTTCCATGTTGCATCAATACACATCCGAGTCCTTGCTTCGATGCATCACTGTAGATCGTGAACTCTTCATTCGGATTTGGGATTGTCAACACGGGTGCTGAAGTCAAATCGTGCTTTAACCTTTGAAAGCTCTCTTCACACTTGTCAGACCAAATAAACTTCTCTCCTTTACGAATTAATCGTGTCATTGGGCCGGCTATCTTGGAGAATCCTTCTATGAACCTTCGATAATAGCCAGCTAATCCCAAGAAACTACGAACTTCTTGAACATTTGTAGGTGCCTTCCACTGATTTACCGCTTCTATTTTAGATGGATCTACTTCAATCCCTTGTGATGTCACCACATGTCCAAGGAATGTGACTTGCTTCAACCAAAACTCACACTTCTTGAACTTCGCGTATAACTTCTCCTTGCGAAGTATCTCGAATACCAATCTCAAGTGCTCCTCATGTTGTGCTTCATCCTTGGAGTATACCAAAATGTCGTCGATGAAGACTATAATGAACTGATCGAGATACGGGTGGAAAACTCGATTCATCAGGTCCATGAACACTGCAGGCGCATTACTCAACCCAAAAGGCATGACGACGAATTCGTAGTGCCCATAACGCGTTCTAAAAGCAGTCTTAGAAATGTCTGACTCCTTTACTCTCAATTGATGGTACCCGGATCTTAAATCAATTTTGGAAAATACACTTGCTCCTTCTAATTGGTCAAACAAGTCTTCAATTCGAGGTAAGGGATACTTGTTCTTTATCGTCAACTTGTTAAGCTCTCGGTAGTCGATACACATCCTCATGGATCCATCTTTCTTCTTAACGAATAGGATCGGCGCTCCCCATGGAGATACGCTTGGGCGGATGAACCCCAAGTGCAAGAGCTCTTGTAGCTGAACTTTCAACTCTTGTAGTTCCATGGGCGCCATTCGATACGGAGCTTTGGATACTGGTGCTGATCCTGGTATCAAATCTATTGAAAATTCTACTTGACGATGTGGAGGCACGCCTAGTAAATCTTCCGGAAAGACATCAAGATACTCTCGGACAATAGGTATGTCACTAGGTGGTACTTCTGTGGTCCTGGTGTCTACAACGTTGACTAGAAATCCCTGGCAGGACTTCTTTCTAAGCATCTTAGCAGCTTTTGCAGCAGATAATATTCTCGGTACTACACCACTCTTGAGCTTGTGTACCACTTCTTTCTCGGATTTTGGTTCCTTTAAGATCATTACTCGTTCCTTGCACTTTATATTGGCTTGATGATAGGTAAGCCAATCCATTCCTAGAATCAAATCAAATCCATGCATATCCATAACATACGGCTTGACGCTAAAGTCTACTCCTTCAATGTGTACGCTCACACTTTCTACTAAGGTATTCACAACAACTCTCTCTCCCGAAGGTAGACTAATCTCAAGAGGTTCATCACTCTTGACTCGTTTACAGTTAACCTTATTACAATACTTTGCGAAAATAAATGAATGTGATGCACCAGTGTCAAACAAAGTGAAAGCTCAGGATTTACCCACTGCTAACGTACCTGTCATAACATTAGGTTCATTGTCCCCTTCAGCTTGGTTCATAGCGAAAACTCTCCCTCTTCCTCCAGTGCCTTGCCTTGTGTTTCCCCCCGGAGGTGGTCCCTTACGATCAGGTTTAACGTTGGACGGCTTTGGGCAGTTCTGTGCTTGATGGCCAACCTCATAGCACCTAAAGCATTTGTTTTGTCCCATGAGACACTCTCCATAATGATTCTTCCCGCACTGCGTGCATAGAGGCTTTGGTCCTTGTGCGTTGGCCGGCGGGTTGTTGTTCGTTCTAGCTTGCCTTTGATTGTTGTTTCTGCCTTGGCTAGAATTTTCCCATTTCCGTTTGTTTGGGTTCTCCATCAGCTTTCTGTTCGCTCGCCCCTTCAGTAAGCAAGCTTCAACTTTCTGGGCCCTCATAAACGTGTCGGCGTAGCTCATATCGGGCAGGGAAGACATTCTCTCTTGTATATCCTGGTGCAATCCATCCAGGAACTTCTTGGCTCGTTTCTCTTCGGTATTGACCAGCTGTGGAGCTGATCGACGCAGCTTATTGAACCGCCGTTCATACTCAATTACGGTCATGTTCCCTTGTTGGAGGTTGTAAAATTCATGCTCCATATTATTGCGGTAAACTTGAGGATAGTAATTGGCCATTACTATATCTTTGAATTCTGCCCAGGTAATAGCTTCCTGGTTCTCATTAGGTCTCATCTCCCAGTATCCGTCCCACCAATGATCGGCATCTTCAGTAAATTGGTAGGATGCGCAGATCACACGCTGCTCATCATTGCACCTTAAGAGACGAAAAATTCTCTCAAGTGCTCGTAACCACTTTCCACGTACTCGGGCCCTTCACTTCCCTTGAAGAAGGGTGGATGGTTTTGGCGAAACTCATGTACTATTCTTGTATGAGCGTCCGCATCAGCGTTTGGAGCATTCGGTGCGTTTGGAGGGTTTTGAACATCCCTTCTTGGAGGCATCCTTCAATTCCACCACGAAAAATAATTTTAGTATTTATTCAATTTAATGAATGAAATTCTGATGCAAATCATATTATTGTACAAGGTAGCCAATGTACGATGTAGGCACCATAATAATAAAAATATTTGATCATTGAACAAAAAAAATTGTCTTAAACTTGCAAATTAAATTTAATTAAATGCTAAATAATTGAAATAATGAATACTAAATAATGAAATAAATTTGAGTTCCTAACATAAGGGATACTGTTTTTAGTTTTTTAAAAAAATGGAATTTAAAATTTTAGTAATTTAGTCTCCATATACTCCCGAGTCCTCGGACGGGTCTGACTCGAAATTCTCATCCATTTCTCCTTCATTCATGGCTCCATTTGGCTCGTTATTGGGTTCCGGTGCCGGTGCCGGCTCTGCAAGGTAACCTACCAATCGCTCTTCTTGCTCATTATGAATATCCCAGATATGATGTCCAGGAGGGGGGTTTGGCGGATACCATCTTGCGACTCTCATGAACAAAACGGTTGTGAACTGCACGTGGTCCACTTGCGGAACTTGGTGTTGAACCGAGTGATGCATAAGGTCAGCATGTATGGAATCGGCCATGTCTTTCCAAGCCCACGGTAACGTGCTGATGAGCTTTAATCCAGCCCAATAGTCAGTAATACCTTCACCCACATCCTTAACTTGTCTCCATAATTGTAGCATGTGAGCGATGTGGGTGGGCAAATCATGTCTGACGTCCCGGTGATAATTCATGTAGGCTTGTCGTCTTGCCAAGTCACCCATCTAATGCGATAATATCTTTACTAATCATATAGGTTCGCAATAAAATTCTAAAACATTCATAAAAAAAAAAAAAAAAAACACATTATTCATATAACATAAACTTTCATTTTATATTCCTCATGTCATCAATTTATGCAATTTATACTTTCATACCTTGGTTGAAGAGGGCGTCGTACTCGGTGGATGCGTAGCAAGAGACCTTATTTAAACTTTTATACATTTGCAAAATCATATCATTCAAGCCACGAATTTCACTTATGTGCGGAAATAAAAATTTAAAAATTTTTAAGCAAGTATACAGAATCGCATACCTGCTCTGATACCAATCTGTCACGCCCCAATTTTTATTAAGGAAAATTTTATGGTAATTTGAATTTAGAAAATTTTAAATGGGGCATGACTAAAAATCTTTACTTTATCAAGTAGGAAATAATTTGCAAACAAGAAAGAAATGGAAGTGGTCCTATAAATTTTAAACATAACCTTAAACATTTAATGCAAAGTAAAAAGACGTTAAGTAAGGATTAAGTTCCTTAAGTTTGAACTAGTCTCATTATTAATAGTCGAATGTAACCAAACTGTCGGCCTAAGACAATAACATACTGAAAATTTTTAATAGCTCCCAATAGGTCAACAATCAAATAGTCATTGATCACTTTAGCAAAAGAAATACTAATAAAATACGTTAGCTTAAACTCATAAGACGTGAACCTTGCTGCCATGTCCATAAATCAATTTATTAATAAACCACCTATTTCTAAATGAATGCAACAAAAAAAATACAAAATACTAATTATAAGTATAATCTGTACATAAAAGTACAAGTATGACTCCTTCAGAACCCACTTCCTTGAAGGGATGACCTTACTATTTTATTTAAAGACACGTGCATAAGAAGATTGTACTCAAATGTACAAGCCGCCTCACTAATAACTTTGCAGAGACATTTACTTAAGCTATGCAAAACACCAAACTTACCACTAACCTATAACCATGCATAATTAATTAATTAACACGTGGCAAGTTTAGTTCCAACACCCCACCGACAAACACTTGTTTAGACCCTTCCACTTGGTCGCATGAAGGGAAATTCTCTTCTAAGAAGATCATAAAGATAATAACTGGCACGACAATAATCACGTAAGTGACAACGAATGAACCATATTTATGCAGAGCATGAGATGACTAGAGGCAACAATTTTAAACTCAGTAGAATTAACACCTCGCAACCTGTAGCCAATACTCTTCTAAAACCTTGAATACGCCTCTGGCGGTTACATCAAGACCACTCAATTAAACATGCAAAAATCAGATTTGTTTCAATGCCAACCATTCCAAACGACCACCAACTTTAATCAATACTAAGAGCAACCGAATTCACAATTATTCCAAATAGTTCCCGTAACAAATATTCCAAGCATCAAACATAGAAATTCGAATTAACACAATTTCTAAATTAAATATGAAGTATGCAGACTAGAAGCTGCTATTTATTAAAACTTTTTATTCAGTCTCTTCGCCTACGCGCCCCCGTTCGTACGCTTTCGCCTCGCTTAACCTGAGATAAAATTAATTATCGGGGTGAGCAACCACACGCTCAGTGAAGATCTAAACATGCTTATATACATCGAACAATCCATATACGAAAATTTAAATCACTTACAATACAAACTTATCATGTCATAATAAGGCACCTTTCGGCCCTTATCCGTGTAACTTTACGATATCGCGATTCGTTAGTAAGGCACTCCTTCACAGCCCTTACCCATGCTATAGTATGGCACCATTACAGCCCATACCCGTGCTATAGTATGGCACTTATGCAGCCCATACCCATGTCATATAATATTTCATAACATTCAAGTTTGATCATTAACTCTCAAGTGACAACAAATACAAGTTTAAATCAGTTGGCACGTACGTAATCATCTAACGCATATAAGTATGAAAGAATCCCCACCTTTTACCGTGGGAAGTCTAGGTTTTAATTATCAAGCGTCTCGATCGGTGCTTCCTTCCAAACCTTTCTCACTTCGTTTGCAGCTGTGAAGTGGCGTTAACGTGTGTAGAGAATGAAGAAAAGAATGGAATTATATTACGACTGATGAAAATAATACGCATCTCTTCATATGATTTAACCAACTTTCCTAAGATATAGGTTGATAAGGGAAAAGATATTATCTTCCTTAATGGATAAGGAGATCACATATATTTATTTCTTGGGGAGTAAGTAAATTCAAATTTCTGCTTCCTTTTTGATCTCACGGCTGATTAAAATAAAGAATGGGCTGGGCTTGAATATGGGCTTCAAGGAGTTGGAAATAGTGGGCTTTGATGATTGGGGGCTTAAAATTACGGGGTGTTACATACCCTAATCAGGATCTTAAAACGGGTATTGAGATTGCGGGCCAGGTGACTTGACTCAGATGAGCGTTCGGGTTGATTTGGTCGGAAGTCAGAACCCAGTTCAGAGTTGGCCATCCTAAATGATGGCTGGGTTTGCCCACGACCCACTTCACAATGTCCCCCTCTCTCTCTCTCTTCTCTTTCTCTCTCATGAAGTTGTAGAATGATGAAGATTTGATTTTCATTAATTAATTACTTCTTTGATCAGAAATAATCAGTAGATTCATTATGCTAAATCTTTTGGTTCGAGATGTTTAAGGATTCAGTTGTTGATAGGAACAACTGAAATTCTATTTATAGATTTGATGATCAATCCATTGGAATGCTTGATTCTTGAATGCATGATCTTTGAAATTCAATGTTATTACAACATCCTGTTTCTTACAGTGAACACAACAATGGAAGTATTTTGCACCCAAGATCCCAACTTCAAATCCAATTAGACATTGAGGCAAGAATACTTACCTCGTCAAAATGATGATCTAACCATAATGAAAGTATGTTTACAGAGCAATTCTTAGACGCTATTTGGAGTTGATAGAGGTTGAGCAGGCGGGGGTGTTTCAATTTTAATGTCATTTGATTTGAGTCTGTTAATGATTCTAATAATTGTTTTATTCTTTGGTGGAGGAATGGAGCAAGTGAGGAGATTGAAGGATGACTTGAAGCTTTTGTTCAGACGGTTGTCGATGCTTTCTAGCTTTCAAACAGTAGAATCTCAAATTAAATTAAATTAAATAGTAATCTAATTTATTATAAATAATAATTTAATTAATAAAAAAAGTAAGCTAAAGACGGTTAGATCAAAATATATATTTCACAATATATTATTTTATATTCAAAAAATTAAAATCTCAAATTAAATAAAAACTTAATTCATTATAAAAAATTAATCAAATTAATAGAAAAGATTAATTAAAAAATGTTAATTAAATATAATAATATATATTTTATATATTTCACGTTGAAAAAAAAAATGTTATAAACGTTTCAAACGCGAAATTATTATGGGAAGAAGTGGGTTGGTCTACCATATAGGCAACCGCCGTTATGAGTCATTAAAAATTATGTAAGTTAATATATCCCTATGTAAAAATTATTTTTTAGATTAACTAAAAATAGTTAGATTACTTTTTTAAATTAAAAATAAATAAAAAGAGGTGCAAATGAGAATAAAATAAAATAAAAAAAGTAAGGTTGTGTTTGAATTGAGTTATTTCAAATTCAATGAATTTAAAATTGGGTTTATTTTAAATTACTTGAATTTTAAATCAATTCATTTGAATTCCACTATTTAGATAAATTATGAATTTTTGAAATAATTTTAAATTAATAATTCAAAAATTATTTTTAAAATAGAATTTTATATGTGATACTAAATAAAAATAAAAAAAATTTATTATATTAAATATTAAAATCAAATTTTATTAAAAATAATTTTATTGGGGAGGGAACTCTACCACACAGCCTACTATTACCACCTCCTACCCACCCTCCACCCTCCACCCTCCAATTTTTTTTAATAAAATAATAGATTTTAATATTTAAATAATAAAAATACTACCACATAGCCCTAGCCCTACCCCTTTTTAGTGTTCTTCTTGTTTTTTATTCTTATTCTGGCACCCACCCTCCACCCCTCGCCACCCACCCACACCTCCCAATTTTTTTTAATTTTAAATTTTAATATTTAAATAATAAATATATTACCACCCAGACCCTATCCCCTATCCACCAACTCCCATCCACCTGCCAAATTTTTTTTAAAAAAAAAAATTAGATTTTAATATTTAAATAATAAAAATATTACAACCCAACCCTACCCCCTACCCATCCACCCACCCCTGCTACTATTTTTCACCCGATAGGGATAGACTGAATGATAATATTTTAATTATTTAAATATTAAAAATTTAGGGAGTTAAAAAAAAAATAGGGGGGTGGGGAGGGGGAGTACTCTAATTAAATTATAGGGAGTCTTATATGATACCAATTCACGGTAAGATCATTTTACGTTTTCATAATTAATTATAATTTCTATTTAAAAATGTTATCACTTTTTTTTTTAAATGATACTCCCTCCGTCCCGTTTCAATGTTTACCTTTCTATTTTTCGCGTCTCATTTCAATGTTTACGTTTTCCTTTTTGGAATATGGGACCCACCTAAAACAATTAATATATTATCCAACATTAATACACCTACCAACTTTATATTAAATATTATATCTTTCCACTCATTATCTATTAAAATATTACACTCATTCATCAACGTGCAAAAAGCCAACGTAAATATTGAAATGGGACGGATGGAGTATCACTTTTTATTTATATTATAAAATGTTCATGAAATAATTCAGTGTACCATTATCACTTTTTGTCAATTAAGTATTATTAATTTGTTGAAATGTAATAACTTTTTATCCGTCTCATACAAGTTTTTGCCTTAAATTATTTTATAAATAATTCTTATGAGGAATAAAAAAGTTATAATATTTTTAACAAAAAGTGATACTATTTAATTAAGAAAAGTTATAATTTTTCGATTAAACTATTTATAAAGATATTCATAGGACCAATTAGTGAAAAATGCTTAACTTTACAAACAAAATTGATGAGCCACCACCACTTTGCATGCCCAATCTCCTACTTCATTTTTAATTTCAAAATCATGTGGGCCCAAGCTAATTTTGCTGATATAATTTGTAGAATGATCGGTCAGCTATCAACTCTTGATTTCAAAGTCAAAATTGGAGATAAGTGTTGACCATTGATTGGGCTCACCACATCTCAATTTAATGGGCTTACAATTTGATGGAAAAGATTAAATGGGCTTTTCTCTAATGTGAATGGGCTGTAAATTCGTGCAGAAATTTTCAGCATTTTACATCTTATTGTTTTGACCCGTTTTTTGCTAGTTTTAATTACCAATCGAACTCCGTTTTTTTCCATGCCTTCGTAATTGAATGTCGAAGCTCATTTTATATATAATCCTTCACATTCTACTAAAAAATTCCACTCCACAAAATTAAGAAAATAAAGAAATTAATCATTAAGATCAACCTTAATTATGTAAAAAACTTGATAAAAATGGGATCATTAAAAACAACATTAATTATTTAAAAACTTGATAAAAATGGGTCATATTTTCTAGCAATTTCTACACTCATCAAATATAAGGATATAAATAATTAGTATTCTATTTATAAAATTCGTAAATTCAAATTGTTAAAAATGACCATCCAGCTAAAGCTTTTAGATAAGGTGGTCATTTAACATAGTATCAGAGTCAATGCTAAGGTCGATACTCCTCTTTACGAGGATCGGCTTAACCTTTTAGATTATGTGGTCATTTAACGCAAATAAATAAGTAAATAAATTAATAATTATTTATATATAATTACTAACATAAAAACAATAAATTAAATATAAAAAATAAATAATAATAAATAATCATATAATTATTTACGTTCAACACGATGACTAAAATCTAATGAGTTTGATCTAATGTACCCAATTGTATACAAACAATCAGATCCATTTTTAAATATGGGTCAGATATAAAATCCCTAAAACCCGAATTCATTATTCACATTTTCTTTCTTCTCCACTGTTCATGGCCGCCATCTCTATCTTCAGCCTTCAACTCTCCATCTCCGCCGCCTGTTGGACTGCTCTATGTGTCATCGTCATCCTTCCGCTATTCAACATTCCACCTCCGTCGTCCGCTGAATCGCTCTCTGTCTCATAGCTATCGTGGAGTGTTGCGCCGACTTCCTTCAGATCTTCCTTTCCTTCATGGCAACATTAGACTTTTCAGATCTCCATCATCATTTTAGATCTGCATCGTTGCAACTTCTTCCGATGATTTCCTTTAGTTTAAATCTCTTCTCAATTGTAACAGATATGATCTTTGTGATTTCTAATCTTTATGTTTTTATTTTATCTTTCGTGTTCTCTTCTTAAAATCTCCATGATTTTTAAAGTTTTTGTTTTCCTTCCATTTAATTTTTTCTAATTATCTTCTCAATATGATAAAAATACTGAGGCAGCCGATTATGTTTTTGGTTTCGTTTTGATTCCTGAATTTAATTTTATGTTGTGATTCTTATTTATCTTTTTTATATTATTTTCTTGTTTGTCATTTATTGCGAAAGGAGTTGAATTTGCTCTTGAATGCTAGTTCTTAAGGCATATTCAATTAGATAACATTATCAATATTAATAAATTTTAACATTAAAAAAATAATACATTTATTAAGAATAACGTGTACATTATTTAATTGCAACAAATACAGTTAGATATCAAAATGTATTATAGTAGTATTAATTATTAAATACATTTAAAAATAAAAGTAATACATTTATTTTATTATAATGTATACTCCCTTCGGGTGTCCTATCCTAATGGTTACATTTCCCTTTTTATTATATGTGACCCACACAAATTAGTTACTTCTCTCTCCATGGGCCCACACATCACACTAATACACTTACTCACTTTACATTAAAATATTATTTATCTCACCTCAATACTGTTCTTAGTCGCATTTCTTGTAAAATTGTGTAAGAGTAAGAGTCTCTATCGTCGAGTAAACGTGTGATCAAGTACAAAATTTATGATAATATCGTTCCAGGGGAAAGTAAACTGAGACTTGTATCCAGATTTTCTATTGATTTATGTTTTGTAAGGATGATAGATTGAAGTTTTGATATTTAAAACTGTTACTGACTACTCTACTCAATTAACTAGAAATTATACTAACAAAGTAAATGATCAAATAACAAACAAATGATGAATGGAATGGATGTAGAATTCATTTGAGAAGAGAGTAAGACTAATCATAATTATAGTTAAGACTCTAGCTAGATATGCATAACTCTTGATGGTGAACTTCATTAATTTGTGGACTAAAAGCAATCACAATTTTATCCCTAATCCCTATGGCCAAGGCAATAAGGTTCTTGACCCTTTAACAAGTCTAAATCTCCTAAGATTTTCTTACTCTCAATTCCCTTAAGGTACTATGATCATAAGTTGGTTCTTTTCACTCAATTTCTTAAGTGTCCCCCTATGAATGTTCTAAGCATAAGAAGTGTATGACTTATCTTCCCTCACACTAACATACATTCATATTTTAATATATGATTCAATTAAACATGCACTCATAACATTGGAATGGTCATCCTAATATCATGAATAAAAAATCTAATCACACAAGTATTGAAATGAAACATGATTCATATATCATAAAAGGAAATCCACAATTTAACTACATTCACTTCTCAACATTCATATGATTAGCCCTACTATAGGACTAGCCACTAAACATTGTGTTTAAATCAATACAAATCAAGCTTTGCTCCATTTGAGCCAAAATAAGAAGAAATCAACAAATGAAAAGTAGATTTGCTTCCCTTTTTTGGAGAAACTTTCATTCTCTTCAATATGCTAACTCTTTCAATCCTTGACGATTTCCTCTTCTCAAATGGTGGATGGATGGATTGGATGATGGATTGATTAATTGATTAATGGAGATCAAGTGGAAATTGATGGATCTAATGGATGAAGATGGATGAAATGGATCTAGTGTGTGAAAATGTGGTGTGTAACTGCTATGAATCTGATCTCCTCTGTATTCTCGCACCAATTGGGTATTTAAACCTCTTAGGAACCTTCTGAAATTTTCTGACATAATCACTGAATTCGTACACGACTCGACTCGAGCTGCAGAGCTAGACTCGAGTTCCTACGCGTTTCTCGATGTGTTTCTACGTGTATCGGAGCCGACTCGAGTTTTGCGCACGCCCTCAGTTATGGGCGTGTAGTATTTTCTGACGCCCGCACACGGCCTCCTGTTACAGGCCCATGTGCGGCGCACGGCCCGAGCTCGACCACTTAACTTGACTCGAGCTTTAGAGCTCGACTCGAGCGTGGTCGAGTCCTGTCCAGCTTCTTCGTTTCAGCTCCCAACTCCGTTTTGCTCCATTTTTGACCCGTTTTGCACATATTTAAGCTCATTTATACATTTCTATTAATTCACACCATATTTCACAAAATAACAATAACTCCACCAAAAGTCACACAAGTACGGATAAAAACATCCAAAAATTCACAAATAAAGACACTAAAATCTAGGTGAAAATGACAACGATCACCCCCCAAACTTAAAGTGTTGTTCGTCCTCGAACAACGAAAAATGATAAACATGAGGAGTAATTTTCACCTAGAAAAACACCTAACAAACATAAACCACAACACATCACAAGTAATAAGGACTACAAGATCATATTAAGTATCCCTACATCATCAAACCTATAACATGAAAGATTAACGAGTTCAATCTTAAGAATTGCAAAAGAGTAATCAAACCCCTTTCAATCCAAGCCTCTCATAGGTTATAAAATTCACTCAACACTCTATAGAGTAGGGTTTTTAACATCACTCATCAACCGGTTAGAACCGACTCACCATAGGCTTGCTCATGGACTATGTTCACAAGCAACCCTAGTTTCAATAACTGATCAAAAAGGTCTTTATCATAGGATGTAATGTTTAAGCTCTTTGGTAAGGTAATAAACTTTGGATAATAGTGACTAATCAAGTATGGATAATCAAAGATATGATTCTTTTATTCAACTTCCTCCCTTTCAAACTTCCTTCCTTGCAATTGTTCAAGAATACTAAACATCAACATACCATGCATTTATTGAGCTTCTTTTGAATGACATACTTCTTTTCTTTGATTTTTGCGTTCCTTGAGCATATTTTAGGATTTTGCCCCTTTTCACTTTTGTTGAAGTTGCACTGGCTTTTTATCTTTAGTTTTTTCATCCTTTTTCTTGAGTTAACCTTTTTTCATTTATTTACACATTTTTCTACATTTTCCCTTGTAAACCATCATCATCCTCAATTATCCACATATAGGTTACATATATAAGGCTCAAGTGGGTTTTCAAGGCTTGTATTGTGCTTAAATCACAAAGAAAAGACTTTTAGGCTCAAAGTGGCTAACTAGGGATAATGTTTTTGGTAAAGAATTTTATGGCTATGACTTCATTTAACAAGGATAGCCTAAGATCATATCACAAATTTCACCCATTCGGGCTTCGTTCCCATAGTCCATGAGCAAGTTCTAGTTTGTCTAAATATAACCGGTCCTCTCATCAAGAATTAACCATGGAGGCACGGTTGAGGCTCAATTCTCACAAGCTTTTGCTTGTACTAAAAGAAACATAATTA
Source organism: Pogostemon cablin (assembly GCA_023678885.1). Lineage (NCBI taxonomy): Eukaryota > Viridiplantae > Streptophyta > Magnoliopsida > Lamiales > Lamiaceae > Pogostemon > Pogostemon cablin. The sequence continues at coordinate 5,293,291 of CM043010.1, read as the reverse complement.
CCCTTCATACCTCTCAAAATTAAACAAATTATGTAATCCATGTCACAATTTCAATAAGTAGAAAATATTAATATGCTTGCCATCACTCATCACAAACAATGCATCATAGTTCACATTCAAAAACACTCAACACCTTCCCAAAAATATACCACCAAACCATCCCTACAAGACTAAAAATATCACAAACATAACACAATAATCAAAGACTCACCAAACAACATAACAAGCACATAACATGCATGAACCAAATCATCCATCTCAAATAAGCTCAACAAATATCCCATCCTTAATTGAAAATGAAATTCTAGATTACGAAAGCAAACCTCCAACAAACATAACACTTGAAGTGACATGCTAATCCAATATAATCTAAATCAATATCAATTCATGTCAAACAATTTAGAAGTGATAAGATGTAGAGTGAACTCCCTTAAACATTTGAGAATGAAAATGGTTGGCATGAGCTTCCAAATCGCATCCACAACGACTTCTCGATTTGATCTTCGGTGCTTAATTCATGCTTCCACTATACTTCATTTATGCTCAACAACTCATCAAAAACTATTTGCTCAATACTTATAAAAAAAAAAGAACTATCATGCACTTCAACACAACCAATTGTTCCCAACATTATAACCAAACTCATGAGAAAATTTTTAAAATTTATCCAATTTTATACAAGATGATCCCTCAATCAATCATTACTCATGATAGCCTACTCAAGTGGTGAGTCACACCACGCACTCTCCCCCCAAACTTAAATCGAAACAAGAGTTGAGAATTAAGTTTGCAAAAAGTGATGGGACTTACCCTTGTAGTTTCCAATGATCTTCATGAAGTTACCTTGTGATGACATATGTGCACTTCCAACATTCAAGTATAGCCACCACACACACCCCCCGAACTTAAATTAACACAAGTGTTAAATTTAAGTTTGAACAAAGTGGTGTGACATACATCTCCATTCCTTATCAAGTACACATTTCGTCTTCTCCATATGTATTTTTCTCCATGAGCACAATCCACCTACATACCAAAGATTCAAGAAAATAAAACTAAATAAGAAAACTTACTAAAATGGGTTGCCTCCCATCAAGCTCTCGATTTAACGTCGTCGAGCTAGATACATTTAAGCTCTTAACAATCGGAGAAATTCAAGACCCCATCAGGCCTCATCTTCACTTTAAACATCTCCTTAACAACCTTCTTATCAACACTTCGTGCTCCTCTAACACTTGAACTCACTTCGTTTTCTCTTTTTCTCACGTTTTTAAATCCCAGGGGCCCTTTATCAATCTTCCAATCAACATGTGAAATTCCACCAATCTTGTTCCTCTTTGAAGAAAAATTTCATGCAAATTCAAGTAAGAAGTTAGTTAATTCTTCATCTTTTAAAATTTCACTTACCACTCGATCTCGATCATCCGGAGGCTTAATGGGTGACTTCAAATGAAGATCTCCCTCTTTTAAATTCTTGCTTGAGAGCACCAATTCTCTTTCATTTGAATGGAGTGTGAGTTCCTTCTTATCTATGTCAAATTTTGCTCTTCCGGTTGCAAAAAATGGCCTTCCAAAAATCAATGGGATCAAAGGATCTGCTTGCTTCTCAACTATCATAAAATCCAGCGGAAAGACAAAATCCTCTATTTTCACAAGCATATCCTCCACAACTCCATGGGGCTCTATCATTGAACCATCCATTATTCTGATTTCCACATCCGTTTCCTTTAACCTCCCAATGCTAAGTTTTTTAAAAATTTCCAAAGGCATCACATTAATGCTTGAACCAAGATCACATATAGCATTAAAATATTCCCCATTTCCAATTTTACAAGTAAGGACGAATTTACCGGGATCTTCCACCTTTATTGATGCATCAACTTCAACTATTTCATGATCTTGTTCTAACCATAACTCTTTATCACACTTACTTTCATAAACAAATGAAGACAAAAATTCATCAATAATCCTCTCATCATCAAAAGGCAAATCATCATCAATGATAATTTCCTCCTCCACGTTTGACACAACTTCATCACAAACTACTTCTTCAACCTTTGAAACAATGTTTGTTGCTTCCACCAACCCTTTCTCCACCTTACTTTCCATATTACACACGGAACATATAAACATTGCTCCTTAGAATTAGTAACGGTAGTGGAGGGAAACTTATCCTTTCGATGCATTTCACCTTGCTCGGTTGCCATTTGACTCATTTGTGTCTCCAAGGTTTTGATTCTATTATCATTCACCTCATCTCTTTGCTTCAAATAGTCAAACATCTTAGTCATTTGATCCTTCAATGTAGACTTTACTTCACCATTTGGAGCTTTCTCTCCCGGATTAATACCCGGTGGTAAAGGGCATTCCCTTGATTTCCATATGATAAATTTTCATACCTACGAAGTTGATTGAAATTTCCTTGAAAGTTACCTTGCCCCATCCTCCTTGTCTTTGTGGATATTCTCCTCCATGATTTCCAAAGTTACCACCATAATTTTCTTGGAAGTTCCTTCCTTGCATGAAGGCAACTTCCTCAAGAGTCATCTCCGGTGGACACCATGTATCTTGAATTCCAAAATTAGAGGACATACCTTGTTGAGGCATAGATGTAGGTATTTGACAACTTTGAGAAAATTGACCCACATTAGGTATCGTCATGCCTTGTTGAGGATTAGGAAACACTTGTTGATTCATCAAAGGCAATGACATACCTTGTTGAGGACTTGCAAGCACTTTTTGATTTACCAAAGGTGTCGAATTTGTAATATCTCCGTGATCGCCTTGTCGGTCATATCTTCCTTGGGCATTTCCATCTTTTTTACTTGTTGCAAGCACACTTCTTTCATCTTAGCAATTCTCTCCCTTTCATACATTCCGCGTGCACGATCCATGGGCCATTGACCCGTATTCAAAGCTACATCCTCACATATGGCAATTGCTCTTTCTGGAGTTTGCCCCAATATCGAACCTCCCGCCGTAGCATCAATAAGCATCCTCTTACTTCCGTGTAAACCGGCATAGAAAAATCCTATTTGTTGTTCTTTGGGGAATCCATGTTGTGGACACTTCCTTAGGATCTCTTTGAATCGGTCCCATGCTTCACTAAATGTCTCAAGTGGCAATTGCTTGAATTGAAAGATTTGCCCTTTGAGATGCAACATCTTTGAAGGGGAAAAATACTTGCTCAAGAACCTTTGTGCCAACTCTCTCCATGTGGTGTAGGATCCCGGTGGTATAGTATGATACCAAGTCTTAGCTCTATCTCTTAATGAAAACGAGAAAAGCTTCATTTTCACAACATCCTTACTTACCCCATTTATCTTTATCGTGTTGGTTAACTCCATAAATTGGGCTAAGTGAGCATTTGGATTCTCCATAGCACCACCACCAAATTGATTTGATTGTACCATGTTGATCAATCCCGTCTTGATCTCAAAATTATTCACATTCAATGGCGGGACTATTCCATAATTCCCATATTGTGGATGGAAATGATAACGGACATTCATCCCAGCTCCATTGTTTCCATTTCTATGAGGTTGATTTTGCACCACCGGAGGATTATTCCTTGCTTCTTGTTGTGCCATAATGTTTTGAATAATAGCTTGCATTTGTTGGTTTTGCAAGTGCATTTGTTGAGCATACGCTTGTGGCACAAATTCCGGATTATTATAACCTCCTCTAACATTATCAACTCCATGAAAATTCCTCATATTGCCTTCTTCATCAACCATGTTTGCATTATCCCTTACTTCTTCCATACTTTCTTCCGTAGGCTCTAACACTCCTCGTCTTTGTCTTCTTAAAGTAGCTTCTAATTCCAAGTTCAAAGGTTTAATAGATTGAGACCTTGAACGCGTTTGCATGTACCTACAAGAATTTCCAAATTAGTTCTCCAATTAACCAAGACAAGTAAACAAGTAAATAAATAAAATAAATATCCTTATCAAAACTAATCAACTTCAAACTCGTTACAACAAAAAGTTTAACATTTCCCCGGCAAGCGACGCCATGTTCTTAGTCGCATTTTTTGTAAAAATGTGTAAGAGTAAGAGACTCTATCATCGAGTAAACGTGTGACCAAGTATAAAATTTATAATAATATCGTCTCAGGGGAAAGTAAACTGAGGCTTGTATCTAGATTTTTCATTGATTTATGCTTTGTAAGGATAATAGATTGAAGTTTTGATATTTAAAACTGTTACTGACTACTCTACTCAATTAACTAGAAATTAAACTAACAAAGTAAATGATCAAATAACAAATAAATGATGAATGGAATGGATGTAGAATTCACTTGAGAAGAGAGCAAGACTAATCATAATCATGGTTAAGACTCTAGCTAGATATGCATAACTCTTGATGGTGAAGTTCATTAATTTGTGGACTAAAAGCAATGACAATTTTACCTCTAATCCCTATGGCCAAGACAATTAGGTTCTTGACCCTTTAACAAGTCTAAATCTCCTAAGATTGTCTTACTCTCAATTCCCTTAAGGTACTATGATCATAAGTTGGTTCTTTTCACTCAATTTCTTAAGTGTCCCCCTATGAATGTTCTCAGCATAAGAAGGGTATGGCTTACCTCCCCTCACACTAACATGCTTGCACATTTTAATATATGATTCAATTAAACATACACTGATAACATTGGTATGGTCATCCTAATACCATGAATAGAAAATCTAATCACACAAGTATTGAAATAAAACATGATTCATATATCATAAAAGGAAATCCACAATTTAACTACATTCACTTCTCAAATTCTAGACATCTAGCTTTCATCTCAACATTCATATGATTAGCCATACTATAGGACTAGCCACTAAACATTATTTTTAAATCAATACAAATCAAGCTTTGCTCCATTTGAGCCAAAATAAGAAGAAAATCAACAAATGAAAAGTAGATCTGCTTCCCTTTCATGGAGAAACCTTCCTTCTCTTTAATATGCTAACTCCTTCAATCCTTGATGCTTTCCTCTTCTCAAATGGTGGATGGATGGATTGGATGATGGATTGATTAATTGATTAATGGAAATCAAGTGGAAATTGATGGATCTAATGGATGAAGATGAATGAAATGGATCTAGTGTGTGAAAATGTGGTGTGGAGTGTGTGTAACTGCTATGAATCAGATCTCCTCTGTATTCTCGCACCAATTGGGTATTTAAACCTCTTAGGAACCTTCTAGAAGCTTCTGGAATTTTCTGACTTCATCACTGAATTCGTACACGACTCGACTCGAGCTGCAGAGCTCGACTCGAGTTCCTGCACGTTTCTCAATATATTTATGTGTATGTCGGAGCACGACTCGAGTTCTGCACACGCCCTCAGTTATGGGCGTGTAGCATTTTCTGATGCCTGCACACGGCCTCCTGTTACAGACCCGTATGAGGCGCACGACCCGAGCTCGACCACGCAGCTCGACTCGAGCTTTAGAGCTTAACTCGAGCGTGGTCGAGTCTTGTCCAGCTTCTTCGTTTCAGCTCCCGACTCCGTTTTACTCTATTTTTGACCTGTTTTGCACATATTTAAGCTCATTTACACATTTCTATCAATTCAAACCACATTTCACAAAATAATGATAACTCCACCAAAAGTCACACAAATACAGATAAAAATATTCAAAAATCCACAAATAAAGACACTAAAATCTTGGTTAAAATGACAACGATCAAATCCCAAACATAAAAATATTATATTCATTAATCTCCGTGGAAAAAACAAACGTAACTATAAGGACGGGACGGAGGGAGTACATTAGTTAATTAGCTAATACAGTCTCAATTAAAGAACTCGAAAATGCTTGATACATTTATATCCAAAATTAATAAATACACTAAAGAATAAAAAGTAATACAATTATCTTAAATAACATATACAATTACATTTATATATAAAAATTAATAAATACACTAAAGAATACTCCCTCCATCCCGACGTAAGAGGGTCATTTACTTTTTTGCACGTAGATTAAGGAATATTATAGCCCAAGTTAAATCCAGCAGGCCTAATTAAATTAAATGGGCCCAAGTTAAATCCAGCACGCTTAATTAAATTAAATAGGCCCAAGTTAAATTCAGCAGGCTTAATTAAATTAAATAGGCCCAAGTCAAATCCCTACAGGCCTAATTAAATTAAATAAGCCCGTATCCAGTCCAGTAGACTTAATTAAAGGTGAAAAGCCCAACATATCTTTTGAAGGAGAAAATATCTCAAAAGTGGTTATTTTCTACACCTATAAATAAGGATCTTCAGTCCTCATTCCATTCATTCTGAAACTCCTGAAAACCCGGAGAGTTTTGAAGAAACTTGGAATCTCTGAGAAGATCAAGTTATTCTTCAAGGATCAATCTAGAAACGTCATTCAATCTGGGATAAGGTTGTCGAGCCCCTCAGATCAACGTTACTTCAAATCAAGTTCATCCAACGATATTCGTGAAGTCAATGGTGTTCTACCAAATTGAACGAATTCTTCGTGATAAATTTTCAAGTCAACGTTTGATTCGAATAAAGGCTCGACGCCTTCGGATAAAATGTTTCAAAGCTTCAAGTCAACCCCCAACTCGGACAAGCTTAATCTGAAGATCTGGCTCCGAAAGTTGAAAAATTCAAGAAGTCAACTCAAAAGAGGAATCAGAGGATAGTTAGAAACTGTTTACTAAATTCTCAAGTTCAATCCACATCGGATTAATATTGTAATTCATTTTGTGTTTATTATTTTAATAAATACAAAATTTGTTGTTACAAATATAAATGTATAAATTATTTTCCTGTTTTTTTCATTTGTGTATATGTCATTATAAATAAATGTATTACTTTTATTCTTTAATGTATTTATTAATTTTGGATATAAATGTAGAAATTATGTCCCAAGTTTTTTTCACCAGTGTATATGTTATTTAAGATAATTGTATTATTTTTTACTCCCTTTGTCCCAGGCTAAGAGAACCATTTTTCCATTTTGATCGTCTCATCCAAAGAGTCCCCTTTCTTTTTTTACACATATGGGACCCACACCCCTTCTAATACAATTAAAATATGGGACACACTCCCACTAATACAATTACCCACTACATATTAAATAATAATTTAGTTTATTCTAAACAAGGATTTGGAATTCTAGTTAAGTTAAAGAAATCTTTCATTAATTTTAAATATGGGAGAATCATCTAATATTCCCATTAGATTGTGGAATTTAATTAAATTAAATTTGGGGAGACATTTTCAATGTCGTTCAATTAAACTTAATATTTCAGTATTTGTTTAATTGGCCTAGTAATTTTTTAATCTAGTCAATCAAAGCATCATGTTGTCATAGCAACCTCTGTGTGTGGAGAACGACTTTATTGAAATTACATAGATGAGTCTAGAATTATTTGTGTGTTCTGTGTTTGGCCCATAAGTAGGCACATGTTGACAGAATAATAACACACATGTGATAATAAGTATGTGATAATTAATTTTAATCGTTCATGTGAACATTAGTCGGTCCACAGATAAACTTTTGTTTAACAGAACTTGTTATCAATACTTGATTATCACACAAGATTACCCCTGCAGTTAATTTTTGTCCATAGACGAGGTTAATGTTGCACAAGGTGTCTTGTGATGGGTCCCCAATTAATAATGTTGTGTGAGTGTATCTTCATGCGTGTATTGATCGGCCCAAAGGTAAATTAATATGTGGCCCGAAATACACAAGTACCTGTGGTGGTGAATACGTGACGATTATTTGGTTTGACATGTGAGTAATAAGTCGACCCAAAGGAAGACTATTGTTTGACAGTTTTTATTGTCAATATTTGATCACTACGTTAGAGCATATTTAAATTAGTATTGTTGTCTAAAGACTTGATAATAATGTTGTGTTCGAATCTTCAAGAGGATTCTAAATTATTTAAATTATGAAAGATTATAAAGTTTAGTGTGAGCATGATAATTTTTTTTTGCAATAATTCACTGTACAATTAAGAAATCTGATAATTAAGTTTAACATATATCAACAACAAAATCATACATGATGAGAACTTCACCAATAAAAGATGAGACTAGTAGGCTTCAAGAATATTTGGTCTCAATAAAGTATAAGGGCAATACAAGAAAACCCATTAAGAAAGCTGCTAAAGACAATTAAAGTACAATATTTTGTTTACTCCTAAAGGCTTGTGGAATTATTTTATAATACACCACATTAAGATTACTTAACATGAAAGGTGATGTGGTGTAGTTAAAATACAAAAATAGTATTCCACAACATATGGTTACTAATGGAAGAAATACTAAAGATTGCAGCTTAAAGGTGTCATTAAAGTTCCAAATAAAGTATTTGTGAAAACTCTTTATAAGTTTCACATTTGGTGATGTCCAACTAAGGCTAGATTTTATGGATCTACTAAAGAAATTTGGACTCAAACAGTTATCGACTGCTTTATTGATTATGAACAAGGTTTTATGTTCCAAATTAATTGGTTCATATTTGAGACGGGTAATATAGTATTCTTTGAGGATATTGATTTGGAGGGGAAGAATAATATTGAGACATTTTCTTTGAGGGAGAGTTGATTTGACTCTACTTACGCTTTTAAGAAAATCCAGAATATCGATAAGACAATGTCAATGATATTTAAAGAATAACGAAATCAAAAACCTCAAGAATTAATGTCACTAAGGAAACCACTAGAGTTGGGAGAAACACAATTCGGATCATTATGTAGTTTTTCTCCTAAATAATTGGACACTATGGAATTAATGGTAGAATATTCAAACAATGTTCATTAAGCCATGTAAGGTCCAAATAGTCAAAAGTGGGTTAATGCTATAAGTTATGAGTTTAAATTAATACAAGATGATCAGGTTTGCATCTTGGTAAAGGATTATACTCAAAAGGAAAAGAATGCATTATTTTTAGAGACTTTCTATCCGGTTTCTAAGAAAGACTCTTTTAAGATAATTTTGACATTAGTAGCACATTTTGATCTTGAATGAAATTAAATGGATGTAAATATAATGTTATGATCTCAGCGACTTAAGAACTAAAAGAAAATCCATGCATCTATCAATTCAAGCAATCTTTCACATATAGGAATTACAATTATCATCGTGTTGTAATTGAAAGTCTTTCTTACTAATGTAGATGATTGTGTGATTCAGTGGGAGAATGTTTAAGTTAAACTAAGGGAGACAAGTGCAGTCTCAATCAAGTGTCATAAAGTTAAACTAATAATTTAAGAAATGTAGAAATACTCTATATGTTTTGATTTTTGGAAGTTGTTGTATGATAAGGTATGGTTTCTATTGTTGGTATATTAAGTAGACATTTAAGTAACTCTAGTATGGATCTTTATAAAGTATTTACAGAGAACTAAATTAGATAACATGTTTGCATATCAGATATCAAATTTATTGGAGATCATAAGAAAATTTTGATTTTGAGTTTGTTGGATGTCAATACAATATAAGATCCACTTTAGACTACATATTCTATTGGTCGGGAGAGTTGTACATGTAAAAGCATTAAACAAATAACTGTAGCTCATTAACCATGACAACAGAATTAGTAGCATACTAAGGGGCATTCAAACATGAAATAAAGGCTGCGAAGTTTTGTCACATAAAGTTTATTGTGACAGTTAGTTCGAAGTAAAGTATTAACGAAAAGAGTACTATAAGTCAAGCATATTGACATAGAATTCTTGGTTGTTAAAGAAAGTGTTTTGAGTGGATAAATTTCAGTAGAGCATATTGTGATAAACTCTAAATGCAGATCCACCAACTATGTATTCAACACCCTGTAATTTTAATGAGCTAGCTATTCATGTGGGTGTTATATGGTTTTAGAATGCATTGGTTCAGTGGGAGTCTATATTTATTGCTTTTTAAAGTTTTTAAGACACTTTTGTTTTAGAAAATTCAATTTTATGCAGAATATAGTTGATGACTTTGAATTCATTGTGAATTCTCTTAAGTAATTTTCATTTTGTAATATTTTACATTATGATTTAATCTCACTAAAGATTAAAGTTGGACCAGTTGAAAATAGACATGATGTTGATCACATTGCGTGTAATTTCCATGCTACTCACCATATTAGATCTATGTCATTGAGTATATTGATATTAGTGATTGTCGGGGTTTAACCACAATTTATGATGTGGTGAATGTCGTGGTAGTTCCATATTAGCATATGAGATATCCAGATTGTTAAGTATAGCCTGAAGAGGAATAGCATAAAGTTGCGCAACTAAGAACTCTTGATATAATTGCTAAAGGAACAATATATAGCCCAAGTGGGAGATTGTTATGAAATTTTTAATTTCATATATAATCTAATTGTGGGCAATATATTATTATGCAATTGTATTATCTATTCAATTATTTTATGGACTTAATTAAGTAATTCAATTAAGATTAAAGGTTCATGGGCAATAATATTAATGATATGGGCCAATTGAGTGGATATCTAATACTACATAACTAGGTAATTATGGGTGGCCCAGTTATGTAGTATATAAAGACTCACATGTTATGGACCCCAATACACTAAGACGCACATAGTTTCCCCTTTTTCCCATCGGAAGGGATTACAACGGTCTTATAAGGAATATGGAGACTTAGTTGTAGAAGGCCGTAATATCTTCAAATTTGTATTCCGCCATAAAAGTTCATTGGATCAGGTATGCTTCCACTTTATGGTTAGATCTCATTTATCATAATAGGGTTAAGGTTTTAAGATTTATGGATTTATTTCCAACAGTTATTTCTTATTTCGGCAATGAGTATCTTAGAAGGCCTAATGAACAAGATTTGACTAGATTACTCTACGTCGGGGAACAACGTGGATTCTCGGGCATGATAGACAGTATTGATTGCATGCATAGGGAATGGAAAATTTGTCCTACTGCATGGGCCGGATAATATGCTGGAAGAAGTAGAAAGCCAACAATCATTTTAGAAGCTTTTGAATCATATGACTTGTAGATATGACATGCATTCTTTGGAACATCAGGTACGTGCAATGATATTAATATACTCCATCGTTCTCAAGTTTTTAATGATGTGTTGGAAGGTCAAGCACTCAAAATTAAATATATTGTGAATGGTCACGAATTTGATAGAGCATATTATCTTACTAATGGCATATAACCTTCATGGGATGTATTTGTTAAGTCAATTTCTGCTCTATAACTCCAAAAGCATAAGTCGTTTGCTCAACACCAAGAGGGTATAAGAAAAGATATAGAGCGCGCATTTGGTGGTCTACAAGTTCGTTTTACATTTCTTAGACGTCCATGTCTTGTTTGGGATAAACTTCAGATGGATAAATTATGATGGCTTGTATCATCGAGCACAATATGAATATAGAAGATGAGCGAGATACATATTAAAACTATTATGATTCCACCAAATTTATTACAGATAGGCCTATAAATTGACAAGAAAGAAGAAGTGGAGTACATGAAGAAGATGATCTTGATTTGTCATACTCCACTAGACGCATTGCAAGCTAGTCCACTTATATAACTAATAAGGCACAACTTCACAATAGAAAAGCTCATAATGCTCTTAAAAATGACTTGATTGAGCATATCTGGAAAAAATTGTTAATGACAGTTGATTATATAATTTGTGTCTTTTTTTTATGATTTTATATTTTATGTTTTTTTTTTCATTTTTGACCTCAATTATGTAATTTTTATATAATTTTTGCAATTTTAATTTTTTTATTGTGTTTTATGTTATTCTTTTTATGAGTTTTCAAAATATTTTTTCTATAATAATGGAATTAAATATTTTAAAATATAAAATTATTTTAATTTTAAATATAATTATAAAAAAATATAATAATAATATATAATTTAATAATAATTATTGTATATATAGATGAGAGAGAAATAAATATTTTTTAAAAAGGTAGGTTAAATTGGCTTGTTGATGGAGTATAAAAATTTGAGGTAGGACTGGATTGTAGGTTGTATATGTGGAAGAGAAAGAAATGAATATTATATTATTGGGTTGGGTTGATGTGGGTTATGGATGGGGATAGCGTAAGATTACTCCTATCAATGACACTCATCTTTCGGTCATCCACTACACGACAAAAATAAATAAAAAATAGAAAAAAAATGTAATGGTGCAACCGGTTGTAGAATAATATCTGACACAACCATTATCCATTTATCTTAACCTTTTGATTTTCATCCACAATGTTACATTTGTCACATTGTGATTGAGTATTATTTATTTTTAAAGATAAATTTTAGATTTTCAATAATTAATATTTAAATTATGTAAAAAAATTCTTATTTTTTTCCCTATAAATAAAGTACAATATTGACATGCTATGGACCACAAAACGAAAACATATTTTCTCTCCATCTCAAATTATATATTCTTCTTTCTTTTAAGTTTACTTTTTTTTTTTATCATTTCTCATTGATCAAAACAATCCAAATTGCTTTCCAAATTCGCAAAATTTTTCAAACTTTGATGATTTCATTAATTTTTGAAGTTACCAAAACTCTCAATACCATCTAAGCTCCGAATTTTCGCCTAATCTCAATCAAACTTCAATTTTCGAACAAGTTCAAGTATTAGAAAATATTTCTCAAAATTTATTCAATAATGTTCAAAAAATAAATCCCTTCCTAAAGAGCAATTGGTGTGTGAAACAAGATATTGCTCTTATGTCATCTTGGTGTTTCATTAGTGAAGATAGAGTGCAAGAAAAAACCAGAAGGGTATTCTATGGAGACAAGGTCATGAGATATTTCACGACACTCGAGCAGAAAATGTTGAAGATATGAAGGAAAAAACTTTGGATATGTTGAAAGGTCACTTCAAATAACTCAATGGAATTGTAAACAAGTGTGTTGCAACTTGCATGGAAGCACATACTCGAAAAAGGAGCGGAATGAGCCAAAAAGATATTGAGAAAGAAGCTCATACAATTTATGAAGCAAGTTGTACTAAGTTTACTGATTTAATTGTATTTAATGAAAATATGTGTAAACATCCAAAATGAGAGCTGAAATTAGATCATCACTCAACATGTTTCTGTCCTAAGATGAGGAGGATAATGAAGAAAGTGGTGGAAGTTCCAAAAGAACCAAAACAAGTGAAGATTGGGAGTATTCTGTTCCCAAAAATCTTGAAACTCTAAATAGTGGATGCTCAACTTTTGCTCGTCCAGTGGTAGAGATAAGGCGAAAAAAAAAGGGAAAGGTAAGGCCTCACAATCTTTTGCTACGAATGAGGTTGCTGCTGAAATTCGTGCATAGAGTCTCACCAGATACAATGAAGTTGAAGTAATGAAAATTTGGAAAAAAAATTCGGATTGGAATGAGCGAAGTTACAGAGGAATCAAATGAGTATAAAAGAACTTATGATGAAGACATTGCTATTTAAAGATCACTTATCTCTAGAAGATGAAGAAATGAAATGCAAATTAATGGCAATTTTATTTGGACAATAGATCTGTCTTACTATCATGTATTTTAGGTATAATGTTTTAATTAATATCTTTTAATTAAATGTATTTTAAGCTTTTTAAATAATTTCATTTAATTCTAATCAAGTAATTGAGTTGTCAACTTTTGTCTTTCATTTGTCTCTTTTCTTACTTTTTTCACATACAATTGTCAGTTTTACATTTCAATTGTCATATCTCTTACTTTATTCACATGAGTTGTTCAAATGTCATTATTCAACCTGCAGTGATAGCTTTAGTCACATGCATGCTCATTACTTTTACTTTATTCACGTGTGTTGTTCAAATGTCATTATTAAACCTGCAGTGATAGCTTTAGGCACATGCATGCACATTACTTTAAGATAGCTTTCATATGCTATATTTGAATTATTTTTTATATATATTTGTTGAAATTGTTCATAAATTACACACATTTTTTTTCAATAACTGCAAAAATGTCTTCCCAATGAAAATTCATTTGTAGATTTAAATTCAAGTTCTGATTCTACTCATTTCCCAGAATTTAATGAATGGGAAAATCGAGTTGTTGAAAGCAATCATCAAATTGATAAGATGATGGAGGATGTGATCTTAAACAAACCTAATACTCCTAGAGCTAGACGTCGATATATTGATAGAGAACATGAACTTGGTGAGGAACTTTTAATGAATGACTATTTTGGTGAAAAACCCACATATCCTCCTGAGATTTTTCGACGCAAGTTTCACATGCAAAATTTATTATTTTTGCATATAGTGGTGGCTGTTGCTTCCAATTATGAGTATTTCTAACAATTACTTGATGCCACAGGAAGACAAGGGATTTCAGCATTACAGAAATGTACAGGAGCTATGAGGGTGTTCACATAGCACATCAACTGATGTTGTTGATGAATACTTGCGAATTAGTGAAACTGTGACAAGGTATGTTCTCATAAAATTTGTTGATGGTGTTATTTCTTTTTTTGACAATGAGTATCTTAAAATGCCTAATGAACAAGATTTGACTAGATTACTCTACGTCGGGGAGCAACGTGGATTCCCCAGCATGATAGGAAGTATTGATTGTATGCACTGAGAATGGAAAAATTGTCCTACTGCATGGGTTGGACAATATGTTGGAATAAGTGGAAAGCCAACAATCATTTAGAAGATGTTGTATCATATGACTTATGGATATGACATGCATTCTTTGAAACACCAGATACGTGCAATGATATTAATGTACTCCATTGTTCTCCAGTTTTTTTATGTTGTGTTGGAAGGTCGAGAAACAAAAATTAATTATGTTGCACGAATTTGATAGAGAATATTATCTTTCTGATGACATATATCCTTCATGGGCTGTATTTGTTATGTCAATTTCTACTCCGCAACTCCAGAAGCATAAGTTGTTTGCTCCACAAGAAGAGGGTGTGAGAAAAGATGTAAAGCGCGCATTTGGAGTTCTACAAGCTCGTTTTGCATTTCTTAGACGTCTATGTCTTGTTTGGGATAAACTTCAGATGGGTAAAATTATGATGGCTTGTATCATCATGCACAATATGATTGTAGAGGATGAGCAAGATACATATCAAAACTATTATGATCCCGCCAAATTTATTACAGATAGGCCTATAAATCGACAAGAAAGAAGAAGTGGAGTACATGAAGAAACTGATCACGACTTGTTATACTCAACTTGACGCATTGCAAGCTTATCCACTTATATGACTAATAGGGCGTACAACTTCGGAATAGAGAATCTCATAATGCTCTTAAAAATGACTTGATTGAGCATATATAAGAAAATTTTGGTAATGACAGTTGATTATATAATTTGTATATTTTATTTTTATGATTTTATATTTCATGCATTCTTTTTTCATTTTTGTACCTCAATTATGTATTTTTATATAATTATTGTAATTTTAATATTGTTAGTGTTCTATGTTATTCTTTTTGTGTTTAAAATATTCTTTTCTATAATTACGGAATTAAATATTTCTTAAAATATAAAATTATTTTAATTTTAAATATAATTATCAAAAAAATATAATAATAATATATAATTTAATAATAATAATTGTTTATCTCAACCTATTGATTTTTACCCACAATGTGATATTTGTCCCATTGTGATTGGGTATTATTTATTTTTAAAGATAAATTCTAGATTTTGAATAATTAATATTTAAATTATGTAAAAAAAATTCTTATTTTTTTCTTTATAAATAGAGTACAATATTGATATGCTATGGACCACAAAACGAAAAATCTTTTCTCTCCATTTCAAATTATATCTTCTTCTTTTGTATAAGTTTACTTTTTTTTATCATTTTTTCATGGATCCAAACAATCCAAATAGCTTTCCGAATTTCCAAAATTTTTCAAACTTTGATGATTTCATTAATTTTGGAAGTTACCAAAACTCTCAATACCATTAAAGCTCCAAATTATCAACAAATATCAATCAAACTTCAATTTCCGAACAAGTTCAAGCATCACAAAATATTTCTCAAAATTTATTCAATAATGTTCAATAAACAAATCCCTTCCCAAATAGCAGTTGGTGTGTGAAACAAGATATTGCTCTTATGTCATCTTGGCATTTTATTAGTGAAGATAGAGTGCATAGAAAAAATCAGAAGGGTATTTCAGTAGCGTGACAAGTTCATGAGATGTTTCATTACACTCGAGCAGAAAATCATGAAGATATGTAGGAAAGTACTGTGATGTCGCATCAAACAACTCAATGAAATTGCAAACAAGTGGATTGCAGCTTGCAAGGAAGCACATACTCGAAAAAGGAGCGGAATGAGCCAAAAGGATATCGAGAAAGAGGCTCATACAATTTATGAAGCAAGTGGTACGAAGTTTACTGATTTAATTGTATTTAATAAAGTTATGTGTAACATACAAAATAGAAGCTGAAATTAGATCATGACTCAACACGTTTCTGTCATGAAGATGAGGAGAACAATGACGAAAGTGGTGGAAGTTCCAAAAGAGCTAAAACAAGTGAAAATTGGGAGTATTCTGTTCCCAAAAATCCTGAAACTCCAAGTAGTAGATGCTCAACCATTGCTCATCCAAATGGTAGAGATAAGATGAAAAAAGGGAAAGGTAAGGACTCACAATCTTTTGCTACGAATGAGGTTGCTGCTGAAATTCGTGCATTGAGGCTCACTTGGGACAATAAAGTCGAAATAATGAAAATTTTGGGAAAAGAAAATTTTGAATTGGAACGAGCGAAGTTACAGAGGAATCAAATGAGGATGAAAGAACTTATGTTGAATACATTGCTAGCTAAAGATCACTTATCTCTAGAAGATGAAGAAATGAAACGCAAATTAATGACAATTGTATTTGGACACTAAATATGTCTTACAATCATGTATTTTAGTTATCACGTTTTAATTAATGTCTTTTAATTAAATATATTTAAGCCTTTTAATTAATTTCATGTAATTTTAATCAAGTAATTGAGTTGTCAACTTTTGTCTTTCATTTGTCTCTTTTCTAACTTTATTTACATGCAATTGTCAGTTTTACATTTCAATTGTCACATCTCTTACTTTATTCACGTGGGTTGTTCAAATGTCATTATTCAAACTGCAGTGATAACTTTAGTCACATGCATGCTCATTACTTTTACTTTATTCACATGTGTTGTTAAAATGACATTATTCAACCTGCAGTGATAGCTTTAGGCATATGCATGCACATTACTTTGAGATAGCTTTCAGATGCTATCTTTGAATTGTTTTTCTAAATATACTTGTTGAAATTGTTCATAAACTGCACAAATTTTTTTTCCACAACTGCAAAATGTCTTTCAATGAAAATTCATATGTAGATTCAAATTCAAGTTCTGGTTCTACTCATTTCCCAAAATTTGATGAATGGAAAAATCGAGTAGTTGAAAGCAATCATCAACTTGATAAGATGATTGAGGATGTGATCTTAAATAATCCTAATATGATTGTGAAAAATCACACTCCTATAGAAGACGACGATTTATTGATAGAGAACATGAACTTGGTGATGAGCGTTTGATGAATGACTATTTTGGCGACAAAATCACATATCCTCCTGAGATTTTTCAACGCAGGTTTTGCATGCAAAAATTATTGTTTCTGAGTATAGTGGGGGCTGTTGCTTCCAATGATGAGTATTTCCAACAATGACTTGATGCCACAGGAAGACAAAGGATTTTAGCATTACAGAAATGTACTGAGCTATGAGGGTGTTGGCATATGTCACATCAACTGATGCTGTTGATGAATACTTGTGAATGAGTAAAATTGTTATATGGGATGCTCTCATAAAATTTGTTGATGGTGTTATTTCTTGTTTCGGCAATGAGTATATTAGAAGTCCTAATGAGTGACTAGATTACTCTATGTCGGGGAACAACATGGATTCTCGGGCATAATAGGGAGTATTGATTGCATGCACTGGGAATGGAAAAATTGTCCTACTGCATGGGCCGGACAATATGTTGGAAGAAGTGGAAAGCCAACAATCATTTTAAAAGTTATAGCATCATATGACTTATGGATATGGCATGCACTCTTTGGAACACCATGTACATGCAATGATATTAATGTACTCTATCGTTCTCCAGTTTTTAATGATGTGTTGGAAGATCGAGCACCAAAAATTAATTATGTTGTGAATGGTCACGAATTTGATAGAGCATATTATCTTACTGATGGTATATATCTTTCATGGGTTGTATTTGTTAAGTCAATTTCTGCTCCACAACTCTTAAAGCATAAGTTGTTTGCTCAACACCAAGGGGTGTGAGAAAAGTTGTAGAGCGCGCATTTGGAGTTCTACAAGCTCGTTTTGCATTTCTTAGACGTCCATGTCTTGTTTGGGATAAACTTCAGATGGGTAAAATTATGATGGCTTGTATCATCATGGCTCAATATGATTGTAGAGGATGAGCGAAATACATATCAAAACTATTATGATCCCACCAAATTTGTTTTGAAAAGACCTATAAATCGACAAGAAAGAAGACGTGGAGTACATGAAGAAGATGATCATGATTTGTCATACTCCACTGGACGCATTGCAAGCTTGTCCACTTATATGACTAATAGGGCACAACTTCGCAATAGAGAAGCTCATAATTTTCTTAAAAATGACTTGATTGAGTAAAATGGCAACAATTTGGTAATGACAGTTTATTATATAATTTATATCTTTTATTTTTATGATTTTATATTTCTTGCATTTTTTTTCATTTTTGTACCTCATTTATGTAATTTTTATATAATTATTGCAATTTTAATTTTTTTATTGTGTTCTATGTAATTTTTTATGTGTTTTTAAAATATTTGTTTTCTATAATTACAGAATTAAATATTTTTTAAAATATAAAATTATTTTAATTTTAAATATATTTATATAAAAAATGTAATAATAATAATATTATATAATTTAATAATAATTATTGTACATATAGATAAGAGAGAAATATATTTTATTAAAAAGGTAGGTTGAATTGAGTTGTTGATGGAGTACAAAAATTTTTAGGTTGGGTTGGATTTTAGGTTGTATATGTGAAAAAAGAGAAAAATGAATATTATATTGTTGGGTTGGGTTGTTGTGGGTAATGGATGGGGATAGCTTAAGACTACCCCCATCAATGACACTCACCTCTCTCAATGAGGCAAACTACGATATGATTTCATTTGATAGGATAAATTTGGCGAAGTGACTTGTCAACACAAATATAGCCTTAAATTATTTTCTACAATCTTCACGCACATGTAGCTTCAAGAAGACACAATGGCAAGTTCTAGAATGCACACAAAAAAATGATGCACACACAAGAAAGGAAAAACCATTTGATTTAATGATTTTAAGGCTCAAAAGCTCACGGGCTTATAGTAGTGAAAGACAACACAAAACAAGCATAAATCATAGCTCAACAAATACAAAAGTAAAAATCCATCTAGTCACAAGTTTCAACCAAAGATCATAATATTAAAATTTCTCACAATGAAGCACAAGAGAGCAAAGGAAGATTTCTCCTTATTGAAAGCAAGAATAGCACGAAAAACAAAAAAAAAAAAAACAAAAAAGGAGAAAATATGTGCTAAAGAAAAGATTAAGGACTTAAATGTGCGCCGGTGAAATATGCTCAAGTAGGAGTTCATGAATGCAATTTTTATAATTCAAACCGTAGAAAAGTCAAGTAACAAAAACAACATACCCCCAAACTTAAATTAGACAATGTCTAATTTAAGTTGAGAAGATGTTTGTTACCTCAATTTGCACCACTCATTTCCTCTTCGAGGCCAATACCATGGCTCCATGCTTTAGTCCCTACAAACACAACCATAAAACAAAAAACAAATCAAAGGAAAAAAAATATCTCTACCCTAACCACTCAACGAACCCAAAGTCACAAATACAACTAAATTCCCCGGCAACAGCGCCGTTTGATTGGTCGTTAATAGTTCGGGCGACCAGGCAATAAAATATCGAACCCAATGGAATTTAGGATTCATGACCTTTAGATATAGTATCGTGATTAGTTAGGGACGATCGAAAATGAGGCTTAAAAATAAAAGAAAATAAAATGCATGGAGAAATAATTCTAATTACAATATTTTTGGATTTTCAATGACATGGTAGTTTTTCATGATGCACTCATATAATCAATCATCCAACATCTTTAATTGTTTTTCATTTTTAAGCAAATCATGGTAAGGGCGATCACGATTTCCACCTATCTCCAATGGCCATAGTGAATAGGATGTAGATTGTTTTAACAACCCTAAAAATCTCCTAGGATCGAGCCTACTTGCAATTCCCTTCAAGGTACTATGTTCGTATGAATAGGGTTACCTTCACTAGTTTAATCCTCGGCATAAGTGATCTCACTAGTATTCATTTACGTTGTTCTAAACATTAGAACACCTTGGATAGACTCCCCTTATATTAAACCCACATGTAATAAATGGAAGAAACTCACATATGATAATCATGCAAAACAACTAAGGGTAAAGCAATGACAAGACATGCCGATATACAATACACAACTTAATCACAATGTACTAATACCAAAGACATAAATCTCATATTACTACAAGGCATGTGAATATCATAAATAAAACTTAATCAAAACCGAAAATTCAATTAAGACATTTTCATAAATTAATCAATAAACATGCCATCAAACCACCAAAATATAGAAAATAGAAAGATAATAAATAGGATTAGATTATACCTTAATGAAGTTTTTACATCCATGAGGATTATCCTTTCCTTGGTGTCCCCACCTTTTTGGAAAATAAATAAAATCCTAATCTAGAAAAATATTAAAACATTAGTATTGTTGTCTAAAGACTTGATAATAATGTTGTGTTTGAATCTTCAAGAGGATTCTAAATTATTTAAATTATGAAAGATTATAAAGTTTAGTGTGAGCATGATAAATTTTTTTTGCAATAATTCACTGTACAATTAAGAAATCTGATAATTAAGTTTAACATATATCAACAACAAAATCATACATGATGAGAACTTCACCAATAAAAGATGAGACTAGTAGGCTTCAAGAATATTTGGTCTCAATAAAGTATAAGGGCAATACAAGAAAACCCATTAAGAAAGCTGCTAAAGACAATTAAAGTACAATATTTTGTTTACTCCTAAAGGCTTGTGGAATTATTTTATAATACACCACATTAAGATTACTTAACATGAAAGGTGATGTGGTGTAGTTAAAATACAAAAATAGTATTCCACAACAGATGGTTACTAATGGAAGAAATACTAAAGATTGCAGCTTAAAGGTGTCATTAAAGTTCCAAATAAAGTATTTGTGAAAACTCTTTATAAGTTTCACATTTGGTGATGTCCAACTAAGGCTAGATTTTATGGATCTACTAAAGAAATTTGGACTCAAACAGTTATCGACTGCTTTATTGATTATGAACAAGGTTTTATGTTCCAAATTAATTGGTTCATATTTGAGACGGGTAATATAGTATTCTTTGAGGATATTGATTTGGAGGGGAAGAATAATATTGAGACATTTTCTTTGAGGGAGAGTTGATTTGACTCTACTTACGCTTTTAAGAAAATCCAGAATATCGATAAGACAATGTCAATGATATTTAAAGAATAACAAAATCAAAAACCTCAAGAATTAATGTCACTAAGGAAACCACTAGAGTTGGGAGAAACACAATTCGGATCATTATGTAGTTTTTCTCCTAAATAATTGGACACTATGGAATTAATGGTAGAATATTCAAACAATGTTCATTAAGCCATGTAAGGTCCAAATAGTCAAAAGTGGGTTAATGCTATAAGTTATGAGTTTAAATTAATACAAGATGATCAGGTTTGCATCTTGGTAAAGGATTATACTCAAAAGGAAAAGAATGCATTATTTTTAGAGACTTTCTATCCGGTTTCTAAGAAAGACTCTTTTAAGATAATTTTGACATTAGTAGCACATTTTGATCTTGAATGAAATTAAATGGATGTAAATATAATGTTATGATCTCAGCGACTTAAGAACTAAAAGAAAATCCATGCATCTATCAATTCAAGCAATCTTTCACATATAGGAATTACAATTATCATCGTGTTGTAATTGAAAGTCTTTCTTACAAATGTAGATGATTGTGTGATTCAGTGGGAGAATGTTTAAGTTAAACTAAGGGAGACAAGTGCAGTCTCAATCAAGTGTCATAAAGTTAAACTAATAATTTAAGAAATGTAGAAATACTCTATATGTTTTGATTTTTGGAAGTTGTTGTATGATAAGGTATGTACAAGACCTAATTTGGTTTCTATTGTTGGTATATTAAGTAGACATTTAAGTAACTCTAGTATGGATCTTTATAAAGTATTTACAGAGAACTAAATTAGATAACATGTTTGCATATCAGATATCAAATTTATTGGAGATCATAAGAAAATTTTGATTTTGAGTTTGTTGGATGTCAATACAATATAAGATCCACTTTAGACTACATATTCTATTGGTCGGGAGAGTTGTACATGTAAAAGCATTAAACAAATAACTGTAGCTCATTAACCATGACAACAGAATTAGTAGCATACTAAGGGGCATTCAAACATGAAATAAAGGCTGCGAAGTTTTGTCACATAAAGTTTATTGTGACAGTTAGTTCGAAGTAAAGTATTAACGAAAAGAGTACTATAAGTCAAGCATATTGACATAGAATTCTTGGTTGTTAAAGAAAGTGTTTTGAGTGGATAAATTTCAGTAGAGCATATTGTGATAAACTCTAAATGCAGATCCACCAACTATGTATTCAACACCCTGTAATTTTAATGAGCTAGCTATTCATGTGGGTGTTATATGGTTTTAGAATGCATTGGTTCAGTGGGAGTCTATATTTATTGCTTTTTAAAGTTTTTAAGACACTTTTGTTTTAGAAAATTCAATTTTATGCAGAATATAGTTGATGACTTTGAATTCATTGTGAATTCTCTTAAGTAATTTTCATTTTGTAATATTTTACATTATGATTTAATCTCACTAAAGATTAAAGTTGGACCAGTTGAAAATAGACATGATGTTGATCACATTGCGTGTAATTTCCATGCTACTCACCATATTAGATCTATGTCATTGAGTATATTGATATTAGTGATTGTCGGGGTTTAACCACAATTTATGATGTGGTGAATGTCGTGGTAGTTCCATATTAGCATATGAGATATCCAGATTGTTAAGTATAGCCTGAAGAGGAATAGCATAAAGTTGCGCAACTAAGAACTCTTGATATAATTGCTAAAGGAACAATATATAGCCCAAGTGGGAGATTGTTATGAAATTTTTAATTTCATATATAATCTAATTGTGGGCAATATATTATTATGCAATTGTATTATCTATTCAATTATTTTATGGACTTAATTAAGTAATTCAATTAAGATTAAAGGTTCATGGGCAATAATATTAATGATATGGGCCAATTGAGTGGATATCCAATACTACATAACTAGGTAATTATGGGTGGCCCAGTTATGTAGTATATAAAGACTCACATGTTATGGACCCCAATACACTAAGACGCACATAGTTTCCCCTTTTTCCCATCGGAAGGGATTACAACGGTCTTATAAGGAATATGGAGACTTAGTTGTAGAAGGCCGTAATATCTTCAAATTTGTATTCCGCCATAAAAGTTCATTGGATCAGGTATGCTTCCACTTTATGGTTAGATCTCATTTATCATAATAGGGTTAAGGTTTTAAGATTTATGGATTTATTTCCAACAGTTATTTCTTATTTCGGCAATGAGTATCTTAGAAGGCCTAATGAACAAGATTTGACTAGATTACTCTACGTCGGGGAACAACGTGGATTCTCGGGCATGATAGACAGTATTGATTGCATGCATAGGGAATGGAAAATTTGTCCTACTGCATGGGCCGGATAATATGCTGGAAGAAGTAGAAAGCCAACAATCATTTTAGAAGCTTTTGAATCATATGACTTGTGGATATGACATGCATTCTTTGGAACATCAGGTACGTGCAATGATATTAATATACTCCATCGTTCTCAAGTTTTTAATGATGTGTTGGAAGGTCAAGCACTCAAAATTAAATATATTGTGAATGGTCACGAATTTGATAGAGCATATTATCTTACTAATGGCATATAACCTTCATGGGATGTATTTGTTAAGTCAATTTCTGCTCTATAACTCCAAAAGCATAAGTCGTTTGCTCAACACCAAGAGGGTATAAGAAAAGATATAGAGCGCGCATTTGGTGGTCTACAAGTTCGTTTTACATTTCTTAGACGTCCATGTCTTGTTTGGGATAAACTTCAGATGGATAAATTATGATGGCTTGTATCATCGAGCACAATATGAATATAGAAGATGAGCGAGATACATATTAAAACTATTATGATTCCACCAAATTTATTACAGATAGGCCTATAAATTGACAAGAAAGAAGAAGTGGAGTACATGAAGAAGATGATCTTGATTTGTCATACTCCACTAGACGCATTGCAAGCTAGTCCACTTATATAACTAATAAGGCACAACTTCACAATAGAAAAGCTCATAATGCTCTTAAAAATGACTTGATTGAGCATATCTGGAAAAAATTGTTAATGACAGTTGATTATATAATTTGTGTCTTTTTTTTATGATTTTATATTTTATGTTTTTTTTTTCATTTTTGACCTCAATTATGTAATTTTTATATAATTTTTGCAATTTTAATTTTTTTATTGTGTTTTATGTTATTATTTTTATGAGTTTTCAAAATATTTTTTCTATAATAATGGAATTAAATATTTTAAAATATAAAATTATTTTAATTTTAAATATAATTATAAAAAAATATAATAATAATATATAATTTAATAATAATTATTGTATATATAGATGAGAGAGAAATAAATATTTTTTAAAAAGGTAGGTTAAATTGGCTTGTTGATGGAGTATAAAAATTTGAGGTAGGACTGGATTGTAGGTTGTATATGTGGAAGAGAGAGAAATGAATATTATATTATTGGGTTGGGTTGATGTGGGTTATGGATGGGGATAGCGTAAGATTACTCCTATCAATGACACTCATCTTTCGGTCATCCACTACACGACAAAAATAAATAAAAAATAGAAAAAAAATGTAATGGTGCAACCGGTTGTAGAATAATATCTGACACAACCATTATCCATTTATCTTAACCTTTTGATTTTCATCCACAATGTTACATTTGTCACATTGTGATTGAGTATTATTTATTTTTAAAGATAAATTTTAGATTTTCAATAATTAATATTTAAATTATGTAAAAAAATTCTTATTTTTTTCCCTATAAATAAAGTACAATATTGACATGCTATGGACCACAAAACGAAAACATATTTTCTCTCCATCTCAAATTATATATTCTTCTTTCTTTTAAGTTTACTTTTTTTTTTTATCATTTCTCATTGATCAAAACAATCCAAATTGCTTTCCAAATTCGCAAAATTTTTCAAACTTTGATGATTTCATTAATTTTTGAAGTTACCAAAACTCTCAATACCATCTAAGCTCCGAATTTTCGCCTAATCTCAATCAAACTTCAATTTTCGAACAAGTTCAAGTATTAGAAAATATTTCTCAAAATTTATTCAATAATGTTCAAAAAATAAATCTCTTCCTAAAGAGCAATTGGTGTGTGAAACAAGATATTGCTCTTATGTCATCTTGGTGTTTCATTAGTGAAGATAGAGTACAAGAAAAAACCAGAAGGGTATTCTATGGAGACAAGGTCATGAGATATTTCACAACACTCGAGCAGAAAATGTTGAAGATATGAAGGAAAAAACTTTGGATATGTTGAAAGGTCACTTCAAATAACTCAATGGAATTGTAAACAAGTGTGTTGCAACTTGCATGGAAGCACATACTCGAAAAAGGAGCGGAATGAGCCAAAAAGATATTGAGAAAGAAGCTCATACAATTTATGAAGCAAGTTGTACTAAGTTTACTGATTTAATTGTATTTAATGAAAATATGTGTAAACATCCAAAATGAGAGCTGAAATTAGATCATCACTCAACATGTTTCTGTCCTAAGATGAGGAGGATAATGAAGAAAGTGGTGGAAGTTCCAAAAGAACCAAAACAAGTGAAGATTGGGAGTATTCTGTTCCCAAAAATCTTGAAACTCTAAATAGTGGATGCTCAACTTTTGCTCGTCCAGTGGTAGAGATAAGGCGAAAAAAAAAGGGAAAGGTAAGGCCTCACAATCTTTTGCTACGAATGAGGTTGCTGCTGAAATTCGTGCATAGAGTCTCACCAGATACAATGAAGTTGAAGTAATGAAAATTTGGAAAAAAATTCGGATTGGAATGAGCGAAGTTACAGAGGAATCAAATGAGTATAAAAGAACTTATGATGAAGACATTGCTATCTAAAGATCACTTATCTCTAGAAGATGAAGAAATGAAATGCAAATTAATGGCAATTTTATTTGGACAATAGATCTGTCTTACTATCATGTATTTTAGGTATAATGTTTTAATTAATATCTTTTAATTAAATGTATTTTAAGCTTTTTAAATAATTTCATTTAATTCTAATCAAGTAATTGAGTTGTCAACTTTTGTCTTTCATTTGTCTCTTTTCTTACTTTTTTCACATACAATTGTCAGTTTTACATTTCAATTGTCATATCTCTTACTTTATTCACATGAGTTGTTCAAATGTCATTATTCAACCTGCAGTGATAGCTTTAGTCACATGCATGCTCATTACTTTTACTTTATTCACGTGTGTTGTTCAAATGTCATTATTAAACCTGCAGTGATAGCTTTAGGCACATGCATGCACATTACTTTAAGATAGCTTTCATATGCTATATTTGAATTATTTTTTATATATATTTGTTGAAATTGTTCATAAATTACACACATTTTTTTTCAATAACTGCAAAAATGTCTTCCCAATGAAAATTCATTTGTAGATTTAAATTCAAGTTCTGATTCTACTAATTTCCCAGAATTTAATGAATGGGAAAATCGAGTTGTTGAAAGCAATCATCAAATTGATAAGATGATGGAGGATGTGATCTTAAACAAACCTAATACTCCTAGAGCTAGACGTCGATATATTGATAGAGAACATGAACTTGGTGAGGAACGTTTAATGAATGACTATTTTGGTGAAAAACCCACATATCCTCCTGAGATTTTTCGACGCAGGTTTCGCATGCAAAATTTATTATTTTTGCATATAGTGGTGGCTGTTGCTTCCAATTATGAGTATTTCTAACAATTACTTGATGCCACAGGAAGACAAGGGATTTCAGCATTACAGAAATGTACAGGAGCTATGAGGGTGTTCACATAGCACATCAACTGATGTTGTTGATGAATACTTGCGAATTAGTGAAACTGTGACAAGGTATGTTCTCATAAAATTTGTTGATGGTGTTATTTCTTTTTTTGACAATGAGTATCTTAAAATGCCTAATGAACAAGATTTGACTAGATTACTCTACGTCGGGGAGCAACGTGGATTCCCCAGCATGATAGGAAGTATTGATTGTATGCACTGAGAATGGAAAAATTGTCCTACTGCATGGGTTGGACAATATGTTGGAATAAGTGGAAAGCCAACAATCATTTAGAAGATGTTGTATCATATGACTTATGGATATGACATGCATTCTTTGGAACACCAGATACGTGTAATGATATTAATGTACTCCATTGTTCTCCAGTTTTTTTATGTTGTGTTGGAAGGTCGAGAAACAAAAATTAATTATGTTGCACGAATTTGATAGAGAATATTATCTTTCTGATGACATATATCCTTCATGGGCTGTATTTGTTAAGTCAATTTCTACTCCGCAACTCCAGAAGCATAAGTTGTTTGCTCCACAAGAAGAGGGTGTGAGAAAAGATGTAAAGCGCGCATTTGGAGTTCTACAAGCTCGTTTTGCATTTCTTAGACGTCTATGTCTTGTTTGGGATAAACTTCAGATGGGTAAAATTATGATGGCTTGTATCATCATGCACAATATGATTGTAGAGGATGAGCAAGATACATATCAAAACTATTATGATCCCGCCAAATTTATTACAGATAGGCCTATAAATCGACAAGAAAGAAGAAGTGGAGTACATGAAGAAACTGATCACGACTTGTTATACTCAACTTGACGCATTGCAAGCTTATCCACTTATATGACTAATAGGGCGTACAACTTCGGAATAGAGAATCTCATAATGCTCTTAAAAATGACTTGATTGAGCATATATAAGAAAATTTTGGTAATGACAGTTGATTATATAATTTGTATATTTTATTTTTATGATTTTATATTTCATGCATTCTTTTTTCATTTTTGTACCTCAATTATGTATTTTTATATAATTATTGTAATTTTAATATTGTTAGTGTTCTATGTTATTCTTTTTGTGTTTAAAATATTCTTTTCTATAATTACGGAATTAAATATTTCTTAAAATATAAAATTATTTTAATTTTAAATATAATTATCAAAAAAATATAATAATAATATATAATTTAATAATAATAATTGTTTATCTCAACCTATTGATTTTTACCCACAATGTGATATTTGTCCCATTGTGATTGGGTATTATTTATTTTTAAAGATAAATTCTAGATTTTGAATAATTAATATTTAAATTATGTAAAAAAAATTCTTATTTTTTTCTTTATAAATATAGTACAATATTGATATGCTATGGACCACAAAACGAAAAATCTTTTCTCTCCATTTCAAATTATATCTTCTTCTTTTGTATAAGTTTACTTTTTTTTATCATTTTTTCATGGATCCAAACAATCCAAATAGCTTTCCGAATTTCCAAAATTTTTCAAACTTTGATGATTTCATTAATTTTGGAAGTTACCAAAACTCTCAATACCATTAAAGCTCCAAATTATCAACAAATCTCAATCAAACTTCAATTTCCGAACAAGTTCAAGCATCACAAAATATTTCTCAAAATTTATTCAATAATGTTCAATAAACAAATCTCTTCCCAAATAGCAGTTGGTGTGTGAAACAAGATATTGCTCTTATGTCATCTTGGCATTTTATTAGTGAAGATAGAGTGCATAGAAAAAATCAGAAGGGTATTTCATTAGCGTGACAAGTTCATGAGATGTTTCATTACACTCGAGCAGAAAATCATGAAGATATGTAGGAAAGTACTGTGATGTCGCATCAAACAACTCAATGAAATTGCAAACAAGTGGATTGCAGCTTGCAAGGAAGCACATACTCGAAAAAGGAGCGGAATGAGCCAAAAGGATATCGAGAAAGAGGCTCATTCAATTTATGAAGCAAGTGGTACGAAGTTTACTGATTTAATTGTATTTAATAAAGTTATGTGTAACATACAAAATAGAAGCTGAAATTAGATCATGACTCAACACGTTTCTGTCATGAAGATGAGGAGAACAATGACGAAAGTGGTGGAAGTTCCAAAAGAGCCAAAACAAGTGAAAATTGGGAGTATTCTGTTCCCAAAAATCCTGAAACTCCAAGTAGTGGATGCTCAACCATTGCTCATCCAAATGGTAGAGATAAGATGAAAAAAGGGAAAGGTAAGGACTCACAATCTTTTGCTACGAATGAGGTTGCTGCTGAAATTCGTGCATTGAGGCTCACTTGGGACAATAAAGTCGAAATAATGAAAATTTTGGGAAAAGAAAATTTTGAATTGGAACGAGCGAAGTTACAGAGGAATCAAATGAGGATGAAAGAACTTATGTTGAATACATTGCTAGCTAAAGATCACTTATCTCTAGAAGATGAAGAAATGAAACGCAAATTAATGACAATTGTATTTGGACACTAAATATGTCTTACAATCATGTATTTTAGTTATCACGTTTTAATTAATGTCTTTTAATTAAATATATTTAAGCCTTTTAATTAATTTCATGTAATTTTAATCAAGTAATTGAGTTGTCAACTTTTGTCTTTCATTTGTCTCTTTTCTAACTTTATTTACATGCAATTGTCAGTTTTACATTTCAATTGTCACATCTCTTACTTTATTCACGTGGGTTGTTCAAATGTCATTATTCAAACTGCAGTGATAACTTTAGTCACATGCATGCTCATTACTTTTACTTTATTCACATGTGTTGTTAAAATGACATTATTCAACCTGCAGTGATAGCTTTAGGCATATGCATGCACATTACTTTGAGATAGCTTTCAGATGCTATCTTTGAATTGTTTTTCTAAATATACTTGTTGAAATTGTTCATAAACTGCACAAATTTTTTTTCCACAACTGCAAAATGTCTTTCAATGAAAATTCATATGTAGATTCAAATTCAAGTTCTGGTTCTACTCATTTCCCAAAATTTGATGAATGGAAAAATCGAGTAGTTGAAAGCAATCATCAACTTGATAAGATGATTGAGGATGTGATCTTAAATAATCCTAATATGATTGTGAAAAATCACACTCCTATAGAAGACGACGATTTATTGATAGAGAACATGAACTTGGTGATGAGCGTTTGATGAATGACTATTTTGGCGACAAAATCACATATCCTCCTGAGATTTTTCAACGCAGGTTTTGCATGCAAAAATTATTGTTTCTGAGTATAGTGGGGGCTGTTGCTTCCAATGATGAGTATTTCCAACAATGACTTGATGCCACAGGAAGACAAAGGATTTTAGCATTACAGAAATGTACTGAGCTATGAGGGTGTTGGCATATGTCACATCAACCGATGCTGTTGATGAATACTTGTGAATGAGTAAAATTGTTATATGGGATGCTCTCATAAAATTTGTTGATGGTGTTATTTCTTGTTTCGGCAATGAGTATATTAGAAGTCCTAATGAGTGACTAGATTACTCTATGTCGGGGAACAACATGGATTCTCGGGCATAATAGGGAGTATTGATTGCATGCACTGGGAATGGAAAAATTGTCCTACTGCATGGGCCGGACAATATGTTGGAAGAAGTGGAAAGCCAACAATCATTTTAAAAGTTATAGCATCATATGACTTATGGATATGGCATGCATTCTTTGGAACACCATGTACATGCAATGATATTAATGTACTCTATCGTTCTCCAGTTTTTAATGATGTGTTGGAAGATCGAGCACCAAAAATTAATTATGTTGTGAATGGTCACGAATTTGATAGAGCATATTATCTTACTGATGGTATATATCTTTCATGGGTTGTATTTGTTAAGTCAATTTCTGCTCCACAACTCTTAAAGCATAAGTTGTTTGCTCAACACCAAGGGGTGTGAGAAAAGTTGTAGAGCGCGCATTTGGAGTTCTACAAGCTCGTTTTGCATTTCTTAGACGTCCATGTCTTGTTTGGGATAAACTTCAGATGGGTAAAATTATGATGGCTTGTATCATCATGGCTCAATATGATTGTAGAGGATGAGCGAAATACATATCAAAACTATTATGATCCCACCAAATTTGTTTTGAAAAGACCTATAAATCGACAAGAAAGAAGACGTGGAGTACATGAAGAAGATGATCATGATTTGTCATACTCCACTGGACGCATTGCAAGCTTGTCCACTTATATGACTAATAGGGCACAACTTCGCAATAGAGAAGCTCATAATTTTCTTAAAAATGACTTGATTGAGTAAAATGGCAACAATTTGGTAATGACAGTTTATTATATAATTTATATCTTTTATTTTTATGATTTTATATTTCTTGCATTTTTTTCATTTTTGTACCTCATTTATGTAATTTTTATATAATTATTGCAATTTTAATTTTTTTATTGTGTTCTATGTAATTTTTTATGTGTTTTTAAAATATTTGTTTTCTATAATTACAGAATTAAATATTTTTTAAAATATAAAATTATTTTAATTTTAAATATATTTATATAAAAAATGTAATAATAATAATATTATATAATTTAATAATAATTATTGTACATATAGATAAGAGAGAAATATATTTTATTAAAAAGGTAGGTTGAATTGAGTTGTTGATGGAGTACAAAAATTTTTAGGTTGGGTTGGATTTTAGGTTGTATATGTGAAAAAGAGAAAAATGAATATTATATTGTTGGGTTGGGTTGTTGTGGGTAATGGATGGGGATAGCTTAAGACTACCCCCATCAATGACACTCACCTCTCTCAATGAGGCAAACTACGATATGATTTCATTTGATAGGATAAATTTGGCGAAGTGACTTGTCAACACAAATATAGCCTTAAATTATTTTCTACAATCTTCACGCACATGTAGCTTCAAGAAGACACAATGGCAAGTTCTAGAATGCACACAAAAAAATGATGCACACACAAGAAAGGAAAAACCATTTGATTTAATGATTTTAAGGCTCAAAAGCTCACGGGCTTATAGTAGTGAAAGACAACACAAAACAAGCATAAACCATAGCTCAACAAATACAAAAGTAAAAATCCATCTAGTCACAAGTTTCAACCAAAGATCATAATATTAAAATTTCTCACAATGAAGCACAGGAGAACAAAAGAAGATTTCTCCTTATTGAAAGCAAGAATAGCACGAAAAACAAAAAAAACAAAAAAGGAGAAAATATGTGCTAAAGAAAAGATTAAGGACTTAAATGTGCGCCGGTGAAATATGCTCAAGTAGGAGTTCATGAATGCAATTTTTATAATTCAAACCGTAGAAAAGTCAAGTAACAAAAACAACATACCCCCAAACTTAAATTAGACAATGTCTAATTTAAGTTGAGAAGATGTTTGTTACCTCAATTTGCACCACTCATTTCCTCTTCGAGGCCAATACCATGGCTCCACGCTTTAGTCCCTACAAACACAACCATAAAACGAAAAACAAATCAAAGGAAAAAAAATATCTCTATCCTAACCACTCAACGAACCCAAAGTCACAAATACAACTAAATTCCCCGGCAACAGCGCCGTTTGATTGGTCGTTAATAGTTCGGGCGACCAGGCAATAAAATATCGAACCCAATGGAATTTAGGATTCATGACCTTTAGATATAGTATCGTGATTAGTTAGGGACGATCAAAAATGAGGCTTAAAAATAAAAGAAAATAAAATGCATGGAGAAATAATTCTAATTACAATATTTTTGGATTTTCAATGACATGGTAGTTTTTCATGATGCACTCATATAATCAATCATCCAACATCTTTAATTGTTTTTCATTTTTAAGCAAATCATGGTAAGGGCGATCACGATTTCCACCTATCTCCAATGGCCATAGTGAATAGGATGTAGATTGTTTTAACAACCCTAAAAATCTCCTAGGATCGAGCCTACTTGCAATTCCCTTCAAGGTACTATGTTCGTATGAATAGGGTTCCCTTCACTAGTTTAATCCTCGGCATAAGTGATCTCACTAGTATTCATTTACGTTGTTCTAAACATTAGAACACCTTGGATAGACTCCCCTTATATTAAACCCACATGTAATAAATGGAAGAAACTCACATATGATAATCATGCAAAACAACTAAGGGTAAAGCAATGACAAGACATGCCGATATACAATACACAACTTAATCACAATGTACTAATACCAAAGACATAAATCTCATATTACTACAAGGCATGTGAATATCATAAATAAAACTTAATCAAAACCGAAAATTCAATTAAGACATTTTCATAAATTAATCAATAAACATGCCATCAAACCACCAAAACATAGAAAATAGAAAGATAATAAATAGGATTAGATTATACCTTAATGAAGTTTTTACATCCATGAGGATTATACTTTCCTTGGTGTCCCCACCTTTTTGGAAAATAAATAAAATCCTAATCTAGAAAAACATTAAAACTAGGGATCCCTCACCTCGAAAGGGGGAGGGATCTCAACTATAGAGATATTTAATTAAAAAGCTCTCTCAACTAATTAATGGAGAATTTAATGGATTGAGGAAAATTGGTGTTTGACTGAAATGGTTATGGCCTCCAAAAATGAGGAAATGGAATTGGAGTTCTCAAAGATGATAAGGAGGATTTTTATACGTGTGGAGGCTTAAATATATTAGGGCAACATTTTGGATGATGGGCTTAAGTGGAGAAAATGGGCTTAATGGGAGAAATGGGCTTTTGTTGACATACAAATCGATCTGGAATTTTGAAATATGTAAAATATTAATCTACCATATCTCATAATTGGCCCATAGCCCAGCGGTATTGGAGGGCTCCCAACATGTGGAGGTGTCACGGGTTCGAACCCCGGCCTCCATGACTTAATTCTTTTTTGAATTAAAGGCCCAAATAAGGCTCAACCCAGGTAAGCGGCCCTCCATGACTTAATTGTTTTTTGAATTAAAGGCCCAAATAAGGCTCATGTACAGCCTAGGTAAGCGGCCCAACTCGCTCCAGCCCAATTCCATGAGAGAAAATTCTATCTTAGGCTTGAAATTCATTCGAATTTCACTTACAGAGGATATGCTCTATTTTCTGCAATAGACAACACTTCCGAGCCCTCAAAAGACAACAGTTTTAGCTGTTGTCAATTCCAGTATTCCTCTACACTCAGTAAAAGTGTTATCGTAGCCCTCTTTGAAATATGTTGTCTTTTCAGCTGCAACCCTTCTTTTTCTTGTTTTAATCCCAATTTAATTCTCGTTTCTTCCATCGCTCTTTCAAGCTCAAAAACACCCCTTTTTCTACATTAATAAACAAAAATACATCTCTACAAGTAATCAAGCAATTAATAGTAATTTTATTAAAATAAATTCAAGTAAATTCATGCAATTAAGCCCATTATTCTAGGTGAATTTCACGCTGATCAAACCCCCCAAACTTAAAGTGTTGCTCGTCCCCAAGCAACGAAAGAAAAGAAAGAACAAGGAGGGGAATTCACCTAGAATTGAACCAAGATATCAAAGTCATTGCAAAACCATTTCAATTCAATAAAAACTAGTGTCAAGACATCAATTCAAATGCATACAAGTTAAATTTAGGAGATATGCAAGCAAATGAGACCTTCACTACTCCTCTCTAAATTTTGCTTTACTCTCACACTCAAATGAAGTGTATGGGAGAAGTGCATATTCTAAAAAATAGATTCAAATGCTTGCCATTACCATATGTTTGCCAAAAATCTACGCTCTCCACCACTTGTATGTGTGTTAATTATTGAATCTAAAAGGTCTTTATATGGGGTTGTAATGAAGGCTCTTTGGTATTGGGTAAGAAAAATATTTAGGAAAAATAAGGTCATGATTAATAGAGAATTTAAGTTGACAGTCATTATCAACTCTCACTCTCTCTTTTCTCAAATTAGTGAAGAATTCAAGTTGGCTGGTAGCCTCAACTCTCATTCCCACTTTTTTTTTTTTCATTTTTCACCGTAATCAAAAATAGAATTTAATCATCCAACAAACTAAAGAACCTTTTTTCTTCTCTTCTTCCACAATTGAGTTTTTTTTCTTTTTTTTTTCCCAAGGGCTCTCTTTCCATTTTTCTAGTAGAGCTCCATTACGCTTTTTTTATACAAGCTTTACTCAATTTGTTTTCTTAATCTCCATTTTTTTTCTTACTTTATCTTTTCTCCCTCTTTTCTTGCACTTTCACCATTTATCTCTTTCCAAACTCTCTTGTAAGCTCAATTCAATCACTTCATCCCCATTAATCCTCTACTAATCGACAAAGGTGATTAGGACATAAAATATGGATAAGAATGGCTAAATTTGTAGGTTGCCAAAGAAATAAGGATAATAAGGCTCAATGGGGAAAACTACGATATGATTTCATTTGGTAGGATAAATTTGGCTAAGTGACTTGTCAATACAAAGATGGCCTTAAATCATTTTCAACAATCATCACACACATGTATCTTCAAGAAGACACAATGGCAAGTTCTAGAATGCACACAAAAGAATGATGCACACACAAGAAAGGGAAAACCATTTGATTTAATGATTTTAAAGCTCAAAAGCTCACGGGCTTATAGTAGTGAAAGGCAACACAAAACAAACATAAACCATAGCTCAACAAGTACAAAAGTAAAAATCAATCTACTCACAAGTTTCAATCAAAAATCATAATCTTAAAATTTCTCATAATGAAGCACAAGAGAGCAAAGAAAGATTTCTCCTTATTGAAAGCAAGAATAGCACGTAAAACAAAAACAACAAAAAAGGAGAAAATATGTGCCAAAGAAAAGAGTAAGGACTTAAACGTGCATCGGTTCAATATGCTCAAGTAGGAGTTCATGGATGCAATTTTTATAATTCAAATCATAGAAAAGTCAAGTAACAAAAACAACATACCCCCAAACTTAAATTAGACAAAGTCTAATTTAAGTTGAGAAGATGTTTCTTACCTCAATTTGCACCACTCCTTTGCTCTGCGAGACCAATACCATGGCTCCACGCTTTAGTCCCTACAAACACAACCATAAAACGAAAAATAAATCAAAGCAAAAAATGTCCCTATTCTAACCATTCAACGAACCCAAAGTCACAAATAAAACTAAATTCCCTGGCAACGGCGTCATTTGATTGGTCGTTAATAGTCCAGGCGACAAAGAAACAAAATATCAAACCCAAAGGAATTTAGGATTCATGGCCTTTAGGTATAGTATCGTGAATAGTTAGGGACGATCGAAAATGAGGCTTAAAAATAAAAGAAAATAAAATGCATGGAGAAATAAATCTAATTACAATATTTTTGGATTTTCAATGACATGGTAGTTTTCATGATGAACTCATATAATCAATCATCCAACATCTTTAATTATTTTTCATTTTTAAGCAAATCATGGTAAGGGCGATCACGGTTTCCATCTATCCCCAATGGCCATGATGAATAGGATGTAGATTGTTTTCACAACCCCTAAAAAGCTCCTAGGATCGATCCTACTTGCAATTCCCTTCAAGGTATGATGTTCGTATGGATGGGGTTCCCTTCACTAGTTTAATCCTCGGACATAAGTGATCTCACTAGTATTCATTTACATTGTTCTAAACATAAAGACTCCTTGGCTAGGCCCCCTTAAATTAAACTCACATGTAATAAATGGAAGAAACTCACATATGATAATCATGCAAAACAATTAAGGGTAAAGCAATGACAAGACATGCCGATACACAATACACAACATAATCACAATGCACTAATATCAAAGACATAAATCCCATATTACTACAAGGCATGTGAATTTCATAAATAAAACCTAATTAAAGCCGGAAATTCAATTAAGACATTTTCATAAATTTATCAATAATCATGCCATCAATTAACCTCCAAAACATAGAAAATAGAAAGATAATAAATATGATTAGATTACACCTTAATGAAGTTTTTACATCCATGATGATTATCCTTTCCTTGGTGTCCCCACCTTCTTGAAAATAAATAAAATCCTAATCTAGAAAAATATTAAAACAACGGATCCTCACCCCTAAAGGGGGAGGGATCTCAACTATAGAGATCTTTAATTAAAAAGCTCTCTCAACTAATTAATAGAGAATTTAATGAATGGAGGAAAATTGGTGTTTGAGTGAAATGGGTATGGCCTCCAAAAATGAGAAAATGGAATTGGTGTTCTCAAGGATGAGGACGATATTTATATGTTTGGAGGCTCAAATGTATTAGGGCAACATTTTAGATGATGGGCTTAAGTGGAGAAAATCGGCTTAAGGGGATAAATGGGCTTTTTTTGGCATACAAATCATATCTAGAATTTTGAAATATGTAAATTATTAATCCACCATATCTCATAATTGGCCCACAGCCCAGCGGTATTGGAAGGCTCCCAACATGCGGAGGTGTCACGGGTTCGAACCCCGGCCTTTCCCGTTTCTTTCATCGCTCTTTCAAGCTCAAAAACACTCTTTTTTCTGTATTAACAAACAAAAATATCTCTCTCCAAGTAATCAAGCAATTAATAACATTTTCATTAAAATCATGCTTAATTATTGAATTAAATCTAAATAAATTCAATTATATTCATGCAATTAAGCCTATAATTCTAGGTGAATTTTACATCGATCTGGTTTGATTGTAGGTTGTATATGTGGAAAAAAGAGAAATAAATATTATATTGTTGGGTTGGGTTGTTGTGGTTATGGATGGGGATAGCTTAAGACTACCCCCATCAATGACACTCATCTCTCGGTCGTCCACTACATGACAAAAAAATTGAAAAGAAATGTAATGATGCAGCCGGTTGAACAATAATGTCTAACACAACCATTAACTAATTATTGATTTTGACCCACAATGTGACATTTGTCACATTGTGATTGGGTATTATTTATTTTTGAAGATAAATTTTAGATTTTCAATAATTAATATTTAAATTATGTAAAAAAAATTCTTTTTTTTTTCTCTATAAATAGAGTACAATATTGACATGTTATGGATCACAAACGAAAAAAATATTTTCTCTCCATCTCAAATTATATCTTCTTCTTTCTTTTAAGTTTACTTTTTTTTATCAATTTTTATGGATCCAAACAATCCAAATTAATTTCCAAATACGCAAAAATTTTCAAACTTTGATGATTTCATTAATTTTTGTTGTTACCAAAACTCTCAATACCATCAATGCTCCCAATTTTTGCCAAATCTCAATCAAACTTCAATTTCCGAACAAGTTCAAGCATCACAAAATATTTCTCGAAATTTATTCAATAATGTTCAACAAGTAAATCCCTTCCCAAAGAGTAGTTGGCGTGTGAAAGAAGATATTTCTCTTATGTCATCTTGTTGTTTCATTAGTGAAGATAGAGTGTATAGAAAAATCAGAAGGGTATTTTACTATGGAGACAAGTTCATGAGATGTTTCATGACACTCGAGCAGAAAATCCTTAAGATATGAAGGAAAGAATTGTGGATTTGTTGAAAGGTCACATCAAACAACTCAACGAAAGTGTGAACGAGTGGATTGCAGCTTGCAAGGAAGCACATACTCGAAAAAGGAGTGGAATGAGCCAAAAAGATATCGAGAAAGAAGCTCATACAATTTATGAAGCAAGTGGTACTAAATTTGCTGATTTAATTGTATTCAATGATGTTTTGTGTAAACATCCAAATGGGAGATGAAATTAGATCATTACTCAACACGTTTCCTTCCTAAAGATGAGGAGGACAATGACGAAAGTAGTGGAACTTCCAAAAAAGCCAAAACAAATGAAGATTGGGAGTATCCTGTTCCCAAAAATCCTAAAACTCCAAGTAGTGGATGCTCAATCATTGCTCGTCTTAGTGGCTGAGATAAGGCGAAATAAAAAAGGAAAGGTAAGGCCTCACAATCTTATGCTACGAATGAGGTTGCTGTTGAAATTCGTGCATTGAGGCTCACTAGAGACAATGAAGTAATAAAAATTTGGGAAAAGTAAAACTCGTATTGGAACGAGCGAAGTTACAGAGGAATCAAATGAGGAAGAAAGAACTTATGCTGAATACATTGCTAGATCTCCAGAAGACGAAGAAATAAAACGCAAATTAATGGCAATTGTATTGGACAATAGATCTGTCTTACTATCATGTATTTTAGGTTTCACGTTTTAATTAATGTCTTTTAATTAAATGTTTTAAGCCTTTTAATTAATTTTATGTAATTTTAATCAAGTAATTGAGTTGTCAACTTTTTTATATCATTTGTCTCTTTTCTTATTTTATTCACATGCAATTATCAGTTTTATATTTAAATTGTCATATCTCTCACTTTATTCACGTGGGTTGTTCAAATGCCATTATTCAACCTGCAATGATAGCTTTTGTCACATGCATGCTCATATCTCTTACTTTATTAACGTGTGTTGTTCAAACATCATTATTCAACCTGCAGTGATAGCTTTAGGCACATGCATGCACATTACTTTAAGATAGCTTTCACATGCTATCTTTGAATTATTTTTCTATATATACTTGTTGAAATTGTTCATAAATTACACATAATTTTTTTCCACAACTGAAAAAATGTCTTCCAATGAAAATTAATTTGTGAATTCAGATTAAAGTTCTGGTTCTACTCATTTCCCATAATTTGATGAATGGGAAAATCCAGTTGTTGAAAGCAATCATCAAATTGATAAGATGATTGAGAATGTGATCTTAAACAATCCTAATATGATTGTAGAAAATAACACTCCTAGAGTTAGACGATGATATAATGATAGAGAACGTGAACTTGATGAGGAGTGTTTGATGAATGACTATTTTGGTGACAAACCCACATATCCTCCTGAGATTATTTGATGCATGTTTCGCATGCAAAAATTATTGTTTCTGGTATAGTGTGGCCTATTGCTTCCAATGATGAGTATTTCTAATAACGACTTGATGCCACAGGAAGACAAGGGATTTCAGTATTACAGAAATATACTGGAGCTATGAGGGTGTTGGCAAATGGTACATCAACTGATGATGTTGATGAATACTTGAGAATGAGTGAAACTGTGACAAGGGATGCTCTCATAAAATTTATTGATGGTGTTATTTCTTGTTTTGGCAATGAGTTTCTAAGAAGGCCTAATGAAGAAGATTTTACTAGATTACTCTACATTGGGGAACAACATGGATTCCCGAGCATGATAGGCAGTATTGATTGCATGCACTGGGAATGAAAAAATTATCCTACTGCATGGGCCGGACAATATGTTGGAAGAAGTGGAAAGCCAACAATCATTTTAGAAACTGTTGCATCATATGACATATAGATATGGTATGCATTCTTTGGAACACCAGGTACGTGCAATGATATTGATATTATCCATCCTTCTCCAGTTTTTAATGATGTATTGGAAGGTCGAGCACCAAAAATTAATTATGTTGTGAAAGGTCATAAATTTGATAGAGCATATTATTTTACTGATGGCATATATCCTTCATGGGCTGTATTTGTTAAGTCAATTTCTATTCTACAACTCCAAAAGCATAAGTTGTTTGTTCAACACCAAGAGGGTGTAATAAAAGATTTAGAGCGCGCATTTGGAGTTCTACAAGCTCGTTTTGCATTTCTTAGACATCCATGTCTACTTTGGGATAAACTTCAGACGTGTAAAATTATGATGGCTTGTATCATCATGCAAAATATGATTATGGAGGATGATATATATATCAAAACTATTATGATCCCACCGAATTTATCACGGATAGGCATATAAATCTACAAAAAAGAAGAAGTGGAGTACATGAAGATGATCATGATTTGTCATACTCCACTAGATACATTGCAAGCTTGTCCACTTATATGATTAATATGACACAACTTCGCAATAGAGAAGCTCATAATGCTCTTAAAAATGACTTGATTGAGCATATTTGACAAAAATTTGGTAATGACAATTGATTATATAATTTGTATCTTTATTTTTATGATTTTATATTTAATGCATTTTTTTTTACATTTTCGTACCTCAATTATGTAATTTTTATATAATTATTGCAATTTTAACTTTGTTATTGTGTTCTACGTTTTTATTTTATGTGTTTTTAAAATATTTTTTCTATTATTACAGAATTAAATATTTTTTAAAATATAAAACTATTTTAATTTTAAATATAATTATAAAAAATATTAATAATAATAATATAGAATTTAATAATAATTATTGTATATATAAAAGGTAGGTTGAATTGGGTTGTTGATGGAGTATAAAAAAGTTGAGGTTGGGTTGGATTGTAGGTTGTACATGTGGAAGAGAGTTAAAAGAATATTATATTGTTGGGTTGGGTTGTTGTAGGATATGGATGTGGATAGCCTATGTATGTTACTTGTATAACAAGTCATGTCCTTGCCTTTGATAAAAAATTTAAAATCAAACCTTTAAACATATTGAATCATTTTAATTATTTATGTCTAAAGTATTGTGTTTCATCAAATTTATATTATATTTTTGCTCCTTGTAGGCAGCGCTGCCCCTAATCTTGTCGTCAAGGATCAATTA
Source organism: Pogostemon cablin (assembly GCA_023678885.1). Lineage (NCBI taxonomy): Eukaryota > Viridiplantae > Streptophyta > Magnoliopsida > Lamiales > Lamiaceae > Pogostemon > Pogostemon cablin. The sequence continues at coordinate 5,251,432 of CM043010.1, read as the reverse complement.
TTTTTGCTGAAGGCATGGGTAAATAAGGACGGGCAACAAACCTTGATCTACTCTTGTGCCCGTTCTTCCACCCTTTGTGGCAACATTTACATACAAGAATTGGAGCGCCAACGTGAGGATCATGTCTTACAAAGGCCCTTTAGAAAACCTCTGTACCTTTTGAGAATGGATAAACCAATAACCAATCCTAGATAATGAACTAAGGTCACAGCTCCTAGATAATGAATTAGGGTTACAGCTCCTAGTAGTATTCCTTAAGCATGGAACAAAAAGAGGGTGATGATTACATTCAATGACTAAATTTTAGATACTTTTGTGATTATATTGAAGCCTATAATTTTCCCTTTATATTTAATGACTGATTACAAAAGACTTTTTGTCATTTTAATCCTTACATATTTGTGCACATTCTTAGTTATGACTTGAACATGTTTAATTTAAACTATAATCCCTCTTTCCCATTCAACGAATTCCTTTTTTCTATTTTGGGCGTCCACCCAAAGAGTTCCATTTCCTATTTTACACACACAGACTCACACACACCCACTAATACAATTAAAATATGGGACCCACACCCATTATTATAACTACTCACTACACATTAAATAATAATGCTCCCTAATTTAGTTGCAAAAAGCAAAAACACGCCTTTACATGGGACGAAAAGAGTATGTGGTCGGTTGCTGTTTGTTTTCTTTACACTTAACATGTTTAATCTAAATTATATGGTATGTTTTGCTGTTTTCTTTCTTTACATGTGTAAAATGAAAACTTTACATGTGATTCTTGTCTTGAGATGAAAACTTAATTAGTCTCTTATTTATAGTGACTAAAAGAATACTCTACAGTGGTGGTGATGCCTCTAATCTAGGACTTTCCTAGATAATTCTAGACTATCAGTTAACAAAAAGATATTTCATGCTACTAATCATTCTTCTTAGACTAGTCTAAAGTTGTATATTAATGTTTGTGATGATTGAACTGAACTTAAAGAAAATAACTAAATAAGAGAAGGGTTAAGGTGATTGAAGCTTCTTGAAGAATAAAGATGAGCTATGAATATTCTTAGAATCCGCAAGATTAATGAAAGGAACATTAGATCATGCGCTATGAAGAATGTTCTATACTACTACAAGTAAGAGTAAAATGTGGAATTGGTTAAATAAAGAAGTGGATCAAGCCCACGTTTGACTAATATTCTTGTAATTTTCGTTTGTCGAAAATGAAAAATAATTACATATACAGAAACTACGTTTCTTGTAAATGAATTTAGTTTTAAATGTACTCAAATCCAATTCTGGGTGAATGAGTAATTAATACATGAAGTTCGCAATTTAATTACAAGAGAAAAAGTAAGGATGAAGAATGAAGAGAAGGAGTGCACATAGAAAGTTCATGGAAATTTTCCACACCTAATAAATGCCAACACACATAATTAAATCAAATTAAATGTGGTGCAACCAACCAAGACACTAGCTGCAACTATGCTCGCACATAGTCGCATTCATTTTGGACTCGAATCAGGGTCCGATGGGTGAGACCTAGGCACACGTGGGGTGGACCGGTCGAACGGGGCTGGCTCGGCTAGACTGACCAGTTTGATCCAGGTTTGATTTAACTCAAACCGATTCAGCTCGACTTTGGTTTGTTTGGTTTGGGTTCGACCAGGTTCGGTCTGGCTCACCGGGTCTGTTTCGCACTCCATTGGTCCAGCCATGGTTCGAATCGAGATGGTTGGAGGTTAGAGCTGTTGTTCAAGCCAAGCAAACCTGAGTAGTGCCTACTCGAGCTCAGCTTAAGTAGTTATCGAGTCGAGCTCGAGCTTAGCTCATTAAGAAAATAAGCCTAAGAATGAGCTCGAGCTTGTTTGAGTAATTTTTGAGTCGAGTCGAGTTTGATTTGGCTTGTTAAGCAAATCTAGTCAAGTTTATCGAGCTTATTATTAATTAATATATCTTACATTTATTATTTAATTTAATAATTATTATTTTAATAATATTAATATTTATTAATATTAATATTATTAATGATAATTATTATTAAAATAATCTAGCCTTATCGAGTAGAGATGAGCTCGTCTTGTTAAGAAAACAAGCACAATGTGAGCTTGAACTCGAGCTTGAGTAGTCACGAGCCGAGCTCTCGAGCAACTCGTTTATTTTAACATCTCTATTGTAGGTTAACATGTTTTGGATCAAAATTTGAATTCAAATTCAAATTAAAAGGGTGCAACTTAGACCATCAGATCTTGATCTTAATCAAAAGGTGTGATTGGAAGGTCTAGAACGATCTGAGGCATTTTTTCAAAAGGGGCACCATAACTTTTCAACTCTTATAAATAGAACCCTACAAGTCTGCAAAAATCATTCACATCCAGCATTAAAAATCAAGCATTACATTCTAGTCCCAATAGTTCTAGAATTCCAAACCTAAGTTCGGAAGTTCTAAAATACTCGTTCGTTCCCCAATAAATTTGGACTCGTTGTGCTACAAGTCCAAAATTTAAAGTCGTTGTATCTTGGAGACAATTGGTATAGTCTGTAAGCACCTGAGTACGTAGCAATTTAGTCTTAAGGAGAAAGAGTGTAATTCTTGACTCAACTTTACAAAAGTAATCCATAAGCCGTTTGAAATACTACCCCATATACCCAACAATCTTAATATGAAATCTTAGTATTTAAAGATGGCTACTATTATACCTGCTACTGTTAATGTTGCACATGTTCACTTTAAGAGACCGCTTAAGTTCGATGGAACAGAAATTAAACGTTGGCAACAAAAGATGATGTTCTACTTAACAACACTCAACCTCGCCCATTTTCTGACAGGAGTCGCTCCAATGGATGAAGAAGATGAAGTTGATGAGCAAAAGAAAATTGCCGCTCATGCATAGAAACTTAGTGACTTCATGTGCCATCACTCCATTCTAAACGGGTAGATGACTCACTTTATAATGTTTATATAGAAATGAAAACTTCTAAAGAATTATGGGAGTCACTTGAAAAGAAGTACAAAGCGGATGATGTTGGAATGAAGAAATTCATTGTCGGTCTATTCCTCGAGTACAAATGTGGACTCCAAGATTGTTTTAGATTAAATTAGAGAACTAAAACTAATCCTACATGACATCCATGCCGAGGGTATGGGATTGAGTGAATCCTTTGAAGCTGCTACTTTAAATTGAAAAGCTACCGCCTCTTTGGAAAGATTTTAAGAACTATCTCAAGCACAAAAGAAAAGAAATGGGGTTTGAGGACTTGATTGTGAGACTAAGGACCAAAATAGACAATTGAAAGTCCAAAATTAAGTCTAGCAAAGAGGCAAGAGTTAAGTTGGCTAAATTCAGCGCAAACAAAAAGAGAAAGTGGAATTACAAAAAGCAAAAGCCTAAAGCATAGAAAATTAAAAGCAATTGCTACAATTGTGACAAGCCCGAACATATGGAGAAATAATGTCGTCAACCAAAGAAAGGAAACAACAGCCGAGCTAGACTAGAGGAAGAGAAGTCAGTATCTGCCAACATGTCCGAACTAAAGCCTAGCTGCTGTGGTCTTTGAAGCAAACCTTGTGGATAACCCACAAGAATGGTTTGTGGATAGTGGAGCTACAAGACACATTTGCTCGGACAAGGAAACGTTCTCTACCTATATCCCAATAAGTGGTTGAAAATTATTTATGGGAAATTTGGCCACATTTGAAGTTGTTGGATTAGGCAAAATTGTGTTGAAGATGACATGGGAAAAAATGAGCTCCAGCATGTGGATGTGCTGCATATCTCAGACATTCGCAAGAACTTAGTGTCTGGATCATTACTTAGCAAAGTCTGATTATATAAGTATATGAGTCTTACAAATATGTACTATTCAAAAGTGGCTACCTAGAAAAGGGGCTCTTCAAATTAAATGTAATGACTATACACCGCGATCTTAAAATATAGGAAAAGTTATTTCTTACTTGGCCGAGAGTTCTAATTTATGGCATGATAGATTGGACATACAATTTAAATTCACTAAGAAATTTAGTCAACTTAAATTTGTTGCAAAAAATGGAACTAGATCCACAAAAGAAATGTGAATTTTTTGTTGAAGCAAAAATGACAAAAGCACCAAAAATGTGAAATTTTAGTTCAAAGCAGTACAACACCTCTAGAACTAATCTATACTGATATATGTGATTTAAAGTTCGTACAAACTAGAGAGGGTAAAAATTACTTCATTACTTTTATCGATGATTGCATAAGATGTTGTTATGTATATCTTCGAAGAGGAGAAGATGAAGCAATTAAATGCAGTAATGAACATTAAGAATGAAGTTAAAAATCAATTTAGCAAAAGAATCAAAATGATTCGAAGTGATAGAGGTAGAGAATATGTGACTCCATTTGAAGAATTTTGTCTACAAAATGACATTATTCATCAAACCACAGCACACCACAATCTAAAGGCATTTGAATAATTACTCACCACAATCTAATGGCATTGCCAAACACGAAAATAGAACTCTTAAAGATATGATTATGTTAATTAGCTTAGGCCTACCCCAGAACATGTGGGGGAGAAGCTGTGCTTTCAGCAAACCATATTCTTAATAAACTATCACACAAAAAAGAGATAAAATTCCTTATGAATTATGAAAATGAGGAAAACCATCATACAGTTACCTTAAAGTGTGGGGTGCCTAGCAAAAGTTGAGGTACCTATATCAAAAAAAGTAAGGCTAGGATCCAAAATAGATGATTGCATCTTTATTGGCTATGCATATAATAGTAGTACACATTGATTCTTAGTTCACAAGTTGGAAGTTCCCGAAATGAATGAGGGAAGGACTATTGAATCTAGAAACGTGGTGTTCTTTAAGAACATATTTCCAAAAAAAGAAAAGCAAGAAGTGAGTTCAAGGGGATGAAGAACTAAAGTGTAGTAAAAAAACCAAGAAGAAAAAGTCATTTGGTACCAATTTTATAAGCTACATGCTAGAAAATGAACCAAGGATAATACAAGAAGCATTATTTAATCCAGGAGCTTGAACGAAGTGGAAATAGTGAATTTATCTGAGAACTGTAGCTCGATCTTTCAGAGGAAGCTGCCTGCAAAGTTGAAGGATCCTGGAAGCTTCACAATTCTATGCGAGATAGGAAAGGGGCCGGCACGGAGAGCCTTGTGTAATCTTGGGGCAAGTATCAATTTGATGTCTTTGTCCATATTTAAAAGGCTTGGTTCAGGGGAGCTTACTCCAACTACTATTTCTCTAGACTTGGCAGATAGATACGTGACTTTTCCAAAGGTTTTAATTGAAGATGTTTTCGTGAAAGTTGATAAGTTGGTCTTTCCTGTGGATTTTCTAATGATGAAAATGGAGGATGACAAGGATAATGTTCTTCTTATCTTGGGGAGACCGTTCCTTGCTACAGTTGGAGCCAAAATTGACGTGCAAAAAGGAGAACTCAAATTGCGGATGGACAAGGAGGAAGTAGTTTTCAATCTTGATAAAGAAATGAAAATGTCTATGGGGACTCAGTCCTGCAAAAACCCTAGATTAAACTAACCTTAAGTGACCTAAAAATTGATTCTCCTGGTATTGGATCCACCAACACTCTTGAGTCACTATTTAGGCCTTGATAGAAGAAGTCTGAATAAGTGTCTTTGGAGAACCCGTGTTGTGGACAGCAATGCAATAGCTCCTTAAATCTTTCACAAGATTCATAAAAACTCTCCAAGGATCCTTGCGTGAATTGCGCGATCTTATTCTTTGCAAAGAAACTCTTGGAGGGAGGGAAGTACTTATTCAGATATTTGTTTGCCAAGTCCTCTCAAGTAGCACAACATCCTGCAGGGAGGTTGTTGTACCACTCCTTGGCTTTTGTCGTTTGTGAGAAAAGGAAAACTCGTATCTTGATAACATCTTTTGGAACATTTCAATGCTTCTGGGGTCCTCGCATACTCATCAAACAGCTGTAGATGTGCAGTAGGGTTCTCCAGTGGTCCTCCACTGAACATTTATCCCTCCACCATCCAAATCAGTCCAAACAGCAACTCAAAAATTTCTGCAGTGATTGATAATACAGTTTGTCCAGCATTAGTAGCATGCCTCAGTTTGTATTGATCATGCATGTTGATTGGGAAATTCTCAGCCTCTCCAGCATCAGCCATTTTCCTGTCTCAGTCCCCCTCGACTAGATTCAAATTCTTAAGTTTCTGCAAAAATTATTCAACTACTGCTTCTGATTTTTTGAAAATTGATCACTATCTGATTCTGAACTATAAACTATTGTAGTTGGATGATTCTGATTTCTCCTAATCTATCTAACAATTGCTTCAAGTTCTAGGTTGATTGGTTTGATGTTTCATCAACTTGGCCAAGTGTTCATGCACATGTTCTCACAAGGAAGATCAGAATTGTTTAGATCTAAATTAAAAGCAAATAGTGTTTAACGTACTACAATAAAATAAATTACAAAAGAACTAAATATAAATCTAATAACTAAAATAAAAATTGTCAAGTATTCAACAAAGAAGAATGGTAATGCTAGGGCAATCTAGTTGAACATGTAACTGACTCTCTAGACTTATGATTCATTATCCTGCAGATATTATAGAAGTATCTTTAAGTCAAACTAGACCATTATGATCAAGTGCTATCTAGTACTTATTATAAGCTGGAATTTCTAGGATCAGTTAGAAATTAATTATATCTCTCTCTATAGGTACTTACGATATTAAAGTTTTACGTTTCTTGGATACTAGATTATTAATCCTATGTCACCTTACCAATCCTATGACGCTAATAATTATTAATATTCCCTACTAGTTGTCTAGTTATCTTAGGCTAGCTATATGGATTAATCCTCTAAGACTGCCATAGGAAACACAACTATCATGCAGAAAAAGAGAATTCTATTAACTAACAATTCGAGATAACTTCATGAATAATCAAAGGAATCAGAAGTCTCAAAATACAATGATCATAAGCCCGTGGGATCCTGAAGTCAAAGATATAATCATACTCTTCGCCTTCGCCGTAGATAGTGATCTACGGCACATGAATGGTACTTCTCACTTTCGATTAACTCAGTCAAAACTCATTTGGAGCTTTCCATAGGACAACTAGTTGGCGGACGATCATGTGTGTTCAACTTAAGGTCACATAGCGCAAACACATCCATGGGGGGGGGGCTTTGTTGTTCAAGCCAGCGTATGAGGTCATCATCTATGTCGTCGAAGTTGTCTCCATCTCCGAGGCCGTTGGTTTCCAAAGTGAGGCCATTTGCTGGATTAGGGTGACGAAGAGACATGCCTTGGTTTATGATTTCATCGAGCTTTCCATCGATGGTTGGGGTGTCCTATAATTGAATCATTAAGCAAGGATTGGACATCTAGGCTACTTGGGAGGAGCACTCCCCATTGTTGAGAGTGAAAATCAGCGTGTTCTAGTGTCTTATTTAACAGCTTTTTGTGGAATTATTATCGTTTATTATCAAAAGTCTCTTACATGTCCATATATTTGAGAAAAAGGTGTATTTGAGGTGTTTCATTGTGTTTTAGATGGAAGAAGAATCAAAAGTTCAAAGTTGGAATAAAAAGTGAAAGTGTGAAGGAATGTTGAAAAACACATGTCCACATTGCATAATTTTTCTGTGTTCGTGTAGAAATCAAATATGTTCATGTGATATCTGATTGGAAAGCCACTGAAGAGAGGATCATTTTGGTGCAAATATCACTCAAATCGGAGTCTGTATAAGGAAGTTATGCTCAAAACGGTGAGGTCGTGAAATGCTGTCTGCAGCTCAGAAGACCACTCGGCTCAAGCTGCACCCAATGTGTACGAGCTTGTGGTCGAGCTGGGGTTCTTTGGAGCCTACAAGACGTTATTTTTTAGCCATATGCAGCTTGGTCATGGCTCGGTACTTCTAAACCTAACTCGGCTCGATTTGAGTGCCGAGCGGCGTGATTCTTAGCCCAGTCGCGGCCCATTCGATCCAGAACTATGTTTTTGACTTCCAGAACATATTTTTCTGTATTTTCAAAGCGAAAAAGCCCTAAAACAGCCAAATACATAAAAATAGGGATCACAACAATCAAGAGGGAGAGCCACTACTAATTCATCCACTAAAAATTCCCGAAAAGTCAAAAACTAAGCGATAACGGTTTTGTGAATCTTCCGTCTAGATAATATTTTTCTTGTTCACTAATATATCGACTAATAAACTCATATTTCTATAATCAATTCGATACCCTGATTAAATCGGGGGCAAACACCTACGAAAAGATCGCTTGGATTTCAGAAAAGATTGCGTGGATTTATCCATGGTTTCTTTATCAATTTTTTTTAATTATTTCAAGGTTTTTTCAAATTTTTAACAAATATCTTGAATCTTGAATTATCATTATCTCTATTTTTATTGATATTCATTAGATAAGACTCTTCAGAAACAGGTCTATTATGATAGATTGTCTCTATAAATCGAAAGTGCACTTTTTAAGTGTTTTTGATTTATTTTATTTCAAAAACTGAAAGAAAAAAAGCCATTTTATCGATGAACAAAAAAAAGAACCTAATTTAGATCATTCAACATATTTATCAAAAAGTTACTTCCCTATTTCTTTCTATGGGAATAATGGAACATAAAAATAGACTGTGCTGGGACGGAAGGATTCGAACATCTGAATAGCGGGATCAAAACCCGTTACCTTACGTACTTACTTAAAAACTAATAAACCCCAGTTCCAAGAAATCATATCTTCTACTAAGACATTTATTGAAGAAACGGAAGCTCTTTTGAAAGAAGCTGTTCAGGAACAAATGGACCGGTTTCTACTTCAGAAACAAGCATAAAACTAAATTCGGTTTTTTCTAAAAATCCATTGTCACAAACTCATTTGTTTTTCATTATTAGATTTTTTATTATTGGCGACCCTAATAGGGTTAGGGTCTTTCACTAGAAAGGGGGTAAAAAATGTGGAAATGGGGGTTAATTTGGATTGGATTCTGCCGAGTGAATCCAATCAAGCATAATTCAATTTTGATACAACGCAATTAAAATATAAAATAGAACTAAATAAAAAATAAAAATTCTAACAAAATAAAAATAGAAAAGGTTGGGACAAAAAACTTATTAGATGCCGGAGTCGATGGCATCTAATAAGTTCTACCTACTATTGGATTTGAACCAATGACTCCCGCCATATGAAAGCAGTAGCTTTCACATAATAAACCTTCACACATCAGATCCATATCAAATTTCATCTTCCATCCATCCTGAAGGGGTTCCAAGTGCAGATTGAGAGAGATCGAATGATCTGAGAGACGGAGAAGGAACGTAGATCTACGCTACACTAGTATTTCGTGTTTCTAATCTTTCCCCTTTCCTTTGTCTTGCTTTGTGGTATGAATTTCATACCCATGAGTGTTTCTTGTAATCTCATTGGCTAATTTCTTTTACAGTTCTAGGGCTTGAAGGTTAGATTTAATTTATTTGGAGACCCAGACCAATTTTGTGATTTTATGCAGTTGATATTCTGAATTTATTTAATTTAATCAGACTTTTCTTTTCTGTTTCGTAATGTCTTCATAATATATAATTCATGTCATTGCCCGTGATGCTTGGTTTATTGTGTTAGCTTGTGTGCGTTCATGAATTAAATTGTCTATTTACTAGGAAATAAGATAGTTTGTTCGTGAACACATTATTTCAAAGGGGAGGTAAAATAGATACTTGAATTGTTTAGTGGAACAACGAAATTAGACATTCAAGTAGAAAGTGAATAAAGTCTTGTAAAACTTTCATAAAATGTCTTGTTAGTCGAACTTGTCATTCGGAGGTATTGTTGTTCGCGTTAATTAATACGTAGAAAGGAGGCTTGATAAAATTCACGCACCTTAGGAAATAAATCAGATTATAATGTTAGCTAAAAGTCGGATCATATCTGGTGGGTTAACAGTGTTAAGTGGTGTATTTTCATTGATGATGCACGAATAAACAATTGGGAGTCTAGGAACCCAAATTAATTGATTTATACCTGATACCTTAGAAGCGTTGCTCATCTCTTGATTCGAACTTGAATTATTTTTTTCTTTTAATTATTCAGTTATTTATTATTTCAGTATTTTAGATAATTAAATTCACACACTTGGAAAATCAGTTAATATTGATTAATTAGTAGTTTAGAAGAAATAAATTATTAATTGTCCTTTTGGGATCGATAATTTAACTTGGTTGTTTGTCATTACAATTAATATCCTTCATACTTTGGAATTTAATTGAAGTGCGTGAAAAATGCATATCAAGTTTTTGGCACTGCTGCCAGGGGCAGTTTAATTGTTTATTTTTCTTTTATTGCTAATTTAATTAGGATATTTAATTGTGTTGAGAATTAATTTTCCTTTAACTTGTATTTTTCTTGAGTTGCATGCACACTAGATCAAAGAAGGGATTGCAAGATCTTAAATTTGATCCAAAAATAGAAGCTTCTACAAGGAAAAGGAGGGGAACGGGAAAGAATCTCATCACACCTCCTAAAGCTGCAAAGGAACCACCTCCAAAGAAGAAAATGGACATCCTGAAAATCAGTTGTAGAGGAGGAAAAAGAATAGAAAGAAAAGCAGGGTATCCCAGAAGTAACAGAAATAGAAACAGAAATAGAAGTAATGGGAGATAGACCACTATATGAGGTGTTGGATTGTATATTAAAAGTCTAGCTTTTTGTATGAATTTGAAATGAGAATCATATGATCAAATGTTTTGCATATTATAATTTACTTATATGTTATTGCAAAAGTCCACTTACCTTATACTATAGATAATATGGTGTGCAGCGTCGCACGGAAGATCATATTGTCGGCTCCTTATAAAGTATAAACAAATGCTCACAAATGTGATAGACGGGGATAATATATCGAGACAGTTTTACTGTGATTTGGTAGTAGCTTATCTTGACTATAAAATCACATTATTGCACTTTGTGTGTATTGAGCAGGACCACGTGAGATCGTTCGATTATACAGACTATATAGGAGAACTAGATCTCAGTTATTATGGATGTTCGTACTCTTAATCTCTATACAATAACCTCAACATGTAAGTCAATATTTGTTTCTTTGATTCATCAATAGGTGATATTTATTCATTAAATCAATAATCTCGGTGAGTTGGGAAGTATTGATGTCTCTATGGTGTGTTGTTGATTGTAGAAGGAATCTGTATCCTATTGAATAGGCTGATGATGTCCCCTTAAGGAGCTCATAAGGATTATCATGTAAACCCTGCAGGTGGATTTATTCCTGCATGATATCCCTGTTGTAGCCCATAAATAAGCCACCTTATTAATCATGAAACCCTAATTTGTGCCTAATACCGTAGAGAAAAGAATGAGGATTACAGATTGAGAAGGTCTTGAAGATCGTCGCCTACACAACGTCAAGACTATGCTTGGGAATACAGCAGAAGATCGAAAGGTCATTAGTTGCTGTTGATCGATCTCTTCACCAACATACCACGGTGAAAGGTAATTTATTCTATTCGTTTCCACTACAATAGAATTACATGTAACCCGAACGTATCATGTGGACCACAATATTCGAACGCCAACATAAGGATGACATCATCATTCGAGAGACTTTCAAGTCCACCAACGTAGGATGATAAGGCCTATTTTGAGCTGTTCAAGCCAATGAGTCGAAAGACACAAGGCTAGCCCTGATTACTATGGTAGAGAGAAATCCCTTCGCCGGAGGCATTTTTGATGAACTTTATGGACATCTTAAATGTTTCAACAGCTACATGGATACTGTGAACGTCTCGGACACTACACATGACAGATGAAAAATGAGACTGTTTCAGTTTTCATTAGTCGATAAGACAAGGGAGTGATATGATAATCTGGAAGGAGATAGTTGTGTGAATTGGACTAAACTGCATCATCTTTTCATTGATCGCTTTATGCCACTAGGGAAGATTCTTCCTTTTAAATAAGAGATCAATCAGTTTAAGCAGCGGAGAGATAAGTCGTTTAGAGAGGTGTGGGAGAGATTCAGAGATGTTTTAAGGAGATGCCCACATCATGGATTTAAGAAGTCTCAACTCATCAGCGTTTTCTACAATGGTCTTGACAATGAATCAAGAATGTTAGTAGACGCTTCTTTTGGAGGAATGATTTTTGGCAAGATGTCAAGAGTCGTGGAGAAAATGTTTGATGATATTTCTGTGAATTCTAAGGATTGGCCTTCTGAAAGAATTCATAGAAGTTATGTACTAAGAAGAGTTGCACAAGATGAAGAGAAGTTTGCTGAAACTGATAGGAATGATACGGTTTCAACTCAGTTGGAACAGATGAACAAACACCTGATTACTCTGATCTCGAGTAAGAATGGGGAAGGCAACCAAGGGACTGCAAGTGAGGATGTAGTCATGAACTTTCAAGAGGTTGAGGATGCAAACTGGGTCATGGGTCGAAACCCTCAAGGGAACTCTAACTCTAGGAACTACCAAGGAAGGAATTGGCAAGACCAGCAGAGGCACGAGAACTTTGCATATTTAAATCCAAATAATACAGTTCCATATCCTCCTAACTTTGATCATAGAGCCATGACTGAAGAAGGGAAGGCAAGCATTACTGATATTTTGGCTAGGTATATAAAGAAAAATAGTGGTGATATTAACAAGATCAACAATTGCATTGTACTCATGGATTCGAATATGATAAAGCATAATGAGAAAGTTAATAAGCAGTTGCAGAATCGCACATATAATATGGGTCAAATCTCAACTATAGTCAATCAGTAGCAGCAGCAGATTGAGAAGGTTAAGTTTCCATCCGACACTGAAATTAACCCGAATGAGTGTAAAATGATCACTTTAAGGTTAAGAAAGTAGTATAAAGGTCCAGAACTGATACAGGACGTGACAGGAGCAGAGCAGAGCCACTCAGCCATGACTCGGCCTCCAACTCGAGCCGATCTGGGTTCAAGAGAAGACTAGTTGCAGCCGAGCGGGGTACATGCTTGTCCAGATGCGGTTCACGGTGCGGCTTGGAACCAGCTCAAGCCAAATGTGTCCCACTCGGTGACTCGCTCGAGCCAAGCTGTCCTCTAGGGTTACCAGCACATCTAAATTCTGTGTTGAGCCAAACTGATCAAGCAATCTCAGATAAAAAGTGCCAAAGAGCTAATAAACTGAAAGAATCGGAAGTGGTATTAAAGAAATATAATTTAGGACTTTCGAATACTAATGTACCAATTCCTTTCCCTCAAAGTTCTTATTAAAGAGCCTTGATAAGAAGTTCATAAAGTTCGTTGATGTAATGAGTGACGTTCAAATTAGAATTCCTTTCTCAGAAGCATTAGATGAGATTCTGTACTATGCAAGGTTCATCAAAGAACTCATCTCTAGAAAGAGAAATTTGATAAGTGTGGAGATAGTGAATCTAATAGAGAACTGCAGCTCAATTATTGAAAAGAAGCTACCAGAAAAGTTGAAGGATCCAGGCAGCTTCATCATTCCATGTGAGATTGGAAAAGGACCATCTAGGAAAGCACTATGTGATCTAGGCACCAACATCAATTTGATGTCATTCTCAGTATCCAAGAAGCTTGGTTTGGGGGAGTTGAAACCTACATCTGTTGCCCTACAGTTAGGATATTGTTCATTGACATATCCCGAGGGAGTTATTGAAGATGTGCTGGTGAAGGTGTCAAAATTTACTTTTCTTGTGGACTTTCTTGTTTTAGATATGGAGGATGACAAGGATGGGGTGTTTATTATCTTAGGGCATTCATTCCTTGCAACTAGAAGAACTCTCATAGATGTGTTCAAAGGAGAGTTGAGACAGAGGATCAATGATAAGAAAATCGTCTTTTCTTTGAATAGAGAGATGCAGTAGCCTACAGATCAGCAGGAATGCAAGTCTGTGGAAGTAGTAGAGAACTTCAGCTTGTCTGATGCAGAGTTTGAGAGTTTATCTAACGATGCATGTATTGATTATCTTAAGAATTTACTTGCATTGAGTGATGCCATGGATGAATAGAGAAGGAAAACCACTGTAGAAATGGTGAATCGCACTAAGAAGGCCACTGTTGAAGAGGCGATGAAACCTGTTGCCAAGGAGGAGAAGTATGAGGGCAAGAGAGTAGAAGTGGTAGAGGAGATCACAGAATCAAGTGGATCTCTTACTTTTCCTATTACTAACTCTGATGTGATGCTTGACAATCTTTTGGTTGCTATAAGAAGAGATGATCCATATCTGAAGCCTCTGAATTTACCTCGGGATTTTCATTCTTATATTAGTGTTGAAAATTCTAACTTGTTTAATCCTCGTTTTGCTACGCATATTTACACTACAGTTGAGTGGAGGAATGACAAGAAGAAATCAAGACGGTCATGGGAGGAAAGAAAGTCAAAGGATCCTGTTTCGGTGACAAAGAAAAGTAACGTGGTTGGAGAAGAAAACAAGAGAGGAAAGAAGTACTTGAAGGTAAGAATGCGAGAAGACTGTCTTCCGATCCAGTAGTTCAAAAAGAGGTATTCCATCGTGATTCTCTGACGTTAAACATGAACGCCTGTTGGGGGTTGTCCCTCCTGTTTTAATTGCTTTTATGTGTTTGTGTCTGTATATACTTCTTTGCAAACTTATTCTCTCACCTTGTTTGATCTAAGTTTGGGGGTTTTACCTACATACCTTTTTCTTTTGAAGTAAATTTTCTGCATTATTTTGTGTGCTTGGAGAGTCGATTTTTTTGTGATTAGTTGATATTTTCGATTTATTCGTGAATGTTGATTTTTCGATTTTTTTGTGATTTTCCAAGTGTTTTTTGTGTCTCCCGAGTATTTTGTCGTTGATTTTTGATTTTTTGATATTTTTTATTCTTCAATTTTTTTATGTCCCCTATTTTATTATTGATGAATTCTGATCTCTTGTGAAGTATTTTTGAGTTTTAATGATTGAAAAAGGTAAAAGAGTAGCAAGACGAGTTCTATACTGAGGTTTCGATCTGACCGAGTTGAACAACTTGAGGAGCTCGTGAATACTTTGAAAGAAAAAAATCAGATGCACTCGTTTCCTTTTTCTAATTTTTATGTGAGCTTTTTAATTTTTAGGAGTGAAAGGGTTGAATTCCGATATTCTGTTCCATGTGAGCTTACATTATTTAAATTCTGCCAAAGATTCATATGCTCTTTGAAATTGATGAAGGAAGTGTACTTGAGTTATATTGTGATATGAAATTCTATTTGTACTTGTGAGATATTACTTGTCATGAAGAGTGCTTTGTTACTTGTTAAAACCCATGTGAGACTTGAGACTTATTCATGTACATAAACACATGATGTTTCTTTTTTGGTAAGTATTATTCTTGTGAGTGTATTCTAGAACTTGCCTCTTGTCTTGATTGAGACTACATGTTGTGTAGGACAATGGAAAGTGATTTAAGGCCATCCTTGATTATTATGAGTCACTTAGCCAAATAACTCCCTAAATGTTTATTCGTAGTTAGCCCTGTTGAGCGTATAAACCTCATTGTTTGGCAGCCTACGAGAAATAACCACTTTGAGTGTCTTAATGATTTTTTTGAGCCTTCATTGTCCGTCATGACAGAGAATTAATGGTTCTTCAAAGTGTGTTGATGAAGCTTGATAACAACTCTAGAAGGAATAAAGTTGGTCTTGAAACGGTGATTGAGCTTGGAAATGCATCTAAAAATTCAGAGAGTAGTGCCTAACCTAGTACTCCATAGAATCAAATACCCTAGGGTAGTGCTTAAATCTAGTACTCCATGGAGGATGCGAGGGGTAGTGTCTAAAACTGATACCCCAAGAAAAAAAAGGGGGGAAAATGTGATGGTTGAAGAAGAACAATAATTGTAGAGTTGAGGAGAATGATGTGCTTGAATTGAAGAGATGAGGAAAGATTGCATGATCATGATGGAACTACAGCTTGACTGATCTGAGTTTTGAGTCACATATCTATATATTTTCTTACCTTAACCAAATAGCCAACATTGCATCCATAGAAAAGTCCTTTTTGATCCCATTGTCGAGACATACTTTTAGTGGTGGAGAGTTCGAGATAATTGGCAAGTTTATGATAACGTATGCACTTGAATTGAATCTGAGCATAAACACCTTAACTCATAAGTGTACATCTTATACACTTGAGAGTGAGTGATTTATGTATTACCTGTGAGAACATGTTAATGGAGCATTTTAACAGGTGGTGATTATCTTATCTTGTATGCTATGAATTGAGTATTGCATGTAATGAGAGTTGCATGACCGAGGTTAAAGACAATTGCATTGTGAATGGCCTAGTTGTTATAGTCCTTGTTCTCGTCTGATTTTCTTGCTTAATTTCTCTTTTGTTTATTTTGTTGCCTCTGGACGAGCAACAGATAAGTTTGGTGGTTTATTGCGAGTGAAAAATCAACGTGTTTTAATGTCCAATTTAACACTTTTTTTGTGAGAATTATTGTTGTTTATTAGTTCAAGTCTCTTACATGTCCATATATTTGATAAAAAGGTACATTTGAATTGTTTTATTGTGTTTTAGGTGGAAGAAGGACCAAAAGTTCAAAGTTGGAATAAAGAGTGAAAGTGTGAAGGAACGCTAAAAAACACACGTCCACATTGCGTAATCTTTCTGTATTTTTGTAGAAGTTAAAATTATTCAAATTATATATGCTTGGAAAGCCACGGAAGAGAGGATCTTTTTGGCATAAAATTCACTCAAATCAGAGTCCTTATGAGGAAGTTATGCTCGAAACAGTGAGATCGCGTAATGCAGTCTGCAGCTCGGCAGACCACTCGGCTCGAGCTGCACCCAATGTGTACGAGTTTGTGGTCGAACTAGTGTCCTACGGAGCCTACAAGACGTCATCTTTTCATCTATATGCAGCTTGACCATGTCTCGGCACTTCCAAACCTAGCTCGACTTGAGTTGACTGGCGAGCAGCGTGATTCTTGGCCCAGTCGCGGCCCATTCGATCTAGAACTGTATTTTTGACTTTCAGAATATGTTTTTATGTATTTTCGACGTGAAAAAGCTCTGAAAACAGCCCAAGACATAAAAAGAGGGATCACAACACACAAGAGGGAGAGCCCATCAGATCCCATCGTGACTTTCATGTAAGAAACCCTCACACATCAGATCCATATCAAATTTCATCTTCCATCAATCCTGAACGGGTTCCAAGTACAGATTGAGAGACGGAGAAGGGAAGGAATGCAGAACTACACTGATGCTAGGATTTCGTGTTTCTAATCTTTCCCCTTTCCTTTGTCTTGATTTGTGGTATGAATTGCATAGCCATGAGTGTTGCTTATAACCTCATTGGCTAATTTCTTTTATAGTTCTAGGGTTTGAAGGTTAGATTTAACTTATTTGGAGACCTAGATCAATTTTATGATTTTATGCAGTTGATATTCTGAATGTATTTAATTTAATCAGACTTTGTTTTTCTGTTTCGTAACGTCTTCATAATAATTCATGTCATTTTGCCCGTGATGTTTGGTTTATTGTATTAGCTTGTGTACGTTCATGAATTGAATTGTCTATCTGCTAGGAATTAAGGTAGTTTGTCCGTGAACACATTATTTCCAAGGCCTGGTAAATCAGATACTTGGATTCTTTAGTGGAATAATAAAATTAGACATTCAAGTTGGAAGTGAATAAAGTCTTGTAGTACTTTTAGAAAATATCTTGTTAGTCGAACTTGTCATTCAGAGGTATTGTTGTTCGCGTTGATTAGTATATAGGAAGGAGGCTTGATAAAATTCACGCACGTTAGGAAATAAATAAGATTATATTGTTAGCTTAAAATCGAATCATATCTGCTGGGTTAACAGGGTTAAGTGGTGTATTTTCATTGTTGTTGTATGAATAAAAAATTGGGAGTCTAGGAATCCAAATTAATTGATTTATACCTGATAACTTAGAACTGTTGCTCATCTCTTGATTAGAACTTGAATTATTTTTCTTGCTTTTAATTATTCAGTTATTTACTATTTTGGTATTTTAGATAATTAAATTTACACACTTGGAAAATTGGTTATTTAATTCTGATTAGTTAGTAGTTTAGAATAAATAAATAATTAATTGTCCTTTTGGGATCGATAATTTAACTTGGTTGTTTGCCTCTACAATTGATATCCTTCACACTTGGAGATTTAATTGAAGTGCGTAAAAATGCTCATCACCCATCCAGCCACATGATTTTAAAAGAGTCGATGTTCAACATGAAATATTCAAACTATGCTACTTCGTATATATTTATATGAATATTAAAAGTAGTCATGGTGTTTAAATGAATTACAGTAGGTTGTTGATGATCTGATCATAATAAAAATCCTCATATAGTCGTACTCATCAGCAAAAGTGTTTTCTCTGGAATCCTTAGTGAATTGACTGAATGGTAAGTTGTGTAGGGTGGTTGAAGATCGATAGTGAAGGTTAATTTGGGAGAGGGTAATTAGAGAATGAAAGCTAAGTTGGAGAGAAACAGAAGCTTATGGGAGATTTGGCTATTGAGTGAAATCTGGGAGAAAATAGAAATAAGGATAACCTGTATTTTGTAAGCAATGATTTACAATGTACATGAATGACAGTTCGAATTCTCCGTGTCATTTTGATACATCATCTCCTATACTACACCATTGAATTGATGACACGTAGGAGAGAAAGGAAAATTATACCATAAAAAAAAAACTTAAACCCTAGGGGTAATGGTTGGATTTCTTTCTCTTTTTATGTCTCAATCATATAACATGTGGCACATAAGAAAAATACTAAAATGATGCAGAAGATCCGGTGTGCATGAACGAGATATGTCCAAGGTCACGGGCACCAAAATATCCTTTTTTAAGAAGGTCACACTAATAGAATTATTAATGCTCAAATGGAAAAAGCAAGCCAAGGTTGTGAATGCCTCTTTGGATGAACTTGGCTATAATGGTCAAAGTGTCGCCTCTCCCCCGCTCAGTTTGCGTCTGATGTATACCGGATTACGGTTGTGCCTCAACCAAATGACGCTCGTTCCTCCAGCGCTAGTTCTTCTAATGTTGTTGATTGGTTTGAACCTCACGTACATTAATCTCCATTCAGATGCTAAAGGAAATTGTGGGCTGCTATCTTACATTCTGCAGTTCTTCTGGCCCGTTCTCAACAGGCAGAGAACCCGAAAACATAGCACTATGTTGTTCAATTGATAACTCTGAACTTGATTTGCAGCTATGTTCTATTGTTCTTGATTAAGCCAATAAGGTACCTTTGAGGAACTCTTTTGATGTTTTATAAATGTTGGTTGATGAAGGCCATTTGGGCAGTCACTTGCGCAGCATTATGTTCAGGCGGACATGGCTGCCTTTGATTAGCAAGTTGAACAGAGTTGTACTGATATTCATGATTCTGATATTTATGCGATTGATAAATAATATGTTCCTCCTGCCTTGGTTGTAAATAATAATGTTGTACATGAGTCTTTTGCTGGTGACACTTCTCCCGCCATGGACAAGGACATGGCTGGTGTAGCTCATGTCGCATCATCTATGGTTGGGATAAGCTTTGTACCCACAACTGATATGACTCAACCTACTTCACAAGAAGAATTGACTGATCTCCATAGCAGCTCTTCAAAAAGAATTGAAGATCCTGGCAAATTTACTTAAGCCCCTTGTCGAGCCCAAGTTGAAGACTGTGACCGCCTTGTTGAGCCCAAGTTAGGGGTTAAAGACTATGACCGCCTTGTTAAGCCCTTTTAAAGTTACTTGCCTTTTTAAAGCCGCTTGTTTGGCTTTTCTTTCTGATCCTTGTTAAGCCCTTTTAAAGTTACTTGCCTTTTTAAAGCCGCTTGTTTGGCTTTTCTTTCTGATCCTATCATCCACTCAACATATTTCCCTTTCTTTATCCCTCCCCTTTCTTTTTCTTTTATGTTCACTAATACTTTCTTGCCTATTGAAAAAAATTATTAAAGCTTAAAATCAAGATAATTATTAACCTATACTCCTCAAGTTTCGATAAGTTTTTCACATTTACTGCAAATATCAGTATTTTTTTATTCTTACACCGTGAATATGAGCTCTTTCCCAGGATGGATAATTAGAAGTGACAAAAAGTGATAAAATGGTTACCGTTTAATGAAGTATATTTTATTCAAATTCACAGTGTCAAAGTAAAAAAAAATATCCTCATATTTGCAGTAAATGCGGAAAACTTGTCGAAACTTGAGAAGTATAGGTTAATAATTATCTTGATTTTAAGCATTAATAATTTTGTTAGTGTGACCTTCATAAAAAATATCTTTTGGTGCTCGTGACCTTGGACATATCCTATTCACGCATACTGAATCTTCTGCATCATTTTAGTATATTATCTTATGTGTCACATGTTATATGATTGAGGCATAAGAAGAGAAAGAAATCCAATCATTACTCCAAGGGTTTAAGCTTCCTTTTTTAAGGTATAGTTTCTCTCTCTCCTACGTGTCATCCATTAAATTGTTTAGCATAAGAGATGATGTATCAAAATAACATGAAGAATCTGAACAACCATTCATGTGCATTGCAAATTATTGCTTATAAAATACAGGTGATCCCTATTTCTATTTTCTCCCAAACCTTACTCAATAGCCAAATCTCCCATAAGATTCAGTTTGTCTTTCCAACTTTCATTCTCTTGCTACCCTCTCCCAAATTATCCTTCACAATCGATCTTCCACCACCCTGCGCAACTTTTCATTTTGTAAATTCAATGAGAATTTTGTAGCGATCACTTTTGCTGATGAGTACGGCTGTACGAGAATCTTGAATATGATCAAATCATCAACAACCTACTGTAATTCATTTAAAGACCATGACTACTTTTAATATTCATATAAATATATATGAAGTATCATGGTTTAAATATCGCAGGTTGAACATCGACTTGTTTAAAATCATGTGGCAAGATTGGGTGCCCCTCCCAAGTAGCCTAGATGACCTAGCATTGCTTAATGATTCAATTACGTCGTGGGACACCCCAGCTGTCGATAGAAAGCTTGATGCAATCATAAATAAAGACACGTCTCTTCGTCACTTTGAACCAGCATACAACCTCACCATAGAAACTAAAGGCCTATGAGACGGAGATGACTTCGATGACATAGATGATGACCTCATACGTTGGCCTAAACATCAAAGCCCAGTGGATGTGTTTGCTCCATGCGACCTTAATTTGAACACACATGATCCTCCACCAACTAGCTTTCCTTTGGGAAGCTCTAAAGTGAGTTTTGACTGAGCTGGTCGAAAGTGGGAAGTACCTCTAAAGTGGGGGCCGGAGGTCTCTATCCCCGGCGAAAGCAAAGAATATGATGATTTCTTTGTCTTCAGCATCCCACGGGCTTGTGATTGTGATGTATGTCTTTTTCATTAACTTTTTTTACTCCCTCGATCCATCCTTAATGTATCTATTTTACTATCTTAGGAATGTATCCATTTCTCTTTTTAGACATATATGATCCACAAAATCATTAATACAATTAAAATATGGGAGCCATATCCACATTCTCCACTAATACAAATACCTACTACACGTAAAATAATAATACTCCTTAATCTATGTGCAAAAACCAAATTGATACATTAATAACGAACATAATGAGTATTTTAAATTATATGACATGATTGGGCAAAACCCTTTTAGTTATTGCGTGGCAAGATGTAATAAACTAATCTGATGTTACACTTTACACGAATGTTTTGAATTAAGACGGTCTCAAACTGTGGCCAAATATGTCTTTTCATGTATGAATAATAAAAAGAATAATTATTGCAGGAAAAGGTATGTGACGAAGATGGCAGAATGAAAAATCAATGAAAGCAAAAAGAAAAAGGGTTTGTGCGTAGTTCTCAAATGACTTTTTTTTTCAATTTTTTTCTCAAATGATTAGTCATTATTTTCTAGGTTACTAGTTCTAATAAATTGAGTTATTATGAAAAAACTTTTGAAATATTTTATTTAGTAATCATTTTCTAGGTTAATCTTTCCAAATAACTTATTACTCTCTATAATGAATTGAGTTACTACGAACAAACATTTTGATCACTTATTATGTTTATTTGTTTATGTTCTGTTTATTTTGGCCAATAAGATTGCTTTTTTCATTATTAATTGGGTTACTCTTTGTAATGAATTGGATTACATTTTAATTTTAGACTCTGATTTTCACTAATTTTCTGAAAATCAAGTCATGTATTATGAAAACTTAATTTATAGTCAATCTTTAAGTTGATAAATCATTTTATAGCAATAAAACTTAAGACTCTAATCTCTTAAATGAAGCATATATTATAATTTTCCCAGTCTTTATAATGTGGGTATGAATAGATTCAACTACAAAAGTGGAATGTAAAAGGACGATTCAATTTTACAGTTACCTTATCTAAATAACAAAACTGGATCATTTAATTCCAAACCCAACATTTTGGTGCTGCAATTTTTTTAAACCACAGAAGAGTTAAAAGGGTCAGATTGTTATACAGGACAACAATATTCAAAATGTAATTGTGTGTACCTTTAGAAGTAAAGAGATAGAGGGGAGAGTATCTTTGACATCTGGTTCAAGCATGACGGTGTACTTGTGCCAAAGGGGCTTTCGGCGGCGAGATCTGAACGGCTCAGACCTCCTATGGGTGATCTTCAATCAGCGGCGAGATCTGAAATGAAACTCTTGGCGATTGGACGACTGAGGCAGTAGATCCAGCGACGAGATGGTGGTGTTTCAGTGTATAGCTAATTAACTAATCTAAGTAGTATTAAATATTTATTCAATTAGCCCATTTTACCTTATATATATTATTCAATCAATTTAATTTATAAATGGGAACGAAACACCAAATTCATTCGTATCGAGTAGACCTTGTTGTCAGAATTCTTAATTCATGAGTTGTAGGGAGGGATTTATGTCCTCACAAATAGATACTAAAGCAAGTGTTGGATTCAAAGCGGATGTTAAAGATTACAAATTGACTTATTAGAGCAACTCCAAAAGTATCTTTATAATTATGGGTAAAATAAAGAGCATCTTTTTATTTTAAATTTTATTTTGTTAACATACTCCAACACACTTTAAATTTCACTCTTTATTTGCTCAATTTCCCATATTTATTTATTTACATATTTTATTCATCCAATCATATAATTATGTTACAATTTATTAAATTTTTTAATTGCACCTAGATTCCTATAAAATTAGTATAGGAAATTGCAAACAAATTAATGAATTTAATTTTAAGAGGGTTGGCGGCCCTTTAAATTTAAAGAGTAAAACAAAAATGTTAAACTCAAAAGTCATAATATAGAGTCTTTAGGATTGAATTTTTTGTGCTTTACTTTTTAAATTAACTAAAAAAACTGTGTTCAAAGAGTTTAGTGAAGATGCTCTTATACCTCTGAATACCAAACCGAAGATACTGATATATTGGCAGCATTCCGCGAGTAACTCCTTAACATGGAATTCTATACCCCCTAAATTGCTGAACAAACCTAAAAAAATATTTGAATTAAATTTTTTTTAATTAAAACTACTTAAATACCCTTATAAAATATATAGTATTAGTATTACTTTATTAAACATACCCAAATTAAATATTTAGGATTCAATCTCTTTAATTAAAAAATATGTAAATTCGTCGCAATACAAGAACTTTCTCTCTTCTCATTTTTAGTCCTAACACTCTTCTCTAAATATAAAACTCAAAACCCATTTATTCATGATTCTGATACAACTTCTGCAGTAGTTTTTGTAAAACAGCATCATACATTTCTTGAATTGAAAAATTGACACACATACACAGTGACGGAGCCAGAAAAATTATCGAGGGGGGCCCGATTTCCTTTGTTCGATAAAAAAATTTTACTTTTATTTTTGTACATGGATTAAAAAAGTGTTACTCTTAGATAATTTAATTTAATATTTTTAAAAAATATTTAAAGAGTAAAATTTGTTGTGTATTTTAAGTAACTTGATTTTTTATCAAGTAAAATGTATACGAAGTTAATTACGTCAACTTTATACTATTAATATGTATAAGGTGAAAATTGTTGGAGGAAAAATTTTATGTGGGAGGGAAGAAGGGATAGAAAAGGCCTACTAATATATAATTATTAATTAAAATAATAATATAATCATGTAATAATATTATATGATACATATAACATATTTTTATATGTAATATTATTATTAACACATATATTATCACAATTTATTCTTAGGATATAAATGAATTAATAGAAATAAAAGAAAGCATAAAAATAAATGACAACAATAAAGAAAAATCAATTAACTAAATTATATTTAAATTGAAATATGGAATGAGGAAAATAAAGAATTTACATAAAAATCATAATGAATAAAGAAAAACATGAGAAAAAGGTTCACACAGATATTATAAAGTTGGATCTCTTAATAAATGAGTATAATGCAAAAGGTAAATAAAATAAAATAAAATAACATAACAGTAAAAAGGAAAATGGAAAAAAGAAAAAAGAAAAAGAAAAAAAAATGTGAAAAAAGAGAATGAATTTCACTGAAATCGAACCTGCGACCTTCCCGTCAAAAGGAAGCTTGCCTACCACTGAATTATAATAAAAAGTAATAAATGATTCTTACATGTATACTAATAAAATTTAAAACTTCAGGGGGCCCAAGCGTGGCTCCGTCCTTGCACATACACGTATATATATATATATATATACTTGATGGCATGTGCACTATCATGAAGTAGTCGATTGTTGCTCAACAAGTTTGGGTTCAAACAGAGTCGAATTTGGAAGAAGAAGGGAGATCGTTTTCTTTGCTTTTAGTAATTTATTTTCTCTAATAGGGAAGATACTAAAAAGTATTGTAAATGTGTCATTTCTGAAAAATATATCCATTTCTTTATTTCATTGAATTTTGGAGGTATATTTATCAACTATGGTGTATGTTTAGTAATAAATAAAATAATATATTTCTTGTAAGGATATTAAAGTCATATAAATTAAGAATATTTTAATTTAAAATTTTTTGGGTATGTTCAGCATTTTTGGGCATGTGAATAGTCGTTCCCTTTATAAATTAAATCGAAAAATGATAGTAGAGAAAAACATTTCTTGTTTTTCTTGTTATTAATGAGAGATGTAACACGATACTGTAACGGAAAAATTGAATCGGGACAAATATTTTTTCTTATTAACGTGATATGTAATACTAAATTGTAATTGAAATTTTGGAGCAGGGAGTCTTTTTTTTCTTTTTACTATGCCTGTGTAAACGGCTATGTTTAGGAAGGAATTAAATAAGGAATTACATAAGTTATTACCGAGGATGAGATAAAGTCATAAAACTTAGTATATCTCAAGTAGATGAGTGTGGTAATTCATGTTCACATCACACAGAAACATTATTTAATCTGAGCAATATTTAGTATAGAGCTAGCTGTCAATGATCTTTTCCAATGGTGTTGGATGCTCATGCATTAACTAACTTAACGCCACGTGTCCCACTTGGAACTTTAAAATGCAGGCTTCTTGTCTTTTCTCTTACCTTCTTTAATTACTTTCTAAAAGTCCTGATTAGCGTATTATTTTATTTTTTTTCTTTACTTTTAGGAATAATTTGGTGTTTTTAAATAAAAAGATAAATTATAAAGTATATTGTATATATGAATGTAAAAGGAATGACAATTTTGAAATTAAAGTGTGTTGTGAGGTTATTGATTTTTGCGTATTTCCTTATTTGGGGATGTGAACTTGTTCATAGGACGAATAAAAATAGAATGTGTAAATTTGTTTATGGGACGAAGAAAGTACAATTTTTGTACCTTAAAACTATAGATGTTAAACGAGTTGGACCTGAACCTACAGGGCAGGATCTATCGGGCTACTGGTTTAACAAGCCACGGGTTAAGCGGTTCATATTAAATGGGCTGTCATTTATGCGAACCTAATCCTAACCCTAGCGGGCCTCAGGCTAAACGAGCCACTAAGGGGTCAGTGAATAAAAAATTAAAAAAAGATTAATATAATTTGAAACATAAATAAATATTAAAAATACAGCAAATGTTGTCCTAACATTAGTAATGAACTATAAATTTATAAATTTAAATATAAAAAATAAAAAAGAATTTTAGGATTCCAAATACGTTAATATTTAATAGTTGATTTTCAATATTATCTTTCAAAATCTCTCTTATACATTATTCTTAAATTATTTTATTTTAAAATGACAAATCAATAAAAATGTAGTAAGTTAGAGGGTATTAAATTACTATTAAATATAATTATCATTAAAAGTTATTTGTTAATATAAAAAATTATAATTAATACTAATAATTTAAGTATATTATTAATTAATTTTTTTATAATAAATAAAAATTTAATCGGGTTAACTGGGCCAGCCCTTTAAACATACGAACTAGTCAGGCTGCAGGATAATTGGTTCTGACAAAAAAGACCTAATTTAGAAGGGTCACTACTTATACAAACCTAACTTTATATTTTCTCGTACAGGCCATGACCGGTATTAACATCTCTACAGTTAAAACTCTAATCAAATGAATTTTAAAAATGAAAATATGATAATCATTAATCAACTAATTAATGATTAACTTAACGAGTTTTGAATAAATCTTTGACTTCAAACTTAGAATTAATAAAAACAATAATCTAGTCGTTGCATAAAAGAAAAGAAAATATATTAAATATCTTATGCAGTATGATAAAATATTTTTAATAACTTTCATATATAATTATTAATATAATTGAAAGATTATATAAGGATAATTCATAAATTTAAAATATTAACAAATTTCTGGGTTATATAGTAAACATGTCAATAAGCCGTCTTAATTATTAATACGGTATAGAATCAAATAATATATATATATATATATATATATATATATATATATATATATATATATATATATATTGTATAATCTAAAATTAAATTTAAATAATATACAAATTATTGTATATCATACATAATTCAAAAAAATCAGTGCTAATGCCCACTAAATACACAAACAGGTAGGTCTTTTTGTATTTATATAAGACTCAAATTGCTTAAATTAACTTCAAATTTAGAAAGTATAAAATCTTCAAATTAGAGAGAAGATGATTTAACTAGTTGGAACTCTACTTTAACTAACTAACTCCACTTTTAAAAAGATTAGAGGGTATGTAGCTTCATTCAAATGCAACGAAAATAATAAATT
This sequence comes from Pogostemon cablin, assembly GCA_023678885.1. Lineage (NCBI taxonomy): Eukaryota > Viridiplantae > Streptophyta > Magnoliopsida > Lamiales > Lamiaceae > Pogostemon > Pogostemon cablin. The sequence continues at coordinate 5,224,215 of CM043010.1, read as the reverse complement.
TTTAAATTAAAAGAAAAGAGCACCGAACTAAAACATAATTAAAATCAAGAGTACCGAAAAAAAGTCGAAGAGTTGACGGTGAGTTCAGCTCACAACACCAAAGAAAAGAGACAGTGAGTTCATCTGCGAAGCGCAGCGCCTGAGAAAAGAAGGCAAGAGGTGTGCTCTTAAACTTAAATAATAAACTCCGTTAAAATTGACAATAGTACAAAAGCATAAATTAAAAGAAGAAAAAAGACTGAAGAAAAGACGAGCAGTACCGAAGAAAAGACGGTGACGGTGAGTTCAGCCTACGGTACCAAGAAAAGATTGAATTCAGTTCACAGTACGAAGTGCAGCGCCCAAAAAGAGAGAAGGCAAGAGAAGGTGGGCTCTTAAACTTAAATAATTAACTTCGTTAAAATTAACCATAGTACAGAAACTTAAATTAAAAGAAGAAAAAAGAATACTGAAGAAAAGACGGTGAGTTCATGGAGCACACGAGAAGGCACAAGAAATTGTGCTGACAGAAGAAAAGACGGAGAGTCGCACCCTGAGAGAAAGTGTGCTCTTAAACTTTTTTTTTCATATGTGCTATGGATTTATTCGGTACGTTTAATTTTTTTTCGGTACAATTATACTCTTACAACTGCCACCCTACCATCCCTAACCGTCACCCTACCATCCTTATCCCGTCCGATTTACACCGTGTATCCATTTTTAAAATTTATACATGAATAAAAATATACACCCTCCGTCCCATTTCAATATTTACATATTTTTATTTTGGGCATCTCATTTCATTGTTTACATTTCTTTTTTTGGAATATGAGACTCACCTAAAACAATTAATATATCATCATGGCCCCCACATCCAACACTAATACACCTACCCACTTTACATTAAATATTATATCTTTCCATCTGCTATCTATTAAAATATTATACTCCTTAATCAACGTACAAAAAACAAACGTAAACATTGAAATGGGACGGAGGGAGTATATATTTATTAACGAATTTTCTATAAATCTTTTTAATGAAAAACTGAATGTAAAAAAGAATACAAATATTAAAAAATAGGGAAAATAGATTTTTTTGTCCGTTAACTTTGCCCAATTTTGAATTTAGTCCATAAGTTTTTCACTATTTGAAAATCGTCCATTATATTTGCAGAATTTTGAAAATCGTCCATTATATTTGAAAATTTTGAAAATCGTCCATTATGTTTACTAAGTTCAACAAAATCTTCCGTTTCAACAGGTCATTAGCAGGTTATTCTAAAAAATAAAAATAAAAAATATGTAAAAAAATATATATATACTATTTTTAAAAAATAGCCTCCACTAAGAATTTATATTATACTCTCTCCGTCTACCCAAAAGAGGGCATTTTGCTTTTGTGCACGGTGATTAAGAAGTATTGTTATTTAATGTGTAGTGGGTAGTTGTATTAGTAGGAGTGTGGATCCCATATTTTAATTGTATTAGTAGGTGTGTGTGGATCTTATGTGTGTAAAAAAAGGAAGTGACCCTCTTTGGAACGGACGACCAAAATGGAAAAAAGACCCTCTTTCGAGCGGACGGAGGAAGTATCAATATTTAGTCAAATTTGCTCCACTTTAGTAATGAGATTAATATTGTTTGTTTGGTATACGGAAGTGAAAAATGAAAAGTGAGATAAAATTGGTTAAATAAAAATATGATATAGATTAAATGGGGTGAAAATATTCAAATATCCTGCCATAGCAGGTCAAAGGACCAAAATGTTGAATTTTATGAAGTTAATGGACTAATTTCAAAATTGTTATAAAATTAACGAACTAATTTCAAAATTAAAAAAATTAATGGACTAATTCCAAAATGAATGAAAATTAGCGGACGAAAAAATCTATTTTTCCTAAAATATATATACAATGCTATTAATTAAAAAATTATACACATATTAGTGCAAGGGTGCATTTGATATCAACTCTTATATAATAGTCCAATTGTTGTGCATCAATTTATACAAAAAAAAAAATTTTGTTTAGCTATTTTATACTCCCTCCGTCCCACACTTATGTTTACACTTTCTGTTTTCGGCCGTCTCACACTTATGTTCACTACTCAAAAATGGAAACTTCACACCAATCAACAACCTCAAAAGTTATCTTAATTTTAAAAATATCACTCTCACCTAACACGCATAACATACTTTATAATATATTTATTATTAAAATACCACAATACCCCTAAAAAGTCAATAAAGTTGGTCAAAAAATAATTTTTCTTAAACTTCGTATCTACAATACTGATGAACTTAAATCCGGATCGATGTGAGTATATATTACTTTGTAATATATAGTGTAACGCTTGTGCACCTAATGCATTGGAATGATATTTAAATTAAATTTTAATTCAATCTCCACTATCAAATAAAATAAAATAATTAATTTTTTTTAAAAATAACTCCCTGCCACAACTATTTTTAATTCATTACCCCCGCACCAGCTGCATCCACATCTCCCCCCACCCCTTCCCCTCTCCCTACGTGTTGCGATTGAGTTGCGGTGTTTGAACACGTGTACTGCACCATAAGTTGCCTATTACTGCATGCAATCCACGTATACAACATACTCCGAAGGGTTGTACAAGTTCCCATGCACCCGCGGTATGGATGCGCCATGACCTCCACCCTTGTTTGCCAAGTAAACCCTATGGCCATTGTTACCATTTCAATTAATCCACCTTGAGAGTTGTGCCAAGAAACCATCAAAACATCAACGGGAGCTGATTCATTAAAAGATTTTATTAAATTAATTAATCCTAAAAAAATTACACCCGCTTACCAGTAAGGGCTGGTCTCGTTGATCCTGAGACAAATAAAAAGGTAATAATATTATTAATAAAAAGTAATACTCTCTCATCCATCAAAAGTCTCATTTTACTATATTGGGACTCAAAGATCTCCATGTTCCATTTTTAGTAAAATGGCCCCACATATGACCACCACTCATTACTAATACAACTATCTACTATACATAAAATAATAATACTACTTAATCCACGTACAAAAAGAAGATGGAACCTTTACCCAGAACGGAGGGAGTACTTAATCAATGAAAAAATATAAAATAATAATACTACTTAATCCACATATAAAAAGCAGATAGAGACCTTTGCCCGGACAGATGGAGTACTTAATCAATGAAAAAATAATAATGGTATAGTGAACTATTTTATGAACAAAAAAGTGATAATATTTTATAGTGAAAATAATAACATTTTATAGAGAAACTGATAATGATGTTATTACTTTTTATCTGTGTCACGGAATGCCACGTCTCACACAAGTCTTTGCGTACAAGAAATTAAAAATTAATCCATTCGTCCTAATAATACACTTTTTCTTTTATATCTTTCAAAAAAACGCTATACACCCAAAAATAAAAACAGTACTCCCTCCGTCATATCCAAAGAGTTTTTTTTTTCTATTTTGGGCGTCCCACCCAAAGAGTCTTATTTCCTTTTCTACACACATGAGACTCACACACCCACTAATACAGTTAAAATATGGGGCTCACACTCACACTAATATAACTATCTTCTACCCATTAAATAATAATACTTCTTAATCCACGTGCATAACACAAAAATAACCCTTTGAGCATGCAGAACGGAAGGAGTACACAATATTAATATTATAATATTACAAAAATATCTAACTTTCTTTTACATAGTCAGAGTCAATTCTATTAAATTAAATTATTGAAAACCTTTTTTTTCTTAAATCACAACACCAAAAATTATTTTTTCTTAATTATATTATGCAAAAGTGATATAGAGGAGAGAGTAACATCTTTTTTTTCTGATAATAATGTTCACTGGCCTAATTAGAGTTGAAAACCGTGTGCTTCCTAACTAGAACCCTAATACACACCTAATGTAATTAATTAATGAACTGCACCATTATATATACACAACACAAGATATAACAAATTCATTGAATCAAACCTCCCCCATTACATATTACAACACTATACATCATCTATTTCCTCTACCACCCAAAATCTTCATACATCTTCGAATTTGTAAAAGGAAGCAGCCCAAAATCTTCATAATCTGTACTCTTTCTCGCCCATATTTCCCTCATGCTTCCCGTCGTAACTCTACGAACTTCCATTCGTCGAGTCAGTTATACCCGATGTAGTGGGCTGGTTTTGCTCGCCAACACCACCAGCCCTATCCATCGAGGTGGAAGCATTGAAGTGATGATCAGTTGTGTCCATCTCAAGGATTCTCAGATCACCCCATCACATACCACGACTGTACTGTTCGAGTCAGGGCCGACCGGCACGAGCGTCCCCGACTCTGGATCGTACTTTATTCTTCCTTCCAGGCCTACTGTGTCTACCTCTGTATGTATTTTCTTTATTGCACGGTTTACATTATTTATATTTCTAAAAGGCCATCGTGCGATGCCATCTTGCCTGCATATCTTCCAACTCATTAAATTTGACATCGGATACAGTCCTTATGGGGAGGAAGAACTCGATTGTGTAATCGTTTCTGCCCGTGTAAATGCTTCTTATTCTGATGGCAACCGCAGCATTTAAGCCGAATTTACGTGCATGTTGAACTAGTGGATACTCACTAATGTGGTACTCCTTCACGTCTGGAGAAAAGAAAGGGCAGTTCAATTGAAGAGCTTTCCAGACTGTACAAATGTATGCATTGATGGTATATGGTGACCAAATGAAGCTTCAGATGGCATTGTCTGATTTCTTTCATTCAATAGTTGATCATGCACATTCTCCTGATGGTTGGGTGGAAATTGGGGCATCTTGTGAATTAGACCATACACAAGATGGAGACAAGTATGTTCATCTCAAATTCAGGTAATACAAAATTCTCTTATACATGTTAAAAGAAAAAAAAATCACTAACCATGTTAAACCACTGAAATAATGCATATGGATGACATCATGTTTGTAATTTGCTTCATTGATTTCTCAAATGATGATGTTGTTATGACTATAATACCGTTCATCTTGATTCAGAATGGCTCATCCTGGCAAAGGTCTGCCGGATCATATTGTGACGGAGATGAATGAAGTAAAAAATGATTCGACCTCTCAAGAAGGGATGTCTTTAAACATCTCCAAAAGCCTTGTTAGTATGATGAATGGCAGTGTTCATTATGTCAATGAGGAGAATCAATGTTACTTCCACATCAAGCTTGAACTCAAGTTAAAGGAATAAGGACACAACTTTTGTTGAAGAAAGTGCTTCAGAAGATGTTATTTCTACGTCTGGTACCTGTTTGATATTATTTCGAGCCTTTATGTGATTTATGTAATCTTACTTCTATCAATTGTTTATGTAATGATTCTATCGTATGGTTTGTTTATCATTTAATTGCTATTATAGTACAAAATTAATTAAAGTAGGTATATCTATATAGCTTCTTGATTAATGGTGGTTTACTTGTTTTCTGTAGTATTCTATGGAATGCAGCGGAGAAGGTATGAACCGCTTAGTGGAAGAAGCCATTGTCGAAGCCGAAGCCGAAGCCAGCACGAAACGACGCCTTCTACACTCACACTACATCCATGGTGGCTCCTCCCTCCCTCCCCAACCTGCACTCCTGTGAGGTATATAACATGCACACATGCATGCATTGTCCATTAATTGTTGCAAACTCTGCTGTAGCTTTATCATAATAACTACTTTTTTTAATTCCTTCATTCATAATGTGGTAGAACTGGCTGCCAAGAAGAGTGATGAGTGCTTCCAGAGTGGCCGGAATAGTGCATGCGGCGTCTTTCTTTTTGACCCGACCAAAATCTGGGAAGCTGCTCTTAAACACGGATTTTGCCCCACAACCCTTTGCGAATCAAAAGAATTTACTTAATTCTTGTAATTTACTTAATCATCTATACAATATTAATGACTACTATTGTACCGGCTATTATTACTATTGCACCTGTTCACGCCGAGAAATCGCTTAAGTTTGATGGAATGGAATTTAAGCGCTACCAATAAAAGATGTTCTGCTTAACAACACTAAACCTCACCCGATTTCTGAAGAAGATGATGTTGATGAGCAAAAGAAAATTTTTGTTCATGCGTGAAAACATAGTTACTTCATGTGCCGTCACTCCATTCTAAACGGGTTAGATGAATCACTTTATAATGTCTATACAGAAATTAAAACTTCTAAAGAATTATAGGAGTCACTTGAAAAGAAGTAAAAAGCGGATGACGCCGGAATGAAGAAATACATCGTCGGTCAATTCCTCAAGTACAAAATTGTGGACTCCAAGACTGTTTTAGATCAAGTTAGAGAACTACAATTGATCCTACAAGACATCAATGCTGAGGGTATGGGATTGAGTGAATTTTTTCTAAGTTGCTGCTTTAGTTGAAAAGCTACCATCTCTTTGGAAATATTTTAAGAACTCTCTCAAGCACAAAATAAAATAAATGGGGTTTGAGGACTTGATCATGAGACTAAGGATTGAAGAAGACAATTGCAAGTCCAAAATCAAGTCTAAAAAAGTGGCAAGAATTAAGTTGGCTAAATCCGGTGCAAACAAAAAGAGAAAGCGGAATGAGAAAAAGCAAAAGCCTAAAGCAAAGAAAATTAAAGGCTACAACTGTGACAAGTTCGGACACATTACGAAGGAAAACAACAGTCGAGCTATCCTAGAGGAAGAGAAGTTAGTATCTGCCAACAATTCTGAACTAAAGCCTATCCATTGTGGTCTTTGAAGCAAACATTGTGGATAATCCACAAGAATGGTTTGTTGCAGTATTGTTGAAATTGGACCGGACCGACCAGTTCAATCGGTTGGACCAGAAACCAGTCCGGAAACACCCAAAAACTGTTTTTATTTTTATTTATTTATTTTTTTTACGTTCAAGCACAATGAGTTCCTGCATTATGTCACTGCCAGAAATGAGGGAACCATCAATTCACTTCAAAATTTCATAAAAAAAAATGAAATCCTCCTCAATCACAAACACACAGTAATGAGAAATAATTATACTCAATTCTCCATATATAAATGTTGATAATATAAGAGTAGGGTAAAATGCATTTTGATCCCATAAAATAAGTTCATTTTCGTTTTTGATCCCAAACCTCTTTTTTTTGTCCCAAAAATTGCAATTTTGATCTCATCCGTTAAGTATTGGATGAAAACCGTTAAATAAATTAATTAATTAAAATTAACCTCATAAGAAAACACACTACGTACAATAAAAAAGAAAGAGACTAAGTACGATTAACACAACTTCTACGCTAAAGAACATCCAAATAAATTCTCATTCTCAAATTTTTGAATCCCACAAATAACAAACTCTCCTAAATCATCAAATTCTTAGCAACACCCATTTAGTAATCAACTCACAGACTCATTCAATCCAATGTGGGTATTAAAATAAATAAGCAAAAGCCATCCAGTTAAGATGTCAATCTCTATAAATTCACTATCTTGCAACAAAAATAATCCATTAAGATTCATAATCGTGGATCTCCAGGAGTCATCGCACCATATTCAAACATCAATTCTTAGCAACACCATTTGAGTGAAATATCAAATTGAACATGAAAAAGCGACAAATCAACACACAAAAAAAACCCTTTTAGAAAAAAAATCAACGATTCCCAATCAACAAAATCGGAAAAGAACAAATAAATAGAGGAATAAATTGAATATCCCTTGGATTCTGTTGGCAGAGAGGGTGCATTTGGGTCCTCGCCCTCCTCTTCTCGGCCTGTGGCATTGATGTTATGCTCCACGCAACCACTTACAAGAATTTGGATCCGATTTGACTGCTGGTCACAAACAGCTGCCAGCGCGCCGGAATCCACCGGGCCTCATGCTCATCACCACAGATCCACGCAGCCACTGTCGAGAACTGCTTCTCTCTCTAAAAGAAGTTAAGATACACTCACTTCCTCCCTCAAGGTTGAAACGAGATGACTGCCGGATCTGCCGCATCTTCGTCGCACGGTTCTCTCCATTCATCGTCGTCGGAGCACACCACCAGCACTGCCAAAAAATCACGATAGCGCCACGCCGGTTAGATTCGCCATGCCCCTCGCCGGAGTTTGCCGCCGTCGGTTGTCGGATTTGACCAGATCTATCGTCATCGTTCACCGTAAGTTGTCGCACTAATCACCCTGAAGAATCTCTTGGAAATCTGTCGATGTGTAGATTTGGGATGGAGAGAGGTGGGTCAGGATGAAAATAAGGTAAACAAAAATTTAAGATTGGGCTTTTGCTAAAATAAAATAAAAAGAATTATATCTTAACGGCCACGTCACTCTACCGTTAGTTTGATGGACGGAATCTCATAAAAAAAGCAACAGGACTAAAATTTTAATGAAAATGACCAAAATTGAAAATAAAATTCTTGTATGGAATCAAAAGTGTATTTTACCCGATAAGATTATGATGAAGTGTATTTTACCCAATAAGATTATGATGATTTCTTTGACTTAAGTAATGTAATAAACTAATCTAATGTTACACAAATGTTTTGAATAAAGACGGTCTCAAACCGTGGTCAAATATGTCTTTTTATGTATACATAAAAAAAAAATTTATTGCAGGAAAAGGTGGGTGACGAAGATGGCGGAATTGCCTAACAAATAAAAATGCAAAGGAAAATATATTAAATATTGATTAAATATTTATTTATTAAGGAATTTAAATAAATTAATTCCTAAAAAAATGAATAAATAATTAATAATTAATATAATTATTTGAGCCCAAATTCAAGTCGAATTGGCTCAATTCAAGTCAAGTGAGTTTGACTCAAGTCAAATAAGCTCAAAATATATCATGCGGGGCCGATCCAAGTCAAATAGTCTCAAGTCAAATTTAGCAAGCCTAATTAAATTAAATAGGCACAAGTCAAATTCAGTCGGTCTAATTAAATTAAATAGACTCAAGTCAAATCCAGTAGACCTAATTAAAATAAATAGGCCCAAGTCAAATTCAGCAGTCATGCCTAATTAAATTAAATAGGTCTAAGTCCAGTCCAGCAGACTTAATTAAAGGGAAAAGTCCAACATATCTTTTCAAGTAGAGAATATCTCACTAGTAGTTATTTCCTCAACCTATAATAAGGTCCTCCAGTCCTTATTCTAATATCTGGAAAATCTCAAAAATCTGAAGAGCTATGAAAAAACTTGGAATCTCTACGAAGATCAAGTTATTCTTAAAAAATCAATCTAGAAACGATATTCAATCTGAGATCAAGGTGCGGAGCCCCTCAAATTTAACGTTTCTTTAAATCAAGTTCATCTAGCAAAGTCAACGGCGCTCTTCACGATAAATCTTCAAGTCAACGTTTGATGCGAACAATGCCTCCGGATAAACGTTTTAAAACTTCAAGTCAAGCCCGAGCACGGACAAGCTGGATAAGCTTCATCTGAAGATCCGGCTCTAAAAGTTGATAAAGTCAAAGAAGTCAACTCAAGAGAGGAATCAGAGTCGGATAAATGTTTTAAAGCTTCAAGTTAAGCCCGAGCACAGACAATCAAGAGAGGAATCAGATGATAGCTAGAGACTGTTAACTCAATTCTCAAGTTCAATTCATCTTGGATTATAATTGTAAAAGAGTAATTCCTTTTGTATTTATTATTCAATAAATACAATTTTTTTTGTTATAACTACACATAAAATAATAATATTTCCTTGTTTAGGTAAAGAAAAAAACAAATGAGAAAACTTTTGTAGAAGGCTAATATATGTCATCTTACAATATTAAACATAGTATAAAAAAAATTATAAACATATAAAGATATTGAAACTATCTGAATATATTTAGTAATACAATGAATATAAAAATAAAACATTTATATCATAGCTAATGTTTTTAACTTGAACATGATATTCAACAAAGGCATATCAATTACATGAATTATTATTATATCCATATTATATATATATATATATATATATATATATATATATATATATATATATATATATATATATATATATATATATATATATCGTTTATAGGAGTACAATATTTCGTAATAATATGTACAATTATAATATTTTAATAATATGTACAATTATAAAGTTAAAGAAATCAACTCAAGAGGTGAATCAAAGCCGGATAAATGTTTTAAAGCTTCAAGTTAAGCCCAAGCACGGACAATCAAGAGAAGAATCAGAGGGTAGCTAGAGACTGTTAACTCAATTCTCAAGTTCAATTCATCTTGGATTATAATTGTAAAAAAGTCATTCCTTTTGTATTTATTATTTAATAAATACAAATTTTATTGGTATAACTACAAATAAAAGTTTTAATGGGTTGGATCACAATTTAAAAAGCCCATTAATTTTCATTTTTATTTTAAATTACACATACATATTTCCAATTTTTAAATTACGTAGTGGTTCATTACTCATTTCACTTTCAATTTTAAGATTAAAGTGTGATCCATTTTATTTTATCTTAAAAAAATTAAATTACCTAGTATTATATATATCATGTTGAATTTAAATTTGGTGGGTATAAGAATATTTGAGACTATGTTATAATAAATTACCTATTAATATTACTATTACTATTATTATTACTATTACTATTATTATTATTATTTATTATTATTATTATTATTAAATGTTGGGCTAAATTTAAGAAATTATTATTAAATTATTTTCTTAACAAAGTGAGTATCATTTTTTAATTTTCTGTTTAGTACAAAATATAATTTTTTTTTAAAGATTGATACACAAAGAATTTTATGTTCGTATTTTTCACTTCAATAATTTTGAAAATGTATTTATTTTATTGTTTGGTTGCTACGAAAGTGAGTTTAATTTAATAATATATGATGATAACTATCTTTATCAATAGGTTAGCATACTTGATCGATGTCATTTTCACCTAAATTTTAGTATCTTTTATTATGTATTTTTGTGTGTTTTTATTCATTTTGTATATCATTTGGTGGTGTTATATGAAGATATGGAGATGTGTGCTTTGAAATGATAAATGTGTGATTTTCAAAGTGTCTTAAATTGTGCTACATTTGTGAATATTTAGAGAATTGGTAAATTGGTGTAATTTGTGTGATTTTCATGTAAAAATAAATTCTAGACATGATAAAGAAGACGTGGAAAAAAAAGGAGCTCAATTCCGAGTTGAAATGAGGAAGAACGAGCCAAAGCAAAATGCTGAAAAATGCAAGTCCAACTTGTGTAATTTTTTTGTATTCATATAGAGATCAAAACAATACATGTGATATATATTTGGAAATCCACGGAAGAGATCGCGTGAGCGCAAGAATCACTAAAATTGGAGATCGGATGAGAAAGTTATGCGTGAAACGGTGAGACTGCGCTGCACGCGATGACCCTAAACGGCCCGTGTGCTGCTACACAAGCCGTGTAGGTGCAAAAGGCATTTTTATGATATCCACTTGTTCTAGAAGCTTCCATGGGGGTATAAATACATGTTTTGACCACAAAATCCGGGAGGAATCATTTGGGATCAGTTTCCACACACACTAAACACCTAAATCACACACATTCATCTCCATCTCTTCCACCCTTCACTTCATCCATCCAAACTACTTGATCTCCTCAAATCCATGATAAATTCTTTCATCCACCAATCTAAGAAGAGGAATTCATCATTGGTTGAAGATTTTAGCATGACCAAGGAGGAGGAAGTTCACCATCAAAGGGGAGTCTACTTACCTTTATTTTGTTATTTTCTTCATTATTGGCTCAATTGGAGCAAGATATGGATTGTATTGATTTTATTATGATATGTAGTGGCTAGTCCTCATGTGAGGCTAGCAATATGATTGGTTAGGAATTATATAGATTTTGCACACCACATGTTTGATTAAATGATTGTTATGAATATTTACTTTCATGAATGCTTATTCTCATTTTATGTATGATTTGTGTGATTAAATTCTCTATTCATATTGTTAGGATAGTCATTCTAATATTATGCTTAGTGGTTTAATTGAATCATTGATTGCATGAGATGACTTGGTTAGTGTGAGGAGATGTAAGTCATACCCTTCAAATGCTTAGAATCTCATGATAAGACATTAGTGATGAACTACTGAGGGGAACCCAACTTATGATCATAGTACCTTCATGGGAATTGAGAGTAAGAACAATCCAAGGAAATTTAAACTTGTAAAAGAGTTGAGAATCTAATCACCTTGGCCATAGGGGTTAGGGGTACAATCGTGATTGCCCTTAATATCATAACATGAAGACCATCTGTGCATGTGTGTGTGTGTGTGAGTCTATATATACCTTACCATGAATGTTGCTTGCCTTACATAATTCTTAGATTGTTCACCTTCACCTATCATCCATCTCATTTGTACATGTTCTATCTTTAATTGCTTTCCTAGTTGTTAGTTTGTAGTATAATCAACCCTCTCCTTCTTTGATTCGTCCTACTAGAGTAAAGCATTTCTCAAACACGGCTACCCACTTTCGCCCTTGGGTTCGATAATATATAAATTTTGCACTTGGTCGCTTACATGCTACACACGTTAGAGTACACTTGCTCTAAATCAATTTAAACAAAATTGAAACCAAGTTCATGGCGCCGTTGCTGGGCCGAAAGCCTTCGGTGTAACGTGTTTGGATTTGTTAACTCTACTTAGGACATTTTTTTTCTTATTTTTATATCTTATCTTTGTTTTGGAAAATCTTGTTCTAACTTGTTCTTCTTGATAGGTACATCAACCTTGAAAGAAATGAAGAAGGAACAAATCAAAAATATTAAGTGGAGAAGAATTGTAGTAGATCTTGAGAAGAAGAGCAAAAATGGATCAATGCTACAATAATGGAATATATGGGGGATGGCAAGGAGCTTACAATGTTAATACATTCCAACCGTATCAAGGAAATACTTATTCCATTTCAAGTTCTTACAACAATCAAGTTCCTACGGTTATTCCTCTATCCGAAAATAGTGCCTTACTTGAAATGTGTAGAAGATATGCTCAAGGGAGCAATGCAAGGCAAAGTGTTCAACCAAGTCTTTCAAGTTATGAGCCTCAAAATACCTACTCAATGCCTACTTCCAACTTTAATGGGGGACAAGTGTGGAAAATGCCCAATTACCAAATGGAGAATGGAACATGTATGCAAAACGGGTATGTCCAAGGGAATGTCCAAGAAGAGTGTCCTCCGTATGATGATGGGAGACCTTCCTTGCAAGATCAATTAAGTCAAATGATGAAAATGCTTGAAGAAGAAAGAGAAGAAAGAAAGAGAAAAGATGAGGAAGAGGACATGAGACTTGAGGCCTTAGAGCATCGAATGAGTCAAATGATACAAAAACGGAACACTCTTCATGAAATGGAGAATTTTAATGAAAAGATTGAAGATGAGTTAGATGTAGAAGAGTGTTCAGGGGATAATGAAGAAGACTCAAGAGATGTTGAGCTTATTGATGATAAGGAAGATAAGGTAGAAGAAAGCTTAGAGGAGGAATGTGAGAGAAGTAAAGAGCCTAAGGTAGAAGAGAGCTTTGAGAATGAAGAGATTATATATGATTTCTTATCTCTTGATGATAAGGAAAGTTTAAGTGAAGATGAATAATCACAAGAGGTGGATGAATTAGATGAGGTGGAACAAGGTCTAGAAGCATTTGATGATGAGTTCGGGAGTGAAATGAGCATTTCTACACCTTTTAACTCTCCAAGTTGCATTGAATTTTAAAATATTATTTATATTGACTTTGTTTTACCTAATGATTCTTCTCAATGCCTTAGGTACAAAAGAGAGCTTGAAGAAGTGTTGGGAACTTACTTGATAAAAAAGAATAAGTGGTGGTCGAAAAAAGAGCGGTTAATGGAATGCAAGCTCAAGAGAGTTGAATTTCTAAAGCTAATCTCGAAGGATACTAACGAGTTCGTTACTGGCCACAAATGCCTAATAGAGGAAGAAACACAAAGATTAAAATTTGATGGCAAAAACAAACGATATCCTTGGTCATTCCGATGAGTTCTCCATACTCTGTCCGACTTGAAAATGTTAAACTTAGCGCTGGATGGGAGGCAACCCATTGTTTATTTTAATGCTTTCATTTAAATGCTTTGATTTAGTTTTCTTGTATTTTTTGCATGTAGGTTGATTGTGCTCATGGAGAAGAATGCGTATTGAAAATACGATAAGCGCTTGATTTGAAGTGTGAAAAGACGTCTCACCACTTTTTGCAAACTTAAATTGAAACTCTTGTTTCAATTTAAGTTTGGGGAGATAGTGCGTGGTGGACGTACCTTGAGTGTTGTGATGCATATGTTTCTCTACAAGAAGACCATTGGTGGAAACTACAAGGGTAAGTCCCACCACTTTTTGCAAACTTAATTCTCAACTTATTTTGATTTAACTTTGGGGGGAGGTTGTGTGGTGTGACTCACCACTTGAGTGTGCTTATTATGTTGATTGGGAGATCTTCTTGTAAAATTGGGTAAATTTTTTCAAATGAGTATCGGTTTGATTTTGGTTAGTTTGGTTGTGTTGAAGTACATGTTAGTTCGTATTTTGGTTACAATTGTTGAGCTGATGATTTTTGATGAAATTTTGAGCATATGTGAGGTATATTGAAAATGCAAAAAAAGGACAAAAATGAGGTGTAGTGTGAAGTTGAAAAACAGGGTAAAAATACTACACGGGCCGAGCTCAGTACACGGTCCTGTAAGGACAGGCCGTGTACTGACATCAGAAGTCGCTACTCGGCCAGGAGAAAAGCCGAGCTCCGAGCTCGAGCCGTGCAGGAGAGAAGGAACACGGACCGTGTGCTGAGCACGGCCCTGTAACATGCAGCTGTGCTCGAGCATCAGAAAACGCTACACGGCCATGACTGAGGCCGTGTAGCGGAACATGAGTCGTGTAGTGTCTGAAGGCAGTTTTAAAAAAAAACCCGAGTTCGCGAGCAGTTTCAAGCGCACCTATTCACTTCATACGCATCCCAAGGTTCTAGTTCGTCTTGTATGCAGCCCGTTTGTCCGTGCCAGCTATTTCCACCTCCAGATGCCTTTTCAGGGAGTTCACTTTACTACTCATCTTTTCCATTTGCTTAGCATAGATAATTTGATTTGATTTGGATTGATTGGATTAGCATGTTACTTCTTTTGTTATGTACTTGAGAGGTTTACTTACTTTATTTTTCTTATTTTTGAATAAGGTGGCAAAATCTTGAGCTTAAATGTTATTGGATGATTGAGGATATGTGCTTTATTTTCTTTTAAAGGATGAAATTGTCATTTTTGCATGTTGTCTTGTTCCTTGTTTGGTGAGTCTTTGCTCATGTGTTTTGTTTGTATTTTTATTCTTGTATAGGGTTGTTTGGTGGTTTGTTTCGGAATGTTGTGAGTCATTTTTGAATGTGAGTAATGACATGTTATTTGTGATAAGTGATGGCGAACTATGTTGAGAATCTCTACTCTTTAAAATTGTGACATTTCCTATTTAACTTGTTCAATTTTGAAATGAATTGAGGTGTAATGAGTTCCTAAGGGTCCGAGCAAAAGCTTGTGAGCGTTTGAGCCTCAACCGTGCATCCATGATTATATTCTTAATGAGTGGATCTATTGAGCCTCGATAAACTAGAACTTGCTCATGGACTATGGGAATGAGCCCGATTGGCGGAGATTAGTGAAATGATCTTAGGCCATCCTTGTAATTTCATAGTCATTGTCATATATTTCCTTACCTTATAAATCATCCCTAGTTAACCACTTTGAGCCTTAAAGCCTATTTTTGAGATATAAGCACATTACAAGCCATGATTACCTACTTAAACCTTATAACATAATCTTTGTGTGGGTGATTGAGGAGATGATGGTTTACAAGGTTTGATGTGAGAATTGTGTTAGAGAAGAAATGAAATGATAAACAAGCAAGAAAATGATGAAAAGAGCTCAAGCAAAAATGTACATGCAACCTCAACATAAGAAAAAGGAGCACATCATCAAAAATATGCTCAAGTAATTCAAAAGTCGAAAGAAAGGAAGCATGCAAATTAAAAGAAGCTTAAGAAATTCAAGGAATGATAATGATTAGTGCTTGTGATTCGAAAAGAAAAGAAAGGAAGATAGAAACGTGAAGAAGTTGAAGAAGCTGATCATCTCTTCGATTATCTACACTCGATAAGTCACTCTTATCCATAATCTCCCTACCCTTACTAAAAAGTCTAACATTACATCCAAAAGTAAAGTCCTTTTTGATCATTAGTTGAAGCCTTGGTGGCTTGTGAATGTAGTCCGTGAGCAAGTCTATGGTGCGTCAGGTTCAATTGATTGATGAGTGAAAATTACCCTACTTCATAGAGTGTTGAGTGCATTTTGATATCCGACGTGAGGTTTGGACCAGAAGTGACTTTATTACTCTTGATTTTCTTAGACTTGAACTTGTTAATTTTTTATGTCATGATTTTAATGTTGTAGTGTGACTTGATATGATTTGTAGTCTTTTTTATTTATGATGTGTTGTTGCTTATGTTCTTTAGGTCTTTTTCTAGGTGAAAATTCCCCCTCTCGTTTTCTCATTTTCGTTGCTCGAGAACGAGCAATACTTTAAGTTTGGGGTTGATCGGTGTTATTTTCACCTAGATTTTGGTGTCTTTTATTATGTATTTTTGTGTGTTTTTATTCATTTTGTATATGATTTGGTGGTATTATATGAAGATATGGAGATGTGTGCTGCGAAATGATAAATGTGTGATTTTCATGATTAAGTGTCTTAATTTGTGCTACATTTGTGAATATTTAGAGAATTGGTAAATTGGTGTAATTTGTGTGATTTTCAGGTAAAAATGGATTCTTGACACGATAAAGAAGATGTGAGAAAAAATGAAGCTCAATTCGGAGTTGAAATGAGGAAGAACGAGCCAAAGCAAAATGCTGAAAAACGTAAGTCCAAATTGTGTAATTTTTCTGTATTCATATAGAGATTAAAACTAGACAAGTAATATATGGTTGGAAAGCCACGGAAGAGAGGATCGCGTGAGTGCAAGAATCACTCAAATTAGAGATTGGATGAGAAAGTTATGCGCGAAACGGTGAGACTGCACTGCACGCGATGACCCTACACGGCCTGTGTGCTGCTACACGACCCGTGTAGGTGCAAAAGGCAGTTTTATGATATCCACTTGTTCTAGAAGCTTCCATGGGTGTATAAATACATGTTTTGACCATAAAATCTGAGAGGAATCATTTGGGATCAGTTTCCACACACACTAAACACCTAAATCACACACATTCATCTTCATCTCTTCCTCCCTTCACTTCATCCATCCAAACCTCTCAAATTCATCCATAAATTCATCCATCCACCAATCTAAGAAGAGGAATTCATCATTGGTTGAAGATTTCAGCATGATCAAGGAGGAGAAAGTTCACCATCAAAGGGGAGTATACTTACCTTTATTTTGTTATTTTCTTCATTATTTGGCTCAATTGGAGCAAGTTATGGATTGTATTGATTTTATTATGATATGTAGTGGCTAGTCCTCATGTGAGGCTAGCAATATGATTGATTAGAAATTATGTAGATTTTGCACACCACATGTTTGATGAAATGATTGTTATGAATATTTTCTATCATGAATGTTTATTCTCATTTTATGATGATTTGTATGATTAAATTCTTTATTCATAGTGTTAGGATGGTCATTCCAATATTATGCTTAGTGGTTTGATTGAATCATTGATTGCGTGAGATGACTTGGTTAGTGTGAGGAGATATAAGTCATACCCTTCAAGTGCTTAGAACCTCATGATAGGACATTAGTGATGAACTAGTGAGGGGAACCCAACATGATCATAGTACCTTAATGGGAATTGAGAGTAAGATCAATCCTAGGAGATTTAAACTTGTAAAAGAGTTGAGAACCTAATCACCTTGGTCATAAGGGTTAGGGGTACAATTGTGATTGCCCTTAATATCATAACATGAAGACTATCTATGCATGTGTGTGTGAGTATATATATACCTTACCATGAATATTGCTTGCCTTACATAATTCTTAGATTGTTCACCTTCACCCATCATCCATCTCATTTGTACATGTTCTATCTTTAATTGCTTTCCTAGTTGTTAGTTTGTAGTATAATCAATCCCCTCCTTCTTTGATTCGTCCTACTAGAGTAAAACATTTCTCAAACACAGCTACCCACTTTCGCCCTTGGGTTCGATAATATATAAATTTTGCACTTGGTCGCTTACGTGCTACACACGATAGAGTAAACTTGATCTAAATCAATTTAAACATAATTGAAACCAAGTTCAATACTCTATTAAGTTTTCATTTTGATATCTTAATTTGAATAAATATGATATTCTTAAAATATATGACAATGTGATTCTTTTTTACATATTTTATGTTACTTAGAACTTGCCACATTGCGTAATAAATGTATTAAGACTAAAAAAAATACATTTATCGATTTGAAAATGATTCTCACAATCGGGTTAAAATCTGTTAAATATGAATGTTCTTTCACTTTTACTGCACTTGCTACGGGCTTCACTAGAGGACGGAAGTACGCGGTTAAAGAACTTGGAATTTTTATTGGAGATCAAATGGTCTTTAAATCAACAATCAACAATCTTATTTTGATATCTTCTAATGATGCTGGGAGGAGGATCACTTCAACCTCAGTGATAATAATATTTTCCTATTAATATGAAACAAATGAGAATGCATGTTTTTCACTCAATTTAATATTTATGTTAAGACATTTTTTTTCTGGATCAAACAATAAATTACATTTTTTAATTATTTTAAAATGACATAATTAATTTCTATTTAAAAATATAAATTTAAAAATAACAAAAAAATAACAAATACAATAACCCGCGTCGCACGCGGGCACTGTACTAGTGAATATAAAAATAAAACATCCATTTATATTATAGCTAATGCTTTTAACTTGAACATGATATTTAACAAAGACATATGAATTACATGAATTATTATTATATCCATATTAAAAATATATATAAATATATCTACAAATCGTATTCTTCCTCCGTCCCTAGGTAAGAGTCTCATTTTACCATTTTAGTTGTCCCACCGAAAGGATCTCATTTCCTTTTTTGGACATATGGGACCCACACATACCCACTAATACAATTAAAACATGAGGCCCACACCAACTAATACAACTACCCACTACACATTAAATAATAATACTCCTTAATTAACGTGCCCAAAAGCAAATGAGACTCTTACTAAGAGACGGATGGAGTATAGGAGTACAATATTTCATAATAATATGTACAATTTTAATATTTAGTAATAATTGTAGAATTCAGAATCGTTATTTCCTACATCTTAAACTGTGTGCGTCACTAAACACACCGAATATTCATTTATTTTTATTTATCCCCCCGCTTACTCGTATTTTTAAAATACTGTATCTATTTATCCCTGGTCTATCCCTTGTCTGCACGAATATTTTAAGCAAATATTCATTTATCTTTATTTATCTCCTTGCATTATCCTTGTCTGCACGAATATTTTAAGCAAATATTCATTTATCTTTACTTATCTCCTTGCCTTATCCTTGTCAGCACGAATATTTTATTTATCTTTACCTATCTCCTCGCCTACACGTATTTTTAAAGTACTGTATTTATTTATTCCTTTTCTGCACGAATATTTTAAGCATAATCGATTCACCTGCACCATCAGAAGACTAACGCCCGGCGCATACTTTAAATAATTTTTTTTCACACACAAGATTGGATCCTCGTGCACTATTCATAAAATGACATTCTCTCAACCCCAGCTCCACAAAATCGGGTTCAGTTTTCCGACTTCACTTCTCTCGTACTTTCCTTAGTCTAGGTAACAATTACTCATCTTTCTTCGTTCTAAATTTTCTTATCCCTTCCATCCCCGCATCTTTTCAGATAAATTTCCTGAAATAAGTTCTGAGGTGATTATTTTTTGTACCTCTAATTTGTTTTATTCAACATTTGTCGATAAAATTGATTAAATTAGTTTTTCAATATATCAAGTAATTTTTTTTTTCAAATATATTTTTTTCCATGATTCAACATCAATATTTTTTCACTTTTGTAGTATTTTAGTATTTTTCATATATATTATTTTCTTATTAAACCTTAAATTTTTTTAAACTAAGAATCCATGATGACTTTTTTTTTTTAATTTTAAGGTTATAATACCTCGACTCTAATTTGAATTGGATGATGTTTTGAGTTGTACTATTGAAACGATTATTATTATTATTATTATTATTATTAACTTTATTAAACTTTTAAGGTTTTAAGTAATAAATAAAGAAATATATAATTAATAAGGAAATATATAATTATTTTGTCAACTCAAAGGATCACCTATTATGTGTTACCGGAGAGACACAAATCGATAAGAACAAAAATGGAAGGAAGAGGGAGAGTCGTGTAAATTCTCCCTGGTTAAAAATTATTAGTAAATATAATTATATCCTTAAATATTCTTTGTTTTCAAAATTTTAGTCCAGATTTAAAATTATGTAATACTTTCTTCTGTCTCGTATTATTTTTTCCGTTTACTATACAATGTATTTTAAAAAAAATAATTCTTTTTTCCAAATTTATTTACTTTTGAGAGTATTGTAGTATTTTTATTTAATAAAAAAATAAAGTAATACCATTTATGTAAAAAAGTGGTGATAAATTTGAAATTGAAGCAATATTTAGAATTGTTGAATGGGGTGATATTTCATTTTTTGAACATACTAAAGAATAAGTAAAAGTAAATGGTGAGTACATTCTTTCTTCTAGTTGATATTTTGTAAAATACATTATCTCTTACACATGTCACATCCTACCCTTGATGCACAATCGACCTACTCTTACATATTATTTGACATACAAAATCTACCCTAATTAAATTCACAAAATAAATACTCCCTCCATCCTGTTTCAATGTTTACGTTTACTTTTTGCATGTTGATTAAAGAGTATAATATTTTAAAAGATAGTCGGTGGAAAAAATATATAATATTTAATACAAAGTGGGTAGGTGTATTAGTATTGGATGATATATTAATTGTTTTAGGTGAGTCTCATATTCCAAAAAAAAAACGTAAACATTGAAATGAGACGCGCAAAATAGAAACGTAAACATTGAAACGGGACGGAGAGAGTATAGATTAACATTATTGTTGGATTTACTAATCCATCTAATTCTAAATCTACCTCAAACTATAAAGAAGTGTTTGATTCACATTAAATAAATGTTAAAAATACTAAAAATCATATATATATATATATTAATATATTAATATATCTATTACAAACAGAAAAATTTCAAATGATGCAGTTTGAAAATTCATCCAAAACAACTAAAAAACGTCAAAATAAAATTCATGATTTGAAATTCATTTATTTGATATCTTGTATTTATAAATATATGGATCTAATGATATATTTGAAATTCATATTTAAAATCTATATATTTAATCTTCATCATTCAATAAAACGGCAACTACTTGTGATGTCCATCTCACGTTGGGTGAACCCCACATTTTTAGTGGGATTTGATCCTCAGTCATTATGCAAATTGTCCCTCTTAGTTGAGATATCCATGCGGCCCACACACTTCTTTGTTTTACTCCATTACCGCCACAAACCCCACACCGTTGACCCCCTCCCCACCCCACCCCACCCCACCCCACCCCCACCCCCACCCCACTCCCTCCATCCCCATCCCCATCCCCATCCCCACTCTCTCACACACACCCTCCCTCCCCCCCTCCCCCTACGTGTTGCGGTTGTTACAGTGTTTGAACACGTGTACTGCACCGTAAGTTGTCTATTACTGCATAAGGCAACCCACGTATACACACATACTCCGAGGGTTGTACAAGTTCCCATGCACCCCCGGTATGAATGCCCCATGACCTCCACCCTTGTTTGGTAAGTGAACTTGAGGCCGTTGCTACCTTTCAACTAGTCCACCTTGAGAGTTGTGAAAAGAAACCATCAAAACATCAATTGGAGCTGTTTCATAAAATGATTTTATTAAATTAATTAATCCTACAAAAAATTTCACCGCCCTTACTATAAATTAAAAAGAGTTAGTCCTTATAAACCGGGTTTACGATATAAATTCAATGGTTCTCCTTTAGTTTAAACACTAGTTGTTATAGTGACTTGATTAAGTATTAAACGATTTATCTCTCTAGCAGTTTAAACTTTTAGATGAGGTGGTCATTTAACATGGTATCAGAGTCATTGCCTAACCAATTAAAAAATATTTCATCCTCTTTATCATTATTGTAGATACGAAGTTTAAAAAAAAACAATTTACCAATGTTATTAATTTTTTTGGAGATAATTGATATTTTTAAATAATAAATAAATGATAAAATAAGTTATGTGAGTTAGGTTAGAGTTTTTAAAATATTACATGTATTAAGAAATTATTTATTTGTAAACTTTTACTCCTTCCGTCTCGCCACAAGAGTTACATTTTACTAATTAGGGCGTCCTGCCACAAGAGTTACATTTTACTAATTAGGGTGTCCCGCTACAAGAGTTACATTTTCCTTTTTGGTAAATGGATCCTACACAAATCAATCACTTTAATAAAAAAAAAAGAAAAAACTCGATAGAGGGAGTAACATTTCTTTTTAATTAATCAATGTTTACTACCCTAATTTTATTTTAAAAAAAAGGTTCACTACCGCTCACTTCTTTGTTTTACTCCATTACCGCCACAAACCTCGACCCCCCAACCTTAGATGTTCGGTTAGACTTGGTGTTATATACCTTATTACATGCATTAGATGAGTAACACGTGTGTGAGGAAAATAATATTAACCATTGTCCTATGATTTAAGCATTCCTTTTAAGATATACTTCATATTTTATTATATATGTGTCAATCATTCAACGGTACATAACAACAAATGTAACATCAAAATGTAATAGAAAAATCGAACCGCCTACCCAGCCACTTTCACACACCCAACCCAACCTCCCTTCCCATCCCCTTACGTGTGGCGATTGAGTTGCGGTGTTTGAACACGTGTACTGCACCATAAGTTGTCTATTACTGCATGAGGCAAGCCACGTATACAACATACTCCGAAGGGTTGTACAAGTTCCCATGCACCCGCGGTATAGATGCCCCATGACCTTCACCCTTGTTTGGTAAGTGAACCCTTAGGCCAATATTGTTACCCTTTCAATTAATCCACCTTGAGAGTTGTGCGAAAAACCATCAAAACAACAATAGGAGCTGTTTCATTAAATGATTTTATTAAATTAATCAATCCTACAAAAATTTGGCAAAAATTTGTGTAATACAGTCTTACTGAAGGGTTGAGACTGTCAAAAAGTAATAACTTCTGTAATAAAAAGTGATAGTGAATTAATGAAAAGTGATATTCTTATTTCATGAAAATTTATATATGAATGAAAAGTGATAAAATTTATAGTATAAATGAAAAGTAATAACATTTTATAGTGTGACAGCATTTTATAGCAAAAGTGATAACTATTTAAAAATATATATAATGATCTCAAGTGAGACGATCTCACACGAGAGCTACCCAAAAATTTCACCCGCCCTAATTACTAGAAATTAAAAAATAACATTTCTTTTTTGATACTCAATGTTCACGGTTCAAATCTTTTATTCCTCTTGCAAATAGATTCGATGATAAGTAGAATATAATAAAATTTATATCACAAAAGAAAAATATTAACTCTAAGAACAAGTGTTGAGATATCCCTTCGCGTGACATAATCTAATATGTGTAAAAGGAGATGTAATATTAAGATGTAACAAAACATCCAAATAAATGTCGACTACCCGAGTGGAAAATCGTGTGCTGCCTAACTAGAACCCTAATACACACCCAATGTAATTAATGAACTTCACCATTATATATACACTACACAAGGTATAACAAATCAATTGAATCAAAACTTCCCTATAACATATTTCAACACCACCATACATCATCTATGTCCTCTAGCAGCCAAAAACTTTATTGAGGTGGAAGCATGCATTGAAATGATGATCAGTGTCCATCTCAAGGATTCTGATCACTCCATCGCATAGCACGACTGTAGTGTTGGAGTCAGGGCCGACTGACATGAGCGTCCCCAACTCCAGATCGTACATTAGGCTTCCCTCCAGGCTTACTGCGTCTACTGCTGTATGTATTTTCTTTATTGCACGGTTTACTTTGTTGCCTGCATACCTTCCAACTCATTAAATTCGACATCTTGCAGATCCTCTCAGTCATGTTGTAGTAATTCATGACATCGAAAGTCCACTCTGGAACCTTTGAAATAAAAACACGACCAGGAAGTCCCGCGAAAGCTCCTGGTTTGAATTCTGTTGCAAAGGTAAATAGTCTGGATACTTCACGATATCCTGAGAGTGTTTGATCTAGTAAATATGGCTGTTCGCAAGTACTTAAGATGTACTGTAAATTCAATGCTATGAGTATCCTCTCTGCCAATGATGGTTTGTGAGGCCTTGGAACAATGTTCACATCATTGCTTATTAAATTATAACTTGAGTTCATATTGCTCTTAATCAAATTAAATCCATCACTACTAGCCACAAATAACAATGAGTTGTCCACATGATCGATCATTGCTTTTTCTCTATCAATGAACGAATTGCAACAATATCCTCATCCACCATTGAAACCCCTGAATTATGTTGGTTGGTGAAGCTCAATCCATCCGAATAATGTTGGTTGGTGAAGCTCAATCCATCCACATTTGAAACGCTCAATCCATCCGCATTTGAGAAATTCGTACATCTATGGTAAATGATAATGAGAGTAAGGAAGGAAAATTAACAAAGCAATCTTCACCCTGTACTTGTAAAAACAAATTGGTTAAATTTTTGCGAAACCTTATCAGTATGAACGTTTGAAAATTTTGACTGCAACTAAATTGATGCAAAAATATTTTATATGAGTATTTTGTAAAATAATTTTGATAACGTTCATATATAATTATTATAATTTAATATATCAATAAAAATAGTTTGTATAAGGATATGTACAGTTCAATCGTGAATTTTCTTGATTAAAATGTTAATTTTAATTTTTTATTTATTTGAGAATTTAAATAAATTAACTCTTAAAGTAAATTGGTAAATAATTTATAATTAATTTAATCTTAACAAATTAAATGTGGGCTTATCAAAGTCCAGGAAGCCCAAGTCAAAGGTGGTGTGACCAAAATCAAACAAGTCTATGTCAAATGAGGTCTAATCCAATTTAAATAAGCTCAGACAAATTAAACCATATATTCAAATACAATAAACTTGATTAAAGTTCAATCAAGTTGTAGGTCCAAGCCCACAGAATCAGGTCAAATCAGCATTTGACCAATCAGTTTGCGAGATATAAATGGAAGGTTTCTCACACTTCACCTATATAAAGAACCCTCATCCATTCATTCCTAAGCACTGGAAGCGATTCTTTACTAGGATCAAAGATTTTAGAGTTGTCTGAATAGTTTTTCAAGTTCTTCAACGAGAATTAATCTAAAAACGAATTAAAGGCTCACGCCTCCAAATGTATTAACATTCGGATTAACGTTAATTTAACCCTTTAATAATCACAGAGAGCTTCAAGGACCTTAATCGCAGAAAGCTTCAAGGATCAACGTTTAGCGATATAAATCTTCAGTTGAAGAAAGCTAAAGCTTCAATCCTAGAGAGCTTCTAGGATCAACATTTAATCCGAGTAAAGGATACGCCTCCGGATTAACGTTATAAATCTACAAAGTCAAATTCGAACAAGTTTAATCCGAAGATCCGACTCAACTCACATCATCAACGTTGATTCGAAAAAAGAATAAGAATCAATGTTGATTCGAGAGAATAATAAGAGGATTGATTAGAAATTGTATTTGTTTATATAATCTTTTAAATTAAATCTGTTTGGAGTATCTTTCAACTCATTTTTTATTTATTTCATCATAAATACAAAATTTTCTGTTATAGGATAATTCACATAAAATTTTGTGAATATTTTAATTTAATTAAATATATTAAAATAATTTAAAATATTAAAAAAATTTATAGGTTATATAGCAAACATATCATTAAGCCGTATTAATTATTAATACTTTATAAAATAAAAAATAAATTATGTATTTCTAATTATATCACATAATCGTCAAGATCAAACTCCACTTAAAGAGAGTTTTTTATTTTATACACAAGGATTAAGGAGTATTATTGATCTTTTACTTTATGCACGTGGATTAAGAAGTATTATTATTATTTAATATGTGGTGGGTAGTTGTATTGATAGGAGCGTGGATTATTATTATTTAATGTATATTAGGTAGTTGTATTGATAGGAGTGTGAATACCATATTTTAATTGTATTAGTGAGTGTGTATAAGTTCTATGGGTATAAAAAGGAAAATACGAAATGAGACTATTTTGATGGAAAAGAGATTGAGGGACGGAGTACATACTACTTTAAAGTGAATTCAATAAACATCAAATCCAACATCGATTTTTTCTTTCTGCAAATCATATAAATTTTTCCTATAAATTTTCAAATGTTTCCCATTAATTTAAAATGAATAGGATGTCTTTACATCCTAGTATCTATATAAGATTTAAATTATGTAGCTACCGCGGTTTACTGGAGGCAGTTCTAAGGGGGCGGGGGTGTTTCCTCGAGTACTAGTCGGGCGTAAGCCTGGATCCTCGATATAAAAAAAAAGATTTAAATTGTGTAAATTTAAACTGATGATAAAACTCTATTTTGAGTAACTAACTTACCATACAGAGAGAATAAGAGTTTTAAAATTATTACTACAATCAAAAAATTTTCCTATAAATTTTTAAATGTTTCCCATTTAAAATGAATAGGATGTCTCTATATCTATATAAGATTTAAATTGTGTAAATTTTAATTGATTATGATGAAACTCTATTTTGAGTAACTAACTTACTGTATAGTGAAAATAGGAGTTTTAAAATTGGATAAATATGAATTGATCAAATTGATCCGGATCAGTTGGGTTAATATGGTCAATTTTAAATAATTTAAAATGTTTTAAGATTAATTTATCCTTTTTATATATAAGGTAGTATATTAATTACTATAATTTAAGTGGGAATCTATCATCTTTGATTTAATAAGAGGTTAACATTAAATGATAGTTATTATATTTATATACTAATAATTAGGGATAATATCAATTTTGATCCTATAGAATATGCAAAATTCAACTTTAGTCCTAAGGTTTGGTAAATTTTTAAAAGTGGTCCCCCAGTGTCCGATTTTAGTCCTTTTTGTCCTCTTTTAGTCCTTATTTGGCATATCCTAGAGGACCAAAAGTAGACAAAAAGGACTAAAAGTGGACCAAAAGGACCAAAATCAGACATCGGATGACAACTTTTGAGAAATTACCAAACTTGAGGACTAAAGTTAGATTTGACATATCCTAGAGGACCAAAATTGATATTTTCCCCTAATAATTATAACAAGTATATTTTAAATATTAATATATATGTGTATTTATTTATTTTTTTAATTAATAATTATATATGTGTATTTATTTATTTATTTAATCAATAATTATATATCTTATCTTATATACACTAATTTACGTTACTATAAATAACTTTTAAATATATTATATATATTTTTATTTTAATATTAAATATATAATCTTTTTATTTTTATTATTTTTATTATTATATATTAATATTTATTATTATATTACTATTATATATTTCCAAGAAGATAATTATTTAAATATTATAATATATTGAGATTCAATGAGCTATTATTGAGTCGGGCGAGTCCAAGTAGTGGGCACTTGTGCTCGGGTCGAGTAGTTATCGATCCGAGCTCGAACTTGGCTCGTTAAAGAAATGAGCCTGCGAACGAGCTCGAGCTGGCTCGAGTAATTTTCAAATTGAGTTGAGCCTGATTTGGTTCGTTAAGCAAATTGAGTTGAGTTTATCGAGCCTTGTCGAGCTAAACAACTTGTTCATTTTAACAGCTCTAAGATCAACCACTTTTTTATATGTAATTTTTAAAAATTAAATTACACTCCTTTCATTTCATTATAAGATTACATTTAAAAATTAAATACTCTTAATATTTTTGTATTTAATTACTATAAAACTTCAACTAAAAATAATAATAATGCTTATACAAATATTTATTTAACATAAATAATATACTATTTATAAATATATATATATATATATATATAATTATTGAATTTATAAATTTTAAAATAAAAAATAATGAATATTTTCGGATAATGTGGTAAAAATATTAGTAATTATATAAATTAATAACTTAACTAAAGTGTTTAATTAATATAAATATTATATTCATAACAATAATAAAATATATTTAAAATAATTTATTTTATTAATTTAAGATAAAGTATACTAATTATAAATTCGTGTAACACATGAATAGGCAGTTTAGCTTATAATTACGTATTATTTTATGGTTTAGTCATTATTTTATGGTTTAGTCATTGCAAATAATTCGAATGTTTTAGTAGTACTTATTATCAAATGAATTTCTTGTATTAATTTGAACTTATATAGAGTTAATTTACCAACTAATTATATAAAGTCTTAATTAATCAATTAATCCATCAATTAATTAGAGTGATGAAATTATATATAGTTTTCAATCAAACGTTAATTCGATCCCGCGTTCACGCTTTATTCGGGTTGTCCAAGAGAGAGATGCCTTCACTGTGCTAATATTTTATATATTTTTCTTACATAATATATGTTAAGATTTATTACTACCTAATACAAAATATATATTAATATTACTAGTCGATACATATTATAGATTTTATCACTACCCACTACAAGATATTTTATAAAAAGTCCTAACTACCCCCTTTATACATTAACTAGTGGATAAAATATATAAAAATTTACGTCTACATGATTAATCTATTTCTTATATTTAAGTTCTCTCTCTTCACTCATATCCAAAATCAATTCATTTCACGCGTTCTATTTCTCTTTTTAGAATGAATATTATTTCCTATAACTTAATTCTCTCCCTACACTGATATCGGAATAAATTTATTTTACACGTTCTACCTCTCTTTCCAGCGAGAATACGCACCGAAATATAAAAAGATTGACGAGGAATTGGAAGTACTTGAGTATATGGTGAACGATGGATTTGTAATTGATGAGCAATTTTTCATGATTTATCTAATTGCCATCACCGCACGAGTGAAAGAAAGAATGAAACGCCGAGGACTGATATGGTGTATCCGCACCTTTTTTTATTTTTTATTATTATTTTTATTATTTTCTTTTAAGAATCAAATTTCATTTGACTATTGATATGTTCCTTCATATATATATTGAGCGATTGGATTATTATTTCAAAAAATTTGTCTATCTCACAAAATATTTAGAATATATTAAATATTCTAGATTCGTTTATTAAAATGCTTTATATTCAAAATCATTAAGTATTCAAAATATTGAATATCAATAATAATGTATTAAGAAATGTTTTCTCAGTGTTCTACAAGTTATATTCAATATATTTCAGATTCATTCATTTTCTCAATAATGCTGCTCAAAGTGTTTATAATTAATGATTATGTATATTTAATATTCATATATTAAAATATTTTTGTATTCAAAATTAGTAAGCATTCAAAATACTTAATGTTTAGATGTATTCAAAATCAATATTTAAGAATGTAATTAATGCTTATTTTAATAAATCAAGTAATACAACTGTTATTAACTTTCACCAATTTTTAGGGGCTTAATTATAGGATGATTTTATATAATCTATACAAAAATATTTTTGAATACCTAGAATTTGAACAAATAAAACGTATTCCAAAATATTTCTGAATACCTTGAATTTGAACACATGAATTTTGAATAGAAACTCGTAAACGCATTCTGAAATAATATTACGTGTAAATTAATTTATGAACAAAAGATATATAATTATTGAATACAAATATTTTTGAATATATAAAATTTGAACATCAACAAATATTATAACGTAATAGATTTTAAGAATTTAGTATTGGAGTCAACTCCCACCCAATTTTGAAGAGAGTAATTTACGGAAGATAATTGTTTTTATTTTAAATTAAATTCTCCACCCTTTTAAATTATTTTTAAACACAATCAAAATAAGGTTAAAAGAGACATTTTATTTTTAATGTACCTATTAATAATAATACTGTATAAAATGTATCTACTGGTAATGAAACCTATATGTTATTATAAAAATTGAGGGTTGTCAAAGTATACCTCAAATATAATCACATATAGGTTTTATGATGTACTAATATAAAAGATAAATTAAAACACAGTTTTAATGTTGATGGCAAACATACTTGCAGTGGCGGATGCATAGGGGTACAGCTGTACCCCAAATTCGAATATAATATCTATATATGTAGTTTGTAATTACACTACTTGTAGTTTGTGGTTAGGGGCACTTCGTGGTGTAGTAAATGGGTAGGGGTTCAAATTTGTTTGGTTACATACATATCTTCATTATCTTTTTAATATATATTTATATTTCTATGAATCTTGTTTAGTTATATACATCTTCTTTTTTTTTTAAAATATATATTTATATTTCCTATAATTTAGTTTATATTTTTATTCTTATCTTTATTTCTATTTATATTATTTATTTGTGTTTTTTTAATTATTTTATTTCACATATAAAACATGTCACTTTAATGCTATACATCTTTTTTATTTTTTTTTTCATTTTAAACTTTGGTGTTTTGTTTTATCCTTATTTTATGTTTATATATACACACAAAAAAAATAATAACATTCATATTTTATAAAATTATTTTTCCTCGTTCGTTTGTTATCTAAATTATTAATTGCAATATGAATTTACTTTCAATTCATTACTAATTTTTTTAAATAATATGTTATAAATTTATAATAATAATATCTTAAATTTCTTTTAAATATGAAAATTAGACGGTGTCAACGGTAATTATAAGTTTTTCATTTTAATTTATTTATTATATGATTTTAAATATAAGTAAATAATACATTTATAATTACATGTTGTACCCCCGAATTTATTTCCCTGGATCCGCCCCTGCATACTTGAGACAAATTATATGTATATATTTTATAAGCGGATCTCAAATATAATCGAATTAGCTAATTAATTATTACTGACAACAATTTAAAAACGACGACTTAGTATTTATTAATTAGTTTAAGGGTTAATTATCCCAAAAGTCCCAATTTTATTTTCCAAATTTTACTCTTTTTTTTCCCTTTAGGGTTATCCACTAATCATTTATTTAGTAATAATAAATGAAAATTAAAATATAAAATAATACTAAAAAATATAATTATATAATAAAACGTTGTACGAAATCAGACATCGCTTTTTATTTAACTACTATATAAATTTAATACATAATTAAATAGTTAATTATATATTATAAAAAGGAATTATTTTTTTGTCGCTACTATTTAGAAGTAATAATTTATTGATATAATATTTTTGTGCATGTTGTAAATTATATTATATAAATTAAAAAATATATATGAATTTAATGCCTTTTAATATTTATATCTAAAATTTATTTAAATTGACTTTAAAATTTAAAAGTATTTTCATTTCAAACTAACTTTAATTTTAATAAATCGTCCATATCTTTTTTTATTTTATTTTTTGAATAAATAAGTATTAGTTAAAATTATTTTCAAATATTATATATATATATAATTTAATAAATCGTCCATGCCTTTTTTTCCATTTTAATACATAATTATTAGTTAAAATTAATTTTAAATATAATATACTCCCATCGTTCCGCGTTAACGTTTACATTTGCTTTTTGCACGTAGATTAAGAGATATAATATTGTAATGTATAGTGAGGTGAAAGAAATAATATTTAATATAAAGTGAGTAGTTGTATTAGTATTGTGTGTGTCCTATATAGAATAATTAATTATTTTGTATGGCCGAACTTGACAAAAATGAAATGTAAATAAATCTTAACCTGAGACAAATCAAAATAGAAAGTATAAATATTAATGCGGGATGGAGGGGGACGGAGGGAGTATATAATTTAAAAGAATAAAAATAGTAATAATAAGATAGATATTCAAATAATCTAAATTAGTTATTGTTTATTTATGGAAAAAAATACTTAATCTAATTAATGAACTCAAATAACCTAAAATAGCATTAGGGATATAATAGTAATTGAATCTTGTAAGATTACTAATCCGAATCAAATGATATAAATATTAAGGTTCTTTAAAATTATCTCTACAACCAAGTGTTTTCTCAAACTAATAATGATCCATATATCTACTCTCAAACTAATAATGGTCCACATACTGAATTACACCACTAATAAAGAAGGGAATTTAGGAAATTTTATATTACAATTAAATAGTTCAATTTCTTAGTGAAGACAAATAGGTTCATTTCATTATAGTTGGTCAATAAATTTTCTAAAAAGGATGGTGAATCTAGATTGGGAAGTACATATTATGATTATAAAAAAAATATAATTCACTACAAAAATAGCAAATACCAGATTGGAAGGGAGTATGATATAAACTTATTTTGCCCTGGTGGAAGTACGGTACGCTTCAAAATGCAACAAAAACAACTTTGATTTTTTTTAATTAATATTTAAGTATTAGAAGGCCCTAAATTCATAACTTATTTTTCTAAGTGTTACTTTTTCTCAAAGGGAGTTCGAACCCACGACCTTCTACTGTTGGAGCACATTACCTCGCCACTGGGACAAGGTCGACTGTTGGTCTCAAACAGTATGGAATAGTTTGTAAACCGATTCTTGCAAAATTTGAATTTTTAAATAAAATAGCCCTTTATTGCCTTAATCCTCTATCACTATAAATATCTTCATTTCCAAAATTTGAGCAACAATAAAAGTTTCATTCATCCTTTGGGAGCCACAATCACTACACACACTTTCTCTCTTCTCCATTTTATTTTCTTTCACTCATTCCACAACCCATCTTCTAATCTTTCATCCATTTTCTATCTTGTGTTTGGAGACTACTTGGAACTAAGACAAGAGGTGAAATTCAAGAAGAATTGAAGATCTCCAACAAGAAATTGAAGGGGCGTTTTAATTATTTTTGTATTTTTATTTAAATTTTAGACTCCATGGATTATTGTAATGTATCATTTATTTGTTTTGTTACTTTAATTATGTTAGGTTAATCCCATTTATGGGTTAGAGACATGATTAGTGTTTAATATTTGTTTTATTATGCAAATTAAATATGGTTTTGACACGATTGGATATTTGATTTCTTCTCATGGGGCTTGTGATGCTTGAATTATATATTAGCATGGTTTGTTAATTATGAGTACCATGTTAATTTAATGGATTGTTGATTAATTTTACTTATTTTAATTAAATGTCATCGTATTAATTTATGTGGATATTGCTTGGGGTGAGATAGAGACAACCCTCCAAAGTATTAGAAATAGAATGAGAGAACATCAAGTTTAGGTTTGACCGAGAGAATATTTGAACCCAGTAAGAGGAACCAATCAATTGATGGCCTTAGTACGCACAAAGGGATAGTTAATTCTAATTAGTACATTCTAAGGGAGAATTGAGGATTAATTAGTACCTAGATGTAGGGGTTAGTGTTGGGTATCTATCCTAGGTGCGTTTGGGAGTCTCTAGGATATCTACAACCTTACTAACCCGAGAGGGAGCTTTGGATACATTCGTGATCGCCTCTAGTCCAATTTCTATCTTGTCTATTTTTTTGGCATGATAAAATGAATTCTAAGGCACTTTAATTGTTTCTAGTCCCATATACTACTTGCCCTTCAACACCATTTCTCCATTTTTATTTTATTTTCTCATATTTTATTTTGATTTCTTTTATTTGAGTTCTTGATTATCATCTCATTGGTTCGTCCTTATAAAAATGATAAAAACACGAGCTAACATGTTCATTCAATCTAAACTTAAAACTCCCTAGGGTTCGATAATTTATTCCTTGGGTATATTTCTACAACGAACGGGTATTCTTACTCGTAAGTTAAAAAAATACTCAAACAAACTGACAGAATGATAAGTTGCACAGGGTGGTGGAAGATCAAAAGTGAAGGATAATTTGGGGAGGGTAGCTAGAGAATGAAAGCTAAGTCGGAGAGAGAAACGAAAGCTTATGGGAGATTTGGCTATTTAGTGAGGTCTGGGAGAAAATAGAAACAATGATCACTTATAATTTATAAGAAATGATTTGCAATGTACATGAATGGCCGTTCAAATTATCCATGTCATTTTGATACATCTTCTTTATGCTACAACTTTGAATGAATGGCACGTTGGAGAGAAAGGGAAACTATACCCTAAAAAATGCTTAAAACCTAGGGGCAATGCTTGGATTTATTTCTCCTCTTATGTCTCAATCATATAACATGTGACACATAAGATAATATACAAAAATAACACAAAAGATCCGGTGTGCATGAACAGGATATGTCCAAGATCATGGACACGAAAAGATATTTTTTATGAAGGTCACACTAATAGAATTATTAATGCTCAAAATCAAGATAATCATTAACCCATACTCCTCAAATTTCAATAAGTTTTTCGTATTTACTGCAAATATAAGGATTTTTATATTTTTACACCGTGAATCTGATTCACATGAGTGTTTGACTTATAAAATATACTTCATTAAATGGTAACCAATGTATCACTTTTTGTCACTTCTAATTATCCATCCAGGAAAATAGTTCATGGCATTACGACTAATTTGATAGGTAAAATAGATAAGAGAGTATATATAAGAAATGAGGTTTAATAAGCGAGATAAGATAAAATAGTATATATAAGAAATGAGATTTAAGTGAAAATAAATCTTCATAATATGAAAATGAAGATTGTATAATAGGATGTATTAAAATTTGTATTACCATAACATTGAAAATGTTTGATATGAGATAAAATTTAGATAAATGCTCAAATTACTTTTACAACCTTCATTTTTATTATTTTTTTATTAATTTACCCTTTATTAAATTTACCCCAAACTCACAATATTCACAACAAAATCAACGCTGTCGATGAGGAAACTCACTAAATCGAAATCTCTTTTGACTGATATTTCTTTCTATGTTTCTAGGTTTATTCATAACTCCAGCCGTACCGACTCCCTGAGTTGGTATTAGCGTGAACAATTGCAGTAATTAACAAAATTAAAAAAATAAAACCAATGCGTGAACCCGTCAAAGAAATTATTTTTAAATAAGAAAGGTGGAAAAAACTGTGCACATTTCTACCAATTCTGAAAAATTGGGAATTTATTGTAATGATTTTATAATAAATCTTATCGACTTCCATTTCTAGACGTATTCCTCAGATTTGAGGAAGGAGCGAATTTGATTTTTTTGTAGAAATGAAATTAGGGTGCAGATATGCAGATAGAGGAATGAACGACTTTTCTTTTTATAATCTCTCTCTCTCTCTCTAAGGAATGAGCAACTATGATATTCTGTAAAATAGAAAATGAAACTTGGGTTCAGAGGTGGGAGAAGATGATAATGAAGGGTGTTTTCGTAACTCTCCTTTTCTCGATTTACTGTATATCCGTATTCTTAATACTATGCTTCTGACCATATAAAATTTATGAAAAGCAACAGTGTACTTAAATGGCCTCAAAATTTCGATAGAGCCCCCTCATAAATTATAATTGAGCTATTAAACTACGTACGAAGGAGTACACCATTTAAGATTATTCTTTTGAATGATAAATAATACTCACTTCTTCGTCCACTTCAAATGTCCCAATTTTACTATTTTGGATGTCTACTCTAAAAATATTTATTTTTCTTTTTTAGTAAAAGGGCCCCACATATGGCCTACAACTCACTATTAATAAAACAACTCACTACACATAAAATAATAATGTTTCTTAATTCACATGCAAAAAATAATTATGGACTTTTTGTTGACGGAAATAATTAGTTTTAGCACGTGAAGTAAGAAGTATTATTATTTTATGTGTAGTGAGTAGTTGTATTAATAATGAATGATAAGTCATATGTGGGAACCTTTTACTGAAAATGAAAAATGAATACCTTTAGAATGGACACCCAAATTAGTAAAATGAGGACCTTTGAAGTGGACAAGGAAGGGAGTATTATTTAACATTCAAAAGAATAATCTTAAATGGTGTACCCCTTCTTACGTAGTATGATATCTCAATTATAATTTGTAAGGGGTCCTATCTAAATTTAGAGGCCGTTTAAATACACGTACATATACTCTTCCCAAGTCTTATATGATCAGAATCGTAGTATTAAAAATACTGGATCTACATTAAATCGAAAAAAGAGAGAGAAATTACGAAAACACCCTTCATCGTCATCTTCTCTCACCCTGAACCCAAGTTTCATTTCCTATTTTTAGAATATCATAGTCGCTCCTTCCTTCGAGAGAGAGAGAAAAAAACAGTAGAAAAGAAAATTCGTTCTTTCCTCTATCTGTGCAGAAACCTTAGTTTCATTCCTAAAATTTCCAAAAAATCAAATTCGGTCCTTCCTCGAATTTAAGAAGTACGTCTAGAATTGGAAGTTGGTCAAATTTATTGTAAAATCATTACAATAATTTCACAATTTTTCAGAAAAGGCAGAAATGTGCACTATTTTTTCCACCTTTCTCATTTAAAAATAATTTCTTCGATGGGTTCACGAATTAGTTTTTTTTAATATTTTTTTAATTACTGCAATTGTTCAAGTGAATACCAACTCGGGGAGTTGGTACGACTGGAGTTATAAATAAACTCAGAAACATAGAAAGAAAATCGGTGCAAAAGAGTTTTCAATTTGGGGAGTTTCCTCCTAGACAGCGTTTGGTTTGTGGTGGATATTGTGAGATTGGGAAAAATTTAATGAAGGATAAAGTTGTAATAAAAAATAACAAAAAGGTTGTAAAAGTAATTTGAGCATTTATATAAATTAATTTATCTCATATCAAACATTTTCAATGTTATGTTATTGCAAATTTTATTATATTTTATCAAACAATCTTCATTTTTCATATTATGAAGATTTATCTTCACTTAAATCTCATTTCTTATGTATACTCTTTTATCTTATCTCGCCTATCAAATCTCATTTCTTATATATACTCTCTTATGTTATCTCGCCTATCAAACTAGTCATAATGCCAAGAATTCTTTTCCTAGATGGATAATTAAAAGTAATAAAAAATGATACATTGGTTACTGTTTAATGAAGTATATTTTATAATGCAAACACTCGTGTGAATCATATTTACAGTGTAAAAAAAATCCTAATATTTGCAGTTAATGTGAAAAACTTATCGAAACTTGAGGAGTATATGTTAATAATTATCTTGATTTTGAGCATTAATAATTCTATTAGTGTGACCTTCCTTTTTCCTTTCTCTCTCTTAGCCTTTTCTCTCCTCCTTCTCTCTACATCTTCGGTAAACTTTTCTGGCGAGAGGGCAAGTGCCCGGCATCGTGATGAGCATTTTCTCAACACATAAAATTAATCCTCAAGTGTAAGGATATCATAGTTTCGATGGGCAACCAAGTGATTATCGAACCCGAAAGACGAATTATTATTAATTCAATTATATTCTAATTTATTAAGACTATGTTGACAATTTATATGTGGTAATTAATTACTAAACAGAAAAAATTTAAAATAGAAAATAAAGTAATCAAGCAATAGAGATAATACGACTGTGATCAAGTGAGAAATTAGGTAGTTCTTCGGGTCATCCAGTTTTACTTATTAATTTTCTTTCCATGTGTTGATGTCCGACTCTGCCTTGTAGTTTATGGACGCATCACTAAGCCATGCAAGTTCACTTTATAGACACAAGTAAACATGCGTATGACACGTGTGAATATCCTTGGAGCTAGAGATATAATTCACCCCCTTTCTAGGTACTATCAGTATCAATTATTTCCCGTGCACTTAGTACTCTAACCCAATATGATCTCCCTTTTTAGGTACTATGAAGTTATACTCTTCATCCTACTTATTAACCTGAATATTATTCAATTAACAAGTATTCATATAAGATAGTTCTAATAAGACTTCGGAATCCCTTCACTTAGAATTATAACATGTAATACTGCTCAGCAGTGAACGCACTCAATCAATAACCAAAATATGTATTCAGACTCTGCATAACAGTTAATGATGCACAAAACGACTGTGAGTATGAATTTAAAAAGCACAATCTTATATAAAATAAACCACAAGTAGTGTTGTACGGAGTTTACACATGGAAATTCAATTAACTCATAAAACCTTCATAACCATAGGACTATGGAAGTACTTCTAGCCCATGATAGATAGAGGAACAATCATGGTGGTTGGTAGGATCTTACCCATAGTATTGAAAATTACAAGATAAATTAAGTAGCGAAGTTAACCTAGATGCGGGCGCAGTTGCGACTCTCTCCATCTTGAATCTTCACTTGATTCTCACTTGATTCGACAGACGAACCTCTCTCCACAGATCCTTCGGATGGCGGTAGGGTTTCGGGGGTAAAAAGATGATGAAGTGGTGTGTCTCTCATTTCTCCTGCGAAAGCTCTTCTTTTATACTTATAAACTCTCCTTACGGGCCTTGGATGAGCTTCTTCAGCGAACACACGCATTAAAGGTGTAAAAATACGAATATGATAAGTTTCTGTGCCTCAGTTCGACCAACAGGCCAGGTTGAATCATTCTCAGCTGGTCGAATCGACCTGTAAATTGGTTGCAGATTCCGGATTCGACCAGTATCCTGGTTAAACCACA
The DNA here is from genome assembly GCA_023678885.1 of Pogostemon cablin. Taxonomy (NCBI): domain Eukaryota; kingdom Viridiplantae; phylum Streptophyta; class Magnoliopsida; order Lamiales; family Lamiaceae; genus Pogostemon; species Pogostemon cablin. The sequence goes on along the minus strand of CM043010.1, from coordinate 5,185,402 downwards.
TACTCTCAGGTCGAACTGCAGCTGCTGCCCTTCAGGCTTCTGGTTCGACCAATATTCGACCAAATGGCTTGGTCGAACAGCAATGTCGTGGTCGAACGACACTCCAGGCACTCTTTCCATCGGTTCGACCACAGGTGCTGGTCGAACCGTCTCCTTCGTGGTCGAACCACGCGCCAGCTTGGTCGAATCACACCTCTAAATCTCTCTTTTCCGAATCCGACCACTTCCAACTTGTTTTTCTTTGAAAATTAACTCAAATAGCCTTGAAGACACCTGATTCGTCATTTTCCACAACATACATAGATTCATATCGAATTACAATCATCTAACACACTATTATTACACGAATCCGGGCTCAAAACACGTGAATTTATACACTCATAAAACCCTCAAAACTTACATGTTGCTCGTCCTGAGGCAACGAAATAAAAAACCATAGAGTAGTGTAAAATTCACTCAGCTACCATCCCAAATACAACACATAATCACACATGCAATTCCATCAATCAAAAAACAAGTATCACTTACATCATATATATTATCCATGCAAAACATCACTCAATTATAACGCAATTCGGAGTATTAAGTCATCTTTCTCACAGGATAAGTATTTACTCTCACTTACTAGTGTAAAGGATGTACAGTTCAGTAGGTTAATATACGCTCATATTCAATTCATACTTCCGCATAACCATAAGCTTGGCAAGAGTCTCAAAAATCAACTTACAATCAATTCATTACAAGGATAACAAAGGACTTGCTTTTGGGTTGTAATGTTGGCTCTTTGGTAAAGGTAGAAAAATTTAGGTAAAGTGACTAATTCACTAGTAGAGAATTACCTTGGAGTTTTGCTTTTCGTCATTCAGCTTCATCTTTTCCTCCATCATCTTCTCATAATCTTCATGGTTTGAATTCTCCTTCTTTTCCTTAGCATCAACATCATCTTTCTTTATTGATCAAGGGTACCAATTTCGGGCACTACCTTTCTAAGCAGTCGGGGTACCAGTTACTAGGCACTACCCCTAAACAAGATTTAACCATACATCTCTTTTCATACCACTTAACCAATCTTCTACTTTCCTTCTTGCTAGTACTTATTCACCTCAACTCTCTACTATTGAATAGGGTATTCAACAAGGCTCAAGTAAAGGTTAAATAAGGCTTTTCTATCAAGGCTTGCCAAAGAAAAAAAAACTTTTAAAGGCTCAAAAGGGCTTCCAATGATACATATATTATAAGGTAAGGTAAAATTTCGGCTAAGTAACTCAAATAAACAATAATGGCCTAAGATCATGTCCTAGGAACTCATCAATCATAAGTCTCAAACAAGACTTCAAGCCAAGTTCTAGAATACGGTCATATGAATGATTCTCTCAAGAATAAACTATCATGAACTAGCATGATTCAAATGGCTCAAACTCTCACATGAGTAAATAGAATCCTAAGTACTCCTCATAGCATAAATCAAGATCAATTTCACAATGAACTCCACATACTTATCAAGTTACACATGCTTCTCATCAATAAAAATTAACACATGTAAAATATGAATGCAACATACTAATGCCAAGAGCCCACATAACATGACAATCCATACAAGCATCTCCAATCAATCTATCCTCAACTATCAAACACCACATCTCAATCCAACATCACCTCAGAATAACATAATATACGTACATGCCACTTACACCACAAATACCCAACCTGTAAAGATAAAAGAGAAAGGAGATGAGATGAAACGGACAAATGATAAAAACCTGACGCCACTACTTCTCTGAAGCATCATCATCGCTCACATCCTCTTCGTCATCACCATCACTTATCTCCAAGTGCAATCGATCCAAATCTCTATGAAGACTATTAAGCTTCCTATCCAATTCGCGCTCATCAGCATGCATTCTCCCTAGTCTCCTATCCATCTCCGTATAATTATCCTGCAGTGTTTTGTACCTCGCATCAAGTACTGCATAGTTCGCATTCACCAATGCCAGCTGCCTATTCATCTCCTGCTGATTTGCATTCAGTGTGGCGAAATGCTCATGAATCAATCGAAACTGCTCCTGATAATAAGCATCAGGACCAGTCCACTGCTGCTGTGGCACTGCTGGAATGGGTCGTGGTGGCATCTCGTGCGGTCACGGAACTTCCATCTCTGGATTCACCTTATCCGCTCCACGCTCCTACTGATGCTGTGGTTGTGGCCGAGGCTATGGCTGAAACTGCCCTTCGTCTAGAATCTTCTGAAGCTCCTCATTCATCCCCTCAGCATACATCTGAGATACAGTTCTCCAATCACCTTTCTTCAAGCAAGTGATGGAAAGAGCATCATGCGCCAATGTGTTCATCAACTTGTTACCTTCAGTCTGGATGGTAGTCAGCTCACTCACATCAAACGAAAACATAAAAGTAAAGGGCTTAGATCCCCTCGTGTAGAACCAATCTCCATCACGTAGATGAGCAAATCCACCCTTCACACGTACTCATAACCAAGTCTGGATCCTCAAGGATGGGTGAAATATCGGCGAAGTCCATGTTGTGATGCTCAGCCATAGTAGTAAGCAAACCTCCGATATTAACTCTCTGAAATGGAGAGCTCCAGAACCTGTATAGCTGTTGAATAAGGTATGATCCCACATTGAACCTCACTTCATTGAGCATGCACCAGAGAGCATATAGCTCACCCCTCAGATCGGGCAAACAGTGTGTTACTCAATACTCGATCCATATATCGAAGTACAGATCAATGAAGCACGATCACCACTAGTCTTAAAATCTATATCCTCTCTAGAAATTTCTCTCCAGAAGTTATTTGCATTGAAATATCCATTCTCTTTCCTAGAAATCCCTCTCGGAGTCTGAAACAGTGCGTTAAACTCCTTAGCCGACCACGTCCTCATCTCACCTCCAAGCTGGAATGTACACTCATACGGGAGTTGGCTCGAACCTTTCTTAACAGTCATTGAACATGATACCTCAGCAGTCACATGGACGTACGTCGGCTTCTTCAATTCCATAAAGTGACGAATCCCCACTTGATCAAACATCCACAGGATATCATCTCAAATGCGCATTGTAACCATCACCCCATCATTCTGATACCTCGTTCCAGCAATCTTATCCGACGTATCACCCCATTTATCCTTTATCTTTTCCCAATCATTTATTCGAATCTTAAAATTCATAGGCAACCTCTCCTGAAGCCTTAACTTCTTTGTCACTGTATCTTCACGAGACGGCCTATCTTGCCTCTTTTTGGAACGAACCTCGGCTACCTTTTCTTTTCCTGAAATCAATACTTCAATACTAACAAACAAAAAAAGCAAACCAAACTAATTCATAATCACCTAAGCATTCAACTCTACTCAAGACTTCAGTTTCTCTATGCATAGTCACTCCTAACAAGCATATTACTCTCTCATAATTCAATACTTCAAGTCTCACCCTTACTCAATTCCATTCCAACATCAAATATGCAATAAGAACAACCAACGATGCTATCAACCACTGGCATGCTTTAACAATTCAAGCAATTTACTCAAAATCCAACATTCTTCATCGCACACTACTCAAATTACTAATAACTTCACGTAAACATCAAGGTTTGACAATAATTTAACACTCAAAATCGAACCTATCAATTGTTCATATGAAATTGTACACAAAAATTCAAATTACACCATGAATTCCTATATAAACTAGTTCAATCAACTTACCCACTTGTAATCAAACAATTAGAACTTCAATCCTAGGGTAATAGAGTCAAGAAAATATACCTTTTGAATCGGCCATGGCTTAAGATTCACAAATGTGACAATTCTCAAATTCGCTTTGAAACCCTAGTTTTGCAACTAGATCGTTTCAAAATCACGACAAATTGAGTAAAAAGAGTATGGAATGTGGTTTAATCGGAGCGAAATTGAGTGAAATTGAATATTAGAAGGAAGGATTTTTGATTCGGGAAGAATTCGAGTGAAGGTGGTGTGTGTTTGAATATTTAATACTCACGAGCAAAAATACTCGATCGTTGTAGAAGTATATCCCAAGAAATAAAATTTTCGAGCCATAAAGGAGTTAGGTTTGGATTAGTACAATATGTGTGCTCATGTTTATGTCACTTTTGTAAGGATGATAGGGGTTTTGAGTATGAAATAAACAACTAAAGCAAGTAGCAAGTAAATAAAATAGCAACTAAGAGAAATGACAAGTAATATGATTAACGAGAAAAGAGAATAGGTGCTAAAGTTCAAGTATGAAAAAACATGGGATTAGAAACATCCAAGCACATTCAATTCATATTATCATGCAAAGGAATTCAACTCAATTGATGTAGATTAAGGGTGATCACGATTATATCCTAAGCTCCCTTTCGGGTTACAAAGGTTGTTGATCAACTTGAGACTCCCAAAAGCACTTAAGATCAAAGCCCATCATTAACCTCTTCCATCTAAGTACTAATTAATTTCCAATTCTCCCTTCAAAGGTATTAAATATGATTAACTCTTCCTTTTGTGTACTAACGCTAACGAATGGATTGGTTCTCCTCATAGAATTCAAATATCCTTTCAGTCAAACTCAAACTCGATGTCTATTTATGTCTTTCTAATACTTAAGAGGGTCATTTCCATCACACTCCAAGCAATATACACATGAACATTATAATAGCACTTAATTATCATAAATCATCCATTGATCAACAATCCATTAAACCAATAATCATTCATGAATAACAAACCATGTCATCACACCATCAAAACAATTAAAGCCCATGAATAGAAACCAACATCAATTAAGTCAAAAACCAATTTAATCCACATAACAATATAAACCTAATGTGCTCTTCATATTCCTAATCTCACTAGAAGGATTAGCCTAACATGATAATGGTAACGAAACACATGAATGATTCATTACACATATCCATAGTCTTAAATCCAAATGAAAAAAAAAAGATGTAAACCTTCCCTAACAATTCCTTGTAGAGAATCTTCAATGCTCATTGATCTCCACCTCTAGCTCTTGAATTCTTGAGGTCTTTAACACCCAAATGAAAGGGATGAAGAATGGATGAAGATGATGGTGTAAAATGGAAGAAATGGTGTGTGATCTAGGTGTAGGAGTGAAACCTTGTGTGGAATATCCAATCTCCCTTCAAACGTTGAACTTGAGGCTACTTATACCCTCTCCAAGTTGGGCCACGAATTTAGCATCAAATGGGCTTTTTACACTCACTTAAACATATTGGTAGGTGAAAATCCAGATTTTTGGCCCAAAATGACCTTACATGAATTGGTCTTCCTTACTCGAGTTAGCTACTCGAGTCGGGTAACATGCATTGTAACTCGAGCTAACCCAGCTCGACTCGAGTCAGCAACTCGAGCACTCGCCTGTTCGGTCGTGTTGCGAGGCTTTGAAACTTGATTTCCTTCGGAGGCCAGCTTGACTCGAGCTGACAACTCGAGTTGTAGCTTGCAAGTCGAGTTGACTCACTGTATGATTTTCTGCACCTGCCCTGCACCCCATGACTTGGAGCTCAACTTGGTGAGACGCAACTCGACTCGAGTTGCAAGTCGAGTTGGACCTTGCAACTCGAGTTGGCTCACTAGACAAATTATGGATATTTTCGCACCCCTACTCGACTCGAGTTGGCAACTCGAGTTGCACCTTGCAACTGAGTTGGGTTCTGTGAGTTCGTTTCTTGCTCGTTTCAGCTCCCGACTCTATTTTTGCTCTATTTTCACCTGTTTTACATACGTTTAAGCTCATTCACACACATTTCCATGAAAACACATAACACAATCAAATAACACATAAAATATGGATAAAATAATACGAAAAGACATACAAAAAGACACTAAAATCTAAGTGAAAATGGCGACGATCAACCCCCCAAACTTAAAGTGTTGCTCATCCCCGAGCAACAGAAATGACAAAACAAGAGGAGTGATTTTCACCTAGGAAAAGACTAAACGAACATAAGCAATAACACATCGATAGCAATAAGAATCACAATTTATGCTAAGTTATCCTACAACATTAAACTCATGACATAAGGAATTAACAAGTTCAATCACAAGAGAATAAAGTGTAATATAGTCCCTTTTTGGTTCTAGCCTCACATAGGTTATCAATGTCACTCAACACTCTTTAAAGTGGTAAAACAACACTCATCAATCGATTGGCTCGACTCGCTATAAGCTTGCTTGTGGACTACATTCACAAACCATCAAAGTTTCAATTAATGATAAAAAAGGTCTTTCATTAAGGATGTAATGATAGGCTCTTTGGTAGGGTAGGAAGAATATGGATACAAGTGACTAATCAAGTGTAAGTAATCGAAGATGTAGCTACTTTCTTCCATTCCTTAACTTATCTTTCTTCCTTTCTCAACTTTAGTAATTACAAGCACTAGTCATCAACTTTCCTTTGACTGAGCTTCTTTTGATTCATGCTTCCTTCTTTGGACTTTTAAGTACTTAAGCATATGTTGGTACTTTGCTCTTTTTCTTATTTTATGGTTGTATGTCCATTCTTTGCTTGTGCTCTTTTCATCCTTTTTCTTGCGTGTTTACCATTTTCTTTTCTTCTCTTGTTATTCAATCTATCCTTTCTAGCTATCATCTCCTTAATCACCCACACAAAGGGTATATATATAAGGCTTTATGTGGATAATCATGGCTTGTAATGTGCTAAATTCACAATAAATAGGATTTAAGGCTCAAAGTGGTTGACTAGGGATGATGTTCAAGGTAGGAAAATATATGGTAATAACTTCAAATAACAAGGATGGCCTTAGATCATGTCATTAACCTCCACTCTTTAGGCTCGTTCCTATAGTCCTTGAGCAAGCTCTAGCTTATCAAAAACAATCGATCCACTCATGAAGAAATACAATGTATGCACGGTTGAGGCTCAAACTCTCACAAGCTTATGCATTGGACCTTAAGGAACTTATTACACCACATTCATCTCAAAATTGAACAAGTTAAGTAAAACATGTCACAATTTGAAAGTGTAGAGATTCTTAATCATAAATTGTCATCACTTATCACAACAACGTGTCATCACTCCCATTCAAAAGCGATCACAACATCCGAAAAAACAAACCACCAAATATTCCAAGACAAAATTAAATATACACACAAAACATCAAAATAAGAACTCAACGAATAAGACACAACAAATACACATAACATGCAAAAATATAAATTACATCCATCCATAAGAAAATTAAGCACACATTCATATCATCCACAATCAATTAAGCTCACAATCATCCCCATCTTTGATTGAAAATTGAAATCCTAAATTATGAAAGTAAACCTCCCACAAACATAACAAATGAAGTAGCATGCTAATCACAACAATTCAAATCAAAATCACTTCATGTCAAGCAATTAAAAGTTATAAGGTGTAAAGTACTCCCTCAATAGGCATTTGGTAGTGGAAAGCGTTAGCTCCGAGCTCCATTCATGTTTCCAATACCCTTCATTCATGCTCAAACACTCACAAACACCATTAGCTCAACAATGTCATTAAAAATTATGGACTATCATGCACTTCAACACAACCAATCGAACCAAAATCATATCCAAACTCATCAGAAATTTTTTTTTAAAATTGACCCAATTTTACAAGAATCATAATTCAAGTGGTGAGTCACACCATACACTCTCTCCCAAACTTAAATCGAAACAAAAGTTGAGAATTAAGTTTGCAAAAAGTGGTGGGACTTACCCTTGTAGTTTCCATTAATGATCTTCTTGTAGAGAAGCATATGCATCCAAACGAATCAAGTTATCTCCATCACGCACTAGCCCCCCAAACTTAACTCGAGACAAGAGTCGAGAATTAAGTTTGCAACAAGTAGTGTGATATCCATACTCGAATCCATGAAGCACTTCTCTTTTCTTCAATGTGCATTTTTCTCTATGAGCACAATCCATCTACAAGCCAAAAATGCAAAACAACAACGAATCCACAATCTTTATTGAAAACACTAAATAAAGCAATAAAGATAATAATGGGTTGCCTCCCAATAAGCGCTGAGTTTAACGTCTTCAAGCTAGACGGAGTGCAAGATCATGGAACCAAAGAGCGATCCTTCACTATTTCTTCCCTCATCTTTACTTTGAGAAATTGTTTGGCTATTTTCTTTTCCATCAACATGATTGCTCCATTCTTGCTCATAATCATCAAATTATCCAGAAGAATTGTGGATGGAAATGCTTCGTCTCCATAAGACCCATGAAATTCTCCTTTATCAACCTTCCATTCGATGTCCGAGTCCTCATTACTACAAATATCAAGCAAAGACAAGTTAAGATTAAAATCTTCAATATAATCATGGAAAAGAGAATTAGAAGATTTAAAAGAGTAAGAATTTTCAAATCCATGAAGATCATCCGGAAGTATGATTGGAGGCTTGAGGTAGGATTCATCTCTCTTTCTTGTTTTGTTACATGAAAATGTAACACTCATTGTATTTGAACTCAAAGAAAGTTCTCCTCTTTCCACATCAATATGAGCCTTTCCCTTTGCCAAGAATGGTCTTCCCAAGATCATAGGTGTTTGAGGATAAACTTTCATCTCCAAGACGACAAAATCTACCAAAAAAGTCAACTTCTTCACTTCAATCACTACATCCTCCACCACCCCTAAGGGCTTAATAGTTGATCCATCCGCCACTTGAAGGCATGTAGTCGTAGGCTTGAGCTTTCCAATATCCAATTCCTCAAAGAGAGAATGAGGCATAACATTCACACTAGCTCCCAAGTCACACAATGCATTAACAACCTTCTTTCCTTCAACTTTACAAGGGATAACGAACTTTCCCGGGTCATCAACTTTCATAGAAGACTCCTCATGCAATGGTTCATTTTTTTCAACTAGCTTTGCTTTCTTTCTCTCTTCATATTTCTTCTTCAAAGTTTCAACAAACTTTTGAAATTTTTCCATCTTTTCTTTTTTAACAAATCTTTGAGGGCAAGGGATTGGATAAGGAGTAATTGGAATTCCCCCATAATCATGTTCATATTCTTCTTCTTTTCCTTTTCCTCCTTAGCCTTTTTGCACTTAGGTACATGCTCTTCTTTCCATTTCTTCCTCTTTTCTTCTAACTCAATCTCTACTCTTTTTGCTTCTTCTTTCTCTTTATCCATCTTACAATCCGCAAACCCTTCTTCAACCAATCTATCCTCTTTCACCTTTATGCACATGCAATGCTCTTTTGGATTTATTTCCGTGGAAGATGAGAACTTTCCTTGTTGGTGTTGAGATCCAATGGAAGAAGCAATTTGCCCCATTTGATACTCAAAAGCTCTCATCTTATTGTTGGATTTCTTTTTATTTTCCTCCATTCTAGCCTCAAGCTTTTTCCCTCTTTTCCATTTGAGATTCAAGCTTAGCATCTCTCTTTTCCATATAAGCCCTTGTATCTTTCATGAATGCTAGCAATGTCTCTTCCAATGATGATTTACCTTCTCCATTGGGCGGCTTAGCACTTGGATCCATGCCTTGAGGAAGTGCCACGACGGCTTGAGTATTGGAGTAAGAAAGATTTTCATGCTTCCTCGGAGCTTGATAATTTCCTCCACTAGATTGATTAGAATTATTCCCCCGAGCTTGCCCTTGATATTCTCCTTGAAAATTATCTTGGTTAGAAGGATAATTACTTTGGAAATTCCCTTGATGTTGGAAATTTCCTTGGTAATTTCTCCTATCTAAATAGGCAACATCCTCTACACCTTGCATAACATTGCTCTCATCATTCAAATTAGCACTTGTACTTCCCCCTTGACTCACTCCTTGAGTGATCAAATTCAATTGCTTTGTTAAAGCATGGATGCCCTCATTAAATTCTTTCATTCCTTCACTTTGAAACACATCACTCTTCACTTTATTAACGCTCTCCACTTGAGCCACCTTTCCGAATGCATAGCCTCCCATTACTCTCTCGGAAGGCCATTGATAAGCATTTATTGCAATATCTTCAAAGATTTCCATAGCTTTCATAGCATCCACTCCAAATATAGACCCTCCGGATGAGGCATCTACATGCATCTGATTTTGCTGACTCAACCCTTGATAAAAGAAAGCCACTTGTTGATTCTCATGAAAATCATGTTGAGGACACTTTTGTAGCATCTCTATGTAGCGTTCCCATGCTTCATAAAAATTCTCATCCGGAAGTTGCCTAAATTGAGTGATAAGGCTTTTCATTTGGAGAGTCTTCGAAGGAGGAAAGTACTTGTGTAAGAACCTTTGCTCAAGATCTTCCCATGTATTACAATTTCCCAATGGAATTGTATTGTACCATGCTTTAGCCTTGTCTCTTAAAGAAAAAGAGAACAACCTCATTCGAATAATATCTTTCGACACTCCATTCATCTTGACGGTATTTGCAACCTCCAATAAAGTAGCTAGATGAGCGTTCAGGTCTTCAAGAGGACCTCCCCCAAACTGATTTGCTTTGACCATGTTGATCAATCCGATCTTAATTTCAAAATTGTTGGCTTGAACCGGAGGAACCATATTGTGCACGGCTCTCGGTTGGAAGTAATCCGAATTGCTCTAGACCTTGTCCTCTCTTAAGGTATATGCACATTTCATTGCATAGCTTGGTTATTGAACATATTAACCATCTCTTGAACATTTCTACGAACATGTGGTTGTGCCTCTTGTTGTTGGAGTATCTTTTGAGCTTCTTGATTGGCAAGCAATTGCATATACTCTTGGTTTTGAGCAATGAAATTCCTAAACCTCTCTGCTTGATTCTCTTGCCCTCCTTCTTGTACCCTATTTGATCTTGTAATGGATCTTGGGGAGGGTTATGATTAACATTATCTCCATGTTGATTCTCCATTTTTGTTCATTTTTTAGCTTTTTGTCTCTCTCGTTTCCTTGTCGTGCGGTCTTTTCTATCTCCAAATTCAAAGGAATAATCGATTGATTTCCCTTTGATCTTGTGATCATAAAACACCTACGAAAATTCAAAGAGTTAGACCACAAACAAAAATAGTAAATAAAATAAAATAAAAAGTATCCTTGTCAAGAAAAACTAAAACAATAACACAGTCTTCCACTAATCAGTTAAACTCCTTTGGTAATGGCGCCAATTTCTTGTTTGAATATTTAATACTCACGAGCAAGAATACTCGTTCGTTATAGAAGTATACCCCAAGAAATAAAATTATCGAACCACAAAGGAGTTAGGTTTGGATTAGTACAATACATGTGCTCATGTTTATGTCACTTTTGTAAGGATGATAGGGGTTTTGAGTATGAAATAAACAACTAAAGCAAGTAGCAAGTAAATAAAATAGCAACTAAAAGAAATGACAAGTAATATGATTAACGAGAAAAGAGAATAGGTGCTAAAGTTCAAGTATGAAAAAACATGAGATTAGAAACATCCAAGCACATTCAATTCATATTATCATGCAAAAGGAATTCAACTCAATTGATGTAGATTAAGGGTGATAATGATTATATCATAAGCTCCCTTTCGGGCTACAAATGTTGTTGATCCACTTGAGACTCCCAAAAGCACTTAAGATCAAAGCCCATCATTAACCTCTTCCATCTAGGTACTAATTAATTCCTAATTCTCCCTTCAAAGGTACTAAATATGATTAACTCTCCCTTTTTGTGTACTAACGCTAACGAATGGATTGGTTCCCCTCATCGAATTTAAATATCCTTTCAGTCAAACCCAAACTCGATGTCTATTTATGCCTTTCTAATACTTAAGAGGGTCATTTCCATCACACTCTAAGCAACATACAAATGAACATTATAATAGCACTTAATTATCATAAATCATCCATTGATCAACAATCCATTAAACCAATAATCATTCATGAATAACAAACCATGCCATCACAACATCAAAACAATTAAAGCTCATGAATAGAAACCAACATCAATTAAGTCAAAAACCAATTTAATCCACATAATAATATACTAATGTGCTGTTCATATTCCTAATCCCACTAGAGGGATTAGCATAACATGATAATGGTAACAAAACACATGAATGATTCATTACACATATCCATAGTCTTAAATTCAAATGAAAAACAAAAGAGATGTAAATATTCCCTAACAATTCCTTGTAGAGAATCTTCAACACTCATTGATCTTCACCTCTAGCTCTTGAATTCTTGAGGTCTTTAACACCCAAATGAAAGGGATGAAGAATGGATAAAGATGATGGTGTAAAATTGAAGAAATGGTGTGTGATCTAGGTGTAGGAGTGAAACCCTTGTGTGAAATATCCAATCTCCCTTCAAATGTTGAACTTGAGGCTACTTATACCCTCTTCAAGTTGGGCCACGAATTTAGCATCAAATGGGCTTTTTACACACACTTAAACACATTGGTAGGTGAAAATCCAGATTTTTGGCCCAAAATGACCTTACACGATTTGGCCTTCCTTACTCGAGTTAGCTACTCGAGTCGAGTAACATGCATTGTAACTTGAGCTAACCCAGCTCGACTCAAGTTAGCAACTCGAGCACTCGCTTGTTCGGTCGTGTTGCGAGGATCTGAAACTTGATTTCCTTCGGAGGCCAGCTCGACTCGAGCTGGCAACTCGAGTTGCAGCTTGCAAGTCGAGTTGACTCACTGTATGGATTTCTGCACCTGCCTGCACCCCATGACTTGGAGCTCGACTTGGTGAGACGCAACTCGACTCGAGTTGCAAGTTGAGTTGGACCTTGCAACTCGAGTTGGCTCACTGGACAAATTTTGGACATTTTCGCACCCGTACTCGACTCGAGTTGGCAACTCGAGTTGCACCTTGCAACTCGAGTTGGGTCCCGTGAGTTCGTTTCTTGCTCGTTTCAGCTCCCGACTCTATTTTTGCTCTGTTTTTACCTGTTTTACATACGTTTAAGCTCATTTACATACATTTCCATGAAAATGCATAACACAACCAAATAACACATAAAATACGAATAAAATCATACAAAAAGACATACAAAAAGACACTAAAATCTAGGTAAAAATAGTGACGATCAGTGTGCAAAGTGATCAAATGGGGATAAAAAACACGTTTAAAAACTGACTTACCTGGTACGATTCGACCTACTTGAGTGGTCGAACGGTATTTTCGTGGTCGAACCATATTTCTGGAGGCTTTCAGCGTCTCAGTTCGACCACAGTTCGACCAAATGCCTTGGTCGAACCACAATGTCGTGGTCAAACTCCTCTGTTCAAACTTTCAGGTCTGTAATTCGACCTTGGTTCGACTTACTATTTAGTCAAACCAAACCCTTCTTGGTCAAATTGGCCTATACAAAATTTTGTGATCTTCAGTTCGACCTTCATCTTGGTCAAAGTCTTTGTCGAACCACCCCTTGTGTGGTTGATTCGACCTGTAACGAAGTCTAGGATCACCAGTTCGACTTGAGCTCCATAGTTCGGCCTGTACCTTTGGTCGAATCGAACACTTAATGCTCCAAAGTCGAATTTTCTTCATCCCCTGCACACTCCAAGCTCAAAAACAAACATTAGGTACCAAAACAGAGCAAAACTTAGCTCGAGAATCAATCTTAAACTCAATATTTATATGTAACTCAACATACGACACTCAAAAACAACTCAAAATACAACTAAACATTAGGCAAATTGCAAAAAATCGACGCACTAAAACCGATTAAAGATTATACTATCGGTGCTTCAATGAGGTACGTACATCACACCCCCCAAACTTAGTTGAAACTATAGTCGAAACTAAGTTTGCAAAGAGAAGTAATTTTCGAAGAATAAGCACGTCCAATATAAAAATTTCTTACTCACACTAAAGAAAATAAAACATTAAAACCGGAGGGAAAACCCTCAACAGGCGGTCATGTTTAACGTCGGAGAGTCACGACGATAATAATCTAGTGCAAAGTATCCTCAAAGACGACGCAATCATCATCCGACGACTTGAAATGCTTCAATCGATGCCCATTCGCCGCTATGATGTCTCCATCTTTGTCCATAAGCTCAAAATTCCCCCTTCCGCAGGCTCTATGGATAATGAATGTACCCGTCCACTTCGATTTCAATTTTCTATGAAAAGCTTCAAACGAGAGTTAAAAAGTAATACCTCATCACCTTGCTTGAACTCCTTATAAGAGATCTTCGAATCATACCATTTCTTCATTCTTTCCTTGTAGATCTCCGAGTTCTTGTAAGCTCGATTTTTGAAATCATCCAATTGATTGATATGAGTCATCCTCAACTCCTTGTGATCCTTTAAAGACAAGTTCAAACTCCTCAATGCCCAAAGAGCTTTGTGCTGAATCTCTACGGGTTAGTGGCACGGCATCCTATAGATAATTTGATACGGTGATATATCCAATACCGTCTTATAAGCAGTCCGGAACCCCTACAAAACATCATCGAGCTTCATAGCCCAATCTTTCCTATTGGTTCCGACTACCTTTTCCAAAACTTGCTTCACTTGTCGGTTTCAGCCTTCCCATTCGCTTGAGGGTGGTAGGGTGTAGTAACCCTATGCTTAACTCCATAATCCTTAAGCACTTTTTCTAGAAGCTTGTTGACGAAGTGTGACCTTCCATTACTCACTAGTGCTCTAGGAACTCCATAACGGGTAAATATATGTTTCTTCAAGAAAGATAAAACAGTCCTTGAATCATTCACGTGAGTGGGAATGGCTTCCACCCAGTTAGAAACATAATCCACTGCTAAAAGGATGTAGAGAAATCCATTATATGGGGGAAAAGACCCCATAAAATTGATCCCCCATACATCGAAGATCTCAACAACAATGCTTGGCTGAAGTGGCAACTCATCTCTCCTACTTATGTTCCCCATCCTTTGACATCTATCGCATGTCACCACATAGGTTTCACAATCTTTAAACAAATTAGGCCAATAAAGAGCAAATTGAAGTACCTTCGTTGCCGTGTTTTGAGCTCTGAAGTGCCCCCCGTTAGGTTGTGCATGGAAAAAATCAAGAACGCTCTCCATCTCCGTCTCGGGCACACACCTACGGACGATAGTATCCGTATAAATTTTATCGACAAATGGATCATACCATATAAAAGTCTCGACATCCCTCTTGAATTTCGCAAGTTGATATCGGTTGAGATCTTTTGGAATTTCTCCTACGGCAATGTAATTCACATAATCTGCATACCATGGATCCATCTCTTGGGCAGCCACCACACATGCTCTTTCCGCTCCTTCAACAAACACCGCCAAGATCTACTCATCAGGAACATCTTTTCTATGTAATCGAAAGAATCATCACAGTGCTCCCTTGTCTCCAACCTTGATAGTGATCTGCCATAACATTATCCGTACCCTTCTTATCTCGGATCTCCATATCAAACTCCTGCAGAAGAAGGATCCATCTAATGATCCTTGGCTTCGTTTCCTTCTATCCATCAAGTACCGGATCGCAGAATGATCCGTATACACTATAGTTTTCATGCCAACCAAATACTGTCGAAACTTATTGAATGCATACACCACAGCTAGAAAATCCTTTTCAGTCACTGTGTAGTTCTTCTGTGCAGCATCAAAAGTTTTACTCGCATAGTAAATGGCACAAAACTTCTTGTCCCACAACTGTCCAAACACCACTCCAAGTGCTAAGTCACTTGCATTACACAAAAGTACAAACGGTTGGGTGCAATCAGGTGTGATTAAGATAGGTGCAGTAAAAAACACCTCTTTCAAAACCTGAAAAGCTGTTAGACACTCTTCATCAAAAACAAAAGGAACATCCTTTTCAAGTAAATGAGATAAGGGCTTGGAGTATTTCGAGAAGTCTTTTATAAATCTTCTATAAAACCAGCGTGTCCAAGGAAGAACCGCACTCCCTTTTCATTAGTAGGTGGTGGAAGCTTCTCAATCGCCACCACCTTCGCTCTATCCACCTGCAATCCCTGGGCCGAAAAATGATGGCCAAGAACAATCCCATCTCTTACCATGAAGTGACACTTCTCCCAATTCAAGACAAGTTTAGTATCTTGGCATCTCTTCAAAACAATAGCAAGGTTAGATAAACAAATATCAAAGGAGGAGTCAAACACAGAAAAGTCTTCCATAAAAACCTCCATAATTTTCTCTATCAACCCATCAAATATGGCCATTATGCAACGCTGAAATGTAGCAGGTGCATTACATAATCCAAAAGGCATCTTCCTAAACTCAAAAGTTCCATAAGGGCATGTAAAAGTAGTCTTTTCTTGATCCTCGGGTGCAATCATGATTTGATTATAACCCGATCACCCATCCAAGAAATAATAAAACCCATACCCTGCAAGACGATCAAGAATTTGATCCATGAAAGGAAGGGAAAAGTGGTCTTTGCATGTATTTTCATTCAATTTCCTGTAATCCGTACACACACGCCATCCCGTAGGAATCCTAGTGGCTAATGTCTCTCCATCCTCGGCTTTCACAATAGTCATGCCCCCCTTCTTAGCTACTACATGCAATGGACTCACATGGGGACTATCACTAATGGGATATATAATTCCTGTATCTAGCCACGTCATGATTTGCTTCCTAATCAAATCTTGAATAGCGGGATTCACCCTCCGCTGATTCTGTATACTACTATTAGCCTCATCTAACAATCTTATTCTATGCATGCAATATGAAGGATTAATGCCTTTTAAATCATCAAGAGACCAACCAATCGCAGACTTATACTTCCTAAGCACATTTAACAATTTCTCAAGTTGATCATCATCAAGGAAAGAAGATACAATTACCGAATATTTCTCATTGACACCTAGATAGGCATACTTCAAGTCCTCCGGTAGCGATTTCAACTCCTCTTTCTTCACTTCTTGAGGTACGCTCTCTCTATCCAAAGGAAAGTATTTCCTAGTCCACTTCACCTCTTCAATCTTGGTCCTTTTCGACTCATACCTGTCATCACCCAAAGCAAGTAAGTTTACAAAAAATTCAATACATACATCATTGGAGAGCTCATCTAACTCTGTGGTGGGAAAAGTAAGAGACTCCTCCAAACATGTCTCAAGAGTATCCTTTGAAATGATCAAGGACATATTTTCCTTCACGATCTCCTCCACCACGTCTATACTATGACGTTGCATCTCCATGGGCATCTTCATTGCTTTGTCAAGGTTAAATAAGACCTCTTCTTTATCCATCCTCAGCCGTAGCTCACCCTTCAGCACATCAATCATAGCTCCCGCAGTAGCAAGGAAAGGTCTCCCTAAGATAAGAGGGATATTATCCTTGTCATCTACCATCTCAAGCACCAGAAAATCCACAGGAAAGACAACCTTCTCTACTTTTACAAGAACATCTTCAATAACACCCTTCGGAAAAGTCATAGACCTTTCCGCCAATTGTAGAGCAACTATTGTAGGAGTTAACTCCCCCAAACCAAGCCTTTGAAATATCGACAATGGCATCACATTAATGCTTGCCCCAAGATCACACAAGGCTCGACGTGTCGGCTCCTTTCCAATCTCACACAAGATAATGAAGCTTCCCGGATCCTTCAACTTAACTGGCAGCTTCCTCTGAATGATCGAGCTGCAATTCTCAGATAAATTCACTGTTACAATTACGTTCAAGTTTCTCTTCTTCAAAAGTATATCCTTCAGAAAATGGGCATAATACGGCATCTCCAATATCGCTTCAGAGAAAGGAATGTTCAAGTTTATTTTGTTTATGATATCTGGAAACTTCTTGAACTTCTCTTCCAATCCTTTCTTGACTAGCTTGTAAGGAAACGGCGGAGGTATCTTTGTTTTGGGAATTCCCCATTCATCACGTTCAACCTTCTCCGCTTTATCCTTTTCAGCTCTCAATCTCTTGGCTCTTTCCCACTTCTTTTTCACTATAATCTCAATTTTCTACTCTTTGGAAGGCACTGGGATTGCATCATCATCATGCGGAGCATTTAATGTGGAAAATGGTGCAGAACGGTATGGTTCGACCAGGATTCGACCAGGGTTGCTGGTCGAACTGGGTGAATAATGGTCGAACTGAGCACCTGAAAGTTCGTTCTCCCCCTTACAGGCCAGTTTGACCACGGTTCGACCAACAAGTCTGTTCGAACCATAGTGATCGTGGTCGAATCGGGCTTCAGATAAAACAGAGTGCTCTGGACAGTGGGATTCGACCAAGAGATTTTGGTCAAACCGATCTGTCCTTGGTCGAACTACTCTTCTGCAACCTCTGGATGTCGCCTAGGTGTCTGGTTCGACCTCCCCTATGTAGTTCGACCATATGTGTTGGTTGAGTTGGGGTCGAATCGGGCTCATGCCGTTTCAAATTCTAATTTTGGCCTCATTGGCCCCTCGTACTACGTTCCAGACCTTAATGTAATGGCGTGACAAGACTTTGGATTCTCAATAATTTGCGATGGAAACTTTCCTTTCTCAATAGTTTGAGTCAATTTGTTCACATTTCATGCCATCTCCCTATCAACAATGTAAGATCTTTAGCTTGTTTAGACAAATCTTCATGATTAGCATCAATCTTCTTTTCTAACTTGGCCTCAAGACGATCCACTTTTGCATCGTTCCTCGACATGTACCTGTTCACCGTATCCTAGAAAATTGATTTTCTTTCTTCCACTTTAGCACCCGGATCAACACCAATAGGAGGTTGCAATGCATTATTGGGATTACTCCATGAAAACTCTGGCCTCCTTGGTTATTGGTAATTGCCCGAGTGACCACGATTGTTGTAGTTCCCTTGATAATTCTGATTTCCTTGATTTTGGAACCTAGTTTCTTGAATATTTTGACCCATGGCGTAGTTAGCCTCCTCGATCTCCTCTTGACTAGCTCCTTCATAGCCACTATCCTACTGCATCATTGGTACTCTCTAAGATATATCTTGCTGAGACTCAAGAAATTGTTGATATTAGCCAAGCTAGGACGATCTCATCATCTCTTCCCGACTTCACCACTTGATGTTCAACCTGCGCTACCTCGCCAAGTACATATGATCCTCTCACTCTCTCCATAGGCCAGTCACGTGAATTCATAGAGATGTCTTCAAACAACTTTTCTGCTTCAAGTGCTGTCTTAGATAACAGCGCTCCTCTTGATGATGCATCAATAAGAATACGCGACTCACAATTCAATCCATAGTAGAAGATGCATATGTACTCAACCATAGGCATCCCATGCTGTGGGAAACTTCTGAGCATGTTTTTAAACATGTCCCACGCCTCATAAATTTTCTCACCCTGATTCATAACAAATTGGGTGATCTCTTGCCTCATTCTTAAGATCCTTGAGGGTGACATGTATCTCTCTAAGAACTTCTGCTGCAGTAGGTCACATGTAGTGCAGTATGTGGCATCAAGAGTCTCATACCAATCTTCTACCTTATCAATCAAAGAAAATTTGAATAGGGCGATCAGCCTAGCATTGTCATTAGCTCCAGCACCCTTTTGAGTGTTTTCATAACCAAGAAATCTTCGGAGATGCTGATATGGATCTTCAAAATAACCTCCAGAAAAGGGATTCTTCACTACCATGTTGATAAGAGCGGGATGTATCTCAAAATCATCATCTTCCCTCCTTGCTCCTATCAACCCCATGTTGCAAATCCCATAGTTCGTGAAAATTTCACGTATGACAACATTATCCGGATTCTGCCTTGCTCTGGCCATGTTTAGCTCTGTGTGTTACTTCTTCCTTTCCTTCCTCTCCTTTTCCTAGTGCACAAGTACCTCAGAAAAATTCAAGGTTAGATAGAATTAAATAATCACAAATAAAAATCTTAATCAACTAGAAATAATAAACTAATAATAACAGTCGTCCCCGGTAATGGCACCAAGAACTTGATGCGCATTTTCTTTGATTTTGGAACCTAGTTCCTTGAATACTTTGACCCATGACGTAGTTAGCCTCCTCGATCTCCTCTTGGCTAGCTCCTTCATAGCCACCATCCTGCTGCATCATTGGTACTCTCTGCCGTAATTTGCTTTTACTGAGACTCAAGTAACTTGTTGATATTAGCCAAGCTAGAGACGATCTCATCATCTCTTCACGACTTCACCATAGTATGCTCAACCTGTGCTACTTTACCAAGAACATAAGTGCCTCTCACTCTATCAGTCGGCCAATCTCTTGAATCGACCGAAATATCCTCAAAAAGCTTCTCGGCCTCAATGGGTGACTTCGTAAGCAATGCTCCATTAGATGAAGCATCAAGTAACACACGAGAATCGCAGTCCAACCCATTGTAGAAAATACTGATATATTGAACTTTAGATAGCCCATGCTGTGGACACTTTCGAAGCATGTCCTTGAATATGTCCCAAGCTTCATGAAACTTCTTATTACCATGGATAGCAAATTGATTGATTTCTTGCTTCATCTTGAACACCTTCGAAGGTGGCATGTATCGCTCCAAGAATTTCACTTTCAACTTCTCCCAGGTATCACATTCAGCAGCATTAATATTATCGTACCAATATCTCACTTTTTCATTCAGCGAGAACCTAAACAAGATGACCTTCCTTGCATCCTCATGAGCTCCTGCATCTTTTTGTGTACTTGCATACCCAATGAACTTTTTCAGATGTTGCTGAGGATCTTCAATGGTTCTCCCAGAGAAAGGAATCCTTTCTATCATGCTGATAAGAGCAGGGTGTAGATCAAAATCAGCTCCGGTCCTTCTTGCTCCTAACAGCCCCGCATTGCCTCCTCCGTTGTCTTAAAGACTTCACGGATGGTAAGTGTATTCGGATTCGCTACCATGTTGACTGCTTCTACCTCCAAATTTACTTCGGGAGTAGCTTCAATCGCTTGCGAACTCCAACGTCAACTACTTGATCAATAGTATCGGTTGGCTCCTTGTTCTTATCCTTGTTCTTCTTCTTCTTAGCGTTCCTTTTCCTCGTTGATGCCTCTATTTCGGGATCAAAAGGTTCTAGATTAGTTCCCTTCGATCTAGTGAGCATACACCTAAGAAAAATTCAAAGTTAGAAATAAAAGAAAACAAGAATAAAATAGTCCTAATTAAACTTAGAAATAATGGATTAATAATTAATATCGTCCCCGGCAACAGCGCCAAGAACTTGATAAGCGTTTTCTCAACACACAAAATTAATCCTCAAGTGTAAGATTATCAATTGTAGTTTCGATGGGCAACCAAGTGATTATCGAACCCGAAAGATGGATTATTATTAATTCAGTTATATTCTAATTTATTAAGACTATGTTGGCAATTTATTTGTGGTAATTACTTAACTAAACAGTAAATATTTAAAATAGAAAATAAAGTAATCAAGCAATAGAGATAATACGAATGTGATCAAGTGAGAAATTAGGTAGTTCTTCGGGTCATTCAGTTTTACTTATTAATTTTCTTTCCATGTGTTGATGTCCGACTCTGCCTTGTGGATTATGGACGCATCACTAAACCATGCAAGTTCACTCTATAGACACAAGTAAAGATGCGTATAACACGTGTGAATATCCTTGGAGCAAGAGATATAATTCACCCCCTTTCTAGGTACTATCAGTATCAATTATTTCTCGTGCACTTAGTACTCTAACCAGATATGATCTCCCTTTTTAGGTACGATGAAGTTATACTCTTTATCCTACTTATTAACCCGAATATTATTCAATTAACAAATATTCATATAAGATAGTTCAAATAAGACTTCGAAATCCCTTCACTTAGAATTATAACATGTAATCCTGCTCAGCAGTGAACACACTCAATCAATAACCGATATATGTATTCAGACTCTACATAACAGTTAATGATGCAAAAAACGACTATGAGTATGAATTTAACAAGCACAATCTTATATAAAATAAAACACAAGTAGTTTTGTACGGAGTTTACAAATAGAAATTCAATTAACTCATAAAAGCTTCATAACCCTAGAACTACCGAAGTGCTTCTAGCCCGTGATTGATTGAGGAACAATCATGGTGGTTGGTAGGATCTTACCCATAGTCTTGAAAATTACAAGATAAATTAAGTAGCAAAGTTAACCCTAGATGCGGGCGCTGTCGCGACTCTCTCCATCTTGAATCTTCACTTAATTCTTACTTGGTTTGACAGACGAACCTCTCTCCACAGCTCCTTCGGATGGCGGTAGGGTTTCGGGGGTGAAAAGATGATGAAGTGGTGTGTCTCTCCTTTCTCCTGCGAAAGCTCTTCTTTTATACTTGTAAACTCTCCTTACGGGCCTTGGATGGGCTTCTTGAGCGAACACAAGCATTAAAGGTGTAAAAATACGAATATGGTAAGTTTTCGCGCCTCAGTTCGACCAACAGGCCAGGTCGAATCACTCTCAGCTGGTCCAACTCTAGGTCGAATAGACCTGTAAATTGTTTGCAGGTTTTTGATTCGACCAGTATCCTGGTTGAACCACATACTCTCTGGTCGAACTGCAACTGCTCCCCTTCAGGCTTCTGGTTCGACCATGGTTCGACCAAATGGCTTGGTCGAACGGCAATGTCGTGGTTGAACTGCACTCCAGGCACTTCTTCTCCATCGGTTCAACTACATGTGCTGGTCGAACCACGCGCCTGCTTGGTTGAATCGTACCTCTGAATCTCCCTTTTTCTGAATCCGGCCAATTCCAGCTTATTTTCCTTCGAAAATCAACTCAAATAACCTTGAGGACTCCTGATTCGTGACTTTCCACAACATACATCGATTTATATCGAATTACATCATCTAACACACCATTATTACACAAATCTGGGCTCAAACACGTGAATTTACACACTCATCACATCACCGGCTGCTCCACCTGCCCCCCTCGCATTTCTATTCTGCTTCTCACACCATCGGACGCTTCCACTCTTCCAATGCTTTTTCGTCGATGGATACTCTATAAGAAGCTATCGGCTTTTCTGCATTCAAGCTTATTCTTTCAGTTTCAATGCACTTTTATCTGATTTTTCCACTTTCTGGCGCGGTCAAGAAGCGATAGTTTCTTTGCTGACTATCTATAGTTCTCCCACTATGTGTAACCATGGCCGACCGAAATTCTAGTTTTTGTACTTACCCTGAGCAGCAATGGCAATTTAACGGCTTAGTAGCATCTTCCTATTTTTCCGGTACTTATCCTTTCCCATGCCGGAAGGTTCTTCACATCTGACCGGTCAGGCTGCTGCCAGCTGCGTTTTTAGCTTTTTTGAACATCAGACGCCCGATCTAGTTTCTTCTGCCGGCAGTCCAGGATGCTGGTCTGTTTCAGGGTTGCTATGGCTAGTTTCGATGGTCGCTGACCACGTTCTGTTTCCCCCATGACATTGGCTTCGTCTCTGCTGTTTTGTGGTTTTCTTGTTGCATCTACACTATGGTTTCCCACAGCAGCGTTTAGATTGGTGGGCTGGTCCCTCCCATCTGGCTTGGCCTCTTACTCCATCCACGTTTTTAGTCCTTTCGGCAGCTGGCACTTTCCTACATTTTTCGGAGCTACTACTAACAAGCTTGCCTCTATGCCATGGTGGCTATTCTATGGACTCACAACTTTCTGCTGCAACTCTCGCTGGAATTGACGATTTCCGTGGTGTATGCTGTGCCATATTCTTTTCCTGGCTGTAGCTGCCCACCGTGGTTCATGCTCTTGGGTATTCTCATAATTATAGTCGATTTTCATTGTATTAGCCAATTTTTTTACTCTCTTAATGTACTATTTGTTGGATTGTATACTAAAAGTCTAGCTTTTTTATGAGCAATGTGATAACAATTTATTTGAAATGAGAATCATATGATCAAATAATTGCGTCTTATAATTTATTTATATGTACGATGCAATAGTCCACTTATTTTATACTGTAGATAATATGTTGTGCGACAACACGCGGAAAATCATATTATCGATTTTCTTATAAAGTATAAAAAGATGCTCACAATCGAGATAGACGGGGACTCTCTATCGGGATGGTTGTAGTGTGATTTGGTATTAGTTTGTCTTGATTATAGAATCACATTAGTGCACTTTGTGTATATTGAGCAGGACCGCATGAGAACGTTCGACTTATCTGACTTATAGGAGAACTTGATCTCAGTTATTATGGATGTTCGTGCTCTTAATCCCTATGCAATAACCTCGACACGTAAGGCAGTATGTATTTCTTTGATTCATTAATGGGTGAGATTTACATGTAATTAAATCAACAAACTCGGTGAGTTGGGAAATAATGTTGTCTCTATGGTGTGCTGTTGATTGTAGAAGGAATTCGTGTCCGACATAGGTTGATGATGTCCCCTTGGGGAGCTCATAAGGATTATCATGTAAACCCTGCAGGTGGATTTATTCCGGCATGATAATGAGGTTGATTGCATGGTAGTACTCTTGGATGAGATATTAATTAATGGAGTTGTCAGTAACTTAATTAATTAATGGACATTATATATCTTAAACATGGGGAGACTATCGGGCTCATAATAAGGAGCCCATAACATAATTATGGGATTAGGACGGTAGTGCAGTAATAATATTTTAGTGGTACATATTATTATTATTGGACTTAAGTATAAGCTTTGGGCTAAGCTTGGATACTTAAGTCCAATGGAGGCCCAACTCTAATTTATCCTCCTGGTCCCTGCTGTAGCCCATATATAAGTTATCTCAGCTGTTCTAACCCTAAATGAGACACACCTAACATGTGAAAAGGGTAGACGAAATAGCAAATTGAAAAGATCTCGAAGATCGTCGCCCACACGATGTCGAGATTGGACTTGGGAATACAGCAGAAGATCAAGAGGTCGTTTGCTGTTGCTGTCTGCCAACTTCTATGATTTTTATAAATTCGTACAGATCTCAGAATTTGATGCGTGATATACTAACGGAATGCCAAGGAAGAGAGGATCATTTTAGCGTATAGATCACTCATTTCCAAGATTGGATGAGAGAGTTACACCCAAAACGGTGAGGCTGCGCAGGCTGCCGGCGAGAATCCATCTTCTTCAACATACCCTGGTGAAAGGTAATACATTTCTTTGGTTTCTTGCTTCCGCTGGATTAGAAACGTATGGAACCCTAACGGTTCATGTTAACCAAATGATCGAATGCCAATACTATTTAACCATGTTTTAATTTTCATTTTGATCCTCAGAGCTACATGTTTAGGCTTTTTTTACAAGCCGTTTGTTTTGGCTTCTTTATTTATGTTTTTTCCCTTCTTTTTTTGTCCCCCTTATTATTTTCTTTTACCTTTTTTAATATTATTGTGTAGTTTGATAATTCTATTAGTGTGACCTTCATCAAAAATATCTTTTGGTACCCTTGACTTTGGACATATCCCATTCATGCACATCAAATCTTCTGCGTCATTTTCGTATATTATCTTATATGTCACATGTTTATGATTGAGACATAAGAGGAGAAAGAAATCAACCTATTGCCTTTAGGGTTTAAGCTTTTTTTAAAGTATAGTTTCCCTTTCTCTCCTAAGTGTCATCCATTCAATGGTGTAGTGTAGGAGATGATATATTAAAATGACATGGAGAATCTGAACTTCCATTCATGTACATTGCAAATCATTGATTATAAAATACATGTAGTCCTTGTTTCTATTTTCTCCCAGACCTTACTCAATAGCTAAATCTCCCATAAACTTCCATTTCACTCTCAAACTTAGCTTTTATTCTCTAGGTACCTCTCCCAAATTATCCTTCACTATCGATCTTCGCCACCTACGCAACTTACCTTTCTGTCAGTTCAATGAGAATTAGTGAACACTTTTGCTGATGAGTACAACTGTACGAGGATCTTGATTATGATTAGATCATTAATAACATAGTGTAATTAATATAAACACCATGACTACTTTTAATATTCATATAAATATATATGAAATTACATAGTTTTAACATTGTACGTTGAACATCGACTCGTTTGGAATCATGTGGGTGGATAGGATGTCCTTCCACTACAAAAAAAGTATTTTTAGCAAACGAATTTACCAACGGAATTCAATTCGTTGGTAATTACCAATGGATTAGCAACAAAAATAATATTTTTGTTTTTACAACGGAATGCCAACGGATTTATTCTCTATTTTAGCAACGGAATTCAATCCGTTGGTAATTACCAACGAATTACCAAGGGAATCATTATATAAATTACCAATGGAATTATTAGCAATGGATTACCAACGGAATTGATTTTTCGTTGCTAAAAATTTACCAACCACCACTTTACCAACATAATTTTACCAATGGATTCCGTTGCTAATCCGTTGGTAAGCTAATTTAAATGGAATTAAGGCCTTTACCAACGAAATATTCCATTGTTAAAAAATTAATTTTTTTGTAGTATTCCCAAGTAACCTAGATGTCCCAGCCTTGCTTAATTATTCAATTATGTCGTGGGACACCCTAGTCGTCGATGGAAAGCTCGATCTAATCGTAAACTAAGGCACGTCTCTTCGTCACCCTAAATCAGTACACGACCTCACCATAAAACCAACGACCTCGGAGACGGAGATGACTTAGATGACATAGATGATGAACTCATACGCTGGCTTGAACAACAAAGCCCCGTGGATGTGTTCATTCCATGAGACCTTAATTTGAACACACATGATCCTCTTTGAACTAGCTACCCTGTGGAAAGCTCTGAAGTGAGTTTTGACTCAGCTGATCAGAAGTAAGAAGTACCTCTCAAGTGGCGGCACCGGAGGTCACTATCTCCAGCGAAGGCGAAGAGTATGACAATTTCTTTAACTTCAGAATCCCACGGGCTTGTGATTGTGACGTATGTCTTTTCACTAACTTTCTTTTACTCCCTCCATCAATCCTTAATATATCCATTATACTATTTTGGGAATGTATCTATTTTCCCTTTTAGACATATGAGATCCACAAATATTATTAATACAATTAAAATACGTGACCCACATCCACATTCCTAACTAATACAACTACCCACTACACAAAAAAATAATAATATTCCTTAGTCCACGTGCAAAAAGCAAATTGATACATTAATAATGGACGGAAGGAATATTTTAAATTATATGTCATGATTGGGTAAAACCCTTTTAGTTATTTCGTGGCAACGTGATGTAATAAACTAATATGATGTTACACTTTACACGAATGTTTTGAATAAAGATAGTGTCAAACCATGGCAAAATATGTCTTTACATGTATGAATAAAAAAGGATATTTATTGCAGGAAAAGGTGGGTGACGAAGATTGCACAATGAAAAATCGGTGAAAGCAAAAAGAAACAAGTCTCTGCGTAATTCTCAAATTACTTTCTTTTTTCAATTTTTTTTTCTCAAATGATTAGTCATCATCTTCTGGGTTACTCTTTCTAATGAATTAGGTTATTATGAACAAACTTTTGGAATACTTTGTTTAGTAAGTTTAAATTCTTCGCAATACAAGAACTTCCTCTCTTCTCATTCTTAGTCCTAACACTCCTCTCCAGATATAAAACTCAAGACCTATTTATTCTTGATTCTGATATAGCTTTTGTAGCAGTTTTTGAAAAACAGCATCATACATTTCTTGAATTGACAAATCGACACACAAACACATTTAAATATACTTGATGGCATGTGCACTGTCAGGAAGCAGTTCCGCCATTCAACATCACCAAGCAGTGATCGACTGTTACTCAACAAGTTTGGGTTCAAACGGAGGCGAATTTGGAAGAAGAAGGGAGATCGTTTTCTTTCTTTTTATTAAGTAACGTTGTTTGAAGCATTAGATGATAGTTATTTATTTTCTCTGATGGGGAAGATACTAAAAAATATTGTACATAGGTCATTTTTTAAAAGCATAACTATTTCTTCATAATTTCATTGAATGGTGGGTTTATTTAATATATTTGGGGTATCTTTAGTATTAAATCAAGTACAACCTCCATCCTATAATAACTTGCATTGTTAATGGTCCTATAATAACTTGCATTATTAATGTACATACGGTCGGACCGATCGAACCGGCGGTTCAACCGAAAAAACTAAATTTATTTATTTTAATTATATTTATAATACAATTGAAAGAATATATAATAAATTAAATTATATACTATATTATTAGATCACACTTCAAAATACTTTTTTTTTCTTTTTCAAAATGGCCCACTTAAAGCAAGCCCATTTCCACTCATTATAATGATAGGGTTTAAATTGGATCTTTATTCATCCTCAGTACACAGCGCGTGCGCTCTCTCTCTCTCTCACTCTCACTCTCCCTCTCCCTCTCTCTCTATCTCAACGACACTCTTTTTCTCTCGCCCTCACTTCCTCTGTAAATTCAAAAATTTAACTTCAACTTGCATCAGTTACACACTGCATAAAAAAATTCAGCGACTTCTCATTCTCTTCTTGATTTAGAAGTAGTTTTCTTCAATTCACTCCTTCGTTGAAGATTTCAGAGTTTCCTTCATTGAAGATTTCAGGGTTTTTCTTTATTTTGTTGGATCTAGCCAACAAGTGAATGTATGTATTTAGTATGTATAATTTCAAATAATATATTTTGAATTTGAGATATAGTTGAAATTTCGATGTTTGAACAACGTGGTGATACTCTGAAACCATTCAAATTTTGGGACAAAATCGGCGGTTCTCCAGGTTTACAGTTTTACCGATTTTCCAGTTTTTATCGGTCCACACCGGTTATTCCCGGTTCAATTACAAAAATGGTTACATAGGTTGTCCGGTTCGATTCCGGCTCCGGTTCCCGGTTGAACAGGTCGAACCGGCCGATTCGGTCCGATTTTGAAAACACTGGTTAGTAGTTAGTTTACCAAGCACTCAAACACCTTTTTATCTCCAAGGCTCCTTATTACTCCCTCCGTCCCATAAACAAATTCACACTTTCCATTTTTGTCCGTCTCATAATCAAGTTCACACCCCCAAATAAGGAAATACACACAAATCAATAACCTCACAATATACTTTAATTTCAAAATTGTCACCCCTTTACAACTCACATATTTTACTTTATAATTTATTTATTACTTAAAAATACCAAACTACCCCTAAAAGTAAAGCAAAAAACAATTTTTTCTTAAACTTCGTATCTACAGTAACCGGGAACTTGTCTTTGGGACACAGGGAGTACTCCGCACCTATTCGTCCAGTGGCTAGATGGTTTAGGCCACCTGGTTGTTAAGAATTGATATGATGTTTCATTTTTTGAGTGTTGCAAATTATTGTGGGAGATGGAAACAGAAAATGTGAAGTTTTAGGATAGAGGGAGTAATATATTTCTTGTAAGGGTATTAAAGTCATATAAAATAAAAATATTTTAATTTAATTTTTTTAGGGTATGTTCAGCATTATCAGTGGTGTGAATAGTCGTTCCCTTATTATAAATTAAATCGAATAATTGATATATTGAGATGATAGTAGAGAAAAATCTTAACATTTCTTGTTATTAATGAGAGATGTAACACCATTCTGTAACGAAAATCGAATAGAGACAAATATTTTTTCTTATTAAAGAGAAATATAACACTAAATTATAACATAAAATTCGGACCAGACAGGCCCTATGCATAAGTTATTACTGACATGAGATAAAACTTGACAGCATATCTCAAGTAAATGAGTGCGGTAATTCATGTGCACATCAAACAAAAACATTATTTAATCTAAGCAATATTTATTATGAAGCTAGCTGTCAATAATGTTTTCTGATGGTGGTGGATGCTCATGCAAAATGACTCAACGCCATGTGTCCCACCAGGCTTCTTGTCCTTTCTCTTACCTTTTCTAATTACTACTTTGTACCTTAGAGTTACCTTAAAACTCTAGTCAAATGACTTTTAAAAATGAACATATATTAATAAATAATCAACTAATTAATTATTAACTTTAACGATTAATATGTTTTGTGTAAATTTTTGACTGGAAACTTAATTAATAAAAAAATAATCTAGTTGTTGAATAAAAGAAAATTTAATTAATAAAAAAGTAATCTAGTTGTTGGATAAAAGAAAATATATTAAATATCTTATACAGTATGATATTTTGTAAAATATTTTTAATAACTTTCATATATATATATATATATATATATATATATATATATATATATATATATATATATATATATATATATATATATATCACGGGTTGTAAAATTACAATTTTAAAAAATATAATTTAAGTTTAATATAACTATTTATTCAATAATTTTAAAAAATATAATTCAAGTTTAATATAACTATTTATTCAATTATAATCTAATATAAATTTATATTAAAGAGTAAAATTCAGTTTATATACACTCGAATGTGAATTTGCTTCCGTTAGTAAAAACTTAATTTCGTTGTTAAATTGATTTACAAGAAAAATTTTTAAAAAAATGATTGAATTGATTTTTCAAATAAAAAAAAAATTAAAACTTTACTTGAATAGAACTTGAATAGAAAAAAAAAGATACCTTCTTTAGAACTTCAATAGAACTTGAAGAAAACTTTTATTCTTTACGGATGTATAATGAATGAATAAATAGTTTATTTATAGGTGAAAAGTAGATTATTTGAAAAAAAAATCACATAAAAAACTCAAAAAATTAAAAAATAAATAAAACCAAAAAAAAGTTTAAATAAAAATAAAAATAATCAAACGGAATTTAAAAAATATAAAATAAACATATAAAATTAATGGGGGGCTTACCTTAGAAAGTGAAGATAGCTTTTGTTGGTCATGATGAATAATTTATGTGAACAAATGAATAAATAGTCTTATTATATTGGTGCATGGAATTGGATTAATTTTTTATTTTTCGATGTTTTTAAATAAGATATGATTTGATTTGATTTTTATTTGATCTAATCCAATCATATAAATATTCGAATCTTAAAAAATTTTATAAGAAAATTTAAAATTTCATAAACACTTGTATAAATCGAGTTTACATACGTTTATATGTAAACTTTATTACTCTTTAGTACATGAAAAATTACTCTTTAAACACATATATTGTTACTCTTTTAAATTAAAAAATTAATCTTCAAATTATCGTAAATCATTATTTTTCGATTACTCTTAGTACATGAAAATTAGAGACATGAATTATTACTCTTCATCTAATATATAAAAATTATTACTCTTCCAAGAGTAATTTTTAATAAACTAAAGAGTAATTTAAAAAAAAATAGGATTTTCATGTAATAATATAAAAAAAATCAAAAGATAAAAAATTACTAATTAAAAAATCAAACTAAAACCAAAAAAATTAAATATATAGAAAAAATAATCTAAAGTAAATCATAAAAAAATTAATAAAAAAATAATAAAAGTAACAGTGAAAAAAATTATTAATATTAATATAAAAAAATAAAAGACTAAAAAATTACATACTAATAAAAATTTAAAAATAAAATAATAGAATTAAAAAATAATAATAAAAACAAAAGTTAATAAAAGGGAATTTAAAAAATATAAAAGAAAGAGCAAAAATTATAAAAATAAAATAAATATATCTTTATTCGATCGTAAAGAAAAAATTATGTGTCATTAAATTTTAATGTTGGTGAAAATATATTAAAAAACAAAAAAATAAAACAAATAAAATTAAAAGAAACATAACGAAAAAAAATTAAAAAATCTTAAAGAAAATTTATAATAAAATTAATATATATTATTAAAAAATAAAAAATAAATTTATTATAAAGAAATTCAAAGAAATAAGAAAATAAAAGGAAGGCATAACAAAATTAATAAAATAAATGGTAAGATCATAAAAAAATAATTAATAACGTAAAAAATAATTAAAAAATTACATACTCATAATTAAAAAAAAGAATTAAAAAATAAAAAATATATATAATTAAAAGTGAAAACATAACCAAACTAATTAAAAAATTGTAAAATTAACCATGAAACAAAAATCAATTACGTAAAAAATAAAAAGATAAAAAAAATTATGTACTAACAATTAAAAAAACTAAAACAAAATAAATAAATAAATAAATAAAAACAAAAATATTCAAAATATTACGTACCAACAATTAAAAAAATAGAACTAAAACAAAATAAATAAATAAATAAATAACAAAAAATAATCAAAAGAATAAATTAAAAACGGATACCTTTCTTTAGAATTTGAAAAAAACTTTTGTTCATCATGATAAAATTATTTGCGTAGAATGATGAATAAAGAGTCTTATTTATAGGTGGAGAATGTTTAAATTTTCTAAATCTTAAAGTAACCATATGTATTTATCTATATGTATTTATCTAATTTTTAATTAATTTTGGTTTGATAATATCATAGGCAAATCTTAAAATAATATATGTATTTATCTACATTAAATTTTAATTAATAATTAAAATAATTGAGATTTTTAATTTTAATTAAAAATTAAAATAATTGAGAGTAATTCTGGTGGTAACACCTCATCAAAATTAAACTCTCCTTTAGTATATTATATATATATATATATATATATATATATATATATATAATTATTAATATAATAGTTTATATAAGGATAATTCATATAACTTAAAATATTAACAAAATTTATAGGTTATATAGTAAACATAACATTAAGTCGCCTTAATTATTAATACTGTATAGAATTAAATAATATATACTAAACACTCACATGTACTAAAATTAAATTCAAGTTATAATATACAAAATATTATATCATATATAATTCAAAAATATCAGGTCCTAATGCCCACTAAACATATGAAATATATGGTGATAACACCCACTAAACATATGAACAGTCTCTTTGTATTTATATAAGACTCAAATTGCTTAAATTAACTTCAAATTGCTAGAAAGTATAAAATCTTCAAATTAGAGAGCAGATGATTCAACTACGATGAAACTCTACACTGACTAACTAACTCCAGTTTAAAAAGATTGGAAAAGTATGTAGCTTCAAACAAATACAACGAAAATAATGAACGTTCAGCTACAGAGCGCAACACCCGAGTACTGAAGGCTAAACTTAAATAATGAACTTCGTTAAAATTAACAATAGTACAGAAACATAAATTAAAAGAAGAAAAAAGTGTATTGAAGAAGAGACGGTAAGTTCAGCCATGGAGCGCAACGCCGAAAGAAAGGTTTAGTGTTGTTAAACTTAAATAATGAATTTCGTTAAAATTAACAATAGTACAGAAATATAAATTAAAAGAAGAAAGGAGAGTACTAAAGAAAAGACGGTGAGTTCAGCTATGGAGCGCAGGGCCGGGAGAAGGGTGTGCTCTTAAACTTAAATAATAAACTTAATAAACTTTGTTAAAATTAACAATAGTATAGAAGCATAAATTAAAAGAAAAAAAAATACTGAAAAAAAGATGGTGAGTTCAGAACGCATGACCTGAGGGAAGGCGGGAGGAGGTGTACAATAGCTAACACATAAGCATAAATTAAAAGAGAAAAAAGAGTACGAAGAAAAGACGGTGAGTTCAGCTATGGAGCGCATGGCCGAGAGAAGGCGAGAGAAGACGTTGAATTCAGCTATGGAGCGGAAGCGAGTGGAAGTACTCTTAAACTCAAATAATACTCGACAAAAGGCGAGAGAAAGTATGGTCTTAAATTTTTTTTTTTTTTGTATTCTACTCAACATTTTGTTCTAGCTAAAAGTATAGTATATTTTTATTAATTTATTTTTTTAAGGGTATCTGAGATGGTGTCTCAGAACACACAAATTTTAATCTATTTATAAATGTATAATTTGTGATTTAAATATATTTTTCTAAAATTAAGTATTATTCCCTCCGTCCCTGTGAAAGGTACTCGTTTAAGGAGTATAATAATTTAATGTATAGTAGAGTGAGAGAAATAATATTTTAATGTATAGTAAGTAGTTGTATTAGTATTTGAGTGTGGAGCCATGTGTAGTGGTTGTGGGTCACATCAATCCAAAAGAGAAATGAATATTTTATAATGGGACAAACCAAAATGAAAAAATGGATATT
Source organism: Pogostemon cablin (assembly GCA_023678885.1). Classification (NCBI taxonomy): domain Eukaryota; kingdom Viridiplantae; phylum Streptophyta; class Magnoliopsida; order Lamiales; family Lamiaceae; genus Pogostemon; species Pogostemon cablin. The sequence goes on along the minus strand of CM043010.1, from coordinate 5,151,539 downwards.
TATGAAGGGGCGGAGGGAGTATTTTATAAATGTATAATTGTAAGTGCTATTACAAGTAATTAATAATTTTATTGATTATTCATCTAAGTCTCACACTTTTTTTTAACTCTCCATTAAGCTTATAAATCTAAAGGATAATCTCTTCATGTCTTATAAATCAAAGGGTATATCTTGTGTGAGACCATCTCACGGTGAGATAATTTTTCACTTTTTAAAATAGTTATCACTTTCGCTATAAATCGTTATCACTTTTGCTATAAAATGTTATCACTTTTTATTTATACTATAAATTGTTTATGAAATAGCATTATCACTTTTTATTAATTTATCGTCACTTTCCTTCATAAAAGTTATCACTTTGTGACCATCTCATATAAGCCCTTACGTGCTCACATAAGTCTTTGCCTAAATCAAAAGGATAATCTCTTCATGTGTATCAACGATTGCCTTAAAAACAAAGAGTTGTTATTGAAAATATTGGTACTAGATGAAAAATAGTGTGTATACTGTTTACAAATCTAGATGAAATATTAAGATTTGTTTCAGATAAAATAGGCTAAATTAAAACATGTGTACAGAGCGCTCAAATACCCTATAGTATTAAATGTTATACTCTTTAGTATATGACATGTATCTTTATTTTCTTAAAAAAAAGAATTAATAAAAGTGTATACCGTTTAAAAAAAAATTATACCCTTATTAATTAAAGTGTATACACTTTATAACAAAAAATATTGTACCCTTACACACCTATGCACCTAGAAACACGAGACTAATTCAATAAAATAATAAGGGTAATCTTTAAAAAAATACACATACTCAACCTCCATCCCCTCCACCTTACGTGTTGCGATTAAGTTGCTGTGTTTGAACACGTGTACTGCATGCACCATAAGTTGTCTAAGGCAAGCCACGTATACAACATACTCCGAAGGGTTGTACAAGTTCCCATGCACCCGCGGTATGGACGCCCCATGACCTCCACCCTTGTTTGGTAAGTGAACCCTGACCATTGTTACCCTTTCAATTAATCTCATATGGATCACCTATTCCTTTTTTATATATTATCTCATATTTCATTTATTACATTCTTACTATGTATCATAATTAATGTCCAAAATTCATCGTATGCTCCAAGAGTTTAATGGTCATATATAGGATATAATTTTTTTACGTTGTAAAACATCAATAAAATTTTAAATTTGGAAGGGGGGACTCCATCCACAATTAATCCACCTTGAGAGTTGTGCCGTTCGGATTCTCTGTGACATTATGGTACATCATCTCTTGTGCCAAACCGTTAGATGGACGACACGTAGGAGAGAGAAAACTATACCGTAAACCTAAATCCTAAGGGCAATGGTTGGATTTATTTTCCCTCTTACGTGTCACTCACTTAACATGTGGCACAAAAGATGATGCACGAAAATGACGCAGAAGATCTAGTATGTCCATTAAAACATAAATTGGAGCTGTTTCACATTTCTTTTTTTATAATCAACGTTCACCACGGTTCAAATCTTTTATTATATTTTGGTGATATATTTCTATTGCGAACAGTTGAATTACACACATCGTATAATAAAATTTATATCTTAAAACTAAAATATTAATCCTAGGACAAATGTTGAGATTTCTCTCCGCGTATCATTCAAGTAACATGTGTAAAAGAAAATATAATATCAAAATGTAATGTAACATCAAGTAAATGTAGACTAACCGAGTGGAAATCCGTGTGCTGTTTAACTTGAAGACCCTAATACACACTGTAATTAATGAACTTCACCATTATATATACACAACACAAGGTATAACAAATCAATTTAATCAAAACTTCCCTATTACATATTTTAACACTATACATCATCTATTTCCTCTAGCAGCCAAAATCTTTATTGAGGTGGAAGCATACATTGAAGTGATGATCAGTGTCCATTTCAAGGATTCTTATATCACTCCATCGCATATCACGACTGAACTGTTGGAGTCGGGGCCGACCGGCACGAGCGTCCCCGACTCCGGATGTTTCATCCAGGCCTTACAGCGGTATGTATTTTCTTTATTGCGTGGTTTTCATAACTCAGCACCAAGGCTTTTGGCTGCATCTTTAAGGCTTCCAGAGAAATATTTTTGAAGTTCGTCTAAATCGACTTGCTTTTGTTTACTTGAGCCATAATTCTGGAGCCATTGTTGTAATAAAAAGAAAATAAAGATAGTATTCATGCTAGACTTTTATACAGTACTGTCACCTGAATATGATTTCCATCAATCGATGTTGTTTCAGATGCGGTATGATCAATGGTGGTTAATTTTCCAGTAACAAGTGATCGTTCGGTCTGATATGGTGCTTAAGCTCTTCCCTTTGATCCTCGCATTGTCTCCTCACCAGCCCCCACTGTACAATTGCACGGTAATCATGTCAATGCAATTGGCAGTCGATGTGCATCGCAAACGACACGTAGAGCATCTGTAATGTTTTCTAAAGCAACCCTTTGATTGTTAGAGAGACTCTGCAAATTCACAATTTGCTTCAAAAAAGTGGCCATCGGACCACAAATGTAAGATGATCAATTTACTAGTTTGATGAATACCTGGTAATAGATTCTTGGGGTGCAGTGCTCCTTAGATTCACACAGCCTAAAAATGATTCACAAGTTAGGGAGTAAAAAATGCATATATTGCTTCAGACATTATGTAACGGGATATCAAGACAAAATAGAATCTATGCACTAAGTTAATGCATTAATTCTCCTTCCTACAACATGTCATCATAATTTTAGACATATGTTTGAAAATAAATAAAGTAGATTTATCAAACTAACCTTAAATGCACGAGTAAGATTCTTCATCTCCAAATCAAAGTTGGATTTTTCTTTCATCGAAGCAAGTTCGAGAACAACACAACAAGAAGAAGGATTATCAAGCGATTCATCCTCAAACACAGGTGTAGCCATAGATCCTCTAACTTTAAGTCCAATTGCATGTTGTACACGTATGAACTCAATCTTATCGTTTTTTTTTTTTATCTTGTCGTAGTTTTTTTTTTGATCGGACAAAGTTAGTTGTTAGTATAGTTAGTAGTTAGTTCACCAAGCACCCATACACCCTTATTCTCCAAGCCTCCTTATAACTCTCCTCCTATTCGTTCCTAATGGGAATCGAACCCGGGTCGCTCACTTTGGTGAGGAGCCCAGTAGCCAGGTGGGCTAACCCACCTGGTTTCAATCTTGTCGTAGTATATCACATTCGAGGTCACTCTGGAACATTTGAAACAAACACACGACCAGGAAATCCCACGAAAGCTCCTAGTTTGAATTCTGTTGCAAAGGTAAATAGTCTGGATACTCCACAATATCTTGAGAGTGTTTGATCTAGTAAATATGATTGTTCGCAAGTACTTATGATGTACTGATCCCCATTCTCCATAGGGCTAAAATACCACCTCCTGACCATTCCTTGAATAAATTCAATGCTCTGAGCATCCTCTCTGCCAATGATGGCTTGAGGGGCCTTAGAACAATGTTCACATCGCCAAAGGGTACAAAGTCATGAAATATATATGGTAGAAAAAAATAATATATTTAGAATGTAAATTTTATGACTACAGAATCTGGGACCATCTAAAATTAGCAGAGTACTAAGTTGTCTATGTACCTCTTTGAAGAGGATCAAGTCATAACGTAGTTTAATAAACATGATTTGATTTGAATGGGGGGTTGCCGTACACATTTTATACTCATGCTGGCCAGGAGTAACATGCAGTTTAAGCTCGTGTGTCATAGAGTCTTGAATTTGAACTTGTAGACAGTTTAAACTCGTGTCAAGAAGTTTTGTGTGGACATCTTTCACTCATGTTGAGGAGCATTGTGTGGACAGTTTTCTCTCATGTCGAGGAGCATTGTGTGAACAGTTTTCGCTCATGCCGAAGAGCTTTATTCTCTTCCCAAGGAGATTTGATTTGATGTGTAAATAGTTTATACTCATATCAAGGAGCGCAACTTGAGGATTTTTAGATAGTTTAAGCTGATATCAAGGAGTATGGTGTGGATAGTTTTAGCTCATATCAAGAAGCGTAATGTGTAGATAGTTTAAGCTTATATCAAGGAACATAATGTAGAAAGTTTTCATTAGTGTCAGAGAGCTTTGACTTGGGAGATTTTAGATAGTTTAAGCTCGTATCAAGGAGCGTAATGCAGACAGTTTTAGCTCGTGTCAAGGAGCTTTGTGTTTAAGTTTGTCAAGTGTTCATTGCCCCCAATCTTGGGATGCACTATTTTCTCTTGCTTCAACTTCATTTCTATTAATCTTTATAGAAACTGTATCCTTTGTTTGTGGTTCCTCTTCCAAGGGCTCATCGAAGGACATGTATACAAACTCGTAAGAGTATTGAATAGAGGCCATTCGATGTCATTTGATGTCAGGCTTAACTCCATGTCGTGAGCTCTTGAAGCCAACTCTTCAAAAGTTTTAGGCCGAATTCCTTGGAGTATGTAGCTAAGATTCTATTGCATCCCTTGAATGCAAATTTCTATAGCTGAAGTTTTTTATAGCTTTTATTTGCAATTAAGGCATAGACTCCTCCATCTATTGATGTAATCGATGACATATTCTTCATCTCTTTGATAAGTATTTGTTAGCTCCATCATGCTAACAATTCTTCGTGTGCTATAGAAACGGTTGAGGAATTCTTTTTCTATTTGCCCCCAACTGTCAATGGTGTTGGCTTTCAAGTCAATGAACTAATCAAAGGCATTTCCTTTCAGAGATTGGACGAATTACTTCACTATATGATCCCCATAGGTCCCAGCATCATTGCATGTCTCGACAAAATGCGCCACATGTTGTCTTGGATTGCTTTTGCCGTCAAACTGTTGAAACTTGGGAGGTTGGTAGTTAGTTGGCATCCTCAAGTTATCAATCCTCTTTGTATATGGCTTGGCGTAGGTTGAAGAAGATTTGGAGCTCCTTTCAAATTTATCTTTTATTGTATTTATTACGATATTCTTTAGTTGGTTGATAAGAAGCGTTCCGTCAGTTGAAACTTGTATCTTATCCTCAGCTGGCTTTTCTTCAGGTGAATGATGTTTCGTCGAGTCTTTCTCCTCGTGCTCATCCTCAACTTGTTTCTTATTTGTACGGCTTGTCTCCGCATTCTCTATTTTCTTCATAAGTTCGGAGATTTTTAAATCTTGAGCTTCCATGTGCTTGGTGCAGTGTGTTCATTTTTTAATTAACTCTTTCTTTTCCTTTCTAATAAATTGATATGTACACATATTACATATATAATCAGTATATATTTATTAAATAGAAAAAGTTTTCAATTTTTGAACATTCAAGGGAAGGTTTTATGTTACCCAACAAGCGCTTAAAGTACATATCTCACAAACTACAAAAGCAAAATTCCTTTTCTTTAAAACCTTTTCAACATCCTTTTCTCAACAAAAATAACTCCAAAAGTAAAATTTTCCATTGAACTTATTAGAAAACTAGCTAACTGTGATTCCAAAAAGTATTTTATTCAAAAAAAAAACATTTGAGAAATACGTAGGTAAATAGTAGTGATACTTACATGTTCGGCCTGATGAGTTCATTCCGCCATCTTTGTCACCCACCTTTCCCGACAATAAATATTCGTTTATATGTATACATGAAAAGATATATTTGGCCGTTTTTATTCAAAATATTCGTGTATATAAAGTGCAACATCAAATTAGTTTATTACATTACTTAAGTCAAAGAAATCGTCTTACTCTTAGACGGGGATAGTAACCTCTGGCGCCTCCCACGACATAATTGAATAGTTAAGCAAGGTGGGACATCTAGGCTACCTGGGAGGGGAACCCCATCCGCCACATGATTTCAAACGAGTCAATGTTCAAACTGCAATATTCAAACTATGTTACTTCATATATATTTATACGAATTTTAAAAGTCATGGTGTTTAAATGAACTGCAGTAGATTGTTGTTGATTTGATCATAATCAAGATCTTCGTACTCATCATCAGCAAAAATGTTTACTTCAGAGGCGATCGGTTTGTATCGTTATTCATCTTAAGAAATAACTTAACTTAGTGAGTGAAAGGTAAGTTGCGCAGGGTGGTGGAAGATAGTAATGGATAATTTGGGAGGATAGCTTTAGAGAAAGTGTTGAAAGGAGTAGACAATTGCATGACCGTGCTCGATGCATGATTCATGCGTGTAAGACCAGTGGTACACACGTATGAATATTGATGTAAGAATGGGCCTTTGTAATTTATGGAAGCAAGCTGCAAGCCTAGATGGTGATCAACTTGCTTTGCAAGCAAGATCGTATATATGGCAAATCATATCATATATTATCTATATATATATATAAGTTAGGGTATATATGTGAGTTAAGTTTATTATTCATCTTTGTAACCCTAATCAATAAGACCACTATAATTGTTGGTGTTCTAAATTTTATTTTATTCTTCAAACAATCTGCATAATTGTGTATGCGTCTGATTTCATACGATAAGTTCTTGTCACGTTTTGAGTTCTTGTCACATTTTGAATTCTTGCACGTGTTTCATAAGAATTGGCACCGTTTGTGAAAAAATATGCCACAGACGACTGTTTGAAGAAAGTGAACATCATGATTACGACAAACTTTGATATTTGAGATGTTTTTAGAGAAATCACTATGTTAGTGAGCATAAGTAGCACTCAAAAAAATGTTATTTAATAACTAAAAAATGTTATAATAATATATAACATTTTTTATGGTGTCACTTCTGCCCGTACTACTTAAAATTTAAAATAACATTATTCTAGCCTATGATAACACTTTGTATATTAGATCTTAAATTGTAACACTTTGTTGTATTATTTTAATAATGTCACATATGATACATTATGCATCATTTTATACGTCTATTAAAACACTATTTCAGTAACATTTTTTTTATGTTAAATGACATATTATTTAAAAGTTGTAACACTTTTAGTTATGTTACATACCACTTCTATAATAATTATATAACACTTATAATCATTTCGTTGACATTATATTACATAATTTTGTAACACTTTTATTAATAATTACACATAAAGTGTTATATATATATAGCATTAAAAAGAGAGAAGGCATAACATATTATTTAATGTGGCACTTTTATTAATATTGAAGTGTTATATGGTGTATCCTACCATTAGGGGCCCCCACCGCCCCTGCCATTGGGATTGGTGGAGGAGGTAAATCGCAGGATGTGCCTTAAGTGGCTTATAGAGAGGGCTCACTGTTAAACTTGTGGTTACAAGGAGCCAAATTCATGCCAAAGGCAGTATTGAAGTGTTATATATACACACTTAAAGAGAGGAAAGGAGTGTTCAGATACGCTTAAATAAAAAATCGACAATTAAAAAAAAGCAATGCAATTTATGACAAAATTCACCATATAAAATCTAAAAATGATCGTTAGTAGTACAAAGTAATAGATGAATATAATATATATCTAAAATGTAGTTTGACATATTCAAACATCTAATAATTAATCATCGTCTTGTTCTGCAATCTCAAATTCCTCATCATTTCTTCCAAGGTCATCTTCTGAGAAAATTGCAATGCTAGTCCTATCTGTCACAGTTTCATTTGGGTTTGGACTCAATAGTCTTGGTTTCAGTCCCAAAGTTTTTTTTTTTTTTGCAATATTGGTCCCGCTGTTAAGTTTCCTGTTATTCCCGTTAAGCAATTTTGGTCCCACTGGACAATCTTTAAATACTAGGACCAAAAATGTAAAATTATTGCATTATTGGTCCCAAAACACCTGTATACTATAATATGATTCCAAAAGCAAACCAACACCATAAATCTGGAAATGACTAGAATGTCCAAAATTATACACACGGTGACTTTAAAATTATACCCATACCCTATACAAGTAATTTCTTGACACAAATACTACATTATTTTCCACTTCTTTTTTCCACAACACCATATTCTAAACACAAATCCAAAATTTTGACATTGATTGAATTAATTTTCCTTACAAAGAGATGTGGATTATGCCCAAACTCTTGAGTCTAGGTTGCAAATCAATTACTTTAATCTCATCAATTTTAGCAGCAACAATGAAGTCATTGATGCTCAATCCTCCTGTTTAACCATCAAATAATTTATACAATAAACATAAACATAGTACTAAAGCAGATTTATATCTAATTACCAATTGATGAAGTCCAGAGTTGGGCTCTGACTTGATTAGGTGCCTCAAATTGTAACTCCGGAACGTGCCCAGTTGATTCTATCTTATTTTTAATCATATTTATCAATGCTTCGCCACATTCTTCATTCCTAACTTTCCACAATCCTTCAAGATTCCATCCATAATTTTCCATCCAACAACCTAATTTTGTAGATAATACTTTAATTTTGTACTCCTCCATCCCAACAGAGCTTTCACACCTCCTTTATAATTTATAAAGAATGTGTGAAAACTGTGTTGAGACAGAGGGAGTAGATAATATTCTCTTACATGTACAATGGCATTGTAAGACCAACTTTTCAAGATATTAACTATAAAGACACAATCACTCTGAAATTATTGATCAATTAAAATAGATTCACAAATGCAACACACTTGACATTAGAAATCCATAGCAACCAACAAAAGGTTGCAACCAAATAATAGAGTTCATGATGCTTCAATTTTCTAATTCTGCAAGAAAAGAAAAATAATTCAACCTCAGGAATTGTATGAACATAATCCCCTGCTGCCATCATCCTAGAGTAAGAACATAATCAACTAATATCAATTATGTACATGGGTTAATTTTCCATATCGAATAAATAGAAAGAAAGTGCATAACATGTTCATACTGGCAAAGACTTCTGTAGATTGTATTTAAGCCACATGAAGCTGTTACAACTTATTATATAAACTATGATGAACTTATATTATGGGCTGTACTATAGTTTAATCTAATAATATATGGGGCAATAATATTATCATCTGCAAAGAAATGCTCATTGTGCCTTTTTACACAACATAGTGTGGATTCACCTATTTATAGTGATCTGTAGCCTAAAGAAAAATTATTCACGATAACACAGTATACAATATTCGTATTTTTGGTGGAGAAAACAAGGAATTTCTCAATCAAAGATCAATTTACTACCCTCTTTTAACAAGAAGAAGCATAAATAGTAGAGTTCTCTAATACGTGCATTTTGTATTTCCAGAACGAATTAGGGCATCAAACAGCAATTAAACAAATCCTATCAAAGTAAATCGGAAGACCAACCTTGTTAACAGCAGAGCAAACGAAGTTGCACCCACCCAAGGACAATATGATTGAGCAGGATAGTGAAATCCCTATGCGATTTCTGATGTTTGGATTGCTCGTTCAACACATATCGCGTTATGGTCATCAATTCCGTCCGGTGCGCATCTGTAGCGTGATCCATCGCTCAACAATTACGTACACATCTAAACCCTTGAATTGAATAAAGTCCACGCACTCCTCACTCCTAAGGAGTCTATTGATCCCGATTTATTTACTCCCTCCGTCTATCTCCAATCTATCCGTTTGCTTGTATTAGTTGTATTAGTGGGGTGTGTAGGTCCAATATTTTAATTGTATCAGTGGAAGGTGGATCCATATGCCTAAAAGTGAAATTTGATAGATTAAGAGTGGACGGTCCAAAATAATAAAATAGATAGATTGATAGTGGACGGATGTAGTATTTGGTAAGGGAATTAGGGCAGATCAAATTTGGGGAAAAAAGGGGTTTGTCTGGGGTCGTGTTTGTATTTGGACAGAGAAAACTAACAGGCACGTGTTTCTAACGTGAGCATTCCATTACATTTAGACGGCAATGTGATGAAAATTGTAAAAGAAAATTCTGCGGGATCATTTATTGCTGGAAAATAAACGTTTGGCATTGAAGTCAAAATTATTAGGTCCAAATCTAAATGGAACTGTGATGGGTGGGACTGGTATTACAGTTTTCTCATCTTCTTCTCGGCTTACTACATGAATTTTATTTTTTTCCATGTGAAGAAAAAAAAACCATATAATGAAAAGTTAAAGCAAAAAAGGTGAGAGAAAAAATAATAATCCTCAAATTTTGCATATCAATCAGGTTTGGAACAGGTACAAGAGTTGTTTAAAAAAATCTCATTAGGGTTAGAGAAAATACAACTATATGTTTCGTATTCCCGCAAATATCTTTTTACACATGCAAATTTTTTAATATATATACTCCATCTGTTTCATAAACAAATTTACATTTACTATTTTTGTTCGTCGCATAAATAAATTTACACACATAAATAAACGTATGTATATACCCTAAATAAGCATAAATAAATTTACACACTCAAATAAGTGTATGTTCACTACAAAAAAACTGTTTTTTACCAACGGAATATTCCGTTGGTAAAAACCTTAATTCCATTGTTAAATTGGCTTACCAACGGATTAGCAACGGAAACCGTTGGTAAAGTGGTGGTTGGTAAATTTTTAGCAACAGAAAATCAATTCCGTTACTAAATAATTTCGTTGGTAATCCGTTGCTAATAATTTCGTTGGTAATTTATATAATGATTCTGACACGACCCACCTTACATAACTTATAATTCGAATACTAATTAACAAAAACATCATCAGCATAAAAAATGCATATATTTTTTTCTCACATAATATATTTAAAACCAAAATCATCACACCAGTTCAACATGCGTAACTGATTTCTGATATCACCTCAATCCACCCAAACTTATCACAATACTTATTATATTATATAACAAAACATCAGCGGAAACAAAATAAACTCACGGTCTAGCTCAACAGATCGTCATCTATGTACATCCGCACAAACACACCACATAACTCAATTATCAACAGACTCACCTACAATGCATAAACTAGTGAGACAAAAATCTCAGTAAGTAGAAATCATGCATGTCAGTGCATGAAAATGCATTTAGTTCTCTATCGCCTATTTCCTATTCTTTCTAGTTGGTCTCTTTTATTTTGAAAATTGTTCAAGTTGTCCCCATGACACACTTATGATATACACCCCAAATGAGCTTAATGAGGTCGATTTTTTCGAACCCCGAATATATAAAGTGCCGAGAATGATTTTTTCGAACTCTGACAGAGTGTTGGGGACGATTTTTCCAAACCCCAAAGTACTGAGAATGATTTTTCTAAACTCAGAATAAAGTTTTGGGAACGATATTTTCTGAACCCTGACAGAGATGCATATATAGTGGTCGTACACATCATTAGTATCTTATTAATTTTGGAGAAAATATTTTTCATGATTATGCATGGTATGCAACCAGGGCAATTAAATATGCATCATAAATCATTTACGACATCATTATCAACATTCAATCAAAATAAAACAACAACTTAACTTCAATTCACACAGATCCACTTCTGGAATAACAACTTCACCTCAATCACATAAATCCATTTATAGAATAGTCACTTCACGTTGGACCACACGGATCCCTTTTTATAATAATAACCCCATCTCGGATCACACAGATCCTTATAAACAACATCTTCTCAAATCATACGGATATATTTTCAACAATTTCCAATCACCCAGATCTATATAGGAAAATGATATTATTTCAAATCACATAAACCCACAACTTGTATCACCAATTAACCCCAAATAATTCATAACGTAATTAAATTAATCACAAATAATTCATGACATAATTATCACATATTAATCACAAATAATTCACACCCAGCATGTTTATACATTGTAGTTGGACTTCTACTTACCTGAACACCGACAATAGCAAAACTATAGGCCTCGTGAACTAGTCTCTTCTTACTCCGTCCCGACAACGCACGCTTTCTTCTCCCTTCCTTCCTCCCTCTCTCTCTCTCTTTTTTTAATTTTTTTTTCGAACTTGTCGCTGTTGGTTCCTCAGCCAAATGGTACACCCATATTTATACTAACAATTTAGGTGTTAACCACCGCCACAAACTAAATTTACTATTAATAGTAAATGATTTATTAATATTATTATTATTAATTATTATTATTATAATAACTTAAGCATGTAATAGTGAATAACTAGTCAATGCACCTACGTGTGCACCTTTCCAACCAAATATTTTATGCGTTAACAATTGTGGCCACGTACGTTAAATTTTTATTTATTATTATTATTATTATCTATTACGAATATACGTGCAATATCTAATAACTAAGATATAATATATTTACAAATAAATACACATACGTGTATATTTTTTACTACTATTATTATTACGAGAACACGTATTATACTTAATAATTAAGAAATAATATATTTATGCACATAAGACAATTTAATTATATATCCAAATTAATACTCGTAAATATTTATGCACGCATATATTCACATATTGTCACCATTTTTATCACAGATGTCTGAAATAAAATATAAAGATAAGTAAAATGTAAAAACAATTGTCACATAATTGTCACATTATTATCACATAATTGCCACATAATTATCATTTAATTATAAAATGCACATAACAAAAATTAAATTATATTGGCACATGAGCAGTGAGAAGCTCGGGTGTCACAGATTCCCTTGGTAATCCGTTGGTAATTAGCAACGGATTGAATTTTATTGCTAAAATAGAGAATAATTCCTTTGGCATTTTGTTGCTAAAACAAAAATGTCATTTTTGTTGCTAATCCATTGGTAATTAGCAACGGATTGAATTCCGTTGGTAAATTCGATTGCTAAAAAATATTTTTTTGTAGTGGTATATACCCTAAATAAGCGTGTACTTTATCCGTGATCATTCTTAAGTACAAGTGAAACTTGATTTTATAAAAAAAATAAATGTACCTGCCATACGATTTAATCGATATAAAATTATGTTGTGTTAAAAATAAAATTTTAAATGTACGTTTATATATTATAAGTATATAAATAATTATTAGTATATTTATAAAATACATAAATTCAAATAAATAAGGAAATTAATTAATAATTATTTATATATAATTACTAACATAAAACAATAAATTAAATATAATAAAGAAATAACTATTTATAAAATACATAAATTCAAATAAATAAGGAAATTAATTAATAATTATTTATATATAATTACTAACATAAAACAATAAATTAAATATAATAAAGAAATAACCATATACTCCCTCTGTCCCATTTCAATGTTTACATTTCTATTTTGCGCGTCTCATTTCAATGTTTTTGTTTTCCTTTCTAAAATATGGGACTAATGAGAGTGGAAATTAGCGTGTTTGAGTGTCCAATTTAACACCTTTTTATGGGAATTGATGTTATATATTAGCACAAGTGTCTTATATTTGTTATATGTGAGATAAAGGAGCACTTGAGGTGTTTTATTGTGTTTTAGGTGGAAAAAGGGATCAAAAGTGCAAAGTTGGAGAAAATGTGCAATTTGTGCAAGAATACTGAAAAACGCACGTCCAACTTGTGTAATTTTCTGTATTTATGTGGAGGTCTGAAATAAAAGTGTGATATATGATTGGAAAGCTACAGAAGAGATGATCATTTTGGCATAAGGAACACCTCAATCGAAGTCCAAATGAACGGCTGTGCTACATTGCATGGCTCGTTAAACCTTCATTTCTTGGAGTTTTTATTAGATCTTTATATTCAGAGAAAGCCAAGGAAAAGAGGATTGCGTGAGCTTGAGAATCACTAAAATCGAAGATCGGAGGAATAAGTTATGCTCAAAATCGTGAAGTCGCGAAGCTGCCAGCGAGAATTTTTGAGAATTTCCAAAAATTACCTAATTTATCTCCTTATCACATAATCCTCCATGATTCACCCATATATATTTCTTTGCTTATTTAATTTCCTTCTCACACCTATATATATGTCACATCATTATTCATGTGAGGAACACACAAGATACAATAGATTAGAGGAAGAGAGGCCACAACCATACTACATCCCACAAGGGGGGATCATCCCCTAACCATCATCCACATCCTTTCCTCCATCCATCCATCACTTTGAAGATTCGTTTGTGGAATCAAGAGGAGAACCAAGAGGAGGATTCAAGATGGAGAAGGATGCGACGACTCCCACATCTAGGATTTATTTCGTTTCCTAATTTATCTAGTAATTTTCCAGATATCTGGATAAGATCTATCCAACACCCATGATTGTTCTTCTTAACATAATGTGCTAGAGCCTTTTTGGTAGAACTAGGATTGTGAAGGTTTTATCTAGTTAATTGAACTTTCATGTGTATACTCCGTACAACAGTACTTGTGGATTTATTTTATATATGATCGTACTTTCTTAATTCATACTCACAGTCGTTTTGTGCATCATTAGCTGTTATGTAGAGTTTGAATACATATCTTGGTTATTGATTGAGTGTGTTCACTGCTAGCAGGATTCTATATTATGATTCTAAGTGAGGGGACTCCGAAGCTTCATTAGAACTATCTTATATAAATACTTATTTATTGAATTGAATTCGGGTTAATAAGTAGGATAAAGAGGTTAATTTTATAGTACCTATAAAGGGAGATCATATCGGGTTCGAGTACCAATTGGCCAGGGAAATAATTGATACTGATAGTACCTAGAAAGGGGGGTGAAATTAAATCTCTTGCTCCGAAGTTATTCACACGTGTTACACACATGTTTACTTGTGTCTATAGAGTAGATATGCATGGTTTAGTGATGCGTCCATATTCCACAAGGTAGAGTTGGACACCAACACACGGAAGGGAAGTTAAGTAGTAAAACTGAATTAACCTAGAGCTACCTATTTTCCTACTTGATCCACTTTCGTATTCTTCGAGTGATCTTTTATTTTATTTGTTATTTAATTTAATTGTTAGTAGATTAATAATTAAACCTTTAACTTATTGCTACTCGTCTTAATTAATTTAGTAAATAATTAAATTGATAATAAGCCGTCCATTGAGTTCGATATTCACTTGGTCGCTTGCTTAAGCTGCAATTGATATTCTTAATACTTGGGGATTAATTTTGCTTGCAAAGAAAATGCGCATCAAGTCTTAGCGCCATTGCCGGTGACAGTTGTTATTATTAATTTTATTATTTTTGGATGATTAAGACTTTTACCGTCGTGACTCTCCGACGTTAAACATGAGCGCCTGTTGGGGGCTTGCCCTTCCATTTTATTACTTTATTATTTCTTTCGTGTGAGTGAGAAATTTTTATATTTAAGGTGCTTACGGCAATTACATCTCTTTGCAAACTTAGTTTCAACTTACGTTTTTACTAAGTTTTGGGGGGTGTGATGTACTTACCTCATTAAATCACCAAGAGTATAATCTTTTCTTTGTAACGTTTGCTAGGAGAGTTGATTTTTTGCGGCATATTGAAACTTTAATCGGTTTTAATGTGTCAATTTTTTTGTAATTTTCCTAGTGTTCAGTGGTGTTTCTAGTGTGTGGAGTTGATTAGATAGTCAATTGATTATTTCTTATAGTTCTCCTATTTTATTATTGATGAATCCTGTGATGATGAGTGTGTTTGAGCTTTGATGATAGAAAAAGGTTACTAGGTGGCAAGACGTGTTCCATGTTGAGACTTTGACATGACCGAGTTGAATAATTCGAGGAGCTCGTGCATACATTTTGAAGGAGAAATCAGGTGCCCTCGTTTCCTTATTCTAATTTTTATATGTGCTTTTAATTCATGGAGCGAAGTGTTTAGTTTATGGTGGTGATCCATGCGAGCTTAAATTGTTTAAATTGTGCTTGAAATTCATATGCTTTTGAAATTGATGAAGGAAGTGTACTTGAGTTATATTGTGATATGAAGTTCTATGTATACTTGTGAGATATTGCTTACCATGAAAGGTGCTCATGAAAGGTGCTCAGTTACTTGTTAAATACCCATATGAGATTTTGAGCCTCTTTGATTATGTACATAATCGCATGATATTTCTTTTCTGGTGAGTATCGTTCTGGTGTGTGTATTCTAGAACTTGCCTTGAGTCTCCTTGAATATTCAAGATTAGTCTAGTGGATTATGGAGATGATATTAGGTCATCTTTGAATAGCCAATCTTTTTTCTTATACTTTACAAGAATTCATTAAATCCTTTGTCAGCCCATTTGAGCCTTTTTACATCCATTCTTTTGATAACCAATAAAGCTTAATTGAAGAGAGTAGTGATTTGAGGGATGATAAGGATGATGAACGAAGAATCTTAAGGATCAAGAGGAAAATTCATGGAGTAGTGCTTAAATCTAGTGCTCCATGAAAATAAACACCCTAGGGTAGTGCTTAAGTCTAGTACCCTATGGAGGATGTGAGAGGTAGCGCTCGAAACTAGTACCTCAAAAGAAAAAAATAAAGAAAAAAAAGTGAAGAAAAGGAGAATGATGGAGTTGAAGAGCTTGAAAAAGTTGAAAAAATATGTTGTGCTTAAAGGAGAAAGATGGGAGATTTTGAAGAGTGTTGTGCTTGATTGAAGTGATGAGGAAGAATGAAAGATCGAGAGAGACTACAGCTAGATTGATCCAAGTTTTGAGTCACTTATCCATAAATTTTCTACATTTTCCAAAGAGCCTACATTACAACCAAATAAAAGACCTTTTTGATCCATGATTTACTTGCTACAAGTAAAGGGAGAGTTTGAGATTTGGCAAGCTTATGATTATGCATGCACTGGAATTGAATATGAGTGTAAACACCTTAACCCATAAGTGTACATCTTTTATACATGAGTGCATGACATATACTTCTCGTGAGAACAGGTGAATGGAGCATTTGAATTGGTGGTGATTGTCTTATCTTGTATGCTACGAATTGATTATTACATGTAATGAGAGTTGCATGACCTAAGTTTATGACAATTGTATTTTGAATGGGGTATTGGTCATAGTCCTTGTTTCCCCGCTAATTTTCTTACTCTCTCTCGCTTTATTTTTATTTTGTTGCCTCGGGATGAGCAACGGGTAAGTTTGGGGGATTGATGAGAGTGGAAATTAGCGTGTTTGAGTGTACAATTTAACACCTTTTTATGGGAATTGATGTTATATATTAGCACAAGTATCTAATATTTGTTATATGTGAGATAAAGGTGCACTTGAGGTGTTTTATTGTGTTTTAAGTGGAAAAAGGGATCAAAAGTGCAAAGTTGGAGAAAATGTGCAATTTGTGCAAGAATGCTGAAAAACACACGTCCAACTTGTGTAATTTTCTGTATTCTTGTGGAGCTCTGAACTGAAAGTGTGGTACATGGTTGGAAAACTATAGAAGAGATAATCGTTTTGGCATAAGGAACACCTCAATCGAAGTCCAAACGAGAAAGTTATGATCAAGATGGTGAGCTCAAGAAAGCCAAGGAAAAGAGGATCGCGTGAGCTCAAGAATCACTAAAATCGAAGATCGGAGGAATAAGTTATGCTTAAAATCGTGAAGTCACGCAGCTGCCAGCGAGAATTTTCGAGAATTTCCAAAAATTACCTAATTTATCTCCTTATCACATAATCCTCCATGATTCACCCATGTATATTTATTTTCTTATTTAATTTCCTTCTCACACCTATATATATGCCACATCATTATTCATGTGAGGAACACACAAGATACAATAGATTAGAGGAAGAGAGGCCACAATCATACTACACCCCACAAGGGGGGATCATTCCCCAACCATCTTCCACATCCTTTCCTCCATCCATCCATCACTTTGAAGATTCGTTTGTGAAATCAAGAGGAGAACCAAGAGGAGGATTCAAGACGGAGAAGGACACGACGACTCCCACATCTAGGATTTATTTCGTTTCCTAATTTATCTTGTAATTTTTCAGACATCCGGATAAGATCTATCCAACACCCATTATTGTTCTTCTTAACATAATGGGCTAGAGTCTTTTTGGTAGAACTAGGGGTTGTGAAGGTTTTATCTAGTTAATTGAACTTTCATGTGTACACTCCGTACAACACTACTTATAGATTTATTTTATATATGATCGTACTTTCTTAATTCATACTCACAGTCGTTTTGTGCATCATTAGCTGTTATGTAGAGTCTGAATACATATCTTGGTTATTGATTGAGTGCGTTCACTGCTAGCGATTCTATGTTATGATTCTAAGTGAGGGGACTCTGAAGTTTCATTAGAACTATCTTATATAAATACTTATTAATTGAATTGAATTCAGGTTAATAAGTAGGATAAAGAGGTTAATTTTATAGTGCCTATAAATGAAGATCATATCGGGTTAGAGTACCAATTGGCCAGGGAAATAATTGATACTGATAGTACCTAGAAAGAGGGGTGAAATTAAATCTCTTGCTCTGAGGTTATTCAGACGTGTTACACGCATGTTTACTTGTGTCTATAGAGTAGATATGCATGGTTTAGTGATGTGTCCATATTCCACAAGGGAGAGTCGGACACCAACACACGGAAGGGAAGTTAAGTAGTAAAACTGGATTGCCCTAGAGCTATCTATTTTCCTACTTGATCCACTTTCGTATTCTTCGAGTGATCTTTTATTTTATTTATTATATTATTTAATTGTTAGTAGATTAATAATTAAACCTTCAATCTTATTGCTACTCGTCTTAATTAATTTAGTAAATAATTAAATTGATAATACGCCGTCCTTTGGGTTTGATATTCACTTGGTCGCTTACTTAAGCTGCAGTTGATATCCTTAATACTTGAGGATTAATTTTGCGTGCAAAGAAAATGTGCATCAGGGACCCACCTAAAACAATTAATATATCATCCAACACTGATACACCTATCCACTTTACATTAAATATTATATTTTTCCACCCACTATCGATTAAAATATTATTCTTCTTAATCAACGTGCAAAAAGCAAACGTAAATATTGAAATGAGACGGAGGGAGTAAGTATTTTCATGCAATGCTTGAAGGGGTAAAATCTAGGTTAATTAGAATTAATTATATCATACTTTTTATTTAATTAAATTAAGTTTTTTTTTCTTACATCCTTACACCAATTTTTTTATTTTTTAATATACGTGAAAGTCATATATACGAGAGAGTAACATTTCATTTTTATAATAATGTTCACTAGCCTAATTAGAGTGGAAAACCGTGTGCTTCCTAATTAGAACCCTAATAAATCGGTTCGGATCTCTTGTTACGTTTTGATATTAAATCTTTTGTTACAAGCTGTTGAATGATTGACATGTATGATCAATACTACAAAACTGTGCATAGATAACACTGCATAGATATCAGTTATTTTTATAATTGATATTTATAGGTTCAGTAATCGATATCTACTCTGCAACCGATATCTATGTTGATAAGATTATTCTAATTAATATCAGTAATTGCCTAGTGATATCCATTAATGATATTTATACATTACATAGATATCGTTTATTATAACCATATCTTTCTAATGATATTAATTAATATATATATATATATATATATATATATTTTTTTTTTTTTTTTAAAATTATATTATTTTTAATAAACTAATTTAAAAAAAATTAAAAAAAGCAAACACGTTTCCTCCTTACACTTTTAAAACGTGTTTTTGTATCATCAAATTAAATTTAAAGCAAAACATGTTAAAAACACTACATTTTCCATCAAATTAAACCTGATCCCTCCATCTACAGATTTTGATTGAACTCAAAGCCCTAACACTCATTCATCGCGACATCTTCGAGCCTGCGCACCACTCCCGGCGGCGAACCCGTTCTCGCCTCTTGCTTCCGCCGGCGAGACCCGTTCTCGCCTCTTGCTTCCTCCAGCAACCTTGCTCGCCTATTGCTCCCGCCAGCAGCCCTCACTTCTTATTCCAGTCGGCATCTTACGCTCCTTCTTCTCCCACTCTTAACGTGCTCGCCTCTTGCTCCCGTCGGCAGCCGTGCTCGTATCTTGCTCCCGTCGACATCTGTCTCGTCCCCTGCTCCCCACTCTCAACTTGTTGCCCTTTCTTTACTGTAGATTGAGCATATATCAGGTGAAATCGTGTTCTCCGGCGGTGTATTTGTTCATTCTTTTGCACTTTGTACTGCAATATGGTATGTGCTTTAAATCATATATGTTTTCCTACCCACGTTTCCACGTCCCCAATTTCTCCCCGTGTTTAGTCTGCCGAATTTTACAGAAGTGGTGTCTGATTGTTCTTCATATTTTAGAGATATGTTTCCATTCAATTTTGGAAAGAGTTTTCATTGTGGTTGTGAGACTTGTGATTCTGCGAACTGGATTTACCTGCTTGTCCACATCCCCTTTTAGTAAAAATTAGAAACATTGTTGCACATAAAATTTGAACACCGCTTCCTTATAATTATCCTTTTATGGTTTGGAAGACTTTTTATTTCACTACTTGCTACATGAATGCACCGGCACTTACAGGTTTGACTCTTGTTTCATAAAAAAAATAGTTGTTTTTTGCTGACATAAATCTGACCCTGTAGCTTAATGTATAATGCATCTGGTTCAACCCAAACCACAATGTTATCTGTAGCAGCGTAGACAAAAGAAATTGCTACATCACATTGCCAGAACCTACACATCAATATAGATAGCATAGAAGACGCTCTTGAGCTCTATGGTTTATTTGCATTTTTCATTATTAAACTATTAAGAATTGGAATGCAACTTCACAGTTTCTATTATTTCTTCTTATGCATAACATAATCTTACCTTTATTTTGTATACTGATCATCACAGTCATTTTCATTATTAATTTTTTGAGATGCCAAATACTTTTAATAATTAGAGGGTCTCAATTGATAGGCTATACAAGCATGTGAAATTTTGCCGCCTCCTTTTGACTCAATTAGACAAGTGAGCTGTGGCTTGTTGGCTGTTGTGTATTTCTGGTGGTTCACTATAGTTAGTTACAAATTTTAGTCGTGAAAATGCATCAGTTATTGTGTAATCATTATTGTGAGAATACATCGTGGTAAAGGTGATTTTGTAGGAATTAGATTGTTAGTTTTCAATTAAAATGTGCATATCAACCCTTGTCAAATATCTTTTATTAAGTGATTTTTACAGATATCTGAGAACATTAAAGATGCAATTGTATATTTGGATGCTGGGAGTTTTGAGAGTTCCCAGTTTGTTAGGGCATTCCATTTGTTTCTGGAGCTAGGTGCACGGGTGTTTGTATCTAGCTTGGTGAATGTTTCGGCTATTGATGAGGTGCCAAGCATAACCTGATTCATCTTTCTGTTCTTTTTATTTGTTACGTATTAATAAGCTTCTCTTTTGATTTATAAGTCTGTGAGTATAGGCATTCATAAAATGTGATTTGAGTTGGAAGTCATCCTTTGGAAAAGCATCTACATTTAGAGCGGTGAATCATTTCTTATAGATTAAACTAGCAAATTCTCTGTTTATACTTGAATCTACACAATTTATTCTTTGGAAAATGAGGGATGAGTGGGGACCTACTTGATAGTAGTTAATGATGTATAGAACGCCTCATTATGAGCATAATTCCAACGAGCTCAAAGGTCTAAGCTGGTGTTGCTTGATTTCTGGATGCCTTGTTAATATTGTGATGACCTCATAACATGATAGGTCAGCCATTGTTTTTTAGGTTCTCAACTGGAAGTCAAATACTGATAATGTAATGAAGGTAGTTGCGATCACTTCGCATCTTCCGAGTGATCTAGGCACCGATAAATTTTGGATGCCAGCACAGCTTCAAAGTGTTCGCTGCACATAATTCAATCTCAGAGGTACTCTGATATGGGGCAAGATGAGTTAGAGGCGCAGCCGAGGCTGTTGTTGGTTTATCGGCGGCGGCTTCGCGGCATGCATGGGGCGTCAGCAGTATAGGTGTGCTGGGCAGCTTTATTATATTATTGCTTTATTTATTATTCTATGTTTCTGTGTTGGTTTAGTGTGGGCCTACTTGTGGGCTTGGGGTTGCTTATTTGTTATTTAAGTATGAGTCGTGAACATTGTGATCTATCGATTGATTATTGAGGAAATAGACTGGAGCCTTTTGGCTATTTGGTAAACACACTTGCGTTTGATTTTCTGAGTGTTAACAATTGGTGCGGTGAGCGTGGAAGACTCACCCAAGATGACATTGACACTTAGCGAGCAGAAGATTGAGGACTTGGAGAACGGGCAGAAGATGTTAGAAGCGGGCCAGATGGAGATCAGGGTGGAGATGGGAAAGATGGCTGTGGAATAGGCCGCTGTGAAGGAACAACTCATGGGGATCGCCCAAGATTCGGAGGGGGTGACGGCGTCAGTCACGACGCTGGTTATCGGCCGCTCGGTGACGGATTTGGCGTCTGGGTCGACGGTGGTGCAGCGGCGGCAGGTTGTTGATGAGGCTGAATCTGGGGCGGTCGGATCAGGGCTGACGACGGGGGCGACGGTCAGCTAGTTGGGCGGTTGGGAGGCAGCGGAGACAGCGCCCATGGGGATGACGGCAGTCAATCAGCCTGCCGTTTTGCTGGCAGCGGCCACGGCATCCGGAGACAAAATATCTGTTTGTCACTCTCCCTCCCTACCCACCTTTGATGGCACAGACCCGATCGGATGGTTGGCTAGGGTTAATCAACAGTTTGAATTGCACCAAACCCTGGCGGAATTGAAGTTCCCATCGGTGATGGTTGCTATGGAAGAATCCGCGTTGTACTAGTTTTCGTGGATGCGATCTAGAAAACTGAATATGACGGACAGAATTCTCCCATGCCCTAACAAATCATTTTGACGATCATTTCACGGGGAATCCGTTCGAGAGGCTATCGGCGGTCAGGCAGACGAGCACAGTGAAGGATTATGTCACTGTATTTGTGCAGTTGGCCAGTCAGGTGCCTGGGCTCAGTGATGATCACTATTTGGGGTATTTTATCCAGGGTCTGGCTGAGGATGTTCGATGCCAGCTGCGCCTTCTTCGACCGGCTGATTTAGAAACGGCCATGGAACTGGCGAGGGATGTGGAAACGAGCCTCGCAGTTATGATCGGAGCTCACTATCCGAGGCCCGTGAATGGTTCGTTTGGAGTGGGCTCGGTGAGTCGACCGCCCCTTAGTAACCGTGCCCAAACTGGCTCCGGTTTCAGTCCGCCATTGAGGAGTTTTGGGGCGGCGTCGAGCTTTTCTAGTTCGTCCGTCGCGAAGCTGGCAAATCGGTGCAGAGCGGTCGAGCTTACCCCACGACTCAGGCGGTTGCACAATCGCGTTTTGCCCGGATGACTCCGCAGGAGATGTCTTAGCTTCGAGCAAAAGGACTATGCTTCCGCTGTAAAAAAGTGTGGAGTCCGGGACATCAGTGCTCAATGCGACAACTCAATATTTTGATGGCTGAAGAGGAAGAGGCGTTGGATCTACAACGTTTCGAATTCCATGAAGATTCGGAACTACAAGCGGTGGAGGCCAAGCAGGAGGTGCCGGAAGAAGGTGAGAAGGGGGTTGCAGAGCTGCCCATGTATTCAATGGCGGGCATTACGGGGCCGCAGACCATGCGGTTTGAGGGAGTAATGCGTGGGCAGCGGGTGTTAGTATTGGTAGACAGCGGCGCCAGCCATAACTTCATCTCAAGTTCATTGGTGAAGGAACTCGGATTGGAGCTTGATGTGTCGAACAGGTTCTCAGTGCAGCTGGGGGATGGGCGACAGTTAGAGTCGGAAGGGGTCTGCCGTCGCCTAGAATTGAGGATGGCCGGACTGGTGGTAGTCGCGGATTTCCACCTTTTTCCACTCGGGGGAGTGCACGTTATTCTTGGTGTGGATTGGTTGGTGTCATTGGGAGAAGTTACGGTGGACTGGGCCAATTTGTCGATGGCGTTTGATTACGGCGGAAGACGGGTGGAGTTGAAGGGGACCCTGCTTTGTGTCGAGGACCTATCGAAATCCACGAGTTGGTTAAAATCGAAGAAGCGGAATTGTGGGTTCTTGTGGTTGAGGGTTCGTCCCCGAAGGTGTTAGAGCAGGTGTCGGAGGGAGTCGCGGGGGTGTTATCTCAGTTTGAGGGCGTTTTCGGTGAGCTGGAGGGGCTGCCCCCGAACCGTGGTACTGAGCACTCGGTAGTATTGCTACCGGGGTCGGGGCCTGTATTTGTGAGACCGTACCGTAATGGTCAGGCGCAGAATGACGACATAGAGCAGATGGTTTCAGATATGCTTTTAGCTGGGATAATTCGCCCCAGTTCTAACCCTTTCAGCTGCCCGATATTATTGGTAAAGAAGAAGGATGGTAGCTGGCGTTTCTGTGTGGATTATCGAGAACTCAACAAGGTGCTCGTGTTGAATAACTACCCAATTCCAGTGATTCAGGAGATGCTAGACGAGTTGGCCGGAGCGGTGGTGTTTTCAAAAATTGACTTGCGCTCCGGGTATCATCAGATTCGAGTAGTGGAACAAGACATTCACAAAACAACGTTTCGCACTCGTAGTGGTCATTATGAGTTCTTGGTCCTGCCGTTTGGGTTGACTAACGCGCCAGCTACTTTTCAGTCTGCCATGAATGATCTTTTTCGGTCTTATCTGCGAAAATTTACGTTGGTATTTTTTGATGACATTTTAATTTACAGCAAGTCCTTGCAGCAGCATAGGGAGCATTTGGAGGAGGTGGTGCTGCGGATCTTGCAAACTAATCAATTTAAGGCAAATCGAAAGAAATGTTCTTTTGGCTGTGCGAGGGTGGAATATATGGGCCATGTGATATCAGAAGCAAGGGTGGAGATGGATCCAAAGAAGGTGCGTGCGGTAGTGGAGTGGCCGAGCCCCCGGTGTGTCCGCGAGGTGAGGGGATTCTTGGGCTTAACTGGTTATTATCGCCGATTTGTCCGGGAGTATGGGCAGATTGCTCGGCCCTTAACATCCCTATTGAAGAAGTCGACCCCCACCCCTTTTTTGTGGACCGAGTCAGCTGAAAAATGGGTTCCAGGTGTTGAAATCAGCCTTGACATCAGCGCCGATTTTGGCAATGCCCGACTTTCAAAAACGGTTTGTGATAGAGTGTGACACCACGGGTACCGGGATTGGTGCTGTCCTTATGTAGGAAGGAAGGCCGATCGCGTACTTCAGCAAATCATTGGCCGATAGGACTCTCATCCGTTCTGCTTATGAAAGAGAGATGATGGGGTCAGTGTTGGCCATGCAACATTGGAGGCCGTATTTGGTGGGGCGTCAGTTCACTGTTCGAACCGATCACAGCAGTTTGAAACATATCTTGTCACAAAAGATTGTGACACCTTCTCAGCAGAATTAGGTGGCGAAGTTGCTTGGTTATGACTTTGTTATCGAATATAAACCCGGGAAGACAAATTCTACCGCAGATGCACTCTCTCTGAGAGGCGATGAGGGTGTTTTATTAGCACTCAGCAGTACGAATTGGGGTGAGTTGGCGGATTTCCTGTCCGAGCAGGCTCGCGACAGCTGGATACAGGGTGTCGTCGCAGATATCCGACGGGATCCGGACAGCCGGCCAGGTTTCGAGGAGATTGGCGGCAAGTTGTTCTATAAGGGCCGCATAGTGTTGGCTCCCGACTCGGCATGGATTCCAAAATTACTTCAGGAATTTCATGATACACCGATAGGGGGTCTCGCGGGAGTTTTGCGGACGTATAAGAGAATTGCGGCCAGCGTATATTGGAGGGGAATGTTCCGGGCAGTGTGGGATTATGTGAAGAAATGCTTGGTCTGTCAGAAGGCTAAATACGAGGCTCTGTCACCAGCAGGGTTATTGCAGCCTTTGCCGATTCCAGAGTTGGTGTGGGAGGATGTTTCCATGGACTTCATCACCGCATTGCCGAAGTCGCAGGGGTATAGCACGGTGTTGGTGGAGGTGGGTCGTCTGTCCAAGTATGCTCACTTCATTGCCTTGAAGAGTAACCTCACGGCTTGGTCGGTGGCTGAGGCTTTCTTTCGCGAAGTTGTTCGCTTGCATGGGATTCCCCAGTCCATTGTAAGCGATCGGGATCCCTTATTTGTCAGCAGTTTTTGGAAGGAGCTGTTTAGTTTGTCGAGGACTCAGCTTAAGTTTAGCTCGGTGTATCATCCGGAAACAGATGGCCAGACTGAGGTGCTTAACAGAATATTGGTAACTTACCTATGTTGTTTTGCGGGGGAGCAACCGAAGAAGTGGTTGAATTGGCTGCCGTGGGCGGAATATTCCTATAATACGACATTTCAGATGACAGCCAAATTAACTCCGTTCAAGGTGGTGTATGGGCGGCCGCCTCCTACCCTCCGAAGGTACTTGCCTAGGGAATGCCGTACGGCATCCGTGGCCGAGATGCTCCAAGCGCGTGACGTGTTGTTGGCTCGTTTGCATGGGAATTTAATGCGTGCAAGGGACAGGATGGTTCGCACGGCCAACAAGCGTTGTCGTGAAGTTAGTTTCGAGGTCGGCGATCAGGTGTTCTTGAAGGTGCGTCCTCACCGACAAACGTTGGCCGGTAAGCACCATAAGTTGACCGCCAAGTTTTTTGGGCCTTTTAAGGTTGTGGTTCGTATCGGTCCTGCAGCTTACATGTTAGAGTTGCTGGAATCTAGCCTAATTCATCCAGTCTTCCATGTGTCTCAACTCAAGAGAGTGGTGGGGGACCATGCAGTGGAGACTCACTTGCCTGACTCTCTTGAGCTGCCGGAGGTGCCAACCTTCGAACCTGAAGCCATACTGGCTCGGCGTGGGGCGATGAAGGGGGTAAGAGGGTGGCGCAGTTGTTGGTCCGCTGGGTTGGTCAGCCGGAGGAGGATGCGAGGTGGTTGAGTGAACTTGAGTTTCAGCAGCAATTTCCGTGGTTCAACCTTGGGGACAAGGTTGTTTTGGAGGGTGAGGGAGTTGATATGGGGCAAGATGAGTTAGAGGCGCAGTCGAGGCCGTTGTTGGTTTATCGGCGGCGGCGTCGCGGCATGTATGGGGCGTCAGCAGTATAGGTGTCCTGGGCAGCTTTATTATATTATTGCTTTATTTATTATTCTGTCTCTGTTGGTTTAGTGTGGGCCTACTTGTGGGCTTAGGGTTGCTTATTTGTTATTTAAGTATGAGTCGTGAACATTGTGATATATCGATTGATTATTGAGGAGATAGACGGGAGCCTTTTGGCTATTTGGCAAACGCACTTGCGTTTGATTTTCTGAGTGTTAACATACCAACTTGTGTAATTATTGGTGGTTTACTCTTTACTTTTTATCCTATTCAGTGGATTGCCCAGTTTACTAAATAGATCTGATTACTATTCAGAGTCATTAATGTGTAATTTGGTACATTATCTAATCTATTTTCAGTTCAAATTTAATTTGTAATATTGATCCGGGCTAGCACCTCATATGATGAGGTGTGCTACTTACCTAGTCTATTATACTTATAAAGCGGCTTAACATGAGGGATGGCCAGTTTCCTCCCTGTTGCAGGTAAGCCCTCACCAAGACTCTCTCTCTACGTGGCAACGTGTGGTGTAAAATCTCCCCCTACGTGGCATGAATCTTATTCTTCCCATTTTGATATATTAATCTTCCATTTCTGCGCCTTCTCTTTCTCTTTCTTGCTCGCTCTAGACATCGTCGAGTTACTTCTTCTCCACCGCTCATTCGTCGTCGCCAGTGCTGAAGAATCAAATTGAGGGCAATCTTGGTTTCTTCATGCGTTTTTCGCAGTTGCATATTCCTCTTGGGTGAACTCTTTTTTCTCTCTAATTTTCTTATTTATCTTTGATGTGGATTTTTACCTCCAACCAAATTCAAGATGATCGTCTTCTGTTTGTGCCCTTGATTGATTTGCCAAAATAACGTCAGATGTGTAGCTCACTGTGAGTCTGATTTCAGGGTTCTTATTTAGTTAATTATTTGATTCAAAAACACCCATGTTCTTGGTTTATTCATCTTTGCTAGATTTCATTAATTGTTGTTTGATATTTCATGACCGTTTAACACTATAATGCAGAATGATATCAGTGGTTTAGTATCACAACTGAAGTACATGCAACATAAGAATGTAGAGCTTGTGGAAGCGAACAAGGAATTGACTTCATTGGTACTTTATTTGACTCCAGATTAGTTTTTTTTTTAATTTTTCATCTATACAACTATGTATTGTTTTGCTTTTTTTTAATGTTTAGTTTCTTGAAATCTTCTCACTCATCAGCTACAGAAGGAAGAAGTGAAAAATGATATGATGCAGAAGCGGCTAAATGAATTGGTATCTTTCTTGTCTTGATAAACCAAAAAATTTCTGACTTGCTTGATATGCTTTTAGTCTTTACAATATAACCATGTTTTCAATTTCACTACTTGAGAGGGACACTAATAGTTGGATTAAAAAGGAACATTAAATTAATTTGAAACTTCTAATTGGTTATGTGTCGCCCTTTTAGGCATATGGATTTAGGGGTTTTCATTTATCTATTCAATGCTTCCAACTTTTTATCTGTTCTCTCTCTTGAAGTATGGAATTAAGCGTCTCCTTTTCCTTATCAACGGTTTTAAAGCATCATAAAAAATTACTTGTACAGTTTTATCATAATAGTTCATAATTATGTTTACCAAATTCTTTGAAAAGCCAAATCATAAGATGATTCAATAAATTTTCTTTTGCTTGCTATCTGCAGGAGAAGAACACGGTTCCTTCACTGAGAAAAGCTCTCAAGGACATTGCTATGGAAAAAATGCTGCCGTTGTTGCACGGGTACTGAATAATTCTGCTTATTTGCTACACAGTTCGACCTTCCTCAATGCACATCCTTTAATAAACCTTGATTTTGTGTAGGAGGTTCTTTTTGCTCAACTCGCACTTTGAAAAACGTATGAAGGAAGCAGAAGAACTGAAGAAGAACAATATAGAGCAAGTCATTAGCCCTCTTATTATATAAAAATCTTCTGCTCCCATTATCTTGCAACTCTTTGCTCTACATTATTATGATTCTTTTGCGTTAGGCTGAGGAGGATGCGGCTGCATTAAGAGCAGAATTAAACTCATTGCAATAACAAGCAATGCATATTCCTTCAGGGGGCTTTAAGGCAACAGGATACTCAGTCGATCTGATCCAAGTCATGGAAAGAAGAACTGTCTAATTTGAGGTTCAAGCTTGAGGTCAGATTTTCATGAACTTTTGCACGTCCTATGGGATTTTCTTTATGATTGCACAAGACATTTTTGTACGTTGGACTTTTCAGCATGAAGAAATATTAAGACAGCAAGAGCATCATCTCTTAATTAGCAGAGGAGCAGACCCGTTCTTCTGCCTTTATTATCCAGAAGCAAGAGTTGGAAGAAAAACTTGTTTCTACCTCTAAAAGGATGTCAGGTATGATAATTCTTTATTATAAAATATTTTTTTACTGCTGGCTATGTAATATCTGAAGCTTAAAAAGCAGATAAAATTGTAAGAGCTTTCTCTGTGATTTATGTAATGGACATATTTGTTTGTAAAATGATTGAATTTAAGTTGTCTTCATTAACTATTAAATTCAATGGTGATGGTGAAAGTTGGAAAAATGAATCGAAAGTTGATGATTTAATGATTTGATTTGGTTCCTTGAAACCGTTTCTATCATGAAATTGCTAACATCTATCCTTTTGATTTGGCGAAATGGTGAACATTTTGTCCAGATTACAGTGATAACCTTGTACAGATTCTTGAAAATTTTAATTTGTGATGGTAAATTTTAAGTTCATTTACCCAATAAGTAAAAAGTAATAATGTATTAATAAATGAATATTCTTGAAAAAATCGTGATTGATTTAATCATTACAAGGTTTGCAATGGATTCATGATTTATTTGGTATACCGTATTTCTATCACAATAATCATTCATCAATATCATGGCATTACACTAACACATTCATATGTTATCTTAATGCTTCAGATATGCATAGCTAGCTGCGGTGCAATGGATTTTATCAATCAAAAAGGACATCATGACGTTTTGTGGTTGGGATATCATGAGTACCTCTCCATGTAGTAGTTATATGTGTTTTGCACTTTCTTTCCGTACTTATTAAGTCATTTGAATATTTGGAATGTTCGACAATGTAGTCATGAATACTTATTAGTTTAAGAATGTAATATTTGTCGAATTGTATGCCTTATTTGAAATTCAATCTAAATTAGTGAATTTACAAATAGATATCAGTTACTAATTGATATCTATACCCTACAAAGATATTAGTTTTTCACCAATATCTATTCATTAAATACATTTAATATCAGACTAATTAATATTGATGTTTTTTTCATAGATATCGGTAGTAACTGATATCTATACTCTAGAAAGATCGATTTTTTATCAATATCTATTTATCAATACATATAATATCAGACTTATTAATATCAATATTTTCTTCTTAGATATCGTTAATACCTGATATCTATATCACACAAAGATATTGGTTTTTTTTATCGATATCTATTTATCAATACATATAATATCAGACTTATTAATATCAATATTTTCACATAGATATCAGTTAAAAATCGATATCTATAATAGACATAGATATCGGTTTTTCTCCGATATCTATTCTTCAATACATTTAATATTAGGTTTATTAATATCGATTTTTTCTTTATAGATATCGGTTAATAATTGACATCTATAATAGTAATAGATATCAGTCAAATAACCGATATCTATTTAACATACCTATAATATCGCCTCCATTTATAACAGTCAAAAATTCGAATAGATATCGGTCAAATAACCGGATTGTGCAACAACCTTAGTAATAATTTGGTTGATCAGATGTTTCCCCCTTGCTCTCATCATCATTCACCATGGAATCTACATGAAATTTCTCAAGTGTGGATGGATTGAGCTTTACAAATGCGGATGGATTGAGCTTCACCAACCAACATAATTCAGGGATTTCCATGGTGGATGAAGATATTGTTGCAAGTTCATTCATTGATGAAGAAAAAGAAGTGATCGATCATGTGGACAACTCGTTGTTATTTGTGGCTAGTTGTAGTTGTGCTAATGATGGGTATAATTCGGTTCAGAGAAATATAGGCTCAAGTGATGGGTTTAATTTGATTCAGAGCAATATGAGCTCAAGCTATAATGTAATAGAAGATGTTGTGATCATTGTTCCAAGGCCTCCCAAGCCATCATTGACAGAGAGGATCCTCAGAGCATTGAATTTATACAAGGAATGGTCAGGAGGTGATATTTTTGCGAAGGGTGGCTTGGAACTTGGAAGGAAGCCTAAAGTACGAACCAGAGTCGGGGATGCTCGTGCCGATCGGCTCTGACTTGAACAGTACAGTCGTGCTATGTGATGGAGTGATTTGAGAATCTTTTGAGATGGACACAACTGATCATCACTTCAATGCTTCCACCTATACCCGACGAATGGAAGTTTGTTGAGTTACGATGGGAAGCCTGAGGAAAACTTGGGCGAGAAAGAGGCCAGAATATGAAGATTTTGGGCTGCTTCCTTCTACAAATTCGAAGAAGTATGAAGATTTTGGGTGGTAGAGGAAATAGATGATGTAGAGTGTTTTTGTATTATGTAATGGGGGAGGTTTGATTCAATGAATTTGTTCTATCTTGTGTTGTGTATATATAATGGTGCAGTTCATTAATTAATTACATTAGGTGTGTATTAGGGTTCTAGTTAGGAAGCACACGGTTTTCCACTCTAATTAGGCTAGTGAACATTGATTATAAAAAAAGAAATCTTACTCTCTAACTTCTGCGTAATTTAAAAAAAATCATCTTTGATGTAATGATTTAAAGAAAAAAAAAAGGGTTTTGGGTAATTTAATTTTAATTAACTGACTTGACTAAATTTTATGTGTAAAAGGAAAGTGATATTTTTGTAATATTATAAATTTATAGTATTGTTAAGGTGTTAATATTGTGTATTGTTTCTATTTTTTGGTGTACGTATAAGAAAAAATGTGCAAGTACTATTGGGACACATGGATTAAATTTGTAGTATGCAAAGATTTGTGTGAGACGTGGCCCTTACAAGACACAGATAAAAAGTGATAATATTATTATCACTTTCGCTATAAAATATTACTCCCTCCGTCTCATAAACAAATTTACACTTTCTATTTTTGTCCATCCCGTAAACAAGTTCACACCCCCAAATAAGGAAATACACACAAACCAATAACCCCACAACACACTTTAATTTTAAAATTGTCATCCCTTTATAACTCACATAACTTACTTTATAATTTATTTATTACCTAAAAATACCAAATTACCCCCAAAAAAGCAACTTTTTCTTAAACTCCGTATCTACCGTAACTGTGAACTTTTTTATGGGATGAAGGAGTATCACTTACATTATAAAATATTGTCACTTTTTTTTATGATATAAATTATTTATAAAATAGTTCATTGTACCACTATAACTTTTAATTATTAATTGAGTATCACTTCTCATTTACATGAGACGTTTTGAGCGCTGAGGGTGAAATGCGTTTTTAGGATTAACTTTTGATGGTTTCATGGCACAACTCTCAAGGTGGATAAATTGAAAGGGTAACAATGGCTTTAGGGTTTAATTACTAAATAAACAAGGGTGGAGCTGATCACGGGGCATCCATACCGCGGGTGACATGGGAATTTGTACAACCCTTGGAAAATGTTGTATACGTGGCTTGCTTCATGCAGTAATAGACAACTTATGGTGCAGTACACGTGTTCAAACACCGTAACTCAATCGCAACACGTAGGGGGAGGGGAAGGGAGGTTTGGTGGTGTGGGGGTGGGGGTGGGGGGTCCGGTGGTGGTGTGGGTGGACGGTAATGGTGCTAATGGAGTAAAACAAAGAAGTGACTTACAGTGATATGATGAAATCTATTTTGAATAACAAACTTACCATATAGTGAAAATAAGTAGCAACTAGTTTTAAAATTATGTCTACATCCAGCTTTGTTTACTCTCAAACTAATAATAACCCAAATACTAGTTAATTATGAAGAGACTGTATTTTGAGTGAAAATAAGTAGTTACTAGTTTTAATAAGTAGTTACTAATAATAATGATTCATAATTATACATATACTAATAAATACTAATACAGAAGAGAATTTAGGGTATTTTTTTAATTACAATTAAATAGTTCAATTTCTTAGTGAAAACAAATATGTTTATTTCATTATAGTTGGCTAATAAATTTTCTAAATAATTGGAAGTATAAATAACTCCGTATTCATGATTACCAAACAATATGATTTACTAACAAAATAGGGAATACCAGATTGGAAAGGTACTTACGCTTCATAAATAAAAACATAAAAAATACTAAGTTAAAAAAAGAAGAAAGAGTATCGAAAAAAAATACCGATGAGTTCAGCTATGGGGCGAAAAAAAGTATCTATAAAGAGAAGAATACTAGTGAAGAATATCTAAAAGGAGAAGAATACCTGTGAAGAGTATCTAAGAAGAGAAAAATACTGGCGAGTTCAGCTCTGGGCGCTCGAGAAAAAGTATCTGAGTCTTACTGGTGAAGAGTATCTAAAAAGAGAAGAATGCTGGTGAGTTAGCTACGGAGCGCTCGAGAAAAAGTCTCTGAGTCTAGCGAATACCAGATTGGAAAAGTATGTACGCTTCAAAATGCAACAAAAACAAAAACTAATGAACTAATTAGTTACATGAACAACAGTGTAGAAGCATAAAAAAAGAAAAAGAAAAAATAGTATGAAAAAAAAATATATTGGTGAGTTCAGCTATGGAGCGCTGGAGAGAAAATTTCTGACTCTAGCAAATACCAAATTGAAAAAGTACATATATACACTTCAAAATGCAACAAAAAAATAAAAATAAATAATGAACTTCGTTAGATGAACAATAGTGCAGAATGTATACGCTTCAAAATGCAACAACCTAGGCAAGAAAAATAAATAAATAATGAACTTCGTTAGATGAACAATAGTGCAGAAGCATAAATTAAAAGAAGAAAATAAAATATCGAAAAAAACCAGAGAGTTCAGCTAGCACCGGAGAGAATACAAGGTTGAGATTGGGGAGTACGTACGCTTCAAAATTCAACAAAACAATAACTAATGAATTTCGTTAGATGAACAATAGTACAGAAGCATAAATTAAAAGAAAAAAAAGAGATTGATAAAAGAAGAATACGGGTAAAAGAAGAATAAAAAAAAGAGAATTGATAAAAGAAGAATACTGGTAAAAGAAGAATACCAGTGAGTTCAGCTATAGAGCACTGGAGAGAAAATGTTTTAATATAGTGAATACCAGATTGGAAAAGTACGTACACTTCAAAATTCAATAAAACAAAGACTAATGAATTTCGTTAGATGAACAATAGTACAAAAGTATAAATTATAAGAAAAAAAATAAGTATCAAAAAAAGAAGAATATCGATGAGTTCAGGAGAAAAAATGTCTGAGTCTGTAACTTAAAACTTTTTCTTTTACTTAGTATGTGGTTTTTTAGGTGATATATAAACCATTTTACTTATGGAGTTCTTCAAAAGGTCTCCTCTTAAACTTTTATTTTAACGTAATTTTATTTTGAAGTTGTATATGTTTTTTTTTTATAATATACATAAACAATTCTAACTTTTACCACCACCACCCCACATATCCCCTACCCTACCCTAAACCCCATATGATTTATACCTCTTTTTTTTTGTTTACCTAGTTGATATTCTCAAATTTTTTTGTTTAGGTAGTTGATATGTCCTGTTTTATTTCTCTTCCACAATTCCATAATATATATAAACAATTCTAACTTTTACCACCACCCCCACCTCCCCTACCCTAATCCTTGTATCATTTATACCTCAATTTTTTTGTTTATCTAGTTGACATTTCATGTTTTATCCCTCTTCCACAATTCATTCATCCAACGGTTAATATTAGAAGATGTAACACAAAAATACAACTCCTTGATAGAACGAACCCGGATGTTATGTTTGGTCACATTTCAGTTATATATCATGTTAAACTCGTTAAATAAGTGACCAACATTTTCCCTTATTCATCTAATAACTCACGATGAACTAGAGATGTAATACCAAACTTTAACTCACAATGAGCTAGAGATGTAACACCAAACTGTAATGGAATCAGACCGTACATAACCATGCATGGGAAACCGACTATATTTTATAAGGAATTAAATAAGTTATATAATACGAGGAGGGACGTATGAGATAAAACTTAATTGAGAAAGTCTTGTGTGAGGCGGTCTCACGCAATGACTTACGTGAGACTATAAGAAAGTGATAATTTTTTTATTGATACTAAATTAATAAAAAGTAATAATATTATTTCATAAATAATAATTTATAACATAAATAAAAGGTGATAACATTTATAAAAAAAATAATAATATTTTATAGCAAAATTGATAGCTATTTAAATATAAAATGTTATCACGCAAAACCACCCAACTTAATTTATGTGTAGATGAGTTTGGCAAATTCATATACATCAGGCAGAAACATTATTGTTCTGAGCAATATAAATATATTATGGAGCGAGCTGTCAATGACGTTACGGTGGTGGATACTCATGCATTATAACTTGCTGCCACATAACCACTTGGGAACTTTAAAATGCAGGATGCTTGATGCTCGTGCATTATAACTTGCTGCCACGCAACCACTTGGGAACTTTAAAATGCAGCCTGCTTGTCGTTTCTCTTACCGCTACTTTAAATATTACTCCACTTTGACGCACTTTCTTTTTTATTTGTCCTATAGAGTTGACATATATTGTTTTTAATACATTGACCCACTCAAAAAACAAGTAATTTATATTTATAGACCCACGTTAATATAACTACCCACTAGATATTAATTATTATTTCTCATAGTTCACCATACATTAAATTATAACTTATACTCCTTAATCTCCGTGCCAAAAAAATGTATGGACTTCTCCGGGACGGAGGTAGTACTATTTTATCCATATACTAAATATTTTAAAATTTTTATTATTTTAAAAATTAAAAAGGGCTGAAAATATAACATAACTTAACAATGACAAAGATTTGTGTGAGACCGTCTCACATAATAACTTACGTAAAACGGATAAAAAATAATAACTTTTATAATTAAAAGTGATAGTGATAATACTATTTTATAAACAGCTACTACATGATCCACTTGCAAAAAACAAATATATATCCATTAAGCGGACATAATATAAATGAAAAGTGATAACATTTTATATGCTATTACCCCTCATCAACAAGAAAAACTTGCCCTCATCAATTAATATGCCATTATCGACCATAATTTATGTAAATTAATTACTGCCCCGTCTATCCTTAATCTATTCATTTTACTATTTTGGGATGTCCACTCCTAATCTATCAATTTATTTTTTTAGACATATGGGACTACATCCTCCACTAATACAACTACATACTATATATAAAATAATAATATTCCTTAATTTACGTACAAAAAGTAAATGTATACAATGATATTGGATGGAGGGAGTATTATTTATTGGTTACTTTAATATTTTATTTTAAATAGAAACTACAAATTATTGAAATTATTTATATAGTCTTTATTTCATATATTATATGGACAAATTTTTTATTATAAAATATTACTAGTACATTGATAATAAACAGTAAACAAAAGAGAAAAAGATAAAAAGACGTAAATATGCTTATTTCACCTGGAATTATTTTTAAAATTTTTAGTATATAATTAATTATGTTATAACTACATTTTACAATTCTACTTTTATATATATATATATATATATATATATATATATATATATATATATATATATATATATTGTTATGGGTATTATATCCCTCATGATGTATTACACCCAAGAGGCCCAATAGACCCAACAGACCCATGATACTTGAAGTGGTAGGCCCAACCCCTCGGCGGCCCAATCTGAGGACAGAAAGGAGGAAGGAATTAAAGCAGCCCAATAAGGAACATAGCAGTCCGAAAGCCTAGCCCAGAACGAATAAGGACGAACCCGCCGAACCAGTACGGAATCAGGAAATACCCTCGACTTCGGAGAGACACCTCGGCAGTCACCCTCCCCCTGGCCAAGACCTCGGACGGACTCCTCAGCACCAAAAACTAATCTGCCTGAATACCAATGGAGGACGGTGAGAGCAAGATAATAACGGACATGCATCATAATGAAAAAATACAAATACCGCAGGCTAGAAGACAACGCTAACGGGAAGAGGAGATATCTTGGACAACAATCTTAATTAGACGACAACGGCTGACTGACACGCCCTGCTCCAACGACCAATGGGAGGCCAGCAAAGGACGGAAACACCCTGCAAACCTCCTGCAGTGCAACAAACGGCACCCAGACTCCTCCTGCAGATGGTCGGCGTACCAGAAAGCTTTATTAAAAACGGCTTGTCTTCATCCAGGTGGCACAAAACGATTGGCTCGAATTTAGAGTTTTAGGACAACATAAATAGCCTCTCTCGCAGGAGAGAGGCAGAACATTCAGATTCACTTTAGACATTATACTTGTGAGAATTTGGGAGAAACGAGTGTTGTTCTAAGGGAGAGTAATAAAATTAGTTATGTTCTTTGGTGGGAATTGATTCTTGGATAAGCCTTAACCTCTTAAATTGTCTTTATTGGTGGTTGATTGTGTTTGAAGGTATTCGTTCTTGGTCTCGTTAATTAAACACCTTAATCCTCCGCATACTAAATTAACGAGCAAAGAACCGCCGTCAACATATATATATATATATTAAAGTATATTTTTCTAAAGTTTGATGAAAAATATATTAAAGTATGATTTTAAGACATTGTAATAATATTCACTTCAAATATATTTTAAGTATCAATAAGCATACTTTACCTATATAATGAAGAGTTGGTTTCTTGTGCTCCGAATGCACATATGTTTGAGTATATAATAACATTTTATTTTAAAGTGGGCAAAAGCTCCAGCGCCCCCGGGGACACGGAGGGATATCCGTGTCCCCATGTGAACACAACCCTCCCCCTCCAATTCTATTTAAACTTATATATTACTAGGAGTTTAAATTGCAAAGGGGCATGAAAATTGCAAAGGCACACGGAATGTGTTCCGTGCGCCCGGGTACACAGGAGCCTCACTCTTTAAAGTGCATTCATTTTTAATTCATAGGGGTATTATTTTCCAATGAAAGAATCATTTAAAGTATAAATAATATTAATATTTGAGTTTTTAATTTAAAAAAATTAAGAGTATAAAATTTTATACTATAGAGTGCAAATTTAATACTAAAGTGTACAATTAAATTGTAAATATTATTGCTCATAATTGTATATGTTTTTTTTATATTTGTATATGTGTGCATCCTATCTTAGGGTGTGCACCCGGGTGCACACTATAATTAGCCTACAAAATATTATATCATATATATAATTCAAAAATATCAGGTGATAATGCCTACTAAACATATCTTATTTATATAAGACTCAAATTGGTTAAATAAATTTAAATTGGTAGAAAGTATAAAATGTTCAAATTAGAGAGAAGATAAACTCTACTTTGACTAACTCACTCCAGTTTTGAAAAGATTGGAGAAGTATGTACTTTCATGGAAATGCAACAAAAATAATGAACTTCATTAAAATGAACGATAGTAAAGAAGCATAAATTAAAAGAAAAGAGTACCGAAGAAAAAGCATAAATTAAAAGAAGTGTATTGTTATTTACACACCACTCTTTATTGAATACACCACTTTTAATGAATACACACTTTTTTTAATTTTTTATTTTTAAATTTCATTTTATACACCCCCTAAATTTCCAAAACTACCCTTATAAAAATAAAATCATACACACACCCTATTCATTCATCTCTTAAATAGGTCTTTCTTCTCCATTGATAATCAATAGGCAGCTTCGGTAGAAAAAGAAAAGAAGAAAGCCAATGGCGAATTTGTGAAGGCACCGTGTGAAAATCGTCAATGATAGGCATTAGGCAAAAATTTTTTCATTTAACATTTTCTTTTTAAATTCTATTTTTTAGCCCATGAAAATTAGGATCCGAAAATAAGGAAAAGAAAATAGATGGAACATGGAAGAATGAAGAATTGAAAGAAGAAACTTATACTCAATGATTAAAAATTAGGCATATTGTTTTAATCATGAATTAGATTTACAACAAAACTTCTCATAAAATTCACACTGCTGTGAGATTGATGTTGTCTTTCGAATTGGTGAAACACGCTGTTTCGTGAGATTTACAAGTTCTTGAATGGTTTCTAGGGTTTTACCAATATTTCTTGCATGAACTTTAGAAATTAAATGTCTATTGTCCTGTGAGCGCTTCTTACAATCACCATGGGCACATAGATTATTCTGACAAAATTAATTCTGGGAATTCAACAAAACACAGCCCCAATTCAACTCTTATAAATCATTTTTTAAAACCTCAAATTATAACATTCACTCTTGAATCTTGATGTAACAGCGGATTTCAAGGTTTTGAAGAAAACCAACAATTAACATCGATGGAACTAATTTTTTATTTCATGTAGTTACGATTTTAACATGTACTCCATTAATTATTTTAAATATTTTAATTTTAAAAGTGCATATAAAACAGGGTGTGTATTTAATAAATTAAGGGTAATTTAGACATTTTAAAAATATTAATTTTATTTTTACAATAATAGGTCTGCATTCAATAGGAGGAAGTGTGCAGATAAAATTACCCTTAAAAAAACAGTACTAAAGAAAAGACGGAGAGTTCATAGTAACGAAGAAAAGAAGAAAAGATGGAGAGTTCATAGTAATGAAGAAAAGACGGTGAGTTAAAATTAACAAGTGATAATTAAAAGAGAGACACTCTCTTGTGAGACAGTTGTGAGACAGATCGGCCCATTACTAAAGTATGCTTATTATATAGATAAATTATGTTTATTATATAGATAAAGTATGTTTATTATATAGGTAAAGTATGCTTATTTGTAGTTAAAGTATGTCAATAATGAATCATATTATAACACCTTAAAACCATACTTTAATTCATCATTTACCATACTTTAGAAAACATACTTTAACAATCATTAAACATACTTTATCTATGTAGTAGACATATTTTAACGCGTTTCACAAACCATCTCACATATGTAGCGTCTCACAAGAGAGTTTGTCATTAAAAGAAGAAAAGAGTACAGAAGAAAAGGCGGTGAGGAGAGTTTGTCATTAAAAGAAGAAAAGAGTACAGAAGAAAAGGCGGTGAGTTCACCATAAATAGAAAGAAGAAAAAGGTATATAGTAAAAATGATGGTGAGTTCAGCTATGGAGCGGAGCGCTTGAGAGGAGGCGAGAGAAAGTGTGCTCTTAAACTCAAATATGGAGTGCAGGCGAGAGAAAGTGTGCTCTTAAACTCAAATATGGAGTGCAGTGCTTGAGAGAAGGCTAGAGGGAGTGTGCTCTTAAACTCAAATAATGAATTTCGTTAAAATTAACAAAAGCATAAATTAAAAGGAAAAAAGAGTATCGAATAAAAGAAAGTGATTTCAGCCATAGAGCGGAGCTTTGTAGAAGGCTAAAGAAAAAGAAGGCCAGAGAAAGTGTGCTCGCGTTCTAGAAGGTTAAAAAAAGAGAAGGCGGGAGAAAGTGTGCTCTTAACTTTTTTTTTTAATTTCGTATGTTCTATGCTCTCTCCTTATCAACTTCAATTTCACACTTTCCGTTTTAGTCCGTCCTAAATTCAACTTCATACTTCCATAAAAGGAAAAAAATTAACTAATATCCTTCTAACATCTTTTAATTTCAAATTTGTCATCACCTTTTTAACACACATAACATAATTTATCAATTATTTACTAACCAAAAATACCATATTACCCCCAAAAATATGTCAAAAAGTGACTTTTCTTAAACTCCGTATCTACAATAAAAGTGAATATGAATTTGGGACGGAGAGAGTACATAAATCTCTCCCATACATATAATAATTTAATGTGTAGTGAGTTGAGAGATATAATAATTTAATGTATAGTGTGTAGTTGTACTAGTGTTGTGTGTGGCCCATGAAGATAAAATGATTGATTTATGTGGGTTTCATCTACTAAAAAAATAAATGTAACTCTTATAGCAGAACTTCCTAATTAGTAAAATGTAATTCTTGTGCGGGACAGAAGGAGTATATAAAAAGAAGATTATGTTATCTAAACTTTCTTTTCCATTTTTGGAACATCTTAGTTTGATGAAAAAAAATAACCAGGTATAAAATCGATGTTATTCATATGTTATTAGTGTTCGAATTATTATTATATTTATATATCACCAACATAAATAACTAATTTTTAAATGCGTAACAAATTTCATAAAATTTTCATATTCTCCCCATCCCCTTCAAATGATCTTTTTTATTTAAATTTGGGAATCCTACTCAAGAAGTTACTTTTCTTTTTCTACACGGACTCACACACTCACTAATACAATTAAAATATGGGCCAACACACCCAATAATACAACTACTCATTACATATTAAATAATAATATTTTTTAATTCACGTGAAAAAACAAAAGTACTTCTTTGCATGGGATGGGATGGAGGGAGTATATTATAAGCAAAGACTTGGGTGAGATCGTCCCACGGATCCCTTTATGTAAGATTGATTATCCATTAACTTAATTGCTGTTTAGTTGTTATGAAATTAGAAAATTAAAAAAATTAGTTATAGAGTAATATTGTTGGCCTAAATAAATTTAAAGGCCTTATTTGGTTGATATCAAATTAGAAAATTTTAAAATTAATTATAAAAGAGAAATGTTGTTATGAAATTAGAAAATTAAAAATTAGTTATAAAGTAATATTAGTTGGCCTAAATAAATTTAAAGTCCTTATTTGGTTGATATCAAATTAGAAAATTAAAATTAATTAATAAAGAGAAATTAATTAGTGCTTATATGTATATACACATATATTTTTCTATATTTTTTAGGAACACTTATTAGTAGGTACAATACATTTCTTATTATTACTACTAGATATATGGACCTCAAATTATTACTATGGGGTACAAAATTATATTGTGCAATTCCCATGTTACCCTTTCACTTCATTTTATCATTAATAAAAATATTTTAATTATTACATCGTAGGATTACAAAATAATAACAATTCCCGAATTTATTGCATTTCAAAATATTTTTGAAGATTCTGATTTTTCTATGAATCTGCATACATTTCGTGCATTAAATTGTAGTGGTATAATTTGCATAATCAATTAAATGTTTTGCACAATTCAATATCTCTGCACAATCAGTATATAAATCTGCACAATATAAAAATATATACATAGTGAATTTATTTATTATTTATTATAAATCTTAGTAAGTGTCTCATCTGTTTCATTAGATTTCCACACAATATAGTTATATTGTTGCACAACACATTAAAGCATAGTAATATATTCTGCATATATTCTTGCACAATTGATTACATTGCAGCACAACCTTTTAAAATATCTGCATAACTTATTATGTTGTTGCACAATCGTCGGCATCCTTCCACGCCCTCTTATTCTTAACCTTACCTTCGTAGAAACTGAAGAAGCAGCCTATAACTAGCCGGAAGCAAAATTGATAACTTTGTCATATACTTAGAAACCCTAGCTTCCTTATCATCAACTTCTCCCAATCGAATTTCTTGACAATACCCAAAAGCTTCGACTTTTCACGCCCCGATTCGATCACAAAAATACAAGGAGAGGAGGAAATAGCGTCGATCGAAAATTCGATGTAGTATGGAAGAAAGATTACGTCATCATATGTGTAGGAGTAGCCCTGGTTGAATAATCTCAGTGCTTGGATTTCGTCGTCAATTATAGAAGCTCCGTTCATCGCCGCCGATAAGGGAGTTAACGACAAATAGGAGGGTTTAGATGTTTAGTTATTTTTGTGGATATATCAAAGTGGCGGACTACGCGTTGTCAACGACGCCATGTGTATGGTGGTGCAGCAAGTTCACTATGATGATGTGAGAAGATGAAACGCAGATGACTGCAAAAAGATGAAACATGCAGATGGAGAGAAGATGAAACGCAGGAATGCTCGATGAAGAGAAGATGAAACGCAGCGTGATTAACTAATTAGGAAAATTTAATAGAAGAATTCCTTATTTAGTGGAAATCATAACAACCAATTTGATAATATATATTTTTTTCTTTTTTAAAGTATTTAATTAGGGTTTTATTAGGTATATTACTTTAAGTTTTTGTATCTAGTACTAATTTATTTGAATCCTAGTTAGTATCTTAAAGTAATATCATCTAATATTATGTATCTAATAATAATTAATCCTTTTTTTATTTAATTTATATTTTATTATTTATACATGCAATAATTTAAAATTTATTTTTTAATTTAAATATTAGTATAATTTTATAAAATAGGATAATATTTTTGAAAAATAGTAACTTTTTTTAATATAAAAAATATTAATCAAATAAGAGTGGTAATTTTTTATTTGAACTATGTTATAAATAATTTATAATATTAAAAGACTTATGTGAGTTCTTCTTGCGAATCACTTTCGCGAAGGATAAGAAGTAGTAACCTTTATAAGAAAAATTGAAATTTATTTACGAATGACTTCTGCTCAGCCGTCTTTTCCAATAATTTTATTATTTATGGACCATATTATTTTAATGTATAGTAAGGTGAGAGAAATAATATTTAATGTAAAGTGGGTAGTTGTTTTAGTGTTGTATGTGTGGCCTATATGGAATAATTAATTATTTTGTGTGGGTCACACTTGATAAAAAAGGAAATGTAAACATTAACTTGAGACAGACCAAAATAGAAAACGTAAACCTTAACGTAAGACAAAGGGAGCATATTTTAATTCATTAATGTATAAATTTTTTAAAATGAATGCACAATACACCAAATGTACATAATAATTTGCCATTAAAAAAATAAAGCAAACACTTGTGTAAACCAAGTTTACAGTATAAACCCTATATTCCTCATTCTAATCCTATTATTATATCTTATGTATTAATAGGATTTAAATGAGTTAAATTCAATTTTAGTCTCAAATGAATCACGTTCTTCGCTTTCAGTCCCAAAATAGATAATTTTTTTAATTTAGTCTCATAACTATTTAAGTTGGTCGATTTATGTCCATTTTTTGCCGAAAATTTGATTTTTGGTGGAAAAAGCTCACGTGCGGTGCACGTGACCACCTGATTTGGGAGAATCCGGTGGGCTGATCAGACATGGCAACTGGATGAAATCAAGGTTGTTGATTACGCCACGTATGTGTAAGAAATTAAAAAATAAACATCTCAACATATTTCCACATCATTATTGAAACATAAAATAAATTACTTTTTCAACATATATTAATTAAATCAAAAGAAAGAAAACACTAGATTAAATGTAAGAAATCAGATTCGACTGAACCCTAATCATATCCCCTTCTTGACCAAATTTCAATTCGTAAATACAAGGTAAAATTCAAAGCTTAAAATAACAACAAATGTTCTGTATCCCCAATAGATTAAACTTATAAAACGGACCCTAATTTTTTTCTTGTCTGTTGATTTTTAATTAAAGAGAATAAATTGAATAATCAACTCTTTGGGGTCGAGCCTTGATCTGATCTCAAGAAGGGTGAGCGTGTCTTGCCTCGGCCATCTCACGGTGCCGCCGTCTCAGCCGGCCC
Source organism: Pogostemon cablin (assembly GCA_023678885.1). Taxonomy (NCBI): domain Eukaryota; kingdom Viridiplantae; phylum Streptophyta; class Magnoliopsida; order Lamiales; family Lamiaceae; genus Pogostemon; species Pogostemon cablin. The sequence continues at coordinate 5,107,010 of CM043010.1, read as the reverse complement.
TCGAAGCCGCTGAAACACCAGCTGGCGGCAGCGCTGCTGGAGGGCGCCCCTCCCCTGCATTTGTGTTGACGCTGCTGGTGGAAGCGCCCCTCCAACCACTCACTACTTTGTTTTACTCTATTACCCCCCACAAACCTCGATCCCCCTACCCAGCCCGTTCACCCCCCACCCCCACTCACCACCCACTCTTCCCAAATCCCACTCCATTCCCCCCTTCAACACTCTCGCACACACACCCCAACCTCCCTTCTCCTCCCCCTTACGTGTTGCGATGAGTTACGATGTTTGAACACGTGTACTGCACCATAAGTTGTCTATTAATGCATGAGGCAAGCCACGTATACACACATAATCCGAGGGTTGGTACAAGTTCCCATGCACCCGCGGACCGCGTATGGATGCCCCATGCCAATGACCTCCACCCTTTTTTGGTAAGTGAACCCTGATGCCATTGTTGCTTCAATTAATTTAAATGGGGTCACATATTTCACAAATGTATTTTATCTCTTATTTCACAAATTAAATGTTTGTCACGTGTCATAATCTATGTCCGGAATTTAACACATGCTCTAAAAGATTTAATAATCATTTGTAGGGTATAATTCTTTTATATAATAAAAATACCAATAAAATACGGAATGTAGAATTGAGAATTCAACTAGCAATTAATCTACCTTGAGAGTTCTGCCAAGAAACCATCAAAACATCAATTGGAGCAGTTTCATTAAATGATTTTATTAAATTAATCAATCCTACAAAAAATTTCACCCGCCCTAATTACTAGAAATTAAAAAATAACATTTCTTTTTTATAATCAATGTTCACTGTTCAAAATATTTATTACATTTTGGTGTTACATTTTTTGTTCCGAACAGTTGGGTGACACATATCATATACTCCCTCCGTCCGCTAATAGGTATATATTTGTTTTTTGCACGTGGATTAAGGAGTGTACTCCCTCCGTCCCATTAAAGTTGGTATAATTTTTTTTGGGCACGTAGATTAAGGAATATAATAATTTAATGTGAAGTGAAGTAAAGTGAAGTGAGAGAAATAATATTTAATGTGTAGTGGGTAGTTGTATTATAGGTGATATGTAGGACTCATGAGAATAGATTAATTGTTTTTATGTGGGTCTCATATATTAAAAAGAAAATATGTCAATTTTAGTGGGACAAACTAAAAAGGAAAGTGTGTCAACTTCTATGTGACGGAGGGAGTATTATTTAATATGTAGTATGTAGTTGTATTAGTGAGGTGTGTGGGACCCATATATTAAATGTATTAGTGATGTGTGTGGGTGTCATGTATTTAAAAAGAGAAATGTATACCTTTGATGCGGACGTCCGAAATAGCAAAATGTATACCTTTCGAACATCATGGATTTTAATATTCATGTAAATATATACAAAGTAACATAGTTTGAATATTGCGAGTTGAACATCAATTCGTTTGAAATCATGTGGCTGGAGGGGATGCCCCTCCCAGGTAGCCTAGATGTCCCACCCTTGCTTAATGATTCAATTATGTCGTGGGAGGTGCTGGAGGTCACTATTCTCGGTGAAGAGTATGACAATTTCTTTGACTTTAGTGATGTAATAAACTAACCTAATTGTTACACTTTATATACACATATGTTTTGAATATAGACAGTCTCAAACCGATGCCAAATATCTTTTTATTTAACAATTAATAGGTAGTAAGTGTCATGATAAGCCATAATTGTGACAATGCCGACTTACTTTGTTGATGCTCCATATTTCTACATTGTTATATAGAAATGTATCGAGCTCAGATATTTTGATTTTCTTGGATTGCAGCCATGTACTGTTCGGTCAAAACCCAAAAAGCAAATGATGTTATTCGAGTTGGGAACCCCTCTATTTCTCAACATCCCACACACTTCAAACTTGTCGTACCGAACAAACTTACAAATACCATCAAAAAGCGTCACAATAGAGTTTACACATTTCTCTTCTGCCAAGTTTTGACTCTCAAACCATTATTGAATTTATTCAAGAAATGATCAGGAGGTGGTATTTTAGCCAAAGTGTGGGTTCCTATGAAGAATGGGGATCAGTACATTTTAAGTACTTGCAAACAACCATACTATTTACTAAACCAAAAAATCTCATGATTTCGTGAAGTATCCAGACTATTCACCTTTGCAACAAAATTCATACCAAGAAATAGTCTGGATACTTCACGATTTCCTGAGATTGTTTGGTTTAGTAAATATGGTTGTTTGCAAGTACTTAAAATGTACTGATCCCCATTCTTCATAGAAATCCACACTTGGGCTAAAATACAAACTCCTGACCATTCCTTGAATAAATTCAATGATGGTTTGAGAGTCAAACTTGGCAGAAGAGAAATATATAGACCTTATTGGGATTTTTTTGATGATATTTGAAAGTTTGCTCAGTACGACAAGTTTGAAGTGTGTGGGATGTTGAGAAATAGAGGGGTTCCCGACTCGAATAACATCATTTGCTCTTTGGGTATTGACCGTATGAACAGTACATGGCTGCAATCCAAAAAAATTAAATTATTTGAGCTCGATACATTTCTAGATAACAATGTAGAAATATGGAGTATCAACAAAGTAAGTCGGCATTAGTCACAATTATGGCTTATCATGATACTTACTACCTATTAATTATTAAATAAAAATATATTTAGCCTCGGTTTGAGACTGTCTATATTAAAAAAAAACATTCGTGTATATAAAGTGTAACAATCAGATTAGTTTATTACATCATTGAAGTCAAAGAAATTGTCATACTCTTCGCCAAGGATAGTGACCTCCTAAGCCTCCCACGGCATAATTGAATTATTAAGTAAGGGTGGGACATCTAAGCTACCTGGAAGGGGCACCCCATCCAGCCACAAGATTTCAAACGAGTCGATTCAACCTGCAATATTCAAACTATGTTACTTCGTATAATATTTAGATGAATATTAAAAGACATGCTGTTTGAATGAATTAAAATAGGTTGTTGTTGATCGGATCATAATCAAGATCCTCTTGCTCATCAGCAAAAGTGGAAGGGTTGGGAATTCTCATTGAACGGACAGTTTGTATCGCAGTTATCCATCTTAAGAAATAACTCAACTTAGTGAGAGAAAGATAAGTTGCGAAGGTGGTGGAAGATAGTAAAAGATAATTTGGGAGAGGAGAAGGTAGCAGAAAGAAAGGTAGGTTGGAGAGAGAAAATGAAGCTCATGCGAGATGGACTTGGCTATTGAGCAAATTGTGGGAGAAAATGAAAACAGGATCACCGTATTTATAACCAATAATTTGTTGGGATATGTCACGGACACCAATATTTTTTATGGAGGGCAGTGTCGCGAGAGACTTTTTTTTTACTGTGAGACTATTTTGTTCTGGTAATTAGTTATTATTCACACGCTATAAAATTAAGAGTATTACTTTTTATTTATATTATAAATTATTAATGAAATAGCTTACTAAATTATTATTATTTTGCATAAATTGAGTATTACTTTTTATTAATAATAATACGATTATCACTTTTTATTCGTTTCATATAAGGAGTTACATAAGTTGTCTCACAGAAGCTTTTGCCTTGAGGTCACACTAATAAAATTACTAATGCTGAAAATCAAGATAATTATTAGCCTATACCCTTCAAGTTCCAACATGTTTTCGCATTTACTTTAAATATATGGGATTTTTTTAATTATTTTTAATCTTTTAAAGTATTGTGATATTTTAAAGTAATAAATATTCCCACTGTCCCGGAGAAGTTGAAATATTTTTTTTGGCACGTAGATTAATGAGTATAATAATTTAATGTAAAGTAAAGTAAAGTGAAGTGAGAAAAATAATATTTAATGTGTAGTGGGTAGTTGTATTAAATTTGGTATGTAGGGCCCATGAGAATAAAGTAATTGATTTTGTGTGGGTCCCATGTACTAAAAAGGAGATGTGTCAACTTACAAATAAAAAAAAAAGTCTGTAAACTTCTATGAGATGAAGGGAGTAGTAAATAATAAAGTAACTTATGTAAAGTAGATGAGAAAGTAGATGAGAGTAACATTTTTTAAAGGGATACTCTCTTGTGAGACGGTTGTGAAATGGGTCGACTCATTATAAAAGTATGCTTATTATATAGGTAAAATATAGTTATTTGTACTTAAAGTATGTTAATATTGAATCATATTATAATAACCTAAAATCATACTTTAATGCAATCATCATACTTAAAAAACATATTCTTTTCAAGTATTAAGTATATTTTTTCTATATAGTATGCTTATATAGAAAGTATACTTTAAAACGTCTCGCAAATCGTCTCGCATAAGATAATGTTTTATAATAGACTTTGTCTTTTTAAAAATACGATCTAATGAAAAAATATTTATTTTGAAATTGTTATTATTATTTTTTTAAGGATAAAGAGAGTGAAAGGATAAATAAATTAGGAAATAATAAAAAGTTAAGAGTACAATGGCACAGAAAGAATTTAACTAAAGTTGATGTATCGTGATTTTTTAAACTATTTTTAATTATTTATTATCAATTTTTAATAAAGATATTACATTTTTGATTAGATCTTGCGTGAGACCGTCTCATGTGAGACAATTTTTTACTTTTAAAATAGTTATAACTTTCGCTATAAAACATTATCACTTCCGTTACAAAATGTTATCACTTTTTATTTATACTATAAATTGTTAATGAAATAGCATTATCATTTTTCATTAATTTATTATCACTTTTTGACCGTATCACGTGAGCCTTTATGTGAGACGATCTCACACAAGTTTTTCCCTACTTTTTTTATTTGAGATGCTTTATCATTTTTTTATTTGGAGCGAAAACTGTTTATAATAACTTCTAATTATCCATATCAATGAAAGATGTGAAAAAGTTAGTGATATATATATATATATATATATATATATATATATATATATATATATATATACTCCCTTCGTCTCAGCCTAAGAGGGCTATTTTTCTATTTTGGTCGTCCCACCCAAAGAGTCCCATTTTATTTTTTACACACATGAGACCCACACACCCCCTCTAATATAATTAATGTTGGGACCCATAATCCTACTAATACAACTACCCACTATACATTAAATAATAATACTCCTTAATCTACGTACCAAAAAGCAAATGACCTTCTTAATGAGAGATGAAATGAGTATTTCTTTAAAAATTATACTACATGAAAATTTAAAAAGATATAAATCTTTCTAGAAAACTAAACTATCTACTATTTTAATTTTTAGGTCCATTCCAATGATATCAATTTTCACTTTTCTTTAGTAAAAATGAGTCATGTTCCACCACTAATTACTAATATAATTATTTATTACGTATAAAATAAAAATTTATTTTAATTCTCTTACAAAAAGCAAATAAGAACCTCTAGTGTGACCCTTTATGGATGGCTATTATATTGTCTCAATTCACTACATATAAAATAATAATTTCTCTTAATTTTCGTACAAAAAGGAAATGTCGTCTCACAATTATGAAAATAGAGTAAAAAAATTATATTACGATATTATAATTATTCGAATATATTTAGTAATACAATAAGTATAAAAATAAAAAAAAAATTAACTAATATATTTAAATTGAACATGAAATTAAATTTAACATAGGCATATCAATTATATAAATTATTTTTATATCCATACTAAAAAAAATTTATTAATATATCTACATATATTTTGTGTTTTTGCGCTAACCTAGGAGTATAATATTTTTTAATAATTTGAATAATTCAAAATCTTTACTTTCTGCATTTTAGAGTATTTCGTAATAATCTGTAGAATTCAAAATTGTTATTTTCTGCCGCATTATTTTTTGCATCTGTAAGTGTAGCGCCACGTGTTTTAAATTGTATCCTCTCACGACACCATCATATAAACATCCATGCTGTCCACGAATCAGCTTTTCTATTTATGTATAAAGTTTTTCATCGCCGAAATTTTTGTCGTCCTAACATCCTCGTATAATTAATTTTATTCTCCAATCCGGTCTTCCATGCTGTCCACAAAATCAAGTTCTGCTTGTGTTTTAGTTTTTCACCACCCAACCCTTACTTAATTTTTCTCGTCCTATCCGCTCTTGCTAGTTGTCCATGCTCCCACAAAATCAGATTTGTTTTTGTGTGCAGTTTCTTTTCTGACATAGTTTTCCACGACTTCCACAAAAATTAGATTTGTTTTTTGTGCAATTTTTTTTTCTGACTCTTTGCTAGCTAGGTCCTGCTATCTACAAACAAATCGCCTCTTATCGGTTTAGTTTTCTGACTCCCGCCGAGCTAGTCCCGCTATCCACGAACTAATGTTAGTCATACTTTTTAGGTAAAAATTACTTATCTTTCTTCGTTATAATTTTTCTTATCCATTCCATCATAAAATTCAAATAAGTCTCCTGGAAACAAGTTTTGTGATCTGTTTAATATTTCTATGTATAAATTTCCTGGAAATAAGTTCTTGTTCTAAAATTTGGTTATTTGATCGGTTTAATATTTCTCTGTGTAATGTTTTTTTTTATTATGTTTGATTGAAAAATTGAAAATATTTTTTCTGCATCCAATTTGTTCTATTGATCATTTGTCAATAGAATTGATTGAATTTCATTTTTTCAATATCAAAGTTTTTTATTTTCAATTAAAGATATCAAGTATTTATTTTTATTTCTTTTCCTAAATTTCAACATCAATTATTTTTAGTAGGTCTTACCTGAGATCGTCACATTTGATACAATTTTAAATTTTTTTAAAATAGTAATCACTTTTTACTATAAAATGTTATCAGTTTTCATTTATACTCCCTTCTTCCACCGAAAGGTATACGCTATTTTGGACGTCCATACAAAAGGTATACATTTTTTTTTTAAACACATTAGATCCACACACATTGCTAATACATTTAATATATGGACCCACACACCCTACTAAAAACAACCACCCACTACACATTAAATAATAATACTCCTTAATCCACGTGAAAAAATAACTGTATACCTATTGGGCGGACGGAGGGAGTACTATAAATTATTCATGAAATAACATTATCACTTTTCACTAATTTAGTGTCATTTTTCTGTATAAAAGTTACTCCCTCCGTCCCACAGAAGTTGTGACATTTTCCTTCTTAGATTGTCCCACAGAAGTTGTCACATTTTATTTTTAAACATATGGAACCCACTAAATACAATTAATATATTCTTATGGGCCCCACACACCCTACCCACATTACTAATACACATACCCACTATATATTAAAATATTATATTTTCAATTCACTACTCATTAAATTATTATACTCATTAATTTTCGTAAAAAAAATACTTCATCCGTCCCAAAATTTTTTGCACACTTCCTTTGTAAATTACAAAGAAAGTGTGCAAAAAATTCCTGGACGGAAGGAGTATTATATTAGTGGGTCTTTACCATTATTTATTCACTTTTGCAGTATTTTATTATTTTTCGTATATATTATTTTCTAAGTAAACCTTTAATTTTTTTAAGGTTAATTATACTGTGCACCCGGGTGCACCCTAAGATATGGTGCATCCATTTTAAAAATTGTATACAAATATGAACAAAAACATATACAATTATGAATAAAAATGTATACAATTTAATTGTTAGTTTTTTTAATGAAAAATTGAGTGTAAAAAAATATACAATTATTAAAAAACATGTATACACTATTGAATAAAAATTTATACACATATGGATGCTAATTTTTTTAATGAAAAACTTATTGTGAAAAAAATATATAATTATTAAGAAACACATATACAAAATAGAATAAAATTATATACAAAATAAAATAAAAAATATACACATATGAATGCACCTTGCACCGCACCGGGTGCACCTAATATCAATTTTTTTAACTACAAATCCAACTGATAACTTTTATTTATTTTTAATTTTAAGTTTATACATGGACTCTAATTTGAATAGGATGATATTTGGTAGTTGTAACGATTATTTGGATGATATTTGGTAGTTGTAACGATTATTATTTTTTTTTAATCAATTAACGTTATTAAATTTTAGATTTTAGGTCATTTTCATATATACCTTATTAATCATATAATCAAACTCAATAATAAATAAAAACATAAATTATAAAAGTTCACGTGATGTGTGATGTGAATGATATGTTAGTTTGAGTTACCATAATTAACCTCCTTCATATGCTGTCGGGTCAATGTGCGGGACGTCTAGGGTGGGCGAACCACCTTTTTTACAATGAATGATATGTTAGCTTGACACGTGTTTCCATGTGCAATACTCTTAATACACGCAGATGCTCAATTGCCACTGCACCCTTTCCCTCTCTTCTACCTTAATCACCTCAAGTTGTTTTTGTTCTTATTCATGGATATGGATGAAATTTTTTTTTTATGAATTTATATGTTTCTTTCTAAAGTATATAATTATTTCCTCCTCATTCAATGCTAATTAATCTCGCATCAATTACGAGAAATTACATTGGACCAATAACCATTTAATGAGTCTAGGCAATGCAAGCAAGATAATCTTAATGGAAGGAAAAAAGAAAATTCACCATCTTTATCCTTATTGCAAATTAATCTTCACCTTTAAGAAATTTCAAAAAAATATATATATCATCTTTAAGTATTGTCACAAAATGCAACCAATTTTTTTATTTAAAAAATCCCATTTTTAATCACTAATTTAGTGTGTTTTGCTGCATAACTTAAAAGTAATGTTCTTTTTATAATTTTTTAAAAGTAAAGATTAATTTGTAATAGTACTAAACCTTGTGGTTTTCCTTGCAATTAACTCAAAATAATAATATTAGATCTATGTATTTATTAGTTTTAAACTATTAACTAACATACTTCCTTCGATCCATAATAACGTTTACACATTTTCATTTTGGACATCCCATGAAAAAGGTTTATATTTCCTTTTTATAGTAAATGGGATCCACACAAAATATTTAATATTTCCATGGCCCACAACACTAACTAATACAACTATTCACTATACATTAAATATTATATGTCTCACCTTCATACACATTAAAATACTGCTATATTCTTTAATTCCTGTGTACCCAGGTACATAAAATTCGCTAACAAAGTATATACATTTTTATTCATTAACAGGGCAGGTCCTTATGTGAGTCCAATGAGTCGATCAACTCAACCCAAAACATTTGATTAATTTTAGGGGCCATAATTTTATAATATCTTTTTTATGTACTCCCTCCATCCTACAAAAGATTGCATCCCCAATTCCGATACGGAGATTAAGAAAGTGATAACTTTTAGGGGTATAATGATATTTTTTTTGTAATAAATAAATGATAAAGTATGTTAGGTAGTGATGATTTTTTTGTAAATAAAGTGTATGGAGAAGGGTGGTTGTTTTTTTACTTTTTTTTTTTTTTTTGAAATGTGCAAACTTTTGTGGGACAATTCAAAATGGAAAGTGTGTCATCTAAAATGAGACAGAGAGAGTATGTATTATGCAATTTGGAGTGTGATGCTTAAGCGAAGACAAAGGAGAGAGCATATTAAGAGATTTCAATTCCCAATCCCATCAAAAAAAAATCTTTTTTTTAATAGTATAAACACTTTTGTTATTTATTTTGAAACAAATTTTATAAAGAATTAAATGTAAGCCCAGATTTAAATCCGACTCAGAAATAAAATATTTTTGGATAACCTCTATTAACCTCTGGGAACTGGGCCCCCTGAACTTTCACAAATAATTAGTATATATATAGAATATAATACAAAATTTCTCAATGGCCTAGTGGTTAGGCAAGCAAATTAGCCTTTTTAAAGTCTGTCTTCGATTCACCCTTTGGACAGCCACTTTTTATTTATTTTTCCTCCCTCTTCTCTCTTTTGTTTCATAAATAAAATAATTTTTACTTGTAAATTAATAATATTAATCTCCCTCTTCTCTCTTTTGTTTCATAAATAAAATAATTTTTACTTGTAAATTAATAATATTAATGAGATTTTTATTTGGCAAAGATTTGTGTGAGATCGTCTCATGTTTACGTGAGACGGCCATAAAGTCATAACTTTTATGAAGGAAAGTGATAATAAAATAATGAAAAGTGATAATATTTTTTCATGAATAATTTATAGCATAAATAAAAATAGATAACATTTTATAGCGAAACTTTTATGAAGGAAAGTGATAATAAAATAATGAAAAATAATAATATTCTTTCATGAATAATTTATAGTTTAAATAAAAAGTGATAATATTTTATAGCGAAAGTGATAATGATTTATAGTGAAACTGATAACTATTTTAAAAAGTAAAAAATTATCATTATGAATTAACCCCCCCACCCCACCCCACCCCACCCCACCCCACCCCACCACCCAGCACTCACATACTTACCCCCAACCTCCCCATCCCCTCCCTCTAGGTGTTGCGATTGAGTTATGTGTTTGAACACATGTACTGCATGCACCATAAGTTGTCTAGCGCAAGCCACGTATACAGCATACTTCGAGTGTTGTACAATTTTCCCATTCGCCCGCGGTATAGATACCCCATGACCTCAACCCTTGTTTGGTAAGTGAACCCTGAGCCCGCCCATTGTTACCCTTTCAATTAATCCGCCTTGAGAGTAGTGCCAATAAACCACCAAAACATCAATTGGAGCTGTTTCATTGAATTATTTTATTAAATTAATTAATCCTAAAAAATTTTTCACCCGCCTTACCAGTATGGGAAAGTCTCGAGAATGTCATACATAAGCCCTTGGATAAAAAATATAATATTATTGAAAAAATAATGTCAATTAATGAAAATAATAGTGTAATAAATTATTTCATAAATAATTATAATATAAATAAAAAGTGATACTTCATTCTGTCAAAAAAAAATTGTGAAACTCCCTCCGTTCGTTAGATAGGTGGACATTTTTCATTTTTGCATCCGCACTAAAGATATACATTTTTCATTCAAAGTTTTAGACTTTAAAAATTATAAATAAAAAGAATTTTATCAATTCAAGACTTGAAATTTAGGTAAACTATCAATCCTGAACTTGAATTAAAAGGTAAAAAATGTGTAAAAGCACATAAGTCATGATAAAGATAAATAATACTCCTACCTCCGAAATGATCCACATTTTAATTTTGAGGGTCTACTCATATCAATTTTCCATTATTAGTAATAAAGGTCTCACATATGTTTTACTACTTACCATTAATATAATTGAGTGAGACTCTGCACCCGGACGCACAGGGCACATTTCGTGCGTCTTTTCAATTTCTATGCCCATTTACAATTTAAATCCCTAGCAATACATATATTTAAATAAGATTGGAGGAGGATTATTTTCACATGGGGACACATAGTATCCCTTCATGTCCTCGGGCGCATGCCGTGCGCCTTTAGAATTTAGTATTATGAATAAGGGTATATTATTTTGTTCTAAAAGATATACACTTTAATTAATAAGGTACACCATTTTGTTCTAAAGGGTATATACTTTTCATTAAATTTTTTTTTATTTTTGTTCAGAAAATAAAATGTACACATCTTTATACTAAAAGGTATATAATTTAACATAAAATTCTAAAGGCACACAGAGTGTTCCCCGTGTACCCTCCATGCGCCCGGGCGCAGGCAAGTTTTTGCCATAATTGAGATCATTTAAGTTTATCTATCTCTTAAATCCCATATTAATAAAATGTAAAAGAATAAATTTTAGGGGGAGTGGGTTGTCATATTTCTTAAAACTAATAACAAATTAGAAGAATGTTCATTCTCGTATTACATACTCCCTCCAGTCTTATGTTTAGATTTAATCTTTCCAATTTTGATTTATTCAAAATTAAGGTTTACAATTTTTTTTCTGTCAAATAGAACCCATACAAAATAATTATTTATTTCAAATAGAATCCACTCACAATATTAATATAACTGCCCATTATACATTTACAAATTAAAAGAATGTTCATTCTCGTATTACATACTCCCTCCAGTCTTATGTTTAGATTTAAGTTTTTCAATTTTGATTTATTCAAAGTTAAGGTTTATATTTTCTCTTTCTGTCAACTAGAATCCATACAAAATAATTATTTATTTCAAATAGGATCCACTCACAATACTAATATAACTGTTCATTATACATTTAATATTAATTCTACATTTAATATTATTTCTCACACCTCACTACACATTAAAATATTATATCTCTTAATGTAAATGCAAAAAATAAATATCAACGTTAACTCATGATGGAGGGTTAACTCAGGATGGAGGGAGTATATACTTTATTAATCATATATTCAAACTCAATAATAATAATTAAAAACATAGATCATAAAAGTTCACGTGATGTGTGATATGAATGTTAGGATAACGTGACACGTGTTAATACACGCAGCTGTTTAATTCCTAGTGCACCCTTTCCCTCTTGCAACTCTATCCTTAACCACACCTCAAGTTGTTTTTGTTCTTACATGGATGATTAAAAAATAAATCAATGGATTTATATGTTTCTTTCTAAAATATATAATTATTTCCTCCTCATTCAATGCTAATAAATCTCGTATATCAATTAAGAGAAATTTACATTGAACAATAACCATTTAATGAGTCTAGGGCAATGCAAGCGAGATAATTCTGATATGTTATTTAATTCCGCTCTTGTTCATTATGAGTCCACGATATATATATATATATATATATATATATATATATATATATATATATATATATATATATATATATATATATATATATATATATATATATATATAATAAGGGTAATTTTTTTAAAAAAATGATATCATAAATTAAAAATAATAATAGAGTTAATTGAAGAACAAAATACAAACTTTATTCTTATTGCAAATTAATTCTCACATTTGAGAAATTACAAAAAGAAAAATGTCATCTTTAAGTATGGTTGCAAAACGCACTGAATTTCTAGAAAAAAAATTCCACTTTTAATCACAAATTGATTTGTTTTGGAAAAATACTTAAAAGTGATATTCAATCTCATTTCAATCTTTACGTTTTTCTATTTTTGACGTCTCATTTTAATCTTTATGTTTTCCTTTTTGGTTTATGAGATTCACCTAAAATAATTTATATCATGAGACCCACATCCAACACTAATACACCTCCCCACCTCACATTATATAGAGGATTAAATATTACTCCCTCCGTCCATCCTCAATGTATCCATTTGCTTTTTGCACTTTGATTAAGGAGTATTATTATTTTATGTGTAGTAGCTAGTAGTATTAGTGGAGGTTGTGAGTCCCATATTTTATTTGTATTAGTGGAGGGTGTGAGTCCCATACCAAGAAGAGAAATTAATAGATTAAGGATGCACGACCCAAAATGGTAAAATGAATAGATTAACAGTGGATGGAGGGAGTATTTCTTTCTACCCACTATCCATTGATATACCGTATTCCTTATCAACGTACAAAAAATAAATGTACGCATTGAAACGGGATGGAGGGAATATTCTTTTTGCAATTTTTCAAAAATGAAGATTAATTTGTAATAGTAGTAAACTTTGTAGTTTCCTTGCAATTAACCCAAAATAATAATACTACATTAGATATATGTATCTATTAGTTTTAAACTATTAATAACCAACATACTCCCTCCGATGCACAATATCGTTTACGCATTTTATTTTTGGCGTCCCACAAAAAGATTTATATTTCCCTTTTATAGTAAATGAGACTCACACAAAACATTTAAATATCTCCATGGCCCATAATACTTCACTAATACAACTATTCATTATACATTAAAATATTATATGTATCACCTTAATATAAATTAAAATACTATTATATTCTTTAATTCTCGTATACTCGTATACTTAAAATATGCTAATAAAGTATATATACTTTTATTTATTAATAAAATATTTTTATTTATGAGTGTATATAAGTGTATAAATATGGGTGCAAGCTGCACCAAATACACACACAAGATAATTTATCATTAGGAATAAACCCTTTTAAATTCCAACTGCTCACTTCTTTGTTTTACTCCATTACCATTTACCGCCACAAACCTCAACCCCCACCCCCCACCCACCCCAACCTCCCTTCCCCTCCCTCTTAAGTGTTGCGATTAAGTTACTACGTTTGAAGTTTGAACACATTTATTGCATGCACCATAAGTTGTCTAACACAAGCCACGTATACAACTTGCTTCGAGGGTTGTACAAGTTCCCATGCACCCGCGGTATGGATGTGTAAGTGAACCCTAAGGCCATTGTTACCCTCTCAATTAATCCACCTTGAGAGTAGTGCCAATAAACCATCAAAACATCAATTGGAGCTGTTTCATTGAATTATTTTATTAAATTAATTCATCCTTAAAAGGAGTAAATATTAATATTGATCCTGGCATTTTTCAATTTTAGTCCTTTTTTATTGCAATTCTCAATTTTGGTCATTTTTTATTCATTTTTAGTCTTTTTAGTCCAAATTCAGTCCTTTATGTTGAAAAAGTCCAAAAATGGTCCGAAAGTGTATATATTTAGGACAAAAAATGGACAAAAAAAATCAACTTCTGAAAAAAGGACTAAAAATAGACAAAAAAGGACCAAAATTGAGAATTGCAAAAGAAAAATGACTAAAGTTAAAAAATGGCATACTTACAGGACTAATTTTGATATTTACCCCCCTAAAATAGTTTAACCCGCTTACCAGTAAGGGCAATTTCGTGTGAGAATCTTTCACGTAAATCATTACACGAAAATGTATATAAAAATGATAATATTATTAATAAAGTGATGTTCAATTAATGAAAAATGATAATAATACAATGAACTATTTCATAAATAATTTATAATATAAATAAAAAGTGATAATATTTAATAGTAAAAGAGATAATAATTTATAGTGAAAGTGATAATCATTTTATATTAATTGTGGTTCATTTAGTAGATTTGGAGTGCAAATAGCCGCCCATTCTTAAATGGTCCCCTCCTTATTTAATTAAAAAAAGTGTTCCCACATTTTAACGGTCCCCTCCTAAAATCAAATAATATATCATTTTCGTTTTTTTCTATGGGGTAATTACACTACAAAAAAAATATTTTTTTTAACAATAGAAATTTACCAATGGAATTCAATTCGTTGGTAATTTACCAATGGATTAACAACCAAAATGACAATTTTCTATTAGCAATGGAATACCAACAGATTTATTCTCTATTTTACCAACGGAATTCAATCCGTTGGTAATTACCAACGGATTACCAAAGGAATTTTTATATAAATTATCAACGAAATTTTTACCAACGGATTACCAATGGAATTATTTACCAATGAAATTGATTTTTTGTTGCTAAAAATTTACCAACCACCACTTTACCAATAGAAATTTACCAAGGGATTCCGTTGCTAATCCGTTGGTAAACCAATTTAACAATGGAATTGAGGCTTTTACCAACGGAATATTCCGTTTGTAAAAAATACTTTTTTTGTAGTGTTATATATTATTTTGTCTGGTCATCATCTTCAGTATTACTGTTTTTTTATTAACTGAATTATTCTTTACAATAAATTGGGATTTTGTTTGGTCGATAAGGTTACTTTTTTTATTATTTTTTTGGGTTACTCTTTACGATAAATTATGTTTCTCTTTGATTAATTTGAGATTCTGATTTTCTAAAATGAAGTCATGTATTGTGAAGAATTAATTTGTACTCAATCTGTAAGTTGATAGATCATTTTATAAAAATAAGACTTGAAACTCTAATATCTGATATGAAGCGAATGTATTAAAAATTTTCCCAGTCTTTATTATGTGGGCATGAATGGATTCAACTGCAAAAGTGAAATGTAAAGAAACGATTCAATTTTACTGTCATCTTCCCTAAACGACAAAACTACATCTTTTAATTCCAAACCTAACGTTTTGGTACTGCAATTTTTCTACACCACAGAAGTGTTAAAAGGGGTCAAAATGTTATACTCCTTCCGTCCCACAAAAGATTGCACCCCCATTTCCGGCACGGAGGTTAAAAAAGTTATAACTTTTAGGGGTATAATAGTATTTTTTTGTAATAAATAAATGATAAAGTATGTTAGGTAGAGATAGTTTTTTTGTAAATAAAGTGTATGTGGAAGGGTGGTTGTTTTTTACTTTTTGTTTTTTATGAAAATATACAAACTTTTGTGGGACAGTCCAAAATGAAAAGTGTGTCATATGAAATGAGACGGAGGGAGTACATGACAACAATATTCAAAATGTAATTGTGTGTACCTTTTGGAAGTAAAGAGATGGAGAGGAGAGTTTCTTGACATCTGGATCAAGCTTGACAGTGTACTTGTTGTGGCGGAGGGGCTTCCGGCGAGGGAAGTGATGAGCGTAAAATTTGCTAGAAAATATAATTCATTATTAGTTAGGTTTTATACAATTAAAGTTGTTTTTAGTAATTCATTTCTTGAATTCCTTGATTTTTTGGAGAAAATTTTCTTGTTGAAATTTGAAGATTTTATGCTTAAAACGAATTTCTAAATGCAATTACGAAACACATGAAAAAAATGAGCTCGATTCAGAGTTAAAACGAACAAAACTGCGTGTAATTGGTCATTTTCCAACTCTTAGTTGCGGCCCAGAACAAGAATGAGGCCCATTTTTAATTAAATGATGGCCCAATTGTTTGATAATGCAAAAGGACTTCGGCCCATTGGATATTGATGTGCAACCATTTTTCTTCAAAATTGGCCCACAACTTGTTTAGTGTGCCACGGGAGTGTGTCCATGGCAATTCTAATTGCAAGAAAACTTTAAACCCACTAAAGCACATTTCTTTTAATGATTAAAATCATAACAGCCGTGGGAGTGCACCAGTAGCACAATTCTACCATTCAATTCATTCCATCTTTCCCTTTCTTCCCCTAAATTCCATGTCTCATCCATTCACCCATTTAATTAATTTATGAAAATATGATCCGTTGAGAGAATATTTTTTTGAAACTTTTTTTTTTAAAGGTTAAAGAGTATATAGAAACAAATAAATTCGGAAAGAGTGAATAATGAAGAGTGTAATGGGGCAAAAGAATTTAATTAAACAGTACGAATTCTTTGTGTATTTTGGTCCCTCAAATTTTGATTCGAATTATCGCAAATGGTTCACTAAATATTACTAAATCCACAAATAGTCCCGTACCTTTTGAAATTTTCATTTTTAGTCATTTTTGTTCAATTTTGATCATTTTTGTTCAAATTTGGACCAAAGTTGGACAAAGAATGACTAAAATTGAAAATTGCAATAGTTAAAGGACCAAATACGAATTTTGTGATAATTTGACAAATTAATTAAATGACCAAATGTGATAATTTTACCAGAAAAAAATTATAATTTCCAATATTATGTTAAAATTATCATAATATCATAAAAAAGATTTTAAAGATATTATATTTAAAACAATTTTTTCAAAATTGGATCGAACCAGTTGTTTCAACTGGAAATTGGAGTCGGAACCAGTCCGTAACACCCAAAATAACTACTTCTTTTAAAGTTGAATCGGGTTGGACACGAAAACCCAGCTGAACAGGTCCAACTAATTCTGTATAAATTTTTTAAAAAAAATATTTTTATTTTATGATGTTTCACCTATTGGATTAGTTAACTAATTTTTCTGGTCCAACCCAATTCAACCTTAAAATATTTTTTTTTATATTACGAGCTGGTTCCGGCTCCAGTTTATGGTCTAAGCTGCGGGTCCGACTCGATTTGAAAAATATTGCTTTAAATATAATATCTTTTAAACACTTTTTTTTATGATATTGTGTTAATTTTAATATAATATGAGAAATTATAATTTTTTCCAACAAATTATCACATTTGATCCTTTAAGTCTTTTCTAAAATTATCACAAAATCCGCATTTGGTCATTTAACTATTGCAATTTTCAATTTTAGTGTTCTTTATCCAATTTTGATCCCTCAAATTTTGGGCATGAGGCCATCTCCGATAGATGTATCCAGTCACCAAATTTTTGGTGATTTGATACATCCTCCCTCCAATGGTTGTCTCAAAACATAAAAAATTTTGTCCAATTGGTACATGTGTACCAAATTTTGTCCAAATTGGTAATGTACCAAATTCATGTACTTTTTTTAAAAAAAATTTCTTTTACATTTATTTTTAATACTCAATTTTAGGAAAATAATTTTCATATATATTTTTAACCATACATAATAATTATATTTAATTGTTAATTATATATTTATATTTTTTATAATTAATATATAATATAATAAATTATGTATCATAATAATTTAAAAAATTCCTCCTTGCACAATTAAAATTACATATCACATTAAAAAAATTACATTGGACACTAAAAAAAAGATAGACTTACAAATACATTAGATACTAGACAAATACATTAAACACCAGACATATAAATAAATACCCTAAAACATAAATACTATTAGGATAAATAAAAATACAAATGCAAATATAAATACAAATGCCAGGATCCAACAATGATATCAACGTATTAGACTCCTCTTCTGTTTTCTCTAATCTTACTAAAGGTATTGCTCCTCCTGCGCATTATGTCATTAAAGAAAAAGAATATGATACGAGGTACTATTTAGCTGATAGTATCTACCCCAAATGAACAACTGTTGTGCAAACCATTCATGAACCACATGGCCATAAAAAAAACTTTTGCATAGGCAAGAAGCATGTAGAAAAGATGTGGAACGTGCATTTGGGATTCTCCAAAGTCGATTTGCTATCATCACAAATTCATCACGTTTCTGGAGTAAATAAGTTTTAAGAGATATGATGACAACATGCATAATTATGCGCAATATGATAATTGAAGATGAACGTAATCTTGATGCACCTATTATTGACCGCGTATAATCACCGGCTATAAATGTTGAAATGGGGGATGATGAAGATTTTCAATTCCAGGAATTTCTTACACGATTTAAAAAAATAAAAAATCGAGATGCGCACTATGAACTTCGTGATGCATTAATTGATCATATTTGGGAAATGTATTCATCTACATAATTAAAATTTAAAAGTTTATGTCTTTTATTTATATGTATTGTATTATGCAATTATTAATAAAATGTGTGTTGTTTATATATTTTTTTAATTTTGTGTTGATATTTATTTTGATGTAATTTGTAAAGTTATACAAAATTAAAATTTAGAAATTAATTTTAAAATTTAAATATAAATAATTAATACAAAATAAAAATATATTATTTAATTTAAAATTTAAAATTAAAGGCATAAATAATTAATTTAGAATATTATAATTATTTAGATTTAATAAAATAATATTTTAAAAAGATTCTTTAGAATATTCTGTTTTATACCAAATTGGACAGAAAGGACCAAAATTGAACAAAGAACGACTAAAATTGAAATTTTCAAAAGATATAAAATTATTTGTGGGTTTAGTAATACTTATGGACCATTTGTGATAATTTCTCTATTTTGGTATATCATCTTTTGTGTCATATCGTATACTCTAAAAGGAAAGCTTAAACTTTAGAGGTAATAGTTAGATTTTTTTCCCTCTTACGTGTCAATCATATAATGCAACGCGTGACACATAAAAAAATAGCGTAGAAGATTCGGTGTGTTAATTAAAAATGATGAAATATCTCAATATCATTTTATACTATTTTTAATTAGTTATCACTTTTAATATTAATTAAAATATTATCATTTTTTATTTAAAATGATATCACTTTTTTATTTATTGTACGACTTTTTTATAAAATATACTTCTCGTTGAATAATAACCAATGTATTAGTTTTTGTCAATTCTAATTATCCATCCAGGGAAAGAGTTCATGCCATTAAACGGACTCGTATATATATATATATATATATAAAAGTGTTTGCCTTTAAAAATTAATAAATTAAACATGAAAAATTAAAAGGGTATAAATCTGTCTAGAATAAAAAACAAAACAAAACAAAATGTAGAATTAAAAAATGAATAAATGCAAATAAGTTATGACAAAGACTAACACCTAGTTTGATAGGCTAGATAAGATAAGAGAGTACACATGAAAAATGAGGTTTAATAAGATAAGAGATTATATATAAGAAATGAGATTTAAATGAAGATAAATATTTATAATAAAGATTGATTTATAGGATGTATTGAATCTTGCATTAACATAAAATTGAGATATTTGATATGAAATAAATGAATTAAGATAAATAATTAAATTACTTTTACAACCTATATTATTATTTTTTATTACAACTTTACCCTTTATTAAATTTAACCCAATCTCGCAATATTCACCATATAACCAACGCTATAGAGGAGGAAACTCACCAAATCGAAGTCTTTTTTGCGCCGATGTTTCTTTCCATTTTACTGGGTTTATTCATAAATCCAACCTTATCAACTCCCCGAGATATTCGCGTGAAAAATTACAGTAATTAAGAAAAAAAACCAATGCTTGAGCCCATCAAAGAAATTATTTTTAAATCAGAAAGGTAGAAAAAAAACATTGCACATTGTGATAGGGCCCAGGAGATTGGGCCCTCGAAAATAGCATTTGGGCCGCTGATTGGTCGTTTGTAGTTGGGATGACCAATTAAATAATTTATCGAGCCACAGGGAGCAAGGTACTAGAGTTTAAGCGATCTTAAGTTTATCGTGATTTTATAAGGACGACGGGATGGGAGGATAAGATGCAAACAAATGCTATTATACTAATGCAAGAAATAAAGATAAAATGAATGTAAGATAAGATGGGTTTCAAATGATGCAAGGATGAGATTAACAACAATCATGACATAGATAATTAAGTAATCATGCAATTAATTCTAATCTCTCATGGACATGACATAAACTCTCTCTTTTTAATGGATAGGATGTAGGCCCTCAATAAGGCTCCCAAAAGCACATAGGATCGAGACCAAAGTGAACACCTCCCACTAGGTACTAATTACTCTACGAGTTCCCTAATAAGGTACTAAATCATAGGCAATATTCCCTTTTAAGGTACTATGAATTCACTAATGGCTTGGGTCTCCTCACCTAAGCAACTAATCTCTCGATTAAGCTAATTAAATATTCTATCAAAGGGTTCTAAATCTAGAATGATATCTCTATCTCATTCTAAATTAATGCACATGTAGTGTATGATGAAATGATTAAATGATCTACCCTAAACATATAATTGATTTGCCAATCTAATCACATGCCCATGACAATTAATCACACAAATCATTATATACATCAAGCAATTAACACCAATGATATAAATAACACAAAGCACATTCAAGATTAAAATCAAATTGCATAAAAACTAAATTATCCAACACCAATCATAAAACTAATCTCACAAAGGAGATTAGCCTCTCATAGTCACAAGAAATTCAACATAGACATTAAAATCCTTACAAACCATGATCAATCTATAAAGAAATGCGCAAAAATTAAAATTAGATTCCCCCTTTGAAGTGCTTCAATGTAGATCTCCTTCTTCTTCTTGTGATCTCACTCTCCCTTACTTCCTTGATCACTTGGATGGTGTATTTGATGGAGGAGATTAAGTGTAGATGGATGGAGATGAGGATGGATGGAATGAGGGGAAATTGTGTGAAAAATGGTGTGAATTGTGTGTGGATCTGATCCCTACTGATCTTTACACTCAAAATGGATATTTGTATCCCTTGGAACCTTCTAGAACACATTCTAATCATAAAATTGACTTCGGGCCGAGTTCGGGTTGGTGCAGCGCAGTCTCACCGTTTTGCATATAACTTTCACATCCGAAATTCGATTTGAGTGATTCTTGCACTCACGCAATCCTTTCTTCCTTGGCTTTCTAATAAAGAATTGACAAAACTTACAACATTTGGAGGTGTAGCAAGTCATGCAAAGTAGCACAATCGTGCTGAGTAGGAACATCTTGCGCGACGTCACCATTTTAATCATAACTTTCTCGTTTGGGCTCCGATTGAGGTGTTCTTATACCAAAACGATCCTTTTTCTGTGGCTTTCCAATGATATATCACATTTTTAGTTTTGAGCTCCACAACAGTACAGAAAAATTACACAATATGGACGTGCATTTTTTAAGATTTTGCTTTGACTCATTCTCCCACGTTTCAACTCCGAATTGAGCTCTGTTTTCTCCTACGTCTTGCTTTTCGAGTCTAGAATCCATTTTTACCTGAAAATCATATATTTAAGTTTATTTTAACATATTTCCATGAGAACACATAACACAACTAAATTACGTATAAAATACGAATAAAATAATACGAAAACGGACATAAAAAGACACTAAAATTTAGGTGAAAATATCACTCATCACACCCCCAAACTTAAAGTGTTGTGCTTCCCCGAACAACGAAAATGATAAAACAAGGGGTGAGATTTTCACGTAGGAAAAGACTAAACGAACATAAGTAAAAACACATCAACAGCAATAAGAACCACAATATATGCTAATTCATCCTACAAAGTAAAACTCATGACATGAGGAATTAACAAGTTCAATCACAAGAGAATAAAGTGTAATATAGTCCCTTTTCGTCCAAGCCTCACTTAGGTTATCAATTTCACTCAACACTCTTTCAAGTAAGGTAACAACATTCATCAATCGATTGGCTCGACTCGTTATAAGCTTGCTCGTGTACTACATTCACAAACCACCAAAATTTCAATTAGTGATCAAAAAGATCTTTCATTAAGGATGTAATGATAGACTCTTTGGTAGGGTAGGAAGAATATGGATAATAGTGACTAATCAAGTGTAAGTAATCGAAGAGATGATCAATTTCCTCAACTTATTCACTTCTTTTTCTTTCTTCCTTATCTTTGCAAATCTCAAGCACTATTCATCAACTTTCCTTGGATTAAGCTTCTTATAAATCATGCTTCCTTCTTCGCACTTTTAAATACTTGAGCATATTGTTGTTGTTTTGCTCATTTTCTTGTTTTGAGGTTGCATGTCCATTCTTTCTTGAGCTCTTTTCATCCTTTTTCTTTCTTGCTTGTTTACCATTTCCTTTCTTCTTTTGCACAATAACTCATCAAACCTTTCAAACTACCATCTCCTCAATCACCCACACAAAAGGTATGTATATAAGGCTTAAGTGGGTAATCATGGCTTGTAATGTGCTAAATTCACAAAAAAAATAGGCTTATAGGCTCAAAGTGGTTGACTAGGGATGATGTTAATAGTAGGGAAATATATGGCAATGACTTTTAATAACAAGGATGACCTTAGATTATGTCATTAACCTCTACTAATCGGGTTCATTTTTATAGTCCTTGAGCAAGTTCTAGCTTATCAAACACAACCAATCCATTCATGAAGGAAAAATACTATGTATGCACGGTTAAGACTCAAATATTCACAAGGTTATGCTTAGACTTTAAGGAACTTATTACACCACATTCATCTCAAAATCGAACAAGTTAATTAAAACATGTCACAATTTGAAAGTGTAGATATTCTTAATCATATCTTGTCATCACTCATTACCACAACATATCATCACTTGTTGTTCAAAAATGACTCACAACCTCCCTAAAACAAACCACCAAACATCCCTAAATAAAAATAAAAATACACACAACACATAAAAGAAAAAACTCACTAAACAAGACATAACACAAAAACACATAGCATACAAAAATAACAAAACCATCCATCAATAGAAAATGAAGCACACATTCATATCATCCATATTCAAGTAAGCTCACAAGCATCCCAACCTTTGATTGAAAAGGAAATCATAAATTACGAAAGTAAACATCCTAAAAACATAACACATGAAGCAACATGCTAATCACACCAATCCAAATAAAATAAATTCATGTCAAGCAACTAGAAGTGGTAGAGTATAGAGTGAACTCCCTCAATAAGCATTTGGTAGTAGAAATGGTTGGCACTAGCTTCCAGATTGAATACACAATGAATCTTGACTTGATCTCCGGGCTCAATTCATATTTCCACTACACTTCATTCATGCTCAACAACTCATCAAAAATATTAGCTCAACAATATTATTAAAAATATGGATTATCATGTACTTCAACGCAATCAAACGTACCAAAATCAAACCAAAACTCATGAGAAAAATTTTAAAATTAGCCCAAAAATACGAAAAGTATATTCGTTCAAGGAAAAGTATGTCACACCATGCCATATCCCCCAAACTTAAATTGAAACAAGAGTTTCGAGTTAAGTTTGCAAAAAGTGGTATGACGTACCTACACACTTCAAATCAAGCACTTCCCGTATCTTCAATACGCATTCTCCTCACGAGCACAATCAACCTACATACCAAAATTGCAAAACAAAATCAAATCCACAATCCTTATTGAAAACAAGAAATAAAGCAATAAAGATAATGATGGGTTGCCTCCCATCTAACGCTAAGTTTAACGTCTTCAAGCCGGACGATAGGATTTAACTCATGGTGGTCTAGAATAATCCTTAGGCACTGTCATAAGTTTCTTCTTGAAGTAATGCCTTGTGTTCTCTCGTTCAACCACAAGAATGTTTCCCTTGTTGTTAAATAACTCAAGCAATTTTTCTCCGATGGCGTTCTTCACAAGGAATGTCCTTTTCCACTTGTTCCACTTTTTCCATGGGGTTTTATATGCATCTTCAACCACATCCCCGGGTAAGAATTCAGGCATTGACAAGTGTTGATCCCCTCTTGCAACCTTTTTCCTACAATCACCAAATAAATTTTTATCAATAAAATCATGAAAGTTCTTAAGAGAATTTGAAATTTCAATAGAATGAGAAGGTTTAGGCTTGTGGGGAGTAGAATCCATGATCTTAGTATCCGGAGGCTTCTTTTCTTCCATAAGGGCATGAATCTCTTCTTGGTTTCGAATCTTGACTTTCTCTACCATCTCTTCAAGAGACTCGACAAATCTACCGAATTCCCCCTTCAACTCTTCCTTCAACTCTTTGGTTTTCACCCACTTGGGAACTCTTTCTCTTTTCTCCTTCATAACCTCATCAACCCCCAAACTATCCTCTTTCCTATCCTTAATGGCCATGCATAGATTTGTTATTTCGGAGGTAGAAGGCTTGTTGTTCTTTTCTTGAAGTCTCTCCACGGTGGGCACAACTTGACTAACTTGGTGCTCAATGAAATTCAATCTAGCACCGAATGCTACAATTGCATTTGTCACCATTTCACACCAATTTCCTATTCGATCCATTCACGCTTCATTAGACTTCCTCTCATGTTCCAAGCGCTCCATAATCTTTTCAATCAACTCATCTCTAAGCCTTTCTTTGTAGTCGCTTTTGGCAGAATAAGAGGTGTTGGAGTCTTGAAAATTTCCCCATAGTTGTGGTTGATTTTCTTTTTGATGTCTAGAAAATTTTTCTTGAAAAACATCTTCCACAACTTGAGGGTATACTTGTTGATGCATTTGATGAGGGACTCCAAAATTCTCATAACTTTGTTGTTGGAATTGCGTATCTTGTACTTTGAAATTCGATTGTAAATTAGACTCACAATTCGGCATTTGAAATCCTTGAAAATTTCTTGTGTGTTCATAGTAGGATGAGCTATTCTATTCACCATATCTCGAAGAATATCCATGTAGCTCATATTTTTGGGCTTGTTCTCCTTCTTCCTCCTTCTCAAGGTATACACCTACAAGAGAAATAAATATTTGAACAAAATTTTCTAAAACAATTATAAGATGTAAAAATAAAAATAAATGTCCTTATTAAGACCACTCTAAACAATCATTCGTCAAAATTATAGCGACCGTTACCTCCCCGGCAACGATGCCATTTGATTGGTCGTTTGTAGTTCGGATGACCAATTAAAGAATTTATTGAACCACAGGGAGGAAGGTACTAGAGTTTAAGCGATCTCAAGTTTATCGTTATTTTATACGGACGACGGAATGGGAGGATAAGATGCAAACGAATGCAATTATACTAATGCAAGAAATAAAGATAAAATGAATGCAAAGATAAGATGGGTTCCAAATGATGCAAGTATGAGATTAACAACAATCATGGCATAGATAATTAAGTAATCATGCAATTAATTTAAATCTCTCATGGATATGGCATAGAAACGATAACTAATTCCACCTAAACTCCCTCTCGAGATGGATATGATGTAGGCCCTCAATAAGGATCCCAAAAGCACATAGGATCGAGACCAAAGTGAACACCTACCATTAAGTACTAATTACTCTACGAGTTCCCTAATGAGGTACTAAATCATAGACAATATTCCCTTTTAAGGTACTATGAATTCACTAATGGCTTGGGTCTCCTGACCTAATCAGCTAATCTCTCGATTAAGCTAATTAAATATTCTATCAAGGGGTTCTAAATCTAGAAGAATATCTATATCTCATTCTAAATTAATGCACATGAAGTGTATGATGAAATGATTAAATGAACTATCCTAAATATATAATTGACTTGCCAATCTAATCACATGCCCATGACAATTAATCACACAAATCATCATATACATCAAGCAATTAACATCAATGATAGAAATAACACAAAGCCCATTCAATATTAAAATTAAATTGCATAAAAACTAAATCATCCAACACCAATCATGGAGCTAATCTCACAAAGGAGATTAGCCTCTCATAGTCACAAGAAATTCAACATAGACATTAAAATCCTTACAAAACATGATCAATCTATATAGAAATGCACCAAAAAAAGAATTAGATTCCCCCTTTGAAGTGCTTCAATGGAGATCTCCTTCTTCTTGTGATCTCACTCTCCCTTGCTTCCTTGATCACTTGGACGGTGGATTTGATGGAGGAGATCAATTGTAGATGGATGGAGATGAGGATGGATGGAATGGAGGGGAAAGTGTGTGAAAAATGGTGTGAATTGTGTGTGGATCTGATCCCTAATGATCTTTATACTCAAAATGGGTATTTGTATCCCTTGGAACCTTCTAGAACACATTCTAATCATAAAATTGACTTCGGGCCGAGTTCGGTTGGTGCAGCGCAGTCTCACCGTTTCGCATATAACTTTCACATCCGAAATCCGATTCGAGTAATTCTTACGCTCACGCAATCCTCTCTTCCTTGGCTTTCTATGCATATAAAGATTTGACAAAACTTCCAATATTTGAAGGAGTAACAAGTCATGCAAAGTAGCACAATCATGCTGAGTATGAACAGCTTGCGCGATGTCACCATTTTAATCATAACTTTCTCGTTTAGGCTCCGATTGAGGTATTTCTTATACCAAAACGATCCTCTTTTCTGTGGCTTTCCAACCATATATCACACTTCTAGTTTTGAGCTCCACAATAGTACAGAAAAATTACACAAGTTGGACGTGTGTTTTTCAGCATTTTGCTTTGACTCATTCTCCCTCGTTTTAGAGCTCCGTTTTCTCCTACATCTTGCTTTTCGAGTCTAAAATCCATTTTTACCTGAAAATCATACATTTAAGTTCATTTTCACACATTTCTATGAAAACACATAACACAATCAAATTATGTATAAAATACGGATAAAATAATACAAAACGGACATAAAAAACATTAAAATTTAGGTGAAAATATCACTCATCAGCCGCCAGATATTGAACCCAGAGAAAATAAAACCTTGGCCAGATGTCATCGAGCCCAATATCGAGGGTTCCCAACCTAAAAGCAGCCGAGCGCGTTTACTCCACTTTTTTGGCAAGGATGAGTCGGCCGTCTCCCCCACTTGGCCACTTGCTCCTCTTTAGCTAGGAGGCTATACAGATATTCCCTGGGATTTGGGCATAGGGTATATCCTAAAACAAATAGTAAAAATAGCCGCATGAGACTACAGCATTTAATGCCCATAGTGTATGCATTTATTGTGATATGACATGACGATATATCCAGAGATTCGGATGACGTCAGACCAGTTGATATATAAGGCATGTCTGAAAAGAATAAAGGACGCAACAATATTCACCTCCAAAAGGCACAAGATTGTCTAGAGGAAACCGACAAGTCCTCTTTTTCTCTCCACTGAAATCATTATGTTAGATTACTACGGATAATCCCCCTATCACCCTTAAACAACCACATTACCACATAATTAACGGAGGATAAAATCCGACTATCTACATTTGGCACTAGAAGGAGGGCTTTCTTGAAGCTTGATCTAAATGACGACCATCCAAGAGGAGACCACCCCTAGCAAGATGGGTGCGACCACCAGACAACGACACGAGGCATCGAACCCCCCTCCCGAAACAGTTGAAAAGGAGATTCCACTTTGCGAAACCAGTTTAGAGAAAGACGATACCGAGATCGACTTTTGTAAAAAATACTTCGATCTACTCAGAAAAGTGAAGGGTAAACGGCTGACTGGACCAAAAAGTGTCAATTGAAGGTTAAGTTTCGACCACGAGGGAAGTGCGACGGAGCAAACGAATGAGCTTCAACCCAATCAAGACTGGAACCTACCTAAAAAATCTGTGCATGAGCGAATGGGCCCAAAGAGAACTCACAATGAACCATGAAAAGCCCAGAAAGTGGTCCCGATCAAGAACGAATGGGAGAAAGCATGGGAGAGGACCCCTTAGCTCAATTTAGACAACAACACAATTTGAAATTAGAGGCTATGGGGAGGTGCCTAGATGAGATGGAGAGAAAGAACAACGCGGGGTTTCATGACATCCCCGACCAAGAGTACGGAAGAACCCCGTTCACCCATCGAATCGTCATGGCCGCCACGCTGAAGAAGATCTGAATCCCCCAGATCCCTCAATATACCAGCGATTCTAATCAAACCATGCATCTCAATAAATACGTGGGGTAGATGATGGCGCAAGAGAGTTCGTAGGAGGACCGATGCAAGATGTTCCCCTAGCACTGGGAGACAAAGCACATTTGTGGTTTAAGTCTCTTCTAATCAACTCAGTTGACTCGTGGGCCCAACTCGCTACGGCCTTCTCGTCCCATTTCGCCTACCTGGGATAGGGGAAGGAAGCAAAACAGAAGTTGGCTTCCCTACGACAGGGACCGAAGGAGTCTCTTAAAGATTTTATGAAAAGGTTCAACGAGCAGTGCGCTAAAATGGAGGAGGTCTCAGACGAGACATCGACCATCTTGGCAACAGCGGCCTTGCTCCCGGGATCCCCAATGTGGACCAGTTGCCAGTAAAAGCTACCGACAAGTTACTCAGCTTCATGGCCTCAGCACAGGCATCCATCCATAGTGAGAAAATCCTCGAGGAATACAAAAAGTCCAAAGGCGACCAAAAGGAAAGCGATAAAAAGAAAAAGAAATGTGACAAGGACTATAAAACTCCATCTTCATTCAAATTGTTTCCAGAGGACAATCAAGTATAAGAAATGACCGAGGTGCTCGAGCTGACCCCCGAGGAGATATTCAACAAAATACAGGATGCCAATCTGCTAAGCTCCCCTCCGAAGATACTAGCGGACCCAGCCAAATTAAACAAAAAGAAGTTCTGCAAGTATCACAAATCCATTGGCCATGACACCAATAATTATCGAGATCTGCTAGCCAAGCTAATAATGTTGTTCGAGGATGGAAAACTAGACAGACTGATAACAGGTCCGTAACGAAGAAGGGAGCTACTCCCAATGCCGAACGAGAGTCCAAAGATACCGCTAGCCCTCAAGGATGAGAGGATTCGGGAGAACACCTGCCTTTACCGCCTAGAGAAGTGTATAAGATGTGTGAAAATTATGTAGGGACATCTCAAGCACTAACCACCTAGTCCCATAGAAAAAGGAATGTCGAGCTCCGAGAGCTAGACAGGTTCTAGTACGTCTTCATGGCCAGCCCCCGACCGTCCTTGCACGAAGCCGATATATTTTTCTCTGAAGGAGACCTCGTTGAGGTGCGAGTCCCCCATAATGACCCGCTGGTCATCTCGACCACGATCTCAGGGATAAGGGTGCACCAGTGTCTGGTGGACACAGACGCTTACACGAATATAATATTCAAAAAACATTTGAAGCCATCGGAGGACCCACTCATCATAAGATAGCTTCTTGTAATGATAAAATCCGAGGGTTTGGCAATGACATCACTACTCCTTTGATACAAACGGACCTGTCGATCCAGATGGTAGATGAGAAACAAATAGTAAGGGCTCAGCACACTCTTGAGTTCAAAGTAGTCGACCTTCCATTACCATACAATTGTATCCTTGGAAGAACATTTATACATCAATTTAACTCCGTCCCTTCCATGCTCCACCAATTCCTGAAGTTTATAACCACGGACGGTCGAGTCGGCACCATCAGGAGCAACCAGAGAAAAGCGAGAGAGTGTTCGTTCATCGAAAAAGGAGAAAGGCTTAGCTACCACGATCTGCTCTTCCTATTGTTAATGGTATGACACGAACGCGAAGAGAAAGCGCCCCCTGCCATTGACCCACTATCAGATGACCTGGAGCCAGAGCGAGCTCGGAGGTTCCGACCTTTCGACAATAAGGAAATTAACCTGCCGCCAATCATCTACGAGGATCCGAGATCTGAAAAGAAAAGGAAAAGAGGGGAACCAGTTGAGGAAACTGAGGCTATAAGAATAGAACCGAGCAACCCAGATCTAGAATTATATGTCGGGTCATAGCTGAAGGAGCCGCACAGGAAGGCTCTAATTGAATTTTTGAGAGCCAACCTAGATGTATTCGCCCGGAGCACCAGCTGACATACAAGGAATAGATCCCAAACACGCATGCCACCTGATTAATAAAAACTCGTCGTACTGTCCAGTTGAACAAAAAAAGGAAGTACACTCCGGAGAAGTATGAGATCATCGAAATGGAGGCTAGGAAACTGTTAGCAAATAATCTAGTAAGGGAAGCTCTATTCCCCTCATGGGTGGCTAACCCAGTCCTGGTACAAAAGTCTAATAAGTCCTGGAGACTATGCATCGATTTCACATATCTCAACAAAGCATGCCCCAGGACAGCTTCCCCAAACCACATGTTGATCAAATGGTGGACTCAACGGTGGGCCAAGAACTGATGAACTTTATGGATGCATACTCAGGATATCATCAGATCTCCATGCACCCGGATGATATAGAGAAGGCGGCGTTCCATGCACCCAGATTATGCCTTTTAGATTTAAAAACGCAGATGGCACTTACCAGAGGCTAGTAAACTAGATTTTCCAGGAAGAGCTAGGCAAAACCATGGAGGTGTTGGCGCTCGATTCCATACATTTCTAATTCAGCGGAAGCAAGAAATCAAAGAAACGTATTACCTTTCACCAGGGTATGTTGAGGAAGATGGATTCTAACCGACAGCCTACGCAGCCTCACTGTTTTAGGCATAACTCTCTCGTCTGATCTCCAATTTGAGTTATCTACGTGCCAAAACGATCCTCTCTTCAGTGGATTTCCAATGGTATATCACATTCAGTTCTGAGATCTGTACAACTTTATAAAAATTGTGCAAGTTGACGGATAGCAGCAGCAAACAACCTTCTGGTCTTCTGCTGTATTTTCAAGTCCAATCTCGACGTCGTGTGGGCGACGATCCTCGAGATCTTTTCAATCTGCTATTCCCTCACCCTCCTCACATGTTAGGCGTGATTAATTAGTTAGATTAGAGTTTTCGGACAGTTGAGATGACTTATATATGGGCTACAACAAGGACTAGGAAGAGAAATTAGAGTTGGGCCTCCATTGAGCTTAAGTATCCAAGCTTAGCCCAAAGCTTATACTCAAGTCCAATAATAATAATATATACCATTAAAATATTATTACTGCACTACCGTTCTAATTCCATAATTACGTTATGGGCTCCTTCTTATTATGAACCCGTTAGTATCCCATTGTTTAAGATATACAATGCCCATTAATTAATTAAGTTACTGACAACTCTATTAATTAATATCTCATCAGAGAATAGTACCACTCAACCTCATTATCATGCTGGAAAAAAATCTACCTGCAGAGTTTACATGATAATCTTTATGAGCTCTTCAAGGGGACATCATCAACCTATAATGGACATGAATTTCTTCTACAATCAACAACACACCATAGAGACATCACTATTTCCCAACTCACCGAGTTTGTTGATTTAATACATGTAAATCTCACCCATTGATGAATCAAAGAAATCCATACTGCCCTACGTGTCGAGATTATTTTATAGGGATTAAGAGCACAAATATCCATTATAATTGAGATCAAGTTCTTCTATATAGATAGTACAAGTCGAACGATCTCAAGCGGTCTTGCTCAAGACACGCAAAGTGCACTAATGTGATTCAATAGTCAAGACAAACTAATACCAAATCACACTACAACCATCCCAATAGAGAGTCTCCATATATCTCAGTTGTGAGCATCTGTTTATACTTTATAAGGAAACTAATAATATGATCTTTCGCGTGTTGTCGCACAACATATTATCTACAGTATAAAGTAAGTGGACTATTGCATCGAACATATAAATAAATTATAAGACGCAATCATTTGATCATATAATTTTTATTTCAAATAAATTGTTAAAACATTGTTCATACTAAAGCTAGACCTTTAGTATACAATCCAACAATCTCCCACTTATACTAAAAGACTATGCAGTCATGTCTTTTGCAATACATCTGATTCTCACTCCCACTACACGACCATTAAATGCTCTCGCCTTAAGGTCCATGTAAATGTATTTATTAGGTTATCATTCGATGCAATCTTGGCGACAAAAACCTTCCCCTTATCTTACGATTTCTCGTAACAGGTGGTACTCGCGCTCTATGTGTTTAATAGCTTATGAACTCGTGATTCCTTCAAGTTTGCAACTGCACCATTATCATCACAATAAATTGTGATAACCTTGGGCAAACTTAGAAACACTTCGAAGTCCATCATGAAGTTTCTATAGTCATGTAAATATTTTGGCTGCCTCAGAGGATCCAATTTTATCACCTTTCCATGGTGGAGTCCGAAATATATTTCTATATAACACTCCTCCATCTTATGACTCTACTTCCTAAAATTAAACACATAACCTTGAGGTGGATTTACTGCCGTCCCTATCTGATTTGAAAAATCCAAATCTATGTAACTCATAAGAAGCAGTGAATCTGTCCGGTATGTCCATATATAATTTCTAATCCTTTTCAGGTACTTAAATATATATCTTACCACAGTTCAACATTCTTATTTCGAGTTACCTTGATACCCATTGTCCATGCCTTTAGCAAAACATATATCCAATCTCGTGCCTAACATTCCTTAGATTAAGCTTCCTTATTCGCCGAAGCATAAGGAACCGCCTTCATCACCTTTATCTTCTTTTGTGTCCTAAGACACATTTTCTTAGATAAAATCACATGCTAAAACAAGTATGGATTGTATCATTTCATGAAGCTTGAGACAAGCATAACATCTTTTCTAGTGATCCGTATTATAGTGATCAAATGATATATTTTGCTTTTCTTAAGTCCTTCATTTCATATTGCTTTATCAACCATACCCATATGCCAGACAATACTTTTTCATTGTCTCCAATGATCAATATATCATCTACGTACTGTACAAGAAATACCACCACATTTTCGTCACTCTTTTCAATACAAAAGACACATCCGCGCATTGATTAAATCTATATAACTGGATTACCTCATCAAAACAGATGTTTTGTATCTTAAAGCTTGCTTTAGTCCATCGATGGACACCTTTAAGCTTACAATCAAAATGCTTTTAGCCCTTTGCAATGAATCATTCTGGTTGCTTCACATAGATATTTTCCTCAAGACTTCCAATTAGGAAAGCAGTCTTGACATCTATTTGTTATTCCTTATATTTCATATGAGTAGCAATATATAAAAGAGTCTAGATCGACATAGACATAGCTACTAGCAAACAGGTTTCCTCATAATCGAACCCTTCTTTCTGAGTATAGCTTTTCGTAACAAGCTTTGCTTCCAAGGTTTTCACCTTACCGTATGATCCTCGTTTATTTCGTATGACCACTTCCAATGGCTTCTTACACCATTTAGTGGTCGTACAAGCTTCAAGATTTGATTTAAAATCCATAGATCCTATTCTAGAAATCATTGTGTCTTGCTAAGATATCACATTTTATTTTGTAGTGCTTCGTCGTATCCGTGGGTCAATTCCATGTTATTATGGACCAAGTCTCATGACTATCCCAAAATATATATCTCACAGATTGTCGAACAATCCTCCCACTATGACAAGACATTACATGCAATTGTGTATCACATGTGACACGCGATGCAGTTTACCTTGTGGTATCTCCTCTTGTACAATTGGTACTAATACTTTTTGTTTCCCTTCTCACATCTTTTAGAACAACTTATACATAAGTTTGTGATTTATTGCATAGTCCCTTTCCAAAAATCTAGTGTTTGTGTTAACAATCACCCTCCGATCTTATGTACTAAATAAATCACCCTTCATTTTTCTAGGATATTCCTCAAACAGACAAACGTTATATGACATGCTGTTTCTAGGGCATACTCATAAAATGAATTTAGTAATTCCAAATAATTCATCATCTATCTAATCATTCCATAAGAGTCTTTTTCCTATTAGGATTAGAAGAAGCGTTATTAATTACTATTTGTTGCAGCCGTGAGATAAAGAAGATTTATGAGTGTACAAATTGTCACTAACATACCATAACAAATTATAGCATACTCATAAAATGAATTTAGTAATTCCAAATAATTCATCATCTATCTAATCATTTCCATAAGAGTCTTTCTCCTATTAGGATTAGAAGAAGCGTTATTAATTACTATTTGTTGCAGCCGTGGGATAAAGAAGATTTATGAGTGTACAAATTGTCACTAACATACCACAACAAATTATAGCTCCATCCTTCATTACTATGACCATGTCATTTAAATGAAATGGAGTATCCATCCGTAAGTGCATAGAAAATGAAATGAAATTCTTTATATGAAAACGTACGTGAAGATAATTTCTCAAAATCAAACGTTTATTCATATTGTAAGATAAATAAACAACTCCCACTGCAACAACCATTACTTTCGTAGCTTCACCCATGTATATAATAATCTTATCATCACTTAATTGCAGACATTTAATGATTTCGGTGTCTACACACAACGTGTCAGTAGATGACATCACTAATCATGCTTCAACAACTAGTGAATGAGATACTAACTTTGTTCACATCTTGATGAAATTGGATTTCCTTTGCCACATGTTTTGTCAGAAGTTCCCCACCATATACAACCTCTTGTAATTCAGGTGGAACATGCTCAAAACATCTAGGCAAACAGTG
This sequence comes from Pogostemon cablin, assembly GCA_023678885.1. Lineage (NCBI taxonomy): Eukaryota > Viridiplantae > Streptophyta > Magnoliopsida > Lamiales > Lamiaceae > Pogostemon > Pogostemon cablin. Next base: position 5,071,753 of record CM043010.1, on the reverse strand, counting down.
AAGAATAAATTGATCTAGGTTTCCCCTTCAATTTCTATTCCAAGTATTTCCAATTTATTCATCAAGTTATCCATGATCTCTTACCTTTCTAAATTACTCAAATATCTAAAGAGTTGCATGAGACCATCATATTTCTATGAACCTCTCACCTCTCCACTAGAGACTTTAATAGGCATCACAGAACATTCTTAGTGAGAACACATTTTTATTTTCCTAAACAGTAAAATTTAAAATCAAGATTCTTTTCTAATCATCTAATTTTGGACAAGTAAATATGTTTCTTTTAGCAAACAATAAGTGAACAAACCATTTGAAAATATAGAGAATCACAAATAAGTACACTGATCAAATCTTCAAATTTATCCTTTTATATTGATTCCCTCAAAACAATATAAAATAAAACTCACCGACATTTCAAGCACCGTGAGTCTGCATGCCACGTTAGTATGGACGTATACAAACCCAAACATTTACAAGAGAAGGTTTTATCCATTAATTTTCATTCGTCAACCTAACCTCATGACAACATAATTAATAGTCGGTTCCTCTTTAGCCATGCAAATAATAGTAGTGACTCCGTTGGAGAGGATACTAATTATTTACACCTATGTGTACATCATTATTTGATCCCAAGCCCGCTGCCCAAGCTTATGTGCCTTACTGTTGGAGAAGTACACACGTGCTCGGATAATTCCTACAATCATCAATTATAAGTTTGTATCAGTGAACCACATATAAACTCATCCGTTAGGGAGAAAGACACTATAGCCAACGCGTAAGTTCATATGCATCACATTACAAGCAATAATTATTTAAAGAAGTCTATACCAGTGATCAGTGAATAAACTCATCCGTTAGGGAGGAAGGCACTATAGCCAACGCGCAAGTTTACTCACATCACTTACAAACTAATAAAGGAGGCCGCGGAAATTAATTATCAATCCCCTCTCCCACTTAGTAATTTAACACCGAGGGTTTTTAGATGCATATAATATTCAAAATAAAATACACAACCTAGCATGCTCCTATTACACCAAAAAAGGCAGTAAATAAAAGAGAATCATGCATAACATATACAACAATTATCAAATAATTAAATCAATTATGAACAGTTATGTATCAGCGAATTCGATTGTTTGCCACCAAGCACGAATATCGATAAAGACTTCCGACTATCAAATTTTCAAAAATTTCCAGATTATCAAAATTTTGAAACCATCGATATCGTCCAGATTATAAAATCATCGATATTGACCAGATTATCAAATATTCGAAAAACTTCCAGATTATCAAAATTTTGAAACTATCGATATCGACCGTTGATATCATCCAGATAATTGAAATTATCGATATCGACATGCAACCATATATAACAATAATAGATAATTAAATCAATTATAGCAGTTACATATCATAAATTAAATCACCTCTAAATAAGGAAGTCTTGTCCAACACTCCAGCGATTAAACATATGCCTTACGCAACAAGCAGGATTGCTTGTGCCCTAAGACGCCCATCGTCATAGGCTGCCGTCAATCGAAATATGTCGGATGTCGTTGCCACCACCGTAAAGACTATCGCTGATCACCGCTGCCATCGCGGCATCTGCCGAACGTCAAAAATCTTGCGCCACATTGGGGGTACTACCGGGCGCTTCACCTAGTTTCCATCAAGAAAACACGCACACCACTGCGCCCTTCCGAGCACACCACCGCGCGCCCCTTTGAGCACGACGCTGGGTGTTCCGCGTGTTTTCTCAGCACGAAACCACCCACACCATCGTGCGCCCCTCCGAGCACGCCGTCGGGTGTTCCACGTGGTTTCTCAATGCGAAACCACGCACACCACCGCGTGCCTTGTTTCTGCCACAATCGAGCACCACGCCTGGTTTCCATCACTTCACCCGGCCACATGCTAGGTTTCATGCAAGTCTCTGCACGCTTAACTGGGCGCCTTGCCGTGCGCCCTAACAGGTGCCATGCTCGGCTATCCGCCCGCAGCCTGCCCATCTTCAACCTTACACGCCCGACTTCAGGTTGCCAATGGGCGCAACGATTGACACTTTGCACGGTTACACGCCCGGCGCTAGCCCAGCTGCACGCCAGCCTGCTCGCCACACCCCCCGGATACCTACTTTCCCCATGCACATAAAACTAGTGCCTTGCCTACCTTCTCGCTCGGTTGTGGGCCTGTTTCTACTTTTTAGTCTGCCAGTAGGCGACAGCAACCGTGCACTCATCGTCGTTTTCAGGCATCAATTCACGAACAGAATAGGTTTGACGATAATACACGATACAAGGTATATACAGGCACGATCAAATTATACCCAAACTCTTTCACACATGTGATTCTATTTCAAATAAGAAACACATATTCCTCATAAACCCTAGCCCAACGTGTCACGCTTCACCATGAAACCGTTAGGGTTTCATATGTTTCTAATTCAGCGGAAGCAAGAAATCAAAGAAACGTATTACCTTTTACTAGTGTATGTTGAAGAAGATGGATTCTCGCCAGCAGCCTGCGCATCCTCATTGTTTTGGGCATAACTCTCTCGTCTGATCTTCGATTTGAGTGATCTACATGCCAAAATGATTTTCTCTTCAGTTGCTTTCCAATGGTTTATCACACGTTCAGTTCTGAGTTTAGTAAGATTTTAAAAAAATCATGCAATTAGACGGACAACAACAGCAAACAACCTTGCGGTCTTCTACTGTATTCCCAAGTCCAATATCGACGTCGTGTGGGCGACGATTCTCGAGATATTCTCAATATGCTGTTCCCTCACCCTCCTCACATGTTAGGCGTGATTGATCAGTTAGATTATGGTTTTTAGATAGATGAGATGACTTATATGTGGGCTACAGCAGGGACCAGGAAGAGAAATTAGAGTTGGGCCTCCATTAGGCTTAAGTATCCAAGCTTAGCCCAAAGCTTATACTTAAGTCCAATAATAATAATATATACCACTAAAATATTATTACTGTACTATCGTTCTAATCCCATAATTACATTATGGGCTCCTTCTTATTATGAGTCTGTTAGTCTCCACATGTTTAAGATATACAACACCCATTAATTAATTAATTAAGTTACTGACAACTCTATTAATTAATATCTCATCCGAGAGTAGTACCACTCAACCTCATTATCATGCCAGAATAAATCCACCTGGAGGATTTACATGATAATCCTTATGAGTTCCTCAAGGAGACATCATCAACCTATAACGGACACGGATTCCTTCTACAATCAACAGCACACCATAGAGACAACACTATTTCCTAACTCACCGAGTTTGTTGATTTAATACATGTAAATCTTACCCATTGATGAATAAAAGAAATACATACTGCCCTACGTGTCGAGGTTATTGTATATGGATTAAGAGCACGAACATCCAAAATCATTGAGATCAAGTTCTTCTATATGGACAGTACAAGTCGAACGATCTCAAGCGGTCCTGCTCAATACATGCAAAGTGCACTAATGTGATTCTATAGTCAAGACAAACTAATACCAAGTTACACTACAACCATCCCGATAGAGAGTCCCCGTCTATCTCGGTTGTGAACATCTGTTTATACTTTATAAGGAAACCGATAATATGATCTTCCACGTATTATCGCACGACATATTATCTACAGTATAAAGTAAGTAGACTATTGCATCAAACATATAAATAAATTATAAGACAGAATCATTTGATCATATGATTCTCATTTTAAATAAATTGTTAAAATATTGTTCATACTAAAGCTAGACTTTTTGTATACAATCCAACAGGAGGTATATGTGGACAACATGTTGGTGAAAAACATAACCATAGGAGACAACGTACACCATCTGAGTAAGGCATTTGGCATCCTGTGGTGGTACGGGATGAAACTAAACCTAAAAAAGTGCACCTTTGGAGTATCTGCGGAAAAAATTATTTGGTTACATGGTGAGCAAAAGAGGAATAGAAGCAAATCCAGGCAAAGTAAAAGCCATACAAGACATAGAACCCCCAAGAATTCCAAAGGCGTACAAAAATTAGCAGGAAGGACCGCGTCCCTCAGTCACTTCCTATCCAGGGCGTTCGACAAGTGTAAACCCCTCCTAGATGTAATCCGAAAGGAAAATTTTGATTGGACACCATTAGCATAGAAGGCTTTCATCGAACTAAAGATAGTATTAGCCAACACACAGACTCTCTCGAAACCACAACCGGGAGAGGTCCTTAGTTTATACTTAGCCCTAAAACCCTAAACCCTAAAACCAAAATCAACTGGAAGGCTGTTGAAGTAGGCCATGGAATTAAGCCAATTCTATATCAAGTACATACCCAGAACGACCATCAAGGCGCAAGCCTTAGCAGAATTCAAAGTAGAGCTCACCATACTTACCATGCCGGGAGAAGTGATCACTAAACCTTGGCAGATGTAGGTAGACGGGTCGTCCACGGCTCAAGCAACTGGAGCCGGTGTAGTACTCACAGCCCCCATTGGTGAGGTGTTCTTTTTGGCTATCAGGTTCGGATTTCCCGCAACCAACAATGAAGCTGAATATGATGCCTTACTCTCCGGCATGAGAATGTCATTGACTGTCAGAGCCAAAAAGGTAATGATCTTCAGTGATTCCGAACTTATAGTCAACCAGATAAAGGAAGATTACGAGGCCAAAGACCAATAAGTTGCGGGATACCAAAAGTTGGTTGCGGAAATGATACCAGAGTTCGATCACATATACATCACACAAGAGCCCAGACAGCGTAACACGCAGGCTGATGCGTTGGCCTGGTTGGCGACTTCAAAGAACGCCGAGAAGCTGGGGGTGTTAGTGTGATAAAGCAAGAGGCCCCAAGTGATAAGATGATCTAGCAGATTGATGAAGGGAGACATGGATGACTCCCATCAAGACTTTACTAGAAGAGAAAAAGGAGCCAGAAGATAAGCTAGAGGCCAGACGATTATGACTCTGAGCAACCAGATACACCTCGCTGAATGACGTACTGTACAAAAGGGGATACTCGATGCCACTTATAAGATGCCTGTGCTAAGAGTAAACCATTAAAGTTCTCTCCGAAGTACATGAGGGCGTTTGCTGAAACCACTCAGGAGGGCAAGCTCTAGCTCAAAAAGTCATCAGGCAAGGGTTTTTCTAGCCCACCCTCAGAAAAGATGTAATCGAGTACGCTAGGACTTGCAAAAGTTGCTAGATATACGCCCTCCATGATCAGAACTCCCTCCAATGAGTTAATCACCACGGTCATACCATGGCCCTTCATAAAATGAGAAATTGATTTAATTGGCCCGTTCCCACCTGGCAGAGGAGGCATCAAGTATGTGGTAGTTGCGGTTGACTACTTCTTTAAGTGGGCAGAAGCAGAGGCATTGGTAACCATCAATGAAGACAACATGATAGGATTCATATGGAAGAACATCGTCTGTCGATTTGGAATACTCAATGCCATAGCCACCGACAACGGGAAGCAATTCAAAGGAGCTCAACTCCAAAGGTTCTGTGATGGAATGGGGATCAAAAAGCTATTCTCGTAGCCATATTATCCCCAGTCGAATGGACAAGTTGAGGCAGTGAACAAAGTGATTAAGCACACGCTCAAAACAAGACTAGAGAGCCTCCAAAAGAGTTGGGCCCCACAACTACCTGGAGTCATGTGGTCATACCGCACCACTGCTAGAATGTCGATGGGAGAAACCCCGTTCTCCCTAACTTATGGCACGAAAGCGGTCATCCCTGCAGAAGTAGCCCATCTGACCTTTCGAGTGGCCCATCAAGAAGAAAGCCCCAATCTCAAAGCCTTGGAACTCAACCTCGACTTGGTAGAAGAACTCTAACTGCAGGCAGCAGAGAGGCACGCAATTTATAAATCCAAACTGGAAGCCCAATACAACAAGAAAGTCCATCACAGGGTTCGTTGCTGGAGACCTGGTATTAAGGAAAATTTGTCAACAAGGTGGTGGTGTGTTTGGTGCAAACTGGGAAGGCCCATACTTAGTGAAAAGAAACCTAGGTAATGGAGCATACGAGCTCAGCAAACTGGATGGCGAAGGCATTAAGCACCCATGGAACGCTCAGAATCTAAAGCGTTTCTATGCTTAAGATGAACTTAGCCAAATCGCAATATGTACAAATTGTAAGAAAAGTGGTAAGGCTGCGTGAATACAACATCATGCAAAAGCCCATATTAAATAAAAAAGTGCAAGGAAGAAAGCAAAATGCACACTTTACCGCAACTTACAATCCATAGAACATAAAGACCCAAAATAAGTGAACATGCCTCAGAGAGGCTACAAAGTACCCTCTAAGGGCATAACAACCAGAGTAAAAAACATAAAAACTAAGAGGGCCTACTAGCTCCCCCATGCACCACTCGAACCAGCACCATCACCACCACCACCACCAGAAAAGTCACGAAGGCTCCTCATCCAAGCCACCTCTGCTTCCAGTTGAGCCACACGCTCCCTCTCACACTCCAGTTCATGCTCAGCAAGATAACGGGTAGCTTCCAACTGGTGAACTTGGCTCTCAGCCAGCTAGGCCCTCTCCCTATAAGCCGTGGACCGAGCATTTGCAGCAGAAATCAGTTACTCGGCCACCAGAGTCTGCAAAATATCTGAAACGGATGAAAACTCCTCGGCGTGAGCAGAAGCCCAGGTACTAAGGCCGACTCCAGGAGAAATGACTTGACCAGACTCAGTTAGGAGAAGAAAACGACATAAGAAAGTCAGAGCATGGCCAACACTCACCAAAGCGGCGTTTCAAATCTCATGGGGCCCGGCGCTCTGAAGCCAACGAGAGAACACAGGGTTTTCCATGAACGGGTAGGAACAAAGCCATCCTCCGAGACACTCAGCTCTATTTCAATGGCCGATCGAGCCTCGGCTATGCTCCACAGTCGCAATAGCTCCTCCAAAGCCACCAGAAGAACACCACTACCGACTCCACCTCCCAGGGCGCGGGCACCCTCCTCCACTCAGGGAGCTCGGAAGTAGACCCCACCGTCAAGGCCTTCCCTTCCAATGCCTGCATCACCTTCTGTGCGGGGAGTTCGAGGCTGAATTGTATTAGCCTAATCTTGAACTGGGTTGATTCGAATTCCAGAAGCATGGACGGAACGAGAGACAGATTCAAAAGCATCATTACCCTGAGTTTATGCCTTTTCCATTGGCGCATTCCCTTTATCTAATTGATGTGCACGTGCTGCCTCGCCACCCTCAGGAGGGCCTCTATCCACAAATCCCACCCCACTCTGGGCTACTTCCAGTCCGACTCTTTTATTTCCATCGGCATTGACAGCAACCACACCGCGAAGTCTAGACCCACTTCTGACGGCTACAAAAGTATTCTCGGCTGCCACTGAGGTTGGACCGACTTCCTGGCATGGCCTTCGAGGCATATAGGGATATGCGACCTGGTTGGAAAAATACTCATCAAGGGCGGTGTCCCAAGAAGTGAAATTGTCACTTACCCTTCTTGCGAAGCTTACCAAAGGAGCCCGAGTTGGATCTTGAAATAGATTAGCGTCTGAGAGGCGCTTGTCATTAAGGAGCGGAGAGAAATCATGAGGAAGCGCCACCTGGTTGATCACGTCGAAGGCTCGACAAAAATCCAAGGACAACTCTTCCTCGGTTGGACGAAGTGGGGCTGCCAACACAAAAAAATCATAAAACAACACACCAAAAACTCGGCGAATCTAAAATAAAAGGACTTACAAGACTCAGGAGTCCAAAAGGCGCAAGGAACAGGTAAATAATTCCCAAGAAGATCACAACATTCTAACTAGTGAACCCAGAACCATTGTCGCCTCCAATGTTGCCCACCGATAGAGTTTCGATTGAAAATGAGATGGATGCCTCGCTGCACTTGCAAATAGTAATGACCTTGACAGTCGGGATCACGAACAAATCGATATACATAATCGATATCCCTTACAGTGGGAGAGGTGCATCCGTTCTCATGAAGGAGTACTAAAAGACCAATTAAGTTGGCCCAAGCCAAGGTGCATAGGTGCCAGACCCCTATTTATCAACACTCGGTCAAAATTGTGAGCCAATAGAAGCTGGATGCCTGCAGCAAACATACCCTTGTTGAAAGCAGCATGATCAGGCTCGCCATTCCAAGGCCACTCACGGTGAGCGGGGGTGGCAAACCCTATCCCAGGGAAACTGCACAGATTAAAGGTGCCATCCACATCCTCCTATCGCATGCTGGTAGCAAGGCCCCTCAGTGTAGAGTTGGTCACAGCACGCCCATTACCAGACGGATGGCTAAGACTACCAGGCTCCACGGAATTCTCCAAATTCACAAACAAGAGAGAAGCACTACCTTCAGTTTTAAGTACCACTCGACATCGCGATGACCCTTCTCCAAGGGAAGTAGGTTCACAAGGAAGCTCATAGCGAGGCGGTGGAGGGACCGACCGACGGCCGCTATGGGTCACGTGAGGAGCCCTAGAATTGCTAGCCTCCTCGTCTTCCTCCTCAGAACTGAGGAACTCTTTAGAGGATCTGGAGTCGACAGCCACGAGAGGAAGGAGAAAATCACTAAAGAACAAGGAAATAAATAAAAGCGCCTTGAGGGAAAAGGTGATAGCCATGGCAAAAGACTTGTTGAAACAATTGAAGGAAAAAGAAGTAGCTGAGAAAGTAGAGAGAAGTTAAGCATTGCCTTGGCATTTGCATGGCCAACCCCCTTTTATGGAAAGAGAAGGGGGACTGGGGATAACGGTTCCCCCCAGAATTCAAAGCGGTCACATAGAGGTGGAATGAGAATCGTTGGATCCCTTACACGTGGCTGCAATCGAGCAAATAGACATAGGGGAATGATAATTGATGTGACAGTTCGAGAAAAGTGGCGGCGAGAATATTGGGAGATCAAATGCATTAAATGCACAATTAATGCGTGTCAGAACCACTATTTAATGCATTCATTGCCATTGAAGAACAAGAATATAAACTATGTAAAAATTAACAACATAAATCAAAAGAGTACAAGGGCTTTCATCCAAAAAGCTAAGTCCCACCAGAGGGGCTAGTCAGGGCAGGTGCCGGATGAGAAGGAGCCATCACAGAAGTCGACTCCATGGATGCCTTCGAGGCAGCCCGACTTGTGAAGCTTGATATGGGGAAAAAGTCAGACACATACCCTAGCGGAGTGAAATTTATCTCCTCCGACTCCCAATCAACGCCAGTCGATAACCCCTAGGCTGCTATCTGAGCGTGCAACATCCGATGAAAATTCTCCAGAAGAATAGTGGCTCCAATTCCATTCGCTAACAGCACCGAGTGTGCCAGGGCCTTGGCAAACACAACAATCAAGGTTACTTTCCTCTCGAAATTTATCAAGACCGAGAAGTCGGCATGATACCTACTGGTGAGAGCAGCCACCTCAGCCTCCTTTGCCTCTAACTTCCGCTGACGGTCGTCAAGTTGCCCCAACCTCATCAAACTCCAGAGCAAGACATTCGCTTCTCTCCTCCGACCCCTTCTGAGCCTCTTCGGCGACTCTCAACACCGCCTCACGAGGAAGCAGTATTTCCTCGGCAAACTTCAACTCCCCTATGATGGCCTCCAGAGCCTCTTCCAAGACTCTGCATTGATGAGCCACTTTCTCCCGGACAGACTCGAGTTCTTCCGAGTGCCTTCGCCCCACCACCTCCATCTCTTGCTTCATCCGAGCAAATTCTACTTCATGCCGACGATTGAGAGCGGAAGACTGAGCTACCTCTTGGCCTTGGCGAGCCAAGATGATGGATGTCTGACTCAAGTAGCTCAGAGCCCATGCCTGATATTCGGTCGCCGCGTGGATGAGGACGTCGGAGCTTAGAGCTCCCTATGGTGTCACTCTCCTCTTGGGTGAAGCCAACAGGGACCACTTCCATAGCTCTTTGCATATAGGCGGGAAAATTCGGTTGACTGAAACCATACAAGTTTGACCTGTGAAGGCTGCGGAGTACCAGCGGGAGATGGTGGACATTTGGGGAGGAAACACCAATGTTGAAACCCAAATAAGGGGTTTCAATCGAAGGCACCCCGGAACAGCCCCATCGGTGAAGGGACCGAAACTCTCAGCTCGAGCTCTCTTCCTTGGGGGCTCGGAAGGACCACTACCAGACAACGGCTAGTCGCCCAGGACTACACCGCTAGGACCCCCAGGCTATCGCTGCACAGGATGAACGACTATGGAAGAACAACTAGAGTTAGGAAGCAGATAGTCTTTCTCCCGTTCTCCCTCTTGTTAGTTGACCATGTCACCGAACCCCTCCTGTCTTGGAGGATCCTGAACCTCATTGCCTGTATCCTGCCGAATGACGTACTCGACGACCCAGGTGCCTGCCTCGGAGTCCAGCACAAGAACACTTCTCGATTGGGCTTGGGGGCTCGACTTTGTGGGAGAAGCATCATCCACTTCTATTATTTTCGCCAAGGCATTCGGCTCAATGGTCTTAGAACTGAGGGGCACAGATGGCCCACCTTACGGACCACTACCCAATAGGAATATCTGGAACGGCAGTTGAGGTCCCCGGTGGCACAGAGCTCATCCTGGCATGGGCAGCCACAGTCATCGCCAATAACAGAACAGGCACTTTCGGATCCACCATGAGCCCGTGTTTGATCAAAATCTCTTCAGTGATTATGTCAGTGCTCCTCTCCTGGGGACTCATCTTGCTGATGACGTCCACTAACTCTAGTAATCCCTTGGAAAGGGAAGACCCCGGGTGGGTGTCCATATCTGTGAATAAGATCGAAAATCTAGTCAATAAGCCTTCTAGAGAAGGTAGGGACAAATAAAAAGATATATATATGTGGAAAAAATGGACCTCCACGAGCATGAAGAAGCTAATAGGCGAAAGGAACCCTAATCTACGCCGGCTTCCACGCCCCTACCACCAAACACACCACTCTTTCCAATTCTTGATGGAAAAGGACTTTCCAGAAAGTGCTATCCCACTTTTGGGATTAACACGATAGAAACCCCTAGCAGCCGGCTCCTCCAAAGGTCGGCACAAATACTCAATCTCTTTCAGGGACAAGTGGCAATAGTCTTTTTGACGGAATATAATGATATACTCAATTATAGTCGTCCAAGCATTGGGAGTCAGTTAGGTCGGTGATAAATTCCAGTAGTCAAGGAGGTGGTCCAAGCAAGGGTGAATAGGCAAGAGAAACCCTAGCTTCAATATTGAGCCATTTACTGCCACCCATCCCTCAATCGATTTGCTCGCTCGATTGTTGGCGACGGGTTTGATGAATTTTATTCCTGGCACCACGTATTTCAAGGACAATTCCTCAAATAGGGTGAAAGGGGTTGAACTATCTTGGAAATGAGCCCACATCTCATTATGAGCCCCGTCGTGCGATGCAATACGAGCCCGAATATTCTCGGGATCGGACACATCTTCCATCGTCGCGAACGAGGAAGGCAAAGAGCTAGGAGACTTCAGTGTCACCATGCAACTCCTGATATTCTTTTTCAAGGGACTTCGAAACCCCCTCCCTGCCGCTCGCCACCCACCTCGGACCTGCTCGATGGCTGGGGTGATCGCTCGGATTCATACAAACACTCGATAACTGAGAGAGAGGATTACCAAAAGATGAGAGATTGGAAATGGGGAGGTTAAAGGAGACGTAGAAATTGCAAGATGAAGATGCGTCCTTATATAATGATACACCTCCCAACCGACGCGACTCTGACTGAAGAGTAATAAATGCAGGACACTTCCTTTAAGCAACGCAATGATGGAGCTGCGCCTCGAAAGTGCAATCCTGATCTCGAAACATCGCCTCAGAATCTTTTAGCAACGACGCATTGCCATAAAGATTTCAAAATTCAAATTGGAAAATCAGGGCACACGCGCCGGTTAAAAGAGGCCCCGCCTCCACTCTCTTAACCCTAGTAACGACGAGGCCTGGGGGCTAATATGATATGGCCCAGGAGATTGGGCCCTCGAAAATAGCATTTGGGTCGCCAGATGTTGAGCCCAGATAAAATAAAACCTTGGTCTGATGTCATCGAGCCCAATATCAAGGGCTCCTAACCTAAAAGCAGTCGGGCGCATTTACTCCACACTCTCGACAAGGATGAGTTGGCTGTCTCCCCCACTTGGCCACTTGCTCCTCTTTAGCTAGGAGGCTATACACATATCCCCTAGGATTTGAGCATAGGGAATATCCTAAAACGAATTATAAAAATAGCCGCATTAGACTATAGCATTTAATACCCACAGTGTATGGATTTATTGTGATGTGAGTTGACGATATATCCGGAGATTCGGATTACGTCAGACTACTCGATATATAAGGCATGCCTCAAAAGAATAAAGGACACAATAATATTCATCTCCAAAAGGCACAAGATCACCTGGAGGGAACCGACGAGTCCTCTTCTTCTCTCCACTGAAATCATTATGTTAGATTAGTACGGATAATCCTCCTATTACCCTTAAACAGCCACATTACTGTTAAGAGTGAAAATAAGGGTATTTTAGTGTCCAATTTAATATCTTTTTGATGAGAATTGTTGTCATATATTAGCACAAGTATCTTATATTCAATATATTTGAGAAAAAGGTGCACTTGAGGTGTTTTTTTGTGTTTTAGGTGGAAAAATGATCAAAAGTGCCAAGTTGGAGAAAAAGTGCAACTTGTGTAGGAATGCTGAAAAATGCACGTACAATTTGTATATTTTTTGTATTTGTGTGGAGCTCTGAATTGGAATTGTGATACATGATTGAAAATCCACAGAAGAGAGGATCGTTTTGGCATAAAGAACACCTCAATCGGAATCCAAATAAGAAAGTTATGATCGAAATGGTGACGTCGCGCAAACTATTCCTACTCAGCACGACTGTTCAATTTTTCATGACTTGTTACATATTCAAATGTTAGATTTTCTGAGTGTTCTTCATATGTGTAGAAAGCCAAAGAAAATAGGATCGCGTGAGCACAAGAATCACTCAAATCGAAGCTTGGATGTGGAAGTTATGAGCGAAACGGTGAGACTGCGCATGCATCTCGACCAGCCATTCGAAAAAGGTCTCCCGTTCGACCAGAACTACTCTGGTCGAATGGGGACACGTAGATATGATTCCTGCTCGTGAATTTTCATATTTTCTGAGAAAAACCCCATCCAAGGTCCATAAGGAGAGCTTACAAGTGTTAAAGAGAATGCAGATCACATCACTAGGATAGAAATTGAATTGGAAGAGAACCAAAACACAATCCTACACCCCCAAAAGGGTGGATCACCCCCCAACCATCATTCACATCCTTTCCTCCATCCATCCATCACTTTGAAGATTCGCCTGTGAAATCAAGAGGAGAACTAAGAGGAGGATTCAAGACAGAGAAGGACGTGACGACGCCCACATCTAGTGTTTTTATTCGTTTCTTAATTTATCTTGTAATTTTCCAGACTATGGGTAAGATCTATCCAACCTCTATGATTGTTCTTCGCAACATCATGGGCTAGAACCATTTTGGTAGATCTAGGGTTTTGAAGGTTTTATGAATTAATTAAACTCTCTTGTGTGTCCTCCGTACACACTTCTTGTAGATTTATTTTATATATGATTATGCTTTCCTAATCCATATTCACGGTCCTTTTGTGCATCTTCAATTGGTATATAGAGTCTGAATATATATCTTAGTTGTAGATTGAGTGCGTTCACCGCTGAATAGGATTCCATGTTATGATTCTAAATGAGGGAACTCCGAAGCTTCATTAGAACTATCGTATATGAATGTTTATTAATTCAATTGAATTCGGGTTAATAAGCAGGATAAAGATGGTAATCTTATAGTACCTATAAAGGGAGATCATATCGGATTAGGTTCCAGACCTGGGAAATAATTTATATTGATAGTACATAGAAAGGGGGTGAAATTACATCTCTTGCTCCGAGGTTATTCACACGTGTTACATGCATATTTACTTGTGTCTATAGAGTAGATTTGCATGGTTTAGTGATGCGTCCATAGTCCACAAGGCAGAGTCGGCCTACACTTGAGAGGGAAGTTAAGTATTAAAACTGAATTACCCTAGAGCTACCTATTCTCCTACTTGATCCACTTTCGTATTCTTCTAGTGCTATTTTATTTTATTTGTTATTTAATTTAAGTGTTTTAGTTGATAATTAATTCCATAAATCTTATTGTCTTTTGTCTTAATTAATTTAGTAAAAAATTAAATTGATAATACGTCGTCCTTTGGGTTCGATATTTAACTTGGTTGCTTGCTTAAGCTGCAACCAATATCCTTAATACTAGGGGATTAATTTTGAGTGCAAATAAAACGCACATCAAGTTTTTGGCGCCATTGCCGAGGACGGCTGTTATTATTGATTTTATTATTTCTAGTTGATTAAGACTTTTATTTGTGATTATTTATTTCTATCTAACCTTTAATTTTTCTGAGGTACTTTTGTACTTGGAAAAGGAGGGAAGGAAAGGAAGGAATAGCACACAAAGCTAAACATGACCGGAGTAAGGCAAAATTCGGATAATGCTGCCATACATGAAATTTTCATGAACTATAGGATTGGCAACATAGGGTTGATAGGAGCAAGGGGAGAAGATGATGATTTTGACATACATCCCGCTCTTATTAACATGGTAGAGAAGAGTCCCTTTTCTGGAGATTGGTTTGAAGATCCATATCAGCATCTCAGAAGATTTCTTGGTTATGCAAACACTCAGAAGGGTGCCGGAACTAATGATAATGGTAGACGAATAGCCCTATTCAAGTTCTCTTTGATTGATAGGGCAGCAGCTTGGTATGAGACTCTTGATGCCACAGATTGCACTACATTGGACCAACTGCAGCAGAAATTCTTAGAGAGATACATGCCACCCTCTAAGGTGTTTATGATGAAGCAAGACATCACCCAATTTGTTATGAATCAGGGTGAGAAATTTCATGAGACGTGGCATAGGTTTAAAGATATGCTCAGGAGGTGTCCACAGCATGGAATATCTAAGACTGAGTACATAAGCATCTTCTATTATGGATTGAATTGTGAGTCGCGTATTATGATTGATGCATCATCAGGTGGAGCGTTGTTATCTAAAACAACACTTGAAGTAGAAAAGATGTTTGAAGACATCTCTATGAATTCACGTGACTGGCCTACGGAAAGAGTAAGAGGATCATATGTACATGGTATAGTGGCATAGGTTGAGCATCAAGTGGTGAAGCCGAATAGGGATGATGAAATCGTCTCTAGTTTAGCTAACATCAACAAGCTATTGGAATCCCAGCAAAAGCAGATTATAGAGTTGACACAAAGGAGGCCTAGTATGCAGCAACACGAAGTAAAGAGTGTTGAAGATACCTTCAATTGATACATGACTGAGAATGATGCAAGGGTTGATCAACCTGAGGATACCATTAATGCTGATCATGCAGATTATCTAAGCAGTTGAAGGACCTTACCATGATTAAAGGACAAATGGCCAAGAATGTGAATTAATTTACACAAACGTTGGAGAATAATGTCATCACATTGTGGTCTGAGACACAGTACGAAGGTCCGATGTAGCCGGTCCTGAAAACAAAGGAAGCAGGGCTCCCGTTTGACCAAATCCACGCAGTTCGACCAGACCTGATGGTCGAACTGTGGTCGAATAAGTTTCCAAAAAATAGAATTACGCTGCTCTATTTTAAGGCTTGCCATTCGACCAGACTATCTTGGTCGAACACTGGTCGAACAACAACTGAATAATTTGAACTCACGATCAGAGACATTGTTCGACCAGCTACAGTTTGTTTGACCCGACCAATTTGGTCGAACAGAGGTCAAACAACTTCGTTCAATGACGATTTCGATACCGAATGCTACACATGTTGTTCAGAACACTCCAAAGCCATCCCAAGAGCAGAATAATGAGCTTATAGTAGAGAAAAAGTGGGAAAGAGCAAAGAGGTTGAGAGACGAGAAGCTTAGACTGCAGATGGATAATGAAGATGTGGTTTTCTCTCTTGATCAAGCAATGCAGATGCCCATGGAGACTCAATCATGCAAGAGCATATGTGATTTCTAACTTATTTAATCTTGATTTTAACAAGAAAGATGATTCCGAATTTGAATGGAAGATTGACAAGGAGGTGTTTAGACAGCCATGGGAGGAAGAAAAATCCAAGGATCATATACTTGTGACTAAGAAAGGTGAGGTGTTGAGTGTAAACAAGAAGAGGAAAAGGAAGTATTTGAAGGTAAGGATGCGAGATGACCGTCCTTTGATCCAGTATTCTTAAAAAGCGGTATTCCGTCGTGACTCTCCAATGTTAAACATGAGCGCTTGTTCGGGGCTTGTCCCTTCCGTTATATTGCTTTATTATTTCTTTCGTGTAATTGAGGATTTATTAAATTTATGATGCTCATGTTTCGGCAATTATATCTCTTTTCAAACTTAGTTTCGACTAATATTTTTACTAAGTTTGGGGGGATGTGATGTGTTTCTTTAAATGCAAAATTAATCCCCAAGTATGAAGGATGTTATTGTAGCTTAGATAAGCAACCAAGTTAAATAACAAACCCAAAAGACGGCGTATTATCAATTTAGTTATTAACTATATTAATTAAGACAAGGGCAATCAAATTTGATATTTTTAATCTAATAACTAATATGCTGAAAATTAAATAATAATTAAAATAAAATAAACACTAGAAGAATACGAATGTGACTCAAGAATGGAGAATATATAGTTAACTCTAGGATAATCCTGTCTCACTCATTATATTTTCTTCCGTGTGTTGATGTCCGACTCTGCCTTGTGGAATATGGATGCATCACTAAACCATGCATGTAACACGTGTGAATAATCTCAGAGCAAGAGATATAATTTCACCGCCCTTTCTAGGTAGTATCAGTATCAATTATTTCACTGGCCAATTGGTACTCTAACCTGATATGATCTCCCTTTGTAGGTACTATAAAGTTATCCTCTTTATCATACTTAATAACCCGAATTCAATTCAATTAATAGTATTTATATATGATAGTTCTAATGAAACTTCAGAGTCCCCTCACTTAGAATCATAACATGGAATCATGTTCAGCGGTGAACGCATTCAATCTACAACCAAGATATATATTCAGACTCTATATACCAATTGAAGATGCACAAAACAACCGTGAATATAGAATAAAAAAGCACAATTATATATAAAATCAATGCACAAGTAGTGTTGTACAGAGTTTACACACTAAAGTTCAATTAATTCGTAAAAACCTTCACAACCCTAGTTCTATCAATAAGGCTCTAGCCCATGATGTTACGAAGAACAATCATGGGTGTTGGATAGATCTTACCCGAATGTTTGAAAAATTACAAGATAAATTAGGAAATGAAATAAATCCTAGATGTGGCCGTCGTCGCATCCTTCTCCGTCTTGAATTCTCCTCTTGGTTCTTGTCTTGAATCAACAGACGAATCTTCAAAGTCATGGATGGATGGAGGAAAAGATGTGGATAATGGTTGGGTGGTGATCCCCCCTTGTGGGGTGTAGTATTGTTGTGGCCTCTCTCCAGCTCAATATGACGAATAATGATGTGATCTACACCCCTTTTTATACTTGTAAGCTCTCCTTATAGGCCTTGGATAGATTTTTACTTGAGACATATGTCAAATTTGGCCAAAGAAACCCTAAACTACCAAAAATATCACCAGGGACATTCTTCTAAACCAAATCTCCACTGGTCGAGCAAAGCATGCTGGTTGAGAAATGGTCGAGCAAACCTTCTATAAGAATTTGGTCATTTCACTCGACCAAATTTCATCCACTCGACCAAGATGATTCTGGTCAAGCGGACTCCCGTGGTAGAGCAAACTTGCGCAGTCTCACAGTTTCGCACATAACTTCCACATCCAACCTCTGATTTGAGTAATTCTTGTGCTCACTCGATCCTATCTTTCTTGGATTTCTATCCAGATAAGGAACTCACAGAAACTCTAATATTTGTATATTTAAAAAGTCATGAAAAGTAGCATAGCCATTCCGTTTGGCACAGCTTGCGCAATGTCGCCACTTTAATCATAACTTTCTCGTTTGGAATTCGATTGAGGTGTTATTTACGCCAAAATGACCCTCTCTTCTGTGACTTTCAAATCATGTACACTTCCAATTCATAGCTTCACATGAACACAGAAAAATTACATAATTTGGACGTGATTTTTTCAGCATTCTTGCACAAATTGCACCTTTTCTCCAAATTTGCACTTTTGATCATTTTTCCACCTAAAACACAATGAAACACCTCAAGTGCACCTTTTTCTCAAATATATTGAATATAAAACCCTTGTTCTAATATATGACAATAATTCTCATCAGAAAGGTGTTCAATTAGATACTAAAACACGCTTATTTTCACTCTCAACAGGGTGTGATGTACTTACCTCATCCTATGAGCACCGAGGGTATAATTTTTCCCTTTGTTGGTTGTTTGTTTGTTAGGAAGTTGATTTTTTGCGGCATATTGATACTTTAACCGGTGTTGATATGCTGATTTTTTGCAACTTACCTAATGTATAGTATGTTGTGTTAGTGTATCTAGTGTGTGGAGTCGATTAGATAGTCAATTGAGTCTTTCTTATAGTTTTCTTATTTTATTATTGATGAATCCTGTAATGATGAGTGTGTGGAGCTTTGATGATAGAAACAGGTAAACTGAGGCTTTGATCTGATCGAGTTGAACAACTCGAGGAGCTCGTGTATACGTTTTAAAGGAGAAATCAAGTGCCTTCGTTTTCTTTTTCTAATTTTTATGTGTGCTTTTAATTCATGAGAGTGGAAGGATTAAGATGTTTTGGTAATCCACATGAGCTTATATTTTTAAATTGTGCCTGAAATTCATATGCTTTTGAAATTGATGAAGGAAGTGTACTTGAGTTATATTGCAATATAAAGTTCTATGTGTACTTGTGGGATATTGCTTACCATGAAAGGTGCTCTGTTACTTGTTAAAAACCCATGTGAGATTTTGAGCCTCGTTGATCATGATACATAATCGCATGATATTTTCTTTTCTGGTGAGTATTGTTCTTGTGCATGTATTCTAGAACTTGCCTTGAGTCTCCTTGAATATTCAAGATTAGTCTAGCGGATTATGGAAATGATATTAGACCATCTTTGAATAGCCCATCTTTTCCCATATACTTTACCTGAATTCATTAAATCCCTTGCCAACCCATTTGAGCCTTTTAAATCTATTCTTTTGATAGCCAATAAAGCTTAATTGAAGAGAGTGGTAAGTTGAGGGTATAGGAAATATATACATTGATTCATAAACTTTAACCCTATTATGATTAACGAGATTTAAACTATAACGCGGAAGCATACCTTAATATAGTGAATTGTCTGGGCGGAATATGAACTCGAAGATCGGTATGTATTCGGCCTTCCTCAACTAAGCCTCCTTATTCCTTATGGGGACCGTAGTAATCCCCCTGATGGGGAGAAGGGAAGATCATGTCCGATTTAGTATATTGGGAACCATAACCGGGAGCCTTTATATATTACTTGATTAGACCACCCATAATCACCTAGTCATATAGTATTGGGAATCTACTAAATTGGCCCATATCAATATTATTATAGCCTATGGGCCTTTACACCTTAATTGTATCACTTAATTAAGTCCATAAAATAATTGAATAGCTAATATAATTGCATAATAATATATGCCCACAATTAGATTATAATAGAAATAAAAAATTTCCAACAATCTCCCACTTGGGCTATATATTTCTCAAAGCAATTATATCAAGAGTTCTTAGTTGTGCAACTTTATGCTATTCCTCTTCAGGCTATACTTAACAATCTGATTCATCTCATATACTAATATGGAACTACAACGGCATTCACCACATTACAAATCGTGATTAAACCCCGACAATCACCAATATCAATATACTCAATGACATAGATCAAACATGGTGAGTAGCATGGAATTACATGCAACGTGATCAACATCATGTCTATTTTCAACTGATCCAACTTTAATATTTAGTGAGATCAATCCATAATGTAAAATATTACATAATAGAAAAATTAACTTTAGTGAATTCACAATGAATTCAAAACCATTAACTTTATTCTGCCAAAAACCGAATTATCCAAAACAAAGTATCTTAAAAACTTTAAAGAGCAATAAATATAGACTCCCACTAAACCAATGTATTCTAAAACCATATAATACCCAAATGAGTAGCTAGCTCAAATACAGGGCATTGAATACATAAGTGGCGGATCGTCATTTGGAGTCTATCACAATAAGCTCTACTAAAATTTTATCTACACAAAATACTTTTTTTAACAACCAAGAATTCTATGTCAATATGCTTGACTTATAGTACTCTTGTCATTAATACTTTACTGCAAACTAACTGTCACAATAAACTTCATGTGACAAAACTTCGCAACCTTTATTTCATGTTTGAATGCCCCTTAGTGTGCTATTGATTATGTTGTCAAGGTTAATGAGCTAAAGTGTTTGCTTAATATTTTTACTTTTATAGCTCTCCAGACCAACAAAAGATATAGCCTGAAGTGGATCTTATACTGTATTCGCATCCAACAAACTCAAAATCAGACTATTTTATGATCTCCTACTAATCTGATCTCTTATATGCAAACATGTTATCCTTAGTTTTCTGTAAATACCTTATAAGATCCATGCTAGAGTTATTTAAATGTCTACTTAATATACCAACAACAGAAGCCAAATTAGGTCTTGTGCAGACCTCATCATACAACAACTTCCAACAATCAAAATATATAGAATATTTCTACATTTCTTAAATCTTAAGTTTAACTTTAGGGCACCTTATTGAGACTTCACTAGTCTCCTTTAGTTTAACTTAAACCTTCTCCCACTGAATCCCATAATCATCTATACTTGTCTCAAATCCAATGATGATGATTGTGAGAATGCATAGATGGATTTCCTTTAAGTTCTTAAATTGTTGAGATTGTTTCATCAACGTTACCATTAAGAAACACAATCTTTACATCCATCTAATATGATTCAACATCAAAATGTGCTAATAATGTCACAATTATCTTAAAAGAATCTTTCTACATAACCAGATAGAAAGTTCCTTAAAACAATGTCTTTCTTTCCTTTTGAGTACAATCCTTTACCAAGATGAAAACCTGATCATCTTGTATTGATTTAAATTCCTAACTTAAAGCATTAACCCACTATCGAGTATTTAGACCTTGCATGGCTTGATGAACATTTTTTGAATGTTCTACCATTAGTTCCATAGTGTCCTCATTATTTAGGAGAAAACTACATAATCATCCGAATTGTCTTTCTCTCTACTCTAATGGTTTACTTAGTGACATTAATTCTTTAGGTTGTTGAATTTGTTATCCCTTAAATATTATTGACATTGTCATATCGTTATTATGGATTTGCACCATTCTTAAAAGCATAAGTAGGAGTCGAAATAGATTTCTCCTTAAAGACAATGTCTTTGTCATATCGTTATTATGGATTTGCACCATTCTTAAAAGCATAAGTGGGAGTCGAAATACACTCCTCCTTAAAGACAATGACTCTAATATTATTCTTCCCTCCAAATCAACATCATTAAAGAATTTCATATTACCCGTCTCAATATGAACCAATTAATTTGGATCACAAAACCTTATTCATAATTTATAAAGCAGTTGATAACTGTTTGAGTCTAAATTTCTTTAGTAGATCCCAATGATCTATCCTTAGTTGGACATCACCATATGTGAAACTCAAAGAGTTTTCATAACTACTTTGGTTGGAACTTTATTGAGACCATAAGCTTCAATCTTTAGTATTTCTCCAATTAGTAACCATATCATGTGGAATTCTTATTTTACTTTTTAACTACACCATTTATTTTGAGTAATCTTTATATGGTATATTATAAGACAATCCCACAAACCTTTAGGAGAGAATGGAAAAATTATGTTTTAATTTAGTCTTTAGCAGCTTTCTTAATGGGTTTTTTTCTTTATTGCCCTTGTACTTTATTGAGACTAAGTTTGCTGAAATCTTATCAATCTCATCCTTATTGTGGAAGTTCACTCATATGAGTATATTATTGATAAGTAAAACTTAATTAGCAGACTTCTCATTTGTGCAGAGAATTAATCCAAAATAATTATCCTGCTTGCATTAAACTTAATAATCTTTCAAATTTTAAATAGTTTAGAATCATCTTGAGGAATCGAGCACATCATTAGTATCAAGTCCAATGATAACAATACTAACTTGTAAGTGACACCCTCTATGTAGAGTCAAATACTGACAATAAAACTGTCAAGCAATAGTCTTCCTTTGGGCCGATTTATTACTTACATGTTAAATAAATAATTGTCACGTATTCACCACCACAGGTGCTTGTGTATTTCGGGCCAAATATTAATCTACCTATGGGCCGATCAATACCCGCATGAAGATACATTCGCTTACAATATTATTTATTAGGGACCCATCACAAGACACCTTGTGCAACATTAACCTCATCTATGGACAAAAATTAACTGTAGGGGTAATCTTGGTGTAATAATCAAGTACTGATATAAGATCCGTCAAACAAAAGTTTATCTATGGACCGACTAATGTTCACATGAACAATTTAAAATAATTATCACATGTGTGTTATTATTCTGTCAAACTATGCCTACCTATGGGCCGAACACATAACACATAAATAATTCCACACTTATCTATATAATTTCAATAAAGTCGCACTCCACACACAGAGGCTGTTATGGCAACATGAGGCTTTGATTGACTATATTGAAAAATTACTAGACCAATTAAACAAACACTAAAAATAAATATTTATGTTTAATTGACGACATTAAAAAATGTCTTCCCAATCATATTTTATTTAATTAAATTCTTAAGCTTTTACAAGAATATATGATGATTCTCATATTTAAAATTAAGGAAAGATCTCTTACCTTATTCAAACTCCAAATCCTAATTTAAAATAAATTAAATTAGGTAAATATCCTCTATTAATAAATTGATGCAGTATTCTTAATTACATAATAATCTGATTGACAATATATATACTGAAACATGTACATCCATCAACACGATATAATTCTCAAAATCCAATCAATTATATTAAAGTATGAAACCTATAATCCCAAAATATATGCATTATATACATCAATCATAATTATTAAATTGCTCCAATTAGAACAATATGCCCATATATAATTAGATGTTCATAGCATATCAGTACAAAGATTAAGACCCCACTCCCCAAAAATTTTCACCGAATGTAATTGATTGATATTCCATGTACCTCAACCAATTAACATATTTATGCCAAATTATTTTGTCATATTTAATCAGAATTAATAAATTGCTAATGCGCTTAGGTGGCGTGCTCAAATAATCAACAATTATGGCAACCTTAACATGTTAATGAATATATCACCAAAAGTATAAATACTGTAGTCTTGTAGTGGACATAAATATGTATAATACGATACCATTTACAATTAATTCAATTTGCCACATGTGCAATACGCATGGGATGTAATGATCAATTAATAATAATTTTCTAATTCTGAAATTGCCAAATAACCACAAACGAAACCATTGATTGATGTTATAAAAGGAAAAACTCAATTTTGAATTCACTGTTCTCAATTATCAAAATTAAAAATTTTTCAAGCATCAACGCAAAAAAAAATTATACCGAGACGTCACCATCTCGCAACCTTTAATTCTCCAAGTGAGATAATATTTTGATATAAAACACACATTGTGTTCAGTATATGCAAAAATAATCTATAATAATTTCAAATCATATATGCTTTAGAAGCAGCTAATTAAAATAAACATGAATTCATTTCAAGTATGATAGTAGCAATTAATTGGCTAACTGATAACCATCTGTGGCCCACTTAATTGTAAAATTACAGATTCCATAATTCACCGTGAACCATCAATATGTTTTAACAACAAAATTTAAAATGGTGATTTAACTGAATGATTTAAATATAAATATTTAAATCTAAACACAACTCTTTCATATCTCAGAAAATCATATATAGGGTGGCTTTGATACCACTTGTAGGAAATATATCCATTGATTCATAAACCTTAACCCTAATTCGATTAACGAGATTTAAACTATTACGCGGAAGCATACCTTAATCCAGTGAATTGTCTGGGCGGAACACGAACTCGAATATCGGTAGGTATTTGGCCTTCCTCAACTAAGTCTCCTTATTCCTTATGGGTACCGTAGTAATCCCACCAGATGGGGAGAATGGAAGATCATGTGCGACTTAGTATATTGGGGATCATAACCGGGAGCCTTTATATACTACTTGACTAGACCACACATAATCATCTAGTTATGTAGTATTGGGTATCTACTCAATTGGCCCATATCAATATTATTATAGCCCATGGACCTTTACACCTTAATTGGATCGCTTAATTAAGTCCATAAAATAATTGAATAGATATTATAATTGCATAATAATATATTGTTCACAATTATATTATAATGGAAATTAAAAATTTCCAACAGAGGGATGATGAAAGAAGACATCTTAAGGATGAAAAGAAAAATTCCTGGAGTAGTGCTCAAATCTAGTACTCCATGGAAACAAACACCGAAGGTAGTGCTTAAATCTAGTACCCTATGGAGGATGTGAGAGGTAGTGCCCGAAACTAGTACCTCGAAGAAAAAAATGAGAAAAAAAAGTGAAGAAAAGGAGAATGATGGAGTTGAAGAGTTAGAAAAAGTTGAAAAGGAAGAATATGTTCTACTTGAAGGAGAAATATGGGAGAGTTTGAAGAGTATGTGGTGCTTGATTGAAGTGATGAGGAAGAATAAAAGATCGAGAGAGACTGCAGCTTGATTGATCCGAGTTTTGAGTCACTTATCTATAAATTTCCAACCTTTTCCAAAGAGCCTACATTACAACTAAATAAAAGACCTTTTTGATCCATGATTTGTTAGCTACAAGTAGAAGGAGAGTTGAGGCAATAGGCAAGCTTATGGTTACGCAAGCACTTGAATCGAATTTGAGCGTAAACACCTTAACCCATAAGTGTAAATTTTTTACACTTGAGTGCGAGTGATATATACTTCCCGTAAGAAATGTCAATGGAGCATTTGAATTGGTGGTGATTGTCTTAACTTGTATGCTATGAATTGATTATTACGTGTAATGAGAGTTACATGACCTAAGTTGAGGACAATTGTATTTTGAATATGGTATGAATCATAGTCCTTGTTTCCCTGCTAATTTTCATACTCTCTCTCTTTATTTTTATTTTGTTGCCTTTGGACGAGCAACGGATAAGTGGGGTTTGTTGAGAGTGAAAATAAGCATGTTTTAGTGTTCAATTTAATACTTTTTTTATGAGAATTGTTGTCATATATTAGCACAAGTATCTTATATTCAATATATTTGAGAAAAAGGTGCACTTGAGGTGTTTTGTTGTGTTTTAGGTGGAAAAAAGATTAAAAGTGCCAAGTTGGAGAAAATGTGGAACTTGTGTAGGAATGCTGAAAAACGCACGTCCAATTTTATAATTTTTCTGTATTTGTGTGGAGCTTTGAATTGGAAGTGTGATATATAGTTGGAAAGCCACAAAAAAGAGAATCGTTTTGGCATAAAGAACACCTAAATCGGAATCCAAACGAGAAAGTTATGATCGAAATGGTGACGTCGCGAAAGCGCTAACTGTTCCTACTCAGCACGACTATTCCACTTTGCATGACTTTTTACATATTCAAATGTTGGAGTTTCTAAGATTTCTTTATATAGATAGAAACCCAAAGAAAAGAGGATCGTGTGAGGGTAAGAATCACTCAAATCGGAGCTTCGATGTGGAATTTATGTGCGAAATGGTGAGACTGCCCATGCAGCTCGACCAGCCGTTCGACCAAGGCCTCCCGTTTAACTAGAACTACTCTGGTTGAACGGGGACACACATATCTGATTTTGATGGAATTTTTAACCCCTGTTCGTGAATTTTCATGTTTTTCAAGAAAAAGCTCATCCAAGGTCCATTAGGAGAGCTTACAAGTATTAAAAGGGATGTAGATCACATCATTGGGATAGAAATTGAATTGGAAGAGAACCACAACACAATCCTACACCCCACAAGGGGGGATCATCCCCCGACCATCATCCACATCCTTTCCTCCATCCATCCATCACTTTGAAGATTCGTCTGTGGAATCAAGAGGAGTACCAAGAGGAGGATTCAGGAAGGAGAAGGACGCGACGACGCCTACATATAGGGTTTTTATTCGTTTCCTAATTTATATTTTTCAGACTATGGGTAAGATCTATCCAACCCCCATGATTGTTCTTCGCAACATCATGGGCTAGAACTGTTTTGGTAGATCTAGGGTTTTGAAGGTTTTATGAATTAATTAAACTCTCTTGTGTATCCTCCGTACAACACTACTTGTGGATTTATTTTATATATGATTATGCTTTCTTAATCCATATTCATGGTCGTTTTGTGCATCTTCAATTGGTATATAGAGTCTGAATATATATCTTGGTTGTAGATTTATTGCGTTCACCACTGAACAGGATTCCATGTTATGATATCAAGTGAGGGGACTCCAAAGCTACATTAGAACTATCATATATGAAGTTTATTAATTGAATGAATTCGGGTTAATAAGCAGGATAAAGAGGGTAATTTCATAGTACCTATAAAGGGAGATCATATCGGGTTAGGTTCCAGACGTTGTAAATAATAGATATTGATTGTACCTAGAAAGGAGGGTGAAATTACGTCTCTTGCTCCGAGGTTATTCACATGTGTTACACGCATATTTACTTGTGTGTATAGAGTATATTGGCATGGTTTAGTGATGCGTCCATAGTACACAAGGCAGAGTCGGCCTGTAATTGAGAGGAAAGTCAAGTAGTAAAACTGGATTACCTTAGTGCTACATATTCTCCTACTTGATCCACTTTCGTATTCTTCTAGTGCTATTTTATTTTATTTGTTATTTAATTTTAGTATTTTAGTTGATAAGTAATTCCACAACTCTTATTGCCTTTCGTCTTAATTAATTTAGTAAATAATTAAATTGATAATACGCCGTCCTTCGGGTTCGATATTGATGAGAGTGTAAATTCACGTGTTTTGGGCTTGGATTTGTGTAGAAATTGAGTACGATTACGTCTATTATCAAGACAAATCGGGTTGTTTATAGAAAATCCATGAATCAGAGGCTACTGAGACAATTTGAGCGTATTTGTATAGGAAAACATGTCTTAAGGGCTCCGAATTGGAAGACACGATTTTCAAAGGCATTTTTTGAAGGTTACTCGACCTCAAAAGGCTTGCTCGACCAGTATTGCTTTGGTCGAGCAAGATGGCAAAGTCGAGCAGAATGTGCAAAATTATGCAGAAGCGTTGCTCGACCAGCTGAGGTTTGGTCGAGTAGAATGTCGCTGATGTTATTTTTAGTAGTTTCAAGTTTCTTTTACCAAATTTGACGTGCGCCTCAAGTAAAAGCCCATCAAAGGTCCGTGAGGAGCCCTTTACAGGTATAAAAAGGGATGTAGAGCACATCAAGAAGGGAGTTAGATTCCACATCCATCCTACACCACATCCAAACCCTAACTCCAACCTACGGAGCTGTGGAGAGAGGTTCGTCTGTCGAACCAAGTGAGAACCAAGTGAAGATTCATGATGGAGAGAGACGCGATGGTGCCCGAATCTAGAGTTAACTTCTTTTCTTAATTTATCATGTAATTTTCAAGACCATGGGTAATATCCTACCAACATCTATGATAGCTCCTAGATCAATCATGGGCTAGAACTGCTTCCATAGTTTTAGGGTTATGAAGGTTTTATGAGTTTATTATCTTTCATGTGTAAACTCCGTAAAACACTACTTGTGATTTATTTTATTTAAGACTATATTTTTTAAATTCTTACTCACAGTCATTTTCTGCATCTTTAACTGTTATGTAGAGTTTGAATACATATCTTGGTTATTGATTTAGTGCGTTTACTGCTGAGCAGGATTATATGTTATAATTCTAAGAGAAGGGATTCCGAAGTCTTATTAGAACTATCTTATATAAATACTTGTTAATTGAATATTATTCGGGTTAATAAGTAAGATAAATAGTGTAACTTCATAGTACCTGTTTAGTGTGAAAATTTACATGTTTTAAGGTCCGATTTAGTACCGTTTTATTGATTTTATGTTCGTATTTTATCACTAAATAATTAATATTTATATATTTAAGATATTGGTGCATTTGAGGTGTTATTTCGTGTTTTTAGGTGGTAAACGGATTAAAAGTGCAAAATTGGAATGTAGAGTGGAATCATGAAAGAATGCTGAAAAACGCATATCCCATTTGCATAATTTTTTTTTTTGTATTTGTATAGATGTTCAAACTGATCATGTGATAAATAATTGGAAAGCTACCGAAGAGAATGTCATTTTGGCTCAAGAAACACCTCAATTGGAGATCAGATGAGCGAGTTATGATCAAAACGGTAAAGTCGCGCAAGCTGTGCCGACCCTGCACGACTCCTGCTCTTCAAATGTTAGAATTTTTATGAGTTCTTTATATGGATAGAAATCCAAGGAAGAGGGGGTCGTATGAGTGTAAGAATCTCTTCAATCGGAATTCGGATGAAGAAGTTATGCTCAAAACCTTGAGGTCACGCCGCTGCCAGCGAGAATTTTGAAAATTCACGAAAATTACCCTCTATTTCCTATTTTCTTGGTGGTCAAGTTATTTCCTAATTTAATATCCCTCCATATCTTCCATAATTATATTT
This sequence comes from Pogostemon cablin, assembly GCA_023678885.1. Classification (NCBI taxonomy): domain Eukaryota; kingdom Viridiplantae; phylum Streptophyta; class Magnoliopsida; order Lamiales; family Lamiaceae; genus Pogostemon; species Pogostemon cablin. The sequence continues at coordinate 5,042,942 of CM043010.1, read as the reverse complement.
TTCTTGATTTTTCAAGATCCCACATCCTTTTACTCCCTATCTTTTATTATATCCTCACACCTATATATACTTCATTCTCATCATAACATAAAGTGTGAAGAAACTGCATAATCTACCACACCACCACATCACTTAGGGTTTTAAACCCTAGCGCATCACCTTTTGTCATCCATCTCTACCCTTCACCCGTCTTTCACCTATCACACTCGATCACGGTGTTTGCTACTTGAGAAGGAGAACGGAGGAGGATCATTAAGACGGAAAGAGAGGACGAAGGATTACGCGACAAGTGTTTTTCTTCTTTTTAAATTTCTTATTGTTGATTTATAGGCTCATGGGTAAGTTTTCATCTTTAACCATGAGTGTTTCTTGTAACACCATGGGCTAGTACTTTTCTGGATAGTTCTAGGTTTTGAAGGTTCAATTGGATTGAATTGATGACCTAGACTAAGCTATGAATTTCTGCTGTATTCTTATTTCCTTATTAATGCTTTGAATTTGAGACTTATATTTTTGTCTTATATGGTCTGCCCTCATTCATGGTATGTCATTGTCTTATGCATATTTATGCTTGTTGCTTGTGCCATAAAGTGATTATACTTGTCTAACTATTATGGAAAAAGGGGATCTAACCATATAACACTTAATATATTTATTAATTACCATTCTAGAGGATTTGGTTTCTTAGATTGTTAGGTGGGAACTGAGGTTTAATTCTTAAATACCTATAAAGGGAAGTCTAGTGCTTTAACCTTTAATGGAATTTTGCATGAAGTAACTAGAAATGGAGTAGGAATTATTGTTTTGCATCTGAGGGTTTGAACTAGATTTATATGTTAAGTTTACTTTAAAAGAGGGATTTAACATAGTTATGTGATTGCTTCCATAAAATCTGAAGGAATTATAACTGATTGTCTAGTGATTTAATTTGACTAATTTAAACTGGATTTCCTAGAGCTATCTTATCTTCTATCTTGAAACACTTGTGATTGTTAGTGGTTTTTATTTTATTTATTTTATTTAGTATTTATTTTCTGCATAATTAGTTTAATAATTTCCAAAATCAAAAATGGTTACTTTGCCTTAATTATTAGAGGTGCGAATTAGTTACTATGTATCTTATTTAACGCTAATCCCTTGGGTTCGATATTTTTACTTGGTCACACGCTGAGCTACAATTGATTCCCTACACTTGGGGACACATGCAAAAATATGAACATGCAGTACCTAAAAAGGGAGATCATATCGGGTTAGAGCACTAAGTTCACGGAAAATAATTGATACTGATAGTATCTAGAAAGGGGGTGAATTATATCTCTTACTCCAAAGATATTCACTCATGTCAAACACTTGTTTACTTGTGTCTATAGAGTGAACTTGCATGGTTTAGTGATGGATCCATAAGTCACGAGGCAGGTCGGACATCAACACATGAAAGGGTAATTAATGAGTAGAACTGGATGACCTGAAGAGCTACCTATTTTCTCACTTGATCACAGTCGTATTATCTCTATTGCTTGTTTACTTTATTTTCTATTTTAATTGTTATTTTAATTATTTGTTGCTTAGTTACTTAATATCCACAACTATATTGACTTGATAGTCTTAATATAAGTTAGAACTTAATTAAATTAATAATAATCCATCCATTAGGTTCGACAATCACTTGGTTGCCTATCAAAACTATAATTGATATCCTTCATACTTGGGGATTAATTTTGTGTGTTGAGTAAACACCCATCAGATATTTAACTTGGTCTCTTGCTTAAGCTGCAACTGATATCCTTAATACTTGTGGATTAATTTTGCGTGCAAAGAAAACGCGCATCAATTACTACATAATTAACGGAGGATAAAATCCGGTAATCTTCACACATTTCTGCCATTTCTAAAAAATTGTGAATTTGTTGTAATGATTTTACAATAAATATGATGACTTCCATTTCTAGACTATTCCTCATATTAACGAAGGAGCGGATTTGATTTTTCAGAAATTACATAAATGAAACTAAGGTTTTTGCAGATCTGTAGATAGAGGAAGGATCAACTTTTCTTTTTCTACTTCTTTTTTTCTCTGTCTCTCGAAAAAAAGAGCAATTATGATATTTTAAAAAATGAGAAATGAACTTGGGTTCAAGGGTGGGAGAAGATGACGATGAAGGGTGTTTTCGTAATTGACCCCTCTTTTCTTGAGTTACTATAGATCCCGATTTCTTAATAAAATGCTTCTGGCCATATAAAATTTGTGAAGAGTAACAATTCATTTAAACGAGCCTCCAAATTTAGATAGGTCCCCTTACAAATTATATTGAGCTATAAAAACTACTTAAGAAGGGTTACACAATTTAAAATTATTATTATTTTGAATGATAAATAATACTCCTTTTTTTGTCCACTACAAAAGTCTCATTTTACTATTTTGGATGTCTACTTTAAGATTGTGTTTGGATTACAAATCCAATGAATTTAAAAATGGGTGGATTTTAAATTTCATTAATTTTAAACCAATTAATTTGAATTACATTGTTTTGATAAATTATGAATTTATGATATTACAATTAAAAATTTTATTTTTAAAAATTTTTTTCTATAATATAATTTCTTTTCAAGGATAAGACATATTTGGTTCGACCTATTTCTTTATATCCATATGAATCATATGTTTGTAACAATAGGGAAAAAATTTCCTCAATTCTAATCGATTAATCTTATTGTGCCGGTTTTTTTAGTAATATATCTGGAAATGCCCATTGATACCTTCTTAACACCGTTTTGGATACAACTGGTATATTCCAAAATCACCGTTACCCGCGCATCTTATCTCTTAGCCGTGGAGTGGGTGGATTAGCTGATTGGAAATATTTTTATTATATTAAATATTAAAATCTAAATTTTATAATTTTTTTTGAGGGGTGGTAGGGTGGGTAGGGGAATATAGGGTAGGGTGGGCAGTAGGGGTTAAAATAAAATAAAAAAATGGTACTTTTTTTAATTAATTTATTAACTTTATATATTTTTATGTATTAATATATCAATTAAATAATGGAAGGATTTTAAATGACAAAGTTTGAGTAAGGATATGAAAATCCATCCAAAACAATTAAAAAAAATTAAAATCAAATCCATGATTTTAAATCCATTGATTTAAAATCTTGGATTTATAAATCCATTGATTTCAAGTTGCACCAAAGATGAAGGAGGGAACACAAACTAAAGGTATTCATTTTTCCTTTATAGTAAAAGAACTAACTATTAATACAACTACTCACTACATATTAAGTAATAATAATCCTTAATTTACGTGCAAAAAATAAATGAGGAACTTTTGTAGACGGTTCTTATGTCGTCTCACAATTGTAAACATATACTCCCTCCATCCCGCGTTAAGGTTTACGTTACCATTTTGGTTTGTCCCAAGTTAAAGTTTACATTTTCTTTTCTGTCGAATTGGGCCCACACAAAAAAATTAATTATTCCACGTAGGGTCCACACACAACACTAATAACTAGCCACTTTACGTTACACATTATTTTTCTCACCTCACTATGCATTAAAATACTGTATCTCTTAATCTACGTATAAAAAATTAAACTTAAACATTTATAAGGGATGAAGAAAGTAGTAAAATACAAAATATATAAACATATAAAGATATTATAAGTATCTGAATATTTGAGTAACACAATGAATATAAAAATAAAAAACTTGCTCCCTCTGTTCCTTTCAAGGGTCCCTTTTATTAATTTTGGGCGTCCCACCCAAAGAGTCTCATTTCCTTTCTTACATACATGAGACTCACATACCTACTAATACAATTAAAATATGGGGCTACACACCCACTAATACTACTACTGATCACTATAAATTAAATAATAATACTCCTTAATCCACGTGCAAAAAGCAAAAATACCCCTTTGCATGGGACAGATGAAGTATAATTTAATCATTTATTAATTTAAAACACTACCACTAATCTATCATAGTACCTATAAAGAGAGATCATATCGGGTTAGAGTACTAAGTGCACGGGAAATAATTGATACTGATAGTACCTAGAAAAGGGGTGAACTATATCTCTTACTTTAAGGATATTCACACATGTTATATGCATGCTTACTTGTGTCTATAGAGTAATTATGCTTGGCCTCGTGATGCGTCCATAATCCCAAGGCAGAGTCGGATAAATACACAGGAAAGGGATATTAATGAGTGAAATTGGATTGTCCTAGAGCTACCTATCTTCTCACTTGATCACTTTCGAAAATTCTCTGCTTCTTATCTATTTTTCTTACTATTTAATTATTTGTTTAATAGTTTAATAATTATTCCAAACTTAAATTGCCAAAATAATGTCTTAATCAATTTAGTTAATAATAAGGTTAATAATAATCCGTCCTTTGGGTTCGTTCGATAATATAATTTGGTCGTTTATCTAAACTAAAATAATATTCTTCATACTTGGGGATTAATTGTGTGTAATAAAACGCTCAACAAGTTTCTGGCATGGTTTGTTAATTATGGGTAGCATGTTAATTTAATGAATTGTTGATTAAGTTGTATCTTATGTTAATTAAATATCATCATATTAATTTATGTGGATATTGCTTGGGGTAAGACAAAGACGACCCTCCAAAGTATTAGCAATGGAATGAGAGGACATCGAGTTTTGGTTTGACCTAGAGGATATTTGAATCCGGTGAGAGGAATCAATCCATCGTTGGCTTTAGTACGTACAAAGGGATAGTTAATTCTAATTAGTACCTTCTTAGGGAGAATTGAGAATTAATTAGTACCTAGATGGAACGGGTTAGTATTGGGCATCGATCCTAGGTGCATTTGGGAGTCTCTAGGAGATCTACAATCTTAGTAACTTGAAAGGAGCTTTGGATACATTCGTGATTACCTCTAGTCCAATTTCTATCTCGTATATTCCTTTTGCATGATAAAATGAATTCTAAGGCACTTTAATTGTTTCTAGTCACATATCTTACTACTTGCCCTTCAACACCATTTCTCCATTTTTATTTTATTTTCTCTATTTTATTTTGATTTCTTATATTTGATTTTGATTATCATCTCATTGGTCTATCCTTATAAAAAGGATAAAAACATGAGCTAACATGTTCGTCCAATCTAAACTTAAACTCCCTAGGGTTTGATAATTTTATTCCTTGGGTATATTTCTATAATGAACGAGTATTCTTACTTGTGAGTTAAAAAATACTCAAACAAACTGACAGAATGATAAGTTGCGCAGGGTGGTGGAAGATTGAAAGTGAAGGATAATTTGGGGAGGGTAGCTAGAGAATGAAAGCTAAGTTGGATAGAGAAACGAAAGCTTATGCGTGACTTGACTATTGAGTGAGGTTTAAGAGAAAATATAAACAATGATCACTTGTAATTTATAAGCAATGATTTGCAATGTACTTGAATGGTCGTTCGAATTCTCCGTGTCATTTTGATACATCGTCTTCTATATTACAACTTTGAATGGATGACACGTAAGAAAGAAAGAGAAACTATACCCTATTAAAGATTGTTTAAACCCCAGGGGCAATGGCTGGATTTATTTCTCCTCTTATAACTCAATCATATAAAATGTAACACATAAGATAACATATGAAAATGATGCAAAAGATCTGGTGTGCATGAACATGATATGTTCAAGGTCACGGGCACCAAAAGATATTTTTTATGAAGGTCACACTAATAGAATTATTAATGCTCAAAATCAAGATAATCATTAACTTATACTACTTTTCAATAATTTTTCGCAGTTACTGCAAATTTGAGGATTTTTTTTACATCATGAATCTAATTCACAAGAGTGTTTGACATATAAAATATACTTCATTAAATGGTAGCCAATGTATCACTTTTTATCACTTCTAATTATCCAGCCAGGGAAAGAGTTCATGGCATTACGACTAATTTGTTAGGTGAGATAGATAAGAGAGTATATATAAGAAATGAGGTTTGATAGGCGAGATAAGATAAAAGAGTATATATAAGAAATAAGATTTAAGTGAAGATAAATCTTCGTAATTTGAAAATGAAGATTGTTTAATAGGATGCATTAAAATTTGCATCTATAATAATAATATAAAAGCACCTATGGTCAAAGTAGTTTTCCCGCTCAAATTATTTTGGTCAAAATATCTTTGCAATATCTCATCATAATATCTCATATCCTCTCAAATTCTCTTAATCATCTCCTATGCCTTTTAACATCCAATATTTCGCAGGAATATTAATACTAAGAAGACTTTAATGCTAATAATTAGTATTCATGATTAAATGAAATTTACCTTTTTAAGAGATATAATATAATTTAATATTAAGTTCAAAATTTAAATTCTCAAAAGTTGAGATTAAGTTGTAATAATTGAAGTAAAGTGGAGGGTTTTTATTTTTTTCAACAACCCTAAATAAATCAATAAATAATTTTTTTTTTAAAAAAACTTGAGCAATGATTCTCTTAATTTTATTACACCATTTAGCATATTTCAATACTCATAAAATTAATAAATTTCATTAAGAAATTTAGTTAAATGAACCTCTTAACTATATGTATATTGTCCAACATTGCATTACTTATAAGATAGTAAATATATATATTGCCGGCTAAGCAAATGTATGCAAATGAAATAAGTTTTTTTGGATAGGACCGTATTATAGGAGATTTTATATGGTAAGATAATTTGCAGACCAAAATATGAAAGGTAAATTTCAATCATGCGTTAATAAAGAATCAAAATAATTAATAGAAGAACAAATTGATTCTTTCACAAACATAACGTAGTGTCATTGTACCATACTTACCATCTATAAACTCATGTTTTATCTCACATCGTATTTCATAATCTATATACTAAGAACTAAATCACTTCCACTTTGTGAAATCGATTGGATACTGCATAATGAGAAAAATAGTGAAGTCCATGGTTTTAAACAAGAAGAGTTCATTAGAGGATAATGAAAATTCCGGTATGTATACATCGTTATATTTCTGTAATCAAATCATACTTATAGGACTAAATATGCATCTACAAACAAGTCTTTTTTATTTTTTGTAGAATATTCTACATGAAGTCAGAGATTTATCTCAACTGATTCAAATGGAAGGGATATTTCGACATGTTTTCGGAGACGCATCTTCAAGATTAAATATTGGAAATATCACTGCTGATCTTCATCTGGACGACTTAAGCAATTGTTTGTGAAACATTATTTCAGCTATTTCATTAATTTAAATCATTGGTTTGTCCATATTAATTTTAGACATTTTAATTAATGTTGATACTAAGTAATTTTTTTAATTACTGCAGCAAATTTTTCTAATGTATTGAGGGAGGTATTTCGCAATGTTTAATCCTTAATTTTGTGACAGTTTCGTTACTTCTTATTAACATGTGTTTCAATATGTTGCTAAATAGTTTTGGTTGTTATAAGCTCAATAAATTAATTTATCCTTTTGGAATCATATAATTATTAGAATTAGAATGTGTTTCTTTTCGGAATAATTTGAAGTGCACCATCTAATAGAAATATTATGTGTCGCATATTTTTATATTGTGAAAGCATTATAGATTGAATTATACAACCTTTTTTTTAAATATATTTTGAATATGTTATGACCATAGAAAAAATAATTTTTTATAATATATGATTAAGACATTGAATATAAATATGAATGGAAAATGATAATTTTATGTTAAAGCGTCGAGCCTTCTATACAGTATTTTATTAATTTGAACTATTATGAGCGTTTCTCAGAAAATATATACTTGTATTACGTACATGACAAATCAACAGACGTCGTATAATATCACAATATCCACCACAAAACCAACGCTATCGAGGAGGCAACTCACCAAATCGAAATCTCTTTTGATATATGTTTCTTTCTATGTTTTTGGGTTTATTCATAACTCCAGCCATACCGACTCCCTGAGTTGGTGTTAGCATGAAAAATTGCAGTAATTAACAAAATTAAAAAGAAAATAAAACCAATGCAAGAACCCATCAAAAAAATAATTTTTAAATCAGAAAGGTGAAAAAAAATAGTGCACGTTTATGCCAATTCTGAAAAATTGTGAATTTATTGTAATGATTTTGTAATAAATTTGATTGACTTCCATTTATAGACATATTCCTCAGATTTGAGGAAGGAGCAGGTTTTATTTTTTGTAGAAATGAAATTAGGGTACAGATCTGCATATAGAAGAATGAACGACTTTTTTTTCTAATCTCTCTCTCTCTCTCTATTTCTCTGAGGAAGGAGCGACTATGATATTCTGTAAAATGGGAAATGAAATTGGGTTCAGGGGTGGGAGAAGATGGTAATGAAGGGTGTTTTCATAACTGCCCTCTCTTTTCTCAATTTACTGTAGATCCGTATTCTTAATACTATGCTTCTAACCATATAAAATTGATGAAGAGTAACGGTGTACTTAAATGGCCACCAAATTTCGATAGGGCGCCACACAAATAATACTCACTTCTTCGTCCACTTCAAAGGTCCTAATTTTATTATTTTGAATGTTTACTCTAAAGGTATTTATTTTTTCTTTTTAATAAAAGGGCCCTAAATATGGCCTACAACTCACTATTAATAAAACTAATCACTACACATAAAATAATATACTCCTTAATTCACGTGTAAAAAACAATTAAGGACTTTTTGTTGATGAAAATTAATTAATTTTTGTACGTGAATTAAAGAGTATTATTATTTTATGTGTAGTGAGTTGTATTAATAGCGAGTGGTGGGTCATATGTGGAACCCTTTTACTGAAAAGGAAAAATGAATATTTTTAGAGTTGTGATGAAAACTTCATTATAATGCTTGATCATCTTTAGGAGGTAGTAAGGTTGTGTTTAAGCTTGAGGATGATGGTGATGTATGAGTGAAACAGGGACATCAGCTGCAGCAAGCTTAGATCAACTAAAAATCAAAACAAATAAAGCCAAGTGTGCAAGTGGGGACCAGGGTAGTTTGTGGCTGATGTACATGTGGCGTATGTGTGTGAAATGGAAGGTTATACACATGGGTGTGAAGCTTGTCACACAGGCTATATGTTGGAGTCAGTTACAATAGAAAAGATTTCGTTTAACCACTTGAAAATCCAGCTGGAAGTTGGTTACTCGGATTGGTCCTGTATCTTTGTTGTGCATGCATAGAGTGTATATAATGATGTAATCTATGGATGATCTCATTGTAACACATTCATTCTCTCAACCAATAATAGATATCTCTCTCACAGTGGATGTAGTCTTGTGAAAACAAGTTGAACCACTATAAACCCTCTCTTCTTCAATTAATCACACACACACACACTAGTTCAAAGTTATTATTTCATGTGATTAGTTCTTGTTTCCAATTAGATTTGATTGATTAATTCATAAAGTAGTTGATAGAATACTCAGTTTGAATCTTAATCCATTAGAAAGTGGCGTCGTCTATGGGAAACTAGGCCACAGATCTGCAATCAAAGAAGGAGGAATCAAGAAGCAGTTGAAGGAAGTTGACACCATGGTTGCCACTAAGTTTGACATTGAGAGGTTTACATAAAAATTTGACTTCGGGCTGTGGAAAATCAAGATGAGATCCATTCTGGTGCAGCAAGGCCTCGATGGAGCAATCAAAGATGAGGCATATCTTCAAGAAAAAGCTCTAAGTGCTATCTTCTTGTGTCTTGGTGACAAAGCACTCAGAGAAGTTCAGAGGGAAACGACTGCAAGGGTTGTATGGAAGAAACTTGAAGATCTATACATGGTAAAGTCTCTTGCCAACAGTTTATATTTAACGCAGAAACTATATTCATTCAAGATGGTAGAGGATAGATCAATCTTGGTACACCATGATGAGTTTAATAAAGTGTTAGATGATCTAGAGAATGTAGATGTTAAAATTGAAACAGAAGATAAGGCCTCAATATTGTTGTTAGCTCTTCCAAAGTCATTTGAAAGTTTCAAGAACACACTCCTATTTGGAAATAGAGAAACTATAAGTCTAGATGAGGTTAAAATTTCTCTGAAGACAAAGGAGATTCAGAAGGTTTCTGAAGAGCATGGAGCATATGGAGAGGGATTAATGATCAAGAGGAATGATCATGGTAAGAAGAAAAATAAGAAAGGCAATTCTAATTCAAAGAAACAAGAAAATAAAGCTGATCAGTCAAACTCAGATAAGGAGGGAAGGAAGTGTTTCCATTGCCATAAACTAGGACATTACAAGAAGAATTGTTACAAGTTTAAAGCTGAAAAGAAAAGAAAAGCAGAGGCTGGCAAAGATGGACAACAAAGAGTGCAAGCAAATCAGATGATAAATAATTAAAATCAGGTGGAAATTGATTATCCTGAGGCACTGCTGGTTAGTTCATCAAAAGGATCCATGGATTGGATCCTAGATTCAGGATGTGCATTTCATATGTCTCCTATGAAACATTGGTTTACTGATCTGAAGTTTCAGAATGTTGGATCAGTATTGTTGAGGAATGATCACAAATGTCAAATAAGAGACATTGGATCTATCAGATTGAGAATGCATGATGGAGTTATCAGGACTTTGACGGGTGTGAGGTATGTTTCAGAACTTAAGAGAAACTTGATATCATTAAGTATTCTAGATGTTTCAGGCTATGAGTTCAGATCAAGAGGAGGTGTTCTCATTGTTGAGAAAGATGAGTATGAAGTGAGATGACTGATATTTTCATCTAGATTTTAGTGTCTTTTATGTCCATTTTTGTATTATTTTTTCCGTATTTATGTGTTATTTGGTTGTGTTATGTATTTTTATGGAAATGTGTGTGAATGAACTTAATCATATGTAAAATAGGTGTAAACAGAGCAAAAACGGAGACGGGAGATAAAACAAGGAAGAAGAAATAGGACATCATGAACATGGCCAGTCGTGTAGGGTACACGAGCCATGTTGCAGCACACGGCCTGTGTACCGAACACGGGCCTGTAAGAAGTAGCCATGTAGCAGCATTAAAACATTCAACACGACCACCCTTTGGCCGTGCGTCAGCACACGACTCGTTTGCCATTTTGAGTAAATATTGACCGAGAAACCCTGACACGACTCGACTCGACTCGTGTTGCAGCACACGAGTCGTGTTAGTGCCAGAATAGAATTTTTTTCCTAAATCTTATAGAAGATCTCCAAGAGGTATAAATACCAATTCATTCAACATTTTGATGATTTTGGATCCGAAATTCAGTTGCTCACACACCCCACACACCAATTCCTTCATTTTACACCATATCCTTCATCACTTTCATCCATCTATTCACTCCATCATCATCTTACTATAAATCCTTCATCCAAGTGAAGAGAAGAAGCAAGGAAGAGAGGAAAATTGCAAGGAAATGAAGGAGATAACCATTGGAGTCAATCCAAGGGAGTTTTCATCCAATTTTTGTAGTAAACCTAATTGTTTATCATTACTTGTAAGGTTTTTAATGTCTATGTTAATTATCTTATGATTATGGTAGGCTAATCTCCTTTGTGAGATTAGCAACATGATAGTTGTTGGTTAATTTTGGGGATCTATGTATTTTAAATTAATATGTTGATTGGATTTATGATTTTCTATCATTGATTGTTAATTGCTTGATTTGTATTGTTGAATTGTGTGATTAATTGTCATAGGCATGTGGTTAGATTGAGAAATCAATTATATGTTTAGGATAGTTCATTGAATCAATTCATCATACACCTCATATGCATTATAAGTCTTTTAGAGATAGAGATATCCCTTAGGAATTAGAACCCTTTGATAGCACATCCGATTGGTTTGATCGAGAGGTTGATTGATTATGTGAGGGGATTCTCATTTAAGCTTAGTACCTAGTTGGAATTGTTTGAGTGAGAACCAATCCGTTGAGCTATTTTGGGATTCATATTTGTATTCGCATTCTATTCATTTCGAGAGAAAGTTTAGAAGAAGTTAGTGTTGGCCCTTAATCATTTATCCATGATGCATATGAATTTGTTACATAATTCCTAGAGTTACCACTTCTTAAGTGTTGTTAATCTCACTTTTGTTTAACTTGGAAATCCAATCACATTCATTTTAATTTCGTTTACTTGATCATTACTTTTATACATGCATTGATTGATTTTAATTACTTGTTTGACAAACAAAACCTTGATAATTCGTCTCTATAAAATTTCAAGAAACGTGAAATAGCTTCAGCACTAGTGCCTACCTCCCTGTGGCTCAATAAATTCTTGAATTGGTCAACCCGACTACACGTTATGGCAAATAAAATGGCGCCATTGCCGGGGAGACAACGGTTGCTAGTAGCTTGAAGAAGGACCATTTTAAGTGATATTAATAGAGACATTTTTATTTTTATTATTTGAATTTGCTTTTGAAAACTTTTTTCTAACTTCTTTTACTCTTGAAGGTGTATGCAAACAAGGTCAAAAGGGAAATAAGTTGAACCTATTGATTTTGAGATTGAACACACTTGTCGGAGAAGGAGAAAGGAGAACAAAACCAAAAATATTAATCCAATAGAGAACAATCAAGATAATGAAGGTGTTGATGATAGGAATGATAGAAATAGAGTGCAAAATGCCCAAGTCAATACAAATCAACAGCAACAGGCCCTACTCCAACAAATGATACACCAAGCGCTTCTTCAACAAGATTTGCACAACCTTATGCGCCACCACCGCCACCTCCGGTGAATCGAGGGCCTCAAGTAGATCCAAGGGTAATCTGGGACTTCTTTATGCCAAGGGCAATGCCACAAATGATGGGACCACCAATGCCAACAACTTTGAATTTAAAACGGGCTTAATTTCTATGGTGAGAGGCAATAATTTAGTGGAACCCTGAATGAAGATCCTAATGCTCATCTTGCTCAATTTATTGAGATTGCCAACACCATTAAGATGAATGGGGTGAGTGAAGATTGTATCAAAATGAGGTTATTTCCGTTTTCATTGAGGGATCGTGTGCGAACATGGCTATCTACCATTACTCCGGGTACGTGCAAAACATGGGATGAGCTTGCACAAATGTTCTTGAACAAGAATTTTTCGCCTTCCAAGACGCTTCAAATGAAGAGCTTGATCACTCAATTCAAGAAAATGCCACAAGAAAGTTTCTATTAAGCGTGGGAAAGGTTTAAAGATATGCTTCGCAAGTGTCCACAACATGGCTTCCCGAAAAACTTGGTTGAAGAAGAGTTTGTGGAAGAATGTGAAGTTGAAGTAAAAGTGAATGATGAAACGAATGTGGTTGAGTCGGAAGTTGTTGAAAAGAAATGGCAAAGAACCAAGGCAATAAAAAAGAAAGAGGATGAAGTGGAGTTGGAAAGGGATAGTTGGGGCATGCCAAAAACTCAAGTACCTATTCCTTTTCCACGTAGATTCTTGAAGAAGGGCCTTGATGAAAAGGTTACAAAGTTTTTGGAGATCTTCAAGAAAATCCACATCAATATACTCTTTGAGGATACTTTGATACAAATGCCTCATTATGCACATTTTTTGAAAGACATCATGGCAAGAAAAAGGAGTTTAGTGGAGAATGAGACCGTCAATTTGACGGAGGAGTGTAGTGCAATAATTCAAAAGAAGTTGCCTCCAAAGCTCAAGGATCCGGGGAGTTTTGTCATACCATGTGAGATGGGTAAGAGTGAAGTTCATAAAGCTCTTTGTGATCTTGGGGCTAGTATCAATTTGATGCCTATGTCGATCTTTAAGAAACTTAGGATAGGAGAAGTAAAGCCTACATCCTTTACATTGCAACTTGCGGATAGGTCTTTGGCCTATCCTAGGGAGTAGTTGAGGATGTTCTTCTTAAGGTTGGAAAGTTCATATTCCCGGTGGATTTCGTAGTGCTTGATATGGACGAGGATGTAAATGTTCCATTGATTTTAAGGTGTCCATTCTTGGCCATGGGAAGAGCTTTAATCGATGTGCATAAAGGGGAATTGACTTTGAGGGTGAATGAAGAAGAAGTTGTGTTTTCTTTGAGAAATGCTATGCAACATCCGGATGAGAAAGAAGAATGTAGAAGGATTGAATTGATTGATAGATTGTTCAAAAGAACTTTCCATTTTTCCTATCCAAGGATCTTCTTGAGACATGCATAAGCCATTCTCTTACTTTATCTCTTAACTCTAACTCTTCTTTCTATTGTCTAGAGGATGATGATATAAATAATTGCTTACATGATTTGAATGCTTGTAGGGAAATGCAAGAAGATGAAGTCAAATTGATGTACTATGGAAAGAGGGAATATCTTCCATTGGAGGTGGAGAGTGAAGAGTCTAAGGTTGAAAAAGGAAAAGAAGAATTGAAGTCATTACCCGATCACCTTATGTATGCGTACTTGGGGGAGAACAAAACTTTTCCTGTAATTGTATCATCTTCTCTTTCTTCCTTAGAACTTGAAAGATTGTTGAGGGTTCTTCGAGATCATAAGAGTGCTATAGGATGGAGTTTAGATGATTTAAAATGAATTAGTCCTACAATTGGCATGCATCACATAAGGTTTATAGACAAAGATAAGTCATGCATACAACCTCAAAGGCGTTTGAACCCTATTATGCAAGAAGTGGTAAGAAAAGAAGTTTTAAAATGGTTAGATGCTAACATTGTTTATGCCATAAGTGATAGATGTGAGTCCTTTGCATGTTGTGGCCAATAAAGGGAGATTAACCATTGTTAAAACGGAATTTGATGAAGAACTTGCTACAAGGGTAAAAACGGGTTGGAGAGTGTGTTGTGACTATAGGAAGCTTAATGAAAACACTCATAAAGATCATTTCCCTTTGCCTTTTATTGATCAAATGCTTGATAAGTTGGCGGGATACAAGTATTATTGTTTTCTAGATGGTTACTCGGGGTACAACCAAATCATGATAGCCCCCGAGGACCAAGATAAAACAACTTTTACTTGTCCATATGACATGTTTGATTTTTATAAATTGCCCTTTGAGTTGTGCAATGCCCCCGTCACCTTTCAACGTTGCATGATGGCCATCTTTGGGGGATTGATTGAAAATATAATGGAGGTTTTTATGGATGATTTTTCCGTCTTTGGATTTTCAATTGATATATGCTTGGCTAATCTTTCTATGGTTTTGCAGCGATGTCAAAATACGAACCTAGTCTTGAATTGGGAAAAATGTCATTTTATGGTTCAAGAGGGTTGAGAGTTGATAAGGCAAAGGTTGTAGCCATTGAACATCTTCCCCCCACCAAAGAATGAAAAATGGGTTAGATCGTTCCTTGGCCACGTCGGGTTCTATCGACGTTTTAATATAGCCAAACGTTTGTGTAAGTTGCTTGAAAAAGATGCTCCGTTTGAATTTAATGATGAATGTCTTGATGCTTTTAAGGTACTCAAGGAAGTTCTAATTTCTTCACCAATCCTTGTCTATCCCGATTGGAGTAAGCCTTTTGAGCTTCATTGTGATGTAAGTGACAATGCATTAGGAGTGGTGCTTGGTCAAGTGAGGAAAAAGAAGTATCAAGCAATCTACTATTCATCCAAGTCGTTCAATGTAAATCAAAAGAATTATACCACAATGGAAAAAGAATTCTTATCAGTGGTTTATGCATTCGAAAAATTTTGTCCATACCTTGTTGGCACGAAAACAATTGTTTATACAGATCATGCTGTCATTAGGTATTTGATGAGTAAGAAAGATACTAAACCTAGACTAATTTGTTGGGTTCTTTCGTTGCAGGAATTTGATGTGGAGATACGTGACAAGAAGGGAGTTGAAAATGTTATAGCCGACCACTTGTCACGTTTGGAAAATGTTGATGAAGAAGGAACCATGGAGTTCATTAAGGATGTGTTTGCGGATGAAGAGATATTTAAAATTGATTTTCAAAGGATGTACACTTTATGTGAGACCGGGAGACCATGGTATGCGAATTTTGTGAATTATTTAGCCTGTGGTCTTAAACTGGATAATCTAACCGAGTCTAGGAGGAAGAAATTCTATCATAATGTCAATGAGTACTTGTGGGATGATCTTCTTCTATTCAAGAATTTTCTGGGTGGGATCATACGGAGGTGTATTCCGGAAGAGAAAACAGTAAGTGTCATGGAGATGTGCCGTAGTTCACCATGTGGAGGACAGATTAGATTTCAAAAGACGGGAGCAAAGATCCTACAATCGGGATTGTTTTGGCCAACTTTGTTCAAGGATTGTAAGGGGTACATCAAGGAATGTGATCGGTACCAAAGGATTGGAAGTATAGGGCAACGTGATGAAATGCCCATGAGGAATATTTTTGAGGTTGAGGTGTTTGATGTATGGGGGATGGACTTCATGGGTCCATTTCCGCCTTTCAATGGTTACCTTTACATATTACTTGCGGTGGATTATATTTCTAAATTGGTGGAAGCAATCCCGACAAGGTCAAATGATGCTCTAGTGGTCAAGGCTTTCTTAAAGAAGAACATCTTTGCTAGATTTGGGGTGCCAAAGGCCATCATTAGTGACGGGGGATCTCACTTCATCAACAAGCTTATTGAGAAGCTCTTGAATGGCTATGGAGTGAAGCATAAGATTTCTACACTTTACCATTCTTAAACAAGGCTTGGCGGAGGTGTCAAATAGGCAAGTGAAGCTTGTACTTGAGACGACAGTCAATAGAAATCGAAAGGATTGGTCTTCTAAGCTTGACGATGCCCTTTGGGCCTATCGAACGGCCTACAAGTCCGCCCTAGGTTTTTCTCCATACAAGCTTATTTATGGGTCAGGCATGTCATTTACATAGAGTTAGAGCATAAGGCACTATGGGCCCTTCGGAAGTTGAACTTTGATGAGAAAAAATCCGAAAAGAAAATGTGTCTCCAATTGGTTGAATTAGAAGAGTTTAGAGATGAAGCTCATTCAAGCTCAAGGATTTTGAAGGAGAAACTCAAGAGATGGCACAATGAAAGGATCAAAACGAGGGAGTTTATTCCGGGGGATAAAGTTTTATAGTTCAATTCAAGACTTAAGTTGTTCCCCGGAAAACTTCGTTCCAAATGGACTGGCCCATACTTGGTGATTGAGGCTAGAGATAATGGTTCCTTGAAGCTTGAAGGATTAGATGGAAGTGCTTTTGTGGTTAATGGTCAAAGGGTGAAGCATTACCATTCTCTCTCTCAAAGGGAGTTGGTATATGTGGATACCTTCACCTCTTGAAAGATCGTATCCTTTTTAGTAGTTTAGGTTTGTAAATAGTTTCATTTTCTTGTTTTGCAATAATTGGCCATGTAGGTGGACTGTGCTCATAAGGAGAATGCTTATTGAAAATACGAGAAATGCTTAATTTGAAGTGTGTAAGTATGTCTCACTATTTTTTTGGCAAACTTAATTCTCGATTCTTATCTCGATTTAAGTTTGGGGGGATGTCGTGTGGTGTAACATACATGTTTTATTAGTAAGCATATTTTGCTCGTATTTTTGAGGCAAACTTGAAATTTTTCTCATGAGCTCGGTGTGATTTTGGTCCGATTGGTTGTGTTGAAGTAGATGATAATCCGTATTTTGATAACTAATGTTGAGCTAATAATGTTTATGAGTTGTGAGCATGAATAGGGAGTATTGTAAGCATAAAAACAGGGGAAGACAAGATTTGAAGTTGAAAATTAGAGAAAGCAAAGCTGCAAGTACACGAGCCATGTCGCCAGCACGGCCCTGTAGCATGTGGCCGTGTACTGACATCAAAACATCCAACACGGCCACCCTTCGGCCGTGTAGCATCACACGAGTCGTGTCCTATTTCGAGACTCGAGTCGTGTCGCCAACACGGGCCTGTAAGGAGTAGCCATGCGGTGAACACAACACGGCCACCCTTTGGCCATGTAGCGTCACACGACTCGTGTCTTGTCGAGAGTTAGTTTTTAAGAGCCGGCTATTAGAACACGGCTGCTCATTCCCTTCGTGTTTAAGCACTCCCCGTCGTGTGATTTCTTCTCTAAAACTCTACAAAATGTTAATTAACATCAAAGAGTGGTAAGATTGAGTGATTAAAGAGTGATTCTCAAGGGTTTTATATCATTGTTTCCATTTGATTCCAAGAACACCCAAGGTATGACAATTCGAACCCTAGTTTTCAATGGAAGGTTTAAATGTTGAAATTCTTGTATGGGTTTTGGATGATAGCATGTTTGAAGCATGTTTAGGATGTTGAAACATGAATGTGCAAGTTTAATTGTTTGATTGATTGAAATTGTGCAAGAATTAGGGTTCATGAACATTTTGAATTTGGGGATTTTTGAAGGAATTTAATTAAAAGATATGTTGTTGCATAGTGATTGATAATGCTTTTGTGATGATTATATTGTGTACATTAGCATAAGCATTGAGGATTTGAGCATGATGGAATTGGAAATTCTTGTTGAATTGATTGTTAAAAATGTGAATGCCAAGTGTTTGATGAAATGCCTAAGTGAAGTTTTGAATAGAATTAAAAGCTTTTGCATGAAGCATTGTTGATATAAGTTGTGCTCATAGAAAAGAAAGGTGATGAATTCATGAAAGAATGAAAAGATTGAGATGTTGAACTTGATTGAATCATTATAAAAAAAAATTGAATAAATTGTTGATAAAGTTGCTTGGATTGAAATGTGAAAATCCTTGGAAAATATTGTTTGTTGTGCTTGAATATGTGCTAGAATTAATACTTAGTTGAATAACTAGTGATGATTTTAAGCAATATGAGATATTTTGCCTTGAGTTGAACTTGAATGTAATTTGAAATGTTTTGGATATTGTTGATGGCTGAAAGAAGAGTGAGGAAACACAATGAGGACTTCATTATTGTTGAGACAGATATGGAACTATCCAACCTCGATGCACAATTGATGATGAAGGAAATACACCCTGTGAATTTTGGAGTTGAGTTCATAGAATGGGAGAAGTATGAATTAAGATGGGAATACATAGTGTTCAAAATTAGGCCAACTCGATTCCAGAAACAAGCCACTATGGTTGGTCTTGGGATAGAGGATGATCTGAGGACTTTATTCCGTCGGGTGGATATGGAAGAGTTCTTCGACAATAGACCTCCCACTTACCTCTATTTTACAGCCGAGTTTATGAGCACCTTAGAGGTTCAGAAGGATATGAACAAGTTTCCTATCTCGATCACATTTCAGCTGAATAATGAATTGAGGGAGAAGGTTCCTGTGAATGAGATAAATAGGTTCTTTGGGTGCCCGATTATAAGAGGTCATCAGAACTTTTTACCAGGAGGGGGTTTCAATCAACAAAACTATTGGAGAAAGTTGGTTGACGATGGGACAGATTCTGGTGAGTACATTCCAAGCTCTTCAAAGGGGACAGCTATAAGAAACCCAGTCATGAGGTACCTTGAAAAGATTATTTCAAATACCATTTTGGGGAGATTTGAGAGTGGAGCTGTTGGTGAGAAACAGTTGTACATCTTGTACAGTTTATATCAGGAGTTTAGAGTGAACATTGCAGCTCACTTCATTCAGCTAGTTGAGAGGGTGGCAAAAAGAGAAAATACTCGAGGGATTATGATTGGAGGAATGGTGACCATGATTTTTCAAGGGTTAGACATCGACCTTAGAGGTATGCCACACATGATGGTTAGTGACGGACTCACTTACACACAGCTCATAAGGATGGAGTTCCTATCATTTTTAGGAAACATGTATTGCTTGAGGAAAGATAAGGGAGCTCCATTTTCTCTACCTGCTCCTGAGCTCACCATAGTGCGCAGACAACGAAAGCAACAAAATCTAGCAATGGCAAGTCCCAACCACTCTGCAGTTGTGAGAGCCTTCTATAGATATAATAGAGAATGAGTGGAGGCAGTGCTCCGATAGATGAGAGTAGAAGAGAATCCGGAGCTAAGAAATCTGAGAGCTGAGCAGTGGACATGGAGGTAGGTGATGAAGAAGAGCAACCTCATCATGTGGAATTTGAAGAGCAAGCACCAGAGCCTCCATTATTTGAGCAAGAAGAAGATAAAGTCCAAGAGAATGAGTTTCAGCAACAGCAACAGTTTATGGGTTCCGGAGTGGGGAATGCAAGGTGAAACTTTTTAGAAGATGAAGTCTGGGAGATTATGCAGACTCATCAATCACACGGAGATCAGATGAGAGAGTTCTGAGAGGAGCAGCAGAGACAGGGTGTGATGATGAGGGAGATCCATGAGGGGCAGCGTAGGAGGGACTATAATGATGAGCAAGCTCGTGCCCACTCAAACAACATGGAGGAGATGCTCACTATGATGTTTAACTTCCAGTTTTTGTCTTTGCCTCGTGCCTACAACCCTTGGGTATCTTATCGGAGAACACCACCTCCTCCTCCAGAGAATTGAAGGGAGTACTTTAAGTGCTCAACACTTTTTTAGCTCATTTCTAGTTAATTTGGATTGTGATGGATTTGATACTTCATTTGTTTTGATTTGGGATGTTTTAATTTCGTAATTTAGGATTTCTTTTCAATTAAGGATGAGATGAGATATGACTTATATTGATCATGGATGGGTGGATTTTTTGTTTCATTTCTCTATGTGGTGATTTTTGTTATTGCTTGTTTGGTTTTATTTTCTTTTATATGTGGTCATTTTATATTCTTGTATAGGGTCGTTTTGGTAGTTTGTTTTTGAAAGATTGTAAGTCCTTTTATGTGAGTGATGATACGTTGTTGTGATAAGTGATAACAAGTTATGGTTAATAATATCTACACTTTTGAATTGTGACATGTTTTATTTAACTTGTTCAATTTTGAGAAGAATGTGGTGTAATAAGTTTCTTCATGTCCGAGCATAAGCTTGTAAGCATTTTAGCCTCAACCGTGCATACGTGGTGTATCTTTTCATAAGTGGATTGGTTGTGTTTTGATAAACTAAATACTTGCTCACGAATTATAGGAACGAATCCGATTAGTAGAGATTGATGATATGATTTAAGGTCATCCTTGTCGTGAAAAGTCATTGTCAAATATTTTCATACCATCAACATCATCCCTAGTCAACCATTTTGAGCTTATAAGCTTATTTCTTTGGAATTTAGCGCATTACAAGCCTTGATTACCCACATGAGCCTTATATATGTACCCTTTTGTGTGAGTAATTGGGGAGATGGTAGCTAGGAAGGAGTGATAAAAAGAAGAAAAGGAAATGGTAACAAGTAAGAAAAAGGATGAAAAGAGTATGAACAAAAGATGCATATGCAACCTTTAAAATAAGAAGAAAAGCGAAGCAACAAAGACGCTCAAGAAACTAAAAATCAAAAGAAGGGAGCATATAATCAAAAATAGTTGAAAAGGAAAAGTGAAGTGATGATTAGTGCTTGAATGTTGCAAAAGATAAGAAGGGAAGAAAGAAAGTGGAGGAATGAAAGAAAGTAGCTAGCTCTTCGATTACTTACACGTGTTTAGTCACTTTTATCTAAATATTTACTACCCTACCAAAGAGCCTATCATTATATCCTTAATGAAAAACCTTTTTGATCATTGATTGAAACTTTGGTGGTTTGTGAATATAGTCCACGAGCAAGTTTATAGTGAGTTGAGCCATTCGATTGATGCGTGTTGTTTTATCCAACTTAAAAGAGTGTCGAGTGAAATTGATAAACTTATGTGAGGCTTAGACTAAAAGGGATTATATTATACCTTACTCTCTTTTGATTGAACTTGTTAATTTTTAATGTCATGAATCTAATGTTGTTGGATAACTTAGCATGATTTGTAGTTCTTGTTGCTATCGATGTGTTATTTCGTATGTTCGTTTAGTCTTTTCCTAGGTGAAAATCTCTCTACCCTTGTTTTATCATTTTCGTTGTTCGAGGACGTACAACATTTTAAGTTTGGGGATGTGATGAGTGATATTTTTTCTAGATTTTAGTGTCTTTTTACGTCCATTTTCGTATTATTTTATCCATATTTATGTATTATTTGATGGTGTTATGTATTTTTATGAAAATGTGTGTGAATGAACTTAATCATATGTAAAACAGGTGAAAACAGAGCAAAAATGGAGACAGGAGATAAAACAAGGAAGAAGAAACAGGGCAGCATGAACACGGCCGGCCGTGTAGGGTACACTAGCCGAGTTGTAGCACACGGCCCGTGTACCGAACACGGGCTTGTAAGAAGTAGCTGTGTAGTAGCATCAAAACATCCAACATGACTACCCTTTGGTCGTGCGTCACCACACGAATCGTGTGCCATTTTGAGTAAATATTGACCGAGAAATCCTGACACGACTCGACTCGTGTTGTAGCACACGAGTCGTGTCAGTGTCAGAATAGAATTTTTTTCCTAAATCTTCTAGAAGATCTCCAAGGGTATAAATACCAATTCATTCAATATTTTGATTATCTTGGATCTGAAATTCAGCTACTCACACACCCCACACACCAATTCCTTCATTTTACACCATATCCTTCATCACTTTCATCCATCTATTCATTCCATCATCATCTCACCAAAAATCCTTCATCCAAGTGAAGAGAAGAAGCAAGGAATAGAGGAAAATTGTAAGGAAATGAAGGAGATAACCATTGGAGTCAATCCAAGGGAGTTTTCATCCAATTTTTGTAGTAAACCTAATTGTTTATCATTTGTAAGATTTTTAATGTCTATGTTAATTATCTTATGATTATGGTAGGCTAATCTCCCTTGTGAGATTAGGAACATGATAGTTGTTGGTTAATTTTGGGGATCTATGTATTTTAAATTCAAATGTTGATTGGATTTATGATTTTCTATCATTGATTGTTAATTGCTTGATTTGAATTGTTGAATTGTGTGATTAATTGTCATAGGCATGTGGTTAGATTGAGAAATCAATTATATATTTAGGATAGTTCATTGAATCAATTCATCATACACCTCATGTGCATTATAAGTCTTAAAAAGATAGAGATATTCTTTAAGATTTAGAACCCTTTGATAGGACATCCGATTGGTTTGATCGAGAGGTTGATTGATTGTGTGAAGGGATTCTCATTTAATCTTAGTACCTAGTTGGAATCGATTGAGTAAGAACCAATCCATTGAGCTTTTTTGGGATTCTTATTTGGATTCACATTCTATTCATTTCGAGAGAAAGTTTAGAAGAAGTTAGTGTTGACCCTTAATCATTTATCCATGATGCATATGAATTTGTTACATAATTCCTAGAGTTACCACTTCTTAAGTGTTGTTAATCCCACTTTTGTTTAACTTGGAAATCCAATCACATTCATTTTAATTTCGTTTACTTGATCATTGCTTGTTTACTTGCATTGATTGATTTTAATTACTTGTTTGACAAACAAAACTTTAATGATTCGTCTCTATAAAATTTCAAGAAACGTGAGATTGCTTAAGCACTAGTGCCTACCTCCCTGTGGTTCGATAAATTCTTTAATTGGTCAACCCGACTACAAGTTATGGCTAATCAAATTGCGCCGTTGTCGGGGAGGCAACGGTTGCTAGAAGCTTGAAGAAGGATCATTTTAAGTGATCTTAATAGAGACATTTTTATTTTTGTTATTTGAATTTGCTTTTGAAAACTTTGTTCTAATTTCTTTTACTCTTGAAGGTGTATGCAAACAAGATCAAAAGGGAAACAAGTTAAACTTATTGATTTAGAGATTGAACACACTTGTCGGAGAAGGAGAAAGGAGATCAAAACCTAAAATAGTAATCCAATGGAGAACAATCAAGATAATGAACGTGTTGATGATAGGAATGATGGAAATGGAGTGCAAAATGCCCAACTCAATACAAATCAACAACAACAAGCCCTACTCCAACAAATGATACACCAAGCGCATCTTCAACAAGGTTTGCACAACCTTATGCGCCACCACCGCCACCTCCGGTGAATCGAGGGCCTCAAGTATATCCAAGGGTGATCCAGGACTTCTTTATGCCAAGGGCAATGCCACAAATGATGGGACCACCAACCAATGCCAACAACTTTGAATTTAAAGCGGGCTTGGTTTCTATGGTGAGAGCAACAATTTAGTGGAACCCCAAATGATGATCCTAATACTCATCTAGCTCAATTTATTTAGATTGCCAACACCATGAAGATGAATGGGCTGAGCGAAGATTGTATCAAAATGAGATTATTTCCATTTTCGTTGAGAGATCATGCGCGAACATGGCTATCTACCATTACTCTAGGTACGTGCAACACATGGGATGAGCTTGCACAAATGTTCTTGAACAAGTATTTTTTGCCTTCCAAGACGCTTCAAATGAAGAGTTTGATCACTCAATTCAAGAAAATGCCTCAAGAAAGTTTCTATGAAGTGTGGGAAAGGTTTAAAGATATGATTCGCAAGTGTCCACAACATGGCTTCCCGGAAAACTTGGTTGAAGAAGAGTTTGTGGAAGAAAGTGAAGTTGAAGTAAAAGTGAATGATGAAAAGGATGTGGTTGAGTTGGAAGTTGTTGAAAATAAATGGCAAAGAACCAAGGCAGTGAAAAAGAAAGAGGATGAAGTGGAGTTGGAAAGGGATAATTGGGGCATACCAAAAACTCAAGTACCTATTCCTTTTCCACATAGATTCTTGAAGAAGGGCCTTGATGAAAAGTTTGCAAAGTTTTTGGAGATCTTCAAGAAAATCCACATCAATATACTCTTTGCGGATGCTTTGATACAAATGCCTCATTATGCCAAGTTTTTGAAAGACATCATGGCAAGAAAAAGGAGCTTAGTGGAGAATGAGACCATGAATTTGATGGAGGAGTGTAGTGCCATAATTCAAAAGAAGTTGCCTCCAAAGCTCAAGGATCTGGGGAGTTTTGTCATACCATGTGAGATGGGTAAGAGTAAAGTTCATAAAGCTCTTTGTGATCTTGGGGCTAGTATCAATTTGACATCTATGTCGATCTTTAAGAAACTTGGGATAGAGAAGTAAAGCCTACATCCGTTACATTGCAACTTGCGGAAGGTCTTTGACCTATCATAAGGGAATAGTTGAGGATGTTCTTGTGAAGGCTGGAAAGTTCATATTCCTGGAGGATGCAAATATTCCATTAATTTTGGGGCGTCCACTCTTGGCCACGGGAAGAGCTTTAATTGATGAGCATAAAGGGGAATTGACTTTGATGGTGAATGAAGAAGAAGTTGTGTTTCTTTGAGAAATGATATGCAGCATCCGAATGAGAAAGAAGAATGTAGAAGGATTGAATTGATTGATGAGATTTTTCAAAAGAACTTTCCATTTTTCCTATCCAAGGATATTCTTGAGACAAGCATAAGCCATTCTCTTATTTTATCTCTTAACTCTAACTCTTCTTTCTATTGTCTAGAGGATGATGATATAAATAATTGCTTACATGATTTGAATGCTTGTAGAGAAATGCAAGAAGATGAAGCCAAATTGATGTACCATGGAAATATGGAATATCTTCTATTGGAGGTGGAGAGTAAAGAGTCCAAGGTTGAAAAAGGAAAAGAAGAATTGAAGTCATTACTCGATCACCTTATATTTGCGTACTTGGGGGACAACAAAACCTTTCTGGTAATTGTATCATCTTCTCTTTCTTCCTTAGAACTTGAAAGATTGTTGAGGGTTCTTTGAGATTATAAGAGTGCTATAGGATGGAGTTTAGATGATTTAAAAGGAATTAGTCATACAATTTGCATGCATCACATAAGATTGATAGACGAAGATAAGTCATGCATACAAACTCAAAGGCGTTTGAACCCTATTATGCAAGAAGTGGTAAGAAAAGAAGTTTAAAATGGTTAGATGCTAACATTGTTTATGTCATAAGTGATAGTCCTCATGTGAGTCATTTGCATGTTGTGGCTAAGAAAGGGTGATTAACCATTGTTAAAACGGAATTTGATGAAGAACTTGCTACAAGGATAAAAACGGGTTGGAGAGTGTATTGTGACTTTAGAAAGCTTAATGAAAACACTCATAAAGATCATTTCCCTTTGTCTTTTATTGATCAAATGCTTGATAGGTTGGCAGGATACAAGTATTATTTTTTTCTAGATGGTTACTCGGGGTACAACCAAATCATGATAGCCCCCGAGGACCAAGATAAACAACTTTTACTTATCCATATGACACGTTTGCTTTTTATAAATTACCCTTTGGGTTGTGCAATGCCCCCGCCACCTTTCAACGTTGCATGATGGCAATCTTTGGGGGATTGATTGAAAATATAATGGAGGTTTTTATGGATGATTTTTTCGTCTTTGGATCTTCATTTGATATATGCTTGGCTAATCTTTCTATGGTTTTGCAGCGATGTCAAGATACGAACCTAGTCTTGAATTGGAAAAAATGTCATTTTATGGTTCAACAGGGTATCGTACTTGGACATCACATTTCGGAGAAAGGTTTGAGAGTTGATAAGGCAAAGATTGTAGCCATTGAACATCTTCCCCCCACCAAAGAATGAAAAAGGGGCTAGATCGTTCATTGGCCATGCCGGGTTCTATCGACATTTTATAAAGGATTTTTTTAATATAGCCAAACCTTTGTGTAAGTTGCTTGAAAAAGATGCTCCGTTTGAATTTAACGATGACTGTCTTGATGCTTTTAAGGTACTCAAGGAAGCTCTAATTTCTTCACCAATCCTTGTCTCTCCCGATTGGAGTAAGCCTTTTGAGCTTCATTGTGATGCAAGTGACAATGCATTAGGAGGGGTGCTTGGTCAAGTGGGGGAGAAGAAGTTTCAAGCAATCTACTATTCATCCAAGACATTCAATGCAAATCAAAAGAATTATACCACAACGGAAAAAGAATTTTTATCTGTGGTTTATGCATTCGAAAAATTTCGTCCATACCTTGTTGGCACGAAAACAATTGTATATACGGATCATGCTGCCATTAGGTATTTGATGAGTAAGAAATATGCTAAACCTAGACTAATTCATTGGGTTATTTTGTTGCAGGAATTCGATGTGGAGATACATGATAATAAGGGAGTTCAAAATGTTATAGCCGACCACTTGTCACATTTGGAAAATGTTGATGAAGAAGGAACCATAGAGTTCATCAAGGATGTGTTTCCGGATGAAGAGCTACTTCAAATTGATTTTCAAAGGATGTACACTTTATGTGAGACCGGGAGACCATGGTATGCGAATTTTGTGAATTATTTAGCTTGTGATCTTAAGTCGGATCATCTAATCGAGTCTAGGAGGAAGAAATTATATCATGATGTCAAGGAGTACTTGTGGGATGATCCTCTTCTATTCATGGATTGTCTGGATGGGATCATACGGAGGTGTATTCCGGAAGAGAAAAGAGTAAGTGTCATGGAGATGTGCCATAGTTCACCATGTGGATGATAGTTTGGATTTTAAAAGACGGGAGCAAAGATCCTACAATCGGGATTTTTTTGGCCAACTTTGTTCAAGGATTTAAGGATTACATCCAGTGATGTGATCGGTGCCAAAGGATTGGAAGTATAGGGCAACGTGATGAAATGCTCATGAGGAATATTTTTGAGGTTGAGGTGTTTAATGGATGGGGGATGGACTTCATGGGTCCATTTCCGCCTTTCAATGGTTACCTTTACATATTACTTCCTGTGGATTACATTTCCAAATGGGTGGAAGTAATCCTGACAAGGTCAAATGATGCTCTAGTGGTCAAGGATTTCTTAAAGAAGAACATCTTTCCTAGATTTGGGGTTCCAAAGGCCATGATTAGTGATGGGGGATCTCACTTCATCAACAAGCTTATTGAGAAGCTCTTGAATGGCTATGGAGTGAAGCATAAGGTTTCTACACCTTACCATCCTCAAACAAATGGCTTGGCGGAGGTGTCAAATAGGCAAGTAAAGCTTGTACTTGAGAAGACGGTCAATGGAAATTGAAAGGATTGGTCTTCTAAGCTTGACGATGCTCTTTGGGCCTATCAAACTGCCTACAAGTCCGCCCTAGGTTTTTCTCCATGCAAGCTTGTTTATGGAAAGACATGTCATTTACCCGTGGAGTTGGAGCATAAGGCACTATGGGCCCTTCGAAAGTTGAACTTTGATAAGAAAGAATCCGGAAGGAAAAGATATCTCCAATTGGTTGAATTTGAAGTGTTTAGAGAAGAAGCTTATTCAAGCTCAAGGATTTTGAAGGAGAAGCTCAAGAGATGGCACGATGAAAGGATCAAAACGAGGGAGTTTATTCCGGGGGATAAAGTTCTATTATTCAATTCAAGACTTAAATTGTTGGTATATGTGGATACCTTCACCTCTTGAAAGATCGTATCCTTTTTAGTAGTTTAGATTTGTAAATAGTTTCCTTTTCTTGTTTTTCATTGTTGGCCTTGTAGGTAGACTGTGCTCATGAGGAGAATGCGTATTGAAGATACGAGAAATGCTTAATTTTAAGTGTGTAAGTATGTCTCACCATTTTTTTGGCAAACTTAATTCTTGATTCTTATCTCGATTTAAGTTTGGGGGATGTCGTGTGGTGTAACATACATGTTTTATTAGTAAGCATATTTTGCTCGTATTTTTGAGGCAAACTTGAAAATTTTCTCATGAGCTTGGTGTGATTTTGGTCCGATTGGTTGTGATGTAGTAGATGATAATCCGTGTTTTGATAACTAATGTTGAGCTAATAATGTTTATGAGTTGTGAGCATGAATAGTGAGTATTGGAAGCATAAAAACAGGGGAAGACAATATACTAAAAGTCTTGCTTTTGTATTGAACAATGTTTTAACAATTTTATTTGAAATGAGAATCATATGATCAAACGTTTTGCATATTATAAATTGTTTATTTATATGTTTGTGCAAAAGTCCATTTACTTTATACTGTAGATAATATTTTGTGCGACAATACGCGAAAGATCATATTGTCGGTTTCTTTATAAAGTATAAACAAATACTCACAACCGAGATAGACGGGGACTATCTATCGGTATGGTTGTAGTGTGGTTCCGTGTTAGTTTGTCTTGACTATAGAATCACATTAGTGCACCTTGTGTATATTGAGTAGAACCGCTTCAGATCGTTCGACTTGTACTGTCTATATAGAAGAACTTGATCTCAGTTATTATGGATGTTCATACTCTTAATCCCTATACAATAACCTCGACACATAAGGCAGTATATATTTCTTTGATTCATCAATGGGTGAGATTTACATGTATTAAATCAACAAACTCAGTGAGTTGGGAAATAGTATTGTCTCTATGGTGTGCTGTTGATTGTAGAAGGAATCCATGTCCATCATAGGTTGATGATGTCCCCTTGAGGAGCTCATAAGGTTTATCATGTAAATCTTGCAAGTGGATTAATTTTCGGCATGATAATAAGGTTGAGTGGTACTACTCTCGGATGAGATATTAATTAATAGAGTTGTCAGTAACTTAATTAATTAATGGACATTGTATATCTTAAACATTGGGAGACTTTCGGGCTCATAATAAGAAGGAGCCCAAAACATAATTTTGAGATTGGATGGGTAGTGCAGTAATAATATTTTAGTGGACTATATTATTATTATTGGATTTAATTATAAGCTTTGGGCTAAGCTTGGTTAATTAAATCTAATTGAGGCCCAATCCAATTTCTCCTCCTGATCCCTGTTGTAGCCCAATATAAAATGTCATCTCAGCTTCTGGATACCCTATTCCTGCGCCGTTTTAACGTTTGAGAAATTGGACTTGGGTCATAAAATAGAAGATCGAGAGGTGGTTTTCTACTGCAGATCTTCAACAATACACCCAGTGAAAGGTATCGTAAATGTTTATATTCGCTTCTGCAAATTGTTTACGTGATCTGCTAACGATTCACGCTGAGTCAAACGATCCAATAGCCAACAATTGGTATCAGAGCGTTGGTTTCGTGGTGAACCATGATTCATTAGTTTATGTGATTATGTGATTAATTGATATAATCTGGATATAGTCGCATGTGTATTAGGGTTTGTATAATTTTGTATTATTCATGATATCCCTGTACTTGTATTGCTCGTATTTGGAGAAAACGGGTGGGGTTGGACACACACACATGTCTACACCATAAGTACGGGTGAAAGGGTTTAGTATCCTTTTGTGCATGTATCCCTATCTGCTGTGTATTATTGTTGTTGATCGAACAAAGAAAGGATCACACACACTTGCACCATGAGCGACGAGAGGAGGAAGAGGGTCGCGATCATGGGCTGGAAATTAGAAACCAACACACATACACGGCTGAAAGGATGCGGCTGGTGAAAGCAGGGTGATGTTTCCGATCCACTACATATAAAATAATAATTTTCTTCAATTCTCGATTTCTCGTAAAAAAGCAAATAAAGAC
Organism: Pogostemon cablin; assembly: GCA_023678885.1. Taxonomy (NCBI): domain Eukaryota; kingdom Viridiplantae; phylum Streptophyta; class Magnoliopsida; order Lamiales; family Lamiaceae; genus Pogostemon; species Pogostemon cablin. Next base: position 5,012,713 of record CM043010.1, on the reverse strand, counting down.
CTTTAAAAAGAAAATAAAGACCTTTAGTGTGGATGGCTCATCATTCGTCTCACAATAGTAAAAATAGAGTATAAACAAAATATATAAACATATAAAGATATTATAAACATTCGAATATTAGTAATACAATGAATATAAAAATAAAACATTCATATTTTAACTAATGTTTTTAACTTGAACATGATCATAGGCATATCAATTACATAAATTATTTTTATATCCAAACTAAAAAGAATTATAAATATATCTACATAAAAATTATAAATATATCTACATATATTTTGTGGCATTGTATTTATTTTGCGCTTAACAATATATAAGAATATAATATTTTGTAATAATATGTATAATTCAAAACCGTTATTTTCTGCATTTTAGAGTATAATATTTCGTAATAATATGTAGAATAAAGAACCGTTATTTTCTGTATCTTTAACTGTGGTGCCAGTGAACTCACCGAATATCCATTTATCTTATTCTTTATTTATGTGTTTTAAATTGTATTACATCCTCATATAATTAATCAATCTTCGACGCTGTCACAAAATCAGGTTTTCTTCTTAGACAAATTCTCTTATGAGACGCTATTTACATAAGACGGTTTGTGAGATGTGTTGAAGTAAGTCTATTATTTATGTTTAATGGTTGTTAAAGTATATTTTCTAAAATATGCTGGATTATGCATTAAAATATGATTTCAGAGTGTCTCCCAAATAATCCGTCTCATAAAAGAATTTCTCTTCTTTTTATGTACAGCTTTTCACTGTCTGGTGCATACTTAATTTTTTGGTTCTATCTCACGACATCCTTGTTGATGTGGTTAAATCATCAAATAATAAATTAATTAATTAAATAATGATATAAAAGATTAAGAGGATACAAAACTAATTCGATTATTCAGTTATTCTTCTTTCCTCAGCGATTTTTCTTTAATCCTCAGCAATCTTCAATAATGTTCGTACGTAACCTGCAAAAGTAGACTCTCAGACGCTTAAGTCAGTTTCTCATCATAAGAAATCTCCATCATCATTATCTCAAAGATATTAAAGATAAACTGTAATGATCCGAATACTTCCCTTTCTCTCGAAGATAAACGGTAATAATATGCCTCGTCGTTGGGATTACAACCCACTCCACATTATAATATTATAATAAATTAACAATATATTTATCTACATCAACTACTCCCCCTACTCTGATTATTTTTATAGAATTATTCAGAGTAGACATTCAACATTATATTTATAAAAAAGAAAACAAAAACTACAAAAAAAACTGTTTTTTAACAATGAAATATTTCGTTGCTAAAAACTTTAATTTCATTGTTAAATTGGCTTACCAATGGATTAGTAACGGAATCCGTTGGTAAAGTGGTGTTTGCTAAATTTTTAGCAATGAAAAATCAATTCCGTTGGTAATCCGTTGGTAATTTATATAATGATTTCCTTGCTTGAATTCCGTTGCTAAAATAGAGAATAAATTCTTTGGCATTCCATTACTAAAACAAAAATGTCATTTTTGTTGTTAATTTATTGATAATCACCAACTGATTGAATTATGTTGGTAAATTCAGTTGTTAAAAAATACTTTTTTTTTTTTTAGTGAAATAAACCAACAAGCAGTGTAGAACACAATCACTCCACATATTGAGAGTTGCAGAACACATCTCCCATGTTGGGTTGATACGAAGTTGGAAATTTCTGTCTGATGTGAGTTTTATTGCATTGATTGATTTCATAAAAATGAAATGCAAATAATCATTTCACTAACTCAAAATTGATTCTTTTTCATAAGCAAAATCACATCTTTTGATCGATCAATTAAAGTAATTCTAAAATTCAAATCAAACAAGAAAATAAAAGTAGGCTTGAAGAGGGAGATAGAACCACCAAAAAGAATCTAAAAAGACCCACACGTGTAGAACTTCTCTCTACAGCTGCTAAAATTGTACACGCTTGAACTGGATCAAGCGGATCTGCCTATCAACTTGTAACATTGATTACTGTAATCATGTTTCTGACATAGCAATATCAACACTCATGCACGCCAACAACCAAATTACAAATTGCTTAAAGATAGTGTGTATAAATTTTGCCGAGCTCAACATTCCGGGTTCAAAAGTATACAAAACTTTAATATGGAACACTAAAGGTAGAGGAGCAATTACTGCGTACCTGTTCCACATCTCAAAGAACTAAAGGCCATAAACTTCTGCAAAGCAATTCAGCAAAGCGATTCTCAACTTTCAAATCAGTTTATTCTCCTCTTCTTTTAGCTTTCTGAAATCTCTCATTTATTTAACTTAGTTCAAAGCCTCCACATTCTGCACACAAAGCTCATGAAATTCATCGCATGATGTCTCTTGGGCAGTTGGTAAATCAGAAAGAGTTCCCATTCATCAGCTATCTCATCATTAGGAAGTGTTAAGGCTTCGTATCCAAGCATCAGACCTCGAGGTCTTAGCTTAAATTATCTCATCATCAAGAGGTGATAGGCTTTGCAGCCAGGCATCGGACCTCCTGGTTCCAGCCTCAATGGGGTTTCGCAGCCAAGAATCGGACCTCGTGGTCCTAGCCTCAATGCGGTCCTAGCCTCAGTGCGGCTATGCAGTCAGGCATCGTACCTCGTAGTCCTAGCCTCAATGCGGCTTTGTAGCCAGGCATCGGACCTCGTGGTTCTAGCCTCAATGCAGCTATGCAACCAAGCATCTGACCTCTTGGCCCTAGCTTTAATGCGGCTATGCAGCCAGGCATCGGACCTCGTGGTCCTAGCCTCAATGGGGCTTCGCAGCCAAGCATCGGACCTCATGGTCCTAGCTTCAATGTGGCTTTGCAGCCAGGCATCGGACCTCGTGGTCCTAGCCTCAAATATGTCATCATCAGTCGATGTTAGGCTACGTAGCTGATCGCTATTTTCTTTCACCCTCAAATGAAAGGGATCAATTGTAGTGCGCGTGATCAAGTGAATATCGTTTCCACAAGATAGTTATAAACTTAATAATTTATTCTATTTGTGATAATTAAATTGCAAGACAAATCCCTGGGTTTTTGGAAGGAAAATTAATTAAATTAAAGGATTAATTGCATTAAAATACATGAACTTGTTCTCTTTTATCAATTTAATCACGAATTATTTTTTCAAAAAAAAAATACATGATCTTTTTATCTTTTTCCAACTTAATCACAAACTTTCCTTTTATCAATTAAATACACATTCTTTTTTAATTTTTTCAATTTAATCATAAATTTTTTTTCTAAATACATGATCTTTTGATGTTTTACAATTTAATTAAATATAAAATTTTTATTAATAAAATAAATGACTATTTTAATTAATAAAAATAATACTCATTAAATAAGAAATATTTAAAATACTACAATGCATAAATTATATGTTATATATATTAAAAGAAATTCATTAAAATTGTTTTAGAATTACGCTATACAATTATATATATATATATAAAATAAAAGTTAAAGTTATACGGTATGTTCAATTTTTTTTTCATAATTTATTATTATTTTAATATTTATTATGAATTTATTAAAGCTACTCTTTGTTATGATGGATAATTATTAATTTCAAAAGTAAAACAATTATTATAATAGATTTGCTATAATTTTAAACGACAATGAGTTTGTATAAATTGTTGTAGTAATTTTTTAATATATATAGTACATAGATTTATATATTATATTTTAAATATTTAATGTGGTTTGATTTTTTTATTAATTATGATAATTAAATATTTTTTAAATAGAATAATTTGTGATCTAAAATTTTAAATCATATAATATTTTTAAAAAAAATGTTCATGATTAAAGTGAGAAAATATAAAAAGATCATGTATTTAATTGATTAAAAATAAAGTTCGCGATTAAGTTAAGAAAAAATAAAAAGATCTTGTATTTTTTTGTTAAAAAAATTCATGATTAAATTGAAAATTGAAGAAAAATTCATGTATTTTATTGTAATTAATCTTAAATTAAATATAATTGAAATTATATAATTAAACTAAGTATAAAATAAAATAAATCACGCAAGAAAATACGATTTAAAAGTCAAGAATGGAGAATTAGTAATACTCGGGCAAACAGCTTAACTATGTGACTAATTTATCTCAACCCACAATTGCATGATGACATGGCATCAAATTGGGTGTGAACTCCATGCATTCGATGGTATTATTACACGTGGCATCGAATTGTTGTTAATGGCCAATTTTCGAAAAGTTTTTAAAATTCCATAGGCAGTGACGCGACGTCACTATTTTGATCACAATTTCTTCATCCGACCTCCAATTAAGGTGATTCTTGCGTCCATGCGTTCCTCTCTTTCGTGACTTTCCAATCATTTCCTACACGACTAGTTTTGACTGCCATACGAACACAGAAATATTATGAAAAGTAGGTGTCTGTTTGCTTGCATGCTTGTACAAATTCACCATTCATTCCAACTTGCATTTTTTATCCTTTTCCAATCAAAACACAACAAAATATCTCTCAAGCACCTTTTAGCAATAATCATTCAAAGTATTAATATTCGTGCAAATAATAACAAATATACAATCAAAAAGGTATCAAAATTGACCCAAAAAATACATGAATTTTCACTTTCATCAAACCTTCCCAAACTTAAGGTGTTGTTCGTCCTCGAACAACGAAACGACAAACCAAGAGAATAATGAGATGGAAAGTCATGTTCTAAGGGACGATCAAAACATCAATTAAGCTTTCATAAGATGTTATCAATCTCAACTTGGTTCACATGACTTCAAATTCAAAAGCATAAATTCATTCAAAACATGCAAGTTAAGATAATTACTTCACCAATTCAAGTGCTCAATTCACATATGCTCACAGGATATATATATAGTGTAACTCTCACGCTCAAGGTGTATAAAGTGTACACTTTTAGGTTATATATATATGCTCTCAAATTCAATTCAAGTGCATATGTAACCATAAACTTGCCTATTGTCTCAACTCTCCTTTTACTTGTAGCTAGCAAATAATGAAACAAAAAGGTCTTTTTATTTGGTTGTAATGTATGCTCTTTGTGTTGGCGTTCAATCGTTTGGGTAACATGACGCGTTAGGGTTCCATACGTTTCTGACATGCAGCGGAAGCAAGAAAATAAGAAACGTATTACCTTTCACTAGGGTATGTTGAAGACGATGAATTCTCGCCACCAGCCTACGCAGCCTCACCGTTTTGGACATAACTCTCTCATCCGATGTCGGAATTGAGTGATATATGTGCCAAAACGATCCTCTCTTCCGTGGATTTCCGTCAGTATATCACACGTCCTATTATAATGTCTATACGATTTTATAAAAATCGTAAAAGGTGGTAGAAAGTAGCAGCAAATAACCTTCCAGTCTTCTGCTGTATTCCCAAGTCCAATCTCGACGTTGTGTGGGCGACAATCCTCGAGATCTTCTCATTCTACTATTTTCTCACCCTCCTCACAGTGTTAGGCGTGATTAATCTCATAGATTAGGGTTTCCGGACAGCTGAGATGACTTATATATGGGCTACAGCAGGGACCAGGAGGAGAAATTAGAGTTGGGCCTCCATTGGGCTTAAGTATCCAAGTTTAGCCCAAAGCTTATACTTAAGTCCAATAATAATAATATATACCACTAAAATATTATTACTGCACTACTGTTCTAATCTCATAATTACGTTATGGGCTCCTTCTTATTATGAGTCCGTTAGTCTCCCCATGTTTAAAATATACAATGTCCATTAATTAATTAAGTTTTTGACAACTCCATTAATTAATATCTCATCCGAGAGTAGTACCACTCAATCTCATTATCATGCCGAAATAAATCCACCTGCAGGGTTTACATGATAATCCTTATGAGCTCCTCAAGGGGATATCATCAACCTATGACGGATACGGATTTCTTCTACAATCAACATCACACCATCGAGATAGCACTACTTACCAACTCACCGAGTTTGTTGATTTAATTACATGTAAATCTCACCCATTGATGAATCAAAGAAATACATACTACCCTACGTGTCGAGGTTATTGTATAGGGATTAAGAGCACGAACATCCATAATAACAGAGATCAAGTTCTCCTATAAGTCAGTATAAGTCGAATGATCTCAAGTGGTCCTGCTCAATACACGCAAAGTGCACTAATGTGATTCTATAGCCAAGACAAGCTTAAACCAAACCACACTACAATCATCCCGATAGAGAGTCCCCGTCTATCTCGGTTGTGAGCATCTGTTTATACTTTATAAGAAAATCGATAATATGATCTTCCACGTGTTGTCGCACAACATATTATCTATAGTATAAAGTAAGTGGACTATTGCATCGTGCATATAAATAAATTATAAGACGCAATCATTTGATCATATGATTCTCAATTCAAATAAATTGTTATAACATTGTTCATACTAAAGCTAGACTTTTAGTATATAATCCAACAATTTGGACAAGGTAGGAAATATATGAATAAGTGACTCAAAACTCGGATCAATCAAGCTACAGTCCATCTTGATCTTTCATTTTTTCCTCATCACTTTCATTACAATACAATTCCTCCTCAACTCCAAAATATTTATTTCTTTTCTTCAACCACAATAATGAGATATTATTTTTTTTTCTTTTATTTCAGCATCAAGGGGTATTAAATTTGTACACTACCCCACTAATATTTTTCTTTCTCTCATTTATCTTTTTTCTTTTCACTTCCTTTCTTTTTCCATTTTTTTCTCTTTTTCAACTCATTGAGATCTTTATATCCTTTTTCTTCTCCTTTCTTCATCATCCTTTTCAACTCCAACATTATTCACATTCTTCTACTAACCTACTCATCAATTACTCAATTGATTTAAGTAACACAAGGAAAAATCAAATACTGATTAAGCTCAACGGGCTATTCAAAGAATGAATTTTTCACGGCTCAAAGGGTTGACTAATGATTTAATGAATTCAGGTAGAGTTTATGAAAAATATGGGAAAAAGTCAAAGATGGCCTAATATCATTTTCACAATCCACTAGACTATTCTCGAATATTCAAGGAGACTCAAGGCAAGTTCTAGAATATACGCACAAGAACGATACACTCAAGAATAAAAATATCATGCATCATGCAATATGATCTAGAGGCTTAAATCTCTATTGGCTTTTTCATAGAATGAACGAGCACTCTTCAAGGCTACACAGACGTCATAACAAGCATGTCAAGAACTTCAAGCACTTAAGAATTAAAACATGTTCCCCTTATCAATCATAATCAACATCTTAGGCACAAAAATAACAGCTTATAGATCCCCATGAAATTCAGGTTATAGAATTTAAACTCATACTCCTTATGTTAGATTGTATACTAAAAGTCTAACTTTTGTATGAACAATGTTTTAACAATTTATTTGAAATGAGAATCATATGATCAAACATTTTGCATATTATAATTTATTTATATGTTTGTGCAATGGTTTATTTACTTTATACTATAAATAATATGTTGTGCGACAACACGCGGAAGATCATATTATCAGTTTTCCTTATAAAGTATAAACAGATGCTCACAACCGAGATAGATGGGAACTATCTATCGGGATGGTTGTAGTGTGATTTTGTATTAGTTTGTCTTGACTATAGAATCCCATTAGTGCACCTTGAGTGTATTGAGCAGGACCGCATGAGATCGTTCGACTTGTACTGTCTATATAGGAGAACTTGATCTCAGTTATTATGGATGTTCATGCTCTTAATCCCAATAAAATAACCTCGACACGTAAGTCAGTATGTGTTTCTTTGATTCATCAATGTGTGAGATTTACATGGAATTAAATCAACAAACTCGGTGAGTTGGGAAGTAGTGCTGTCTTTATGGTGTGTTGTTGATTGTAGAAGGAATCCGTGTCTTATTTAGGTTTATGATGTCCCCTTGAGGAGCTCATAAGGTTTATCATGTAAATCTTGCAAGTGGATTAATTCCGGCATGATAATAAGGTTGAGTGGTACTACTCTCCGATGAGATATTAATTAATTTGAGTTGTCAGTAACTTAATTAAATAATGGGCATTGTATATCTTAATCATGGGGAGATTTTCATGCTCATAATAAGAAGGAGCCCATAATGTAATTATGGGATTGGAGCAGTAGTGAAGTAATAATATTTTAGTGGACTATATTATTATTATTGGACTTAAGTATAAGCTTTAGGCTAAGCTTGGATACTTAAGTCCAATGGAGACCCAACTCCAATTTCTCCTCTTGGTCCCTGCTGTATCCCATATATAAGTTATCTCAGCTTCCTGAAACCCTCACTTTGCGTCGTTTCAATGTGAAAGATAGGAGAAAAAGAAGATTGAGAAGATCTTGATGATCGTCGCCCACACGACGTCAGGATTGAACTTGGGGAATACAATAGAAGATCAAGAGGTTGTTCTTTGCAGCTGTTCTTCAACAACATACCTTGGTGAAAGGTAATGCAAACTTTGAATACTTATTGCTTCCGCTGATTAAGTTTTCATGGAACCCTAATGGTTCACGCAAACCAAACGATCGAACGCCAACAATTGATATCAGAGCTTCAGTTTCATGGTGAAAATTGATACGTTAGGCTAGGCTTTATGTGCTATACGTGATTTAATTATTGTATGGAAAAGCATGATTATTAGGGTTTGTAAATTTGAATTACAAGTGAAACCCTAAGTGAGCCTATCCTAAGATTTTACTACTTTTTCATACCTGTACATAACACATACGACTGTATGATGATGGTGTAAATCGGTGAGAAAGAAAGATTGGACACGTCGATGGTGGCGTCTGAGAAAGGGCTGGAGAAAGGCGGCGCTGACAAAGGAAAACTTGTATCGTGGCCTGTCGCGATGAGCGACAGAGGCGCTATAGGCCGGGCCTTGTTCAAAGTGGAGATTGCTGATATTCGATGACAGAACGGCATCGACTGGTAGCAATCTGCTGTAAAGATCAACAGCGAGTTCTGGGTAGCGTCGGACATGAATGACGAGTCTCGAAGTGAGTCAACGGTGGTTTCCGAGCGAGTCAGCTCCCTGGCCGAACAAGCCCTGCCAGTTTTGGGTAGACCCATGATGATTCCGGGCGAGTCTGTCACCACTGCCATTGACCGGTGCAACGGGAGTCTGGTGTACGATGGCGACGCGACAGGGGATTGCACATGGCGCACGGTGATATGGCAACCTCGCTGGACGAGCGGCATTGTCGGAACTTCCACTATGGACGACCTATAGTGGGAAACGGCGGCTGGGCCAGGCCATGAGCGACGTTCCAGACGCGTCTGATGGAGGTTCCGGGCGAGTCCACTGGTGATTTCGAGCGGGTCAGAGCCACTTCCGAATGAGTCCCTGCTCATTCCAGTCGAGCTAACTATTGGTTTCGGGCGAGCCAACTGCGGTTTCCATGCAAGTCAAGCTTGGCTTCCGAGCGAGTTGACTGAAGATCTGGACGGGACTGAACTCTCTTCTGAGTGAGTCCGTCGATGGATGGGCATGTGTCCACATTGCTAGGGATCGACCGTTGGCACTGGAGATCGGAGTTCCGGTGTCCGACAGCTCTGATGGTAGCTTCCGATCGCGTCCTCCCTGGGTTCGGTCGAGACATCACCTAAGCATTTTTGGGCAGCACGCATCGTCAGGTTTTCAGGCAGAGTCGGAATGATTTCAGCCTACTGATGGCTAGTAATTCGACGGTGATAAGCCAACTTGATCATGGCTAGGCTGCATGTAGAAGGGTCGACGGTGAGTGACGGCTGTGTGGATTCTCCAATCTAGTTGTGGGCGGTATAGTCTACAGTAGCCATGTGGATGTTTTCTCGTGCACGAAGTGTGCAAGTGTAATCAGTGGGCCGTGGCAGCTGGGCTCGGGTTGTAGCTTTTTAACGTTTTCTGCATTTTATTCGTGATATATAACTGCATTAATTATTTTTATTTGACGATTATTATTTTATATGTGAGCATGTTCTATATGATTTATTTTTTAAATTACTTAAAATAGAAGCATGCTAAGATGTGTATTTTATTATTGTAATATTATATGAATGCTAAAAACCCTCGGTGTTAAATAAATAAGTGGGAGAGGGTATTAGTAAATTATTCCCTCGGCCTCCATTATTGGTTTGTAAGTGATATGAATGAACTTGCGCGTTTGCTAAAGTGCCTTCCTCCAACAGTAAGGCACACAAGCTTGGGCAGTGGACTTGGAATCAAGTAATGGTGTACACTTAGGTGTAAATAATAAGTATCCTCCCCAACAGAGTCATTGTTGTTATTTACATGACTAAAGAGAAACTGACTATTAATTATTTTGTCATAAAGTTATGTTGATGAATGAATTAAACGGTAAAACCTTCTCTTGTAAATGTTTGGGTTTGTATACGTCCATCCTAACGTGGCATGCAAATTCACGGTGCTTGAGATGTTGGTAAATTTTATTTTATATTGTTTTGAGGGAATCAATATAAATTGATAAATTAAAAGTGTTTGATCTGTTTATTATTTATGGTTCTAAGGATTTTCAAATGGCACTCAACTCACTTTCTGTTATACTTAAAGAATACAAACTTGCTGGAACTAATTATGTTGACTGGAAACAAAACATGGATATTGTTTTAACTGCTAAAGATTATATCTTTGTTCTCACTGAGGAATGTCCTCCGCAACCTACTGATGCCTCTACCGAAGAGCAAAGAGTTGCTTATAATAGGTGGGTCAAAGGTGATAGGATGGCTAAGTTCTATATTTTGGCTTCTATGTCAAATGTGCTTCAGACTTAGCATCAAGCTATGAACACCGCCTATGATATGATGCATAATCTTAGAGAACTCTTCGGGCATCAGAGTCGTCCTGCTAGGTCGAAGGGCATGTCTGTGCTGATGAACATCAAAATGGCTGACGGCACTTCCGTAAGGGAGCATGTCCTTAGGATGATGGAACAAATCAATGAGTTGGAAGTTCTTGGAGCTGAATCGATAGGGAAACTCAGGTCGATATCATACTCCAAAGCTTGCCTAGGAGTTTTGAGCAGTTTCGCCTGAACTACGGTATAAGCAAACATTTGTACACGTTGACGAAACTTCTTACAGAACTTGTGGTGGAAGAACTATTTCATAGAGCTCCTCAGGTTCATGTTGCTGAAAATGCTTCTCACCTTAGGCCGAAAGGCGGTAGGAATAAGAAGAAGCAAGGAAATTCAGCACCGATGAATCAAGTGAAAGCAAAGGCTGGTGCTGTTAAGAAGCCTAGAGGAAAGTGCTTCAAATGCAAGCAGCCGGGACACTACAAGGCTGACTGCCCTCTTCTGAAGGGGAACAGGAACGATAAGTCTTATATATTAGTTGTTGAATCATGTTTAGTGGCTGCATCTGCTGACACCTGATGTGTAGATACGGGAGCCACTGACCATGTCTGCAATTCTTTGCAGGGATTCCATCAAACCCGACAGCTTAGTGATGGGGAGCTTACCATACTCATGGAGAATGCTACAAGAGTAGCGGCTGTTGCAATGGGAGACGTCTATTTATTTTTCAATAACAATAAAACTATTGTTTTGAGGATATGTCTTTATGTACCTCATTTTAGAAAGAATTTAATTTCGATTTCTAAATTATTTTTGGATAGATATTCTGTTTCTTTTAATGACAAGGTTGTTATAAGGAAAAATGGAATTATTTTCTATGATGGTGCATTGATAGATAATTTGTATACTCTTAATCTAATTTCTCCCATAGTACAACAAATTGAATTGAATAATACATCTACTAATAAGAGAAAAGAACCTTCAAAAATGAACCAAACATATCTTTGGCATCTAAGACTGGGTCATATTATCTTGAATATGATTCAAAGGTTGATAGCTGATGGACCTCTGAGTTCATTAGTGGTGAAAAATTATCCAACTTGTGAATCCTGCTTGGAAGGAAAAATGACCAAAAGGCCTTTTAAGGCAAAGGGGTATAGAGCCAAAGATCTGTTGGAATTGGTTCATTCTGATTTATGTGGTCCTATATCAGTCCAGGTAAGGGGGTTATGAATATTTTGTCACTTTCATTGATGATTATTCTAGATACAGATATATTTATTTGATGTGTCGCAAGTCTGAGTATTTTGATAAATTCAAAGAGTACAAGGCTGATATGGAAAACCAACTTGAAAAATATATCAAGACACTACGATCGGATCGTGGTGGCGAATACCACTTAGGAGAGTTTAGGAATTATTTATCAGAGGAAGGGATTGAATCCCAATTGTCTGCACCGGGCACATCCCAGCAGAATAGTGTAGCGGAAAGAAGGAATATGACTCTTATGGAAATGGTAAGATCAATGATGAGTTATTCGGAATTACCAAGCTCTTTTTGGGGATATGCCTTAGATACAGTAGCTTATATCCTGAATTTAGGACCTTCTAAATCAGTAGCTTCCACACCCATCAAACTGTGGACCAAGCGAAAACTCAGTCTCAAACACTTTTGGATTTGGGGTGCTCCGGCACATGTGTTGAAGGCGGATGCTGATAAGTTAGAATCTCATACGGATGTTTGTCTATTTGTATGGTATCCTAAATGAACGAGGGGTGGTTTATTTATAGTCCTAAGGGCCAAAAGGTGATCGTTAGCACGAACACCAGATTTTTTAAAGAGGATTTTGTAATGAACTACAAACCCATTAGTAAAATTATTCTAGATGAAGTAAGAGAGAAAACACCAAACATAATACCAATTGTACAAGAGGATATACCACAGGACACTACACCGCGTATCACACCTGATACACAATTGCCTGCGGAGCCTCGTTGTAGTGGCAGGGTTGTGAGACTGATCGGTGTCGTTTTCACCTAGATTTTAGTGTCTTTTTATTATGTATTTTGTGTGTTTTTATTCATTTTGTATACCATTTGGTGGTGTTATATGAAGATATGGAGATTTGTGCTTTGAAATGATAAATGTGTGATTTTCATGATTAAGTGCCTTAAATTGTGCTATATTTGTGAATATTTAGAGAATGGGTAATTAGTGTAATTTGTGTGATTTTTCGGTAAAATGGATTCTAGACAGAATAAGGAAGATGTGAAAAAAAAACGGATATCAATTCAGAGTTGAAAGGAGGGAGAACGAGCTGAAACAAAATTGCTGAAAATTGCACCAACTCGACCAGAGTCACGAACTCGACCCTAAACTTGACCGGAGGCCTGTAACAGGAGTCGTGTGCCAGCATCAGAAACACACCAATACGAATTTGAACCTCTTTAAGCGTCTGCATGGCTGCCTCTACAGCATTATCAATATTCCCAAAGCTGTTATGATTCCATTTCTTTATGTCCCCTTTCAATCTCCTCAATTTAAACATGAACTTGGATATAGGATTATCATGAAAAGAAGGATCTTTCCAAGAAGTTTCAGCCATGGCAAAGAAACTTGTATTAAGCAACCACATGCGCTGAAAATGAAACGGTCTGGCAATTGCCTCATTCATAGAAAAAGTGACCAAAATCGGAGCATGGTCAGACCTGTGTCTAGCCAACACAACACCACTGATTCTATCCCATAACTTCATGATATTATCCTCCACCAAAACCCTGTCGATTTTTGAAGCTCTCATGCTTCTAGTGGATGATCTACTAACCCAAGTAAACTTGGCCCCTGTTAAGTCTAAGTCCATCAGCCCTGACTCATCAAGAAATCCATGAAATTCCACAGGCCTCAGATTGTCCCTCCCCGATGCATTAAGTCTCTCGTGCGATCTCAAAACAGAATTAAAATCTCCCAACATCATGTTTGAGGACATATTAGCAATAACATCACACCATAGTACCCGACGTATTGTGTGATCCGTGTGTCCATGAACGAACCCAAAACGATAGTCGGCAGCATTATAATGAAGTTAAAGATTATAATTTGAGAAGAGGAGAACACCGCTCGTACCTGAGACACATCATTAGATTTGTAAAAGACCCACAAATTCGGACGTAGTCCATCTCTATGATTATGTCCAGCAAACTAAAATCCCAAATTATTCCATACATGACTTGGAATTGATTCAAAAAGGACCTTTGGCTTTGCAATAGCTAGCCAAGTAGGTGTGTGCTTCCTGCAGAACTCCTTAAGAGCCATTTGAGCCTCTTTCCTCCCAATCCCTCTGATATTCCAAAAAAGAACCTTCATGATGCACAGGGTTTTCGGTGTGCTTCGGCGGCAAGTTATCCCACTCTTTGTTAGTAGTAGAATGCATAGTTTTAGACTGTTTTTTAGTAGGAGGAACATGCACTACTCCCATAGTGTGGGAGCGGGTATTCGGCGGCTCCGTTCGAGTAAAATGAGTAACGCTGTTGCTCGTGCCTTTGACCGAATCTTTCTCTTCATGCACAATGATCTGCTTATCAGATGAAGAAATGGTAGGACTGGCACAATTTTCAGGGCTGCGAACTACAATAGGAACTGGCTCTTTCACAACAATTGCGAGGGAAAAGTCCTGTAAATTTTCTGTTTCCTGATCGTTGATTTCATCTCCACTATGATTTAAGCTTTCTAGCTCCGACTCATAATCCTCATCACTTTGACAACTCTCATGCTCCTCACTCCGAGGATCCATCTCTTCATCATCTATATTTTGATCATTCAATTCATGATCATATATCTGAGAACCACCTTCCTGATCATTCTCCTCTCTCCCGCTGATCAGTGTTTTCCACTTCTTCTCTATGTTTCTCTTTCTGAGCATCATTATCATCTAGAGTTCCAAGCATATTAGAAGTGGCAACATTAGATGCAGGACATTCCTTCAGCTTCCATGTCTTTTTAGGGTATGAAAAGTTTCTGGCCATTCCTCTTTCCTTTTTCTCCTTTCGCTGCACCCTAATGTATTGTTTTTTCATGCAATTCCTATCACAATGACCCAAAATTTGACATGATTTACAGAACTCCGGAATGTTTTCAAAACCAAAGGATATTTTGATCACATTCTAGTAATATCTATATTCATATATCTCAATATGTCTTCTTGAACATCCATTTCCACAAGAACTCTAGCAGCCATCTAGGGTCCGTTCATCAATTCTGAGGGGATTTCCCACAGCCCGAGCTACACTTTTAATAATTTCTTCATGCCATAATTCCAAAGGAAGCTCATATATTCTCATCCAAACTGGCACTATTGAAGACTTGATCTTGTATGGATTGAATGTAGGAGTCCATTGTTGAACTCTTAATTGAGCACCGCCAACCTCAATAACCCTCTTCCTCAAGAGGTGGACTTTTTGTTGTTCATCAGCAACCATCAGTGAAAAATATCCCCGGCCCAGCGATATATTAAGCAGCTGCTTAATATTAAAGACACGCTGAAACATAGAATCCACTTCCAATTGAGATAGAGGTTTAGAGCCTCTCTCGTTCATGACCGTGACATTGACAAATTGAGAGAATATAGATTTACGATCCTCATAGAACGTCTTATTGATAGATAAAGTAACGGTATCACCTGTTTTATTGAGCGGTTTCGCCACAGGACCTGATAGGGGTCCTTTGCATATGGCCTTTTTTGAGACACAAGATCGGATCACTAGCATCGCGTGCTTTGTCCGCGTATGAAGGCGGATTATGTGGCTGATGATCATCATGCGTGGGATGCGGCAAAGTGCCAGCATTAGGGTTTCGAACGAAATACCCTTGTTTTGTCATTGACTTGTCATGCAAGTTAGAGTCTGTTTGTGGTACACGATGATGCATAGATGATCGTGATCCAATATTCAAGCGATCAGATTCCTTCTGAGGGGCAACTAAGGAACCAACAAACGCCTTATTCATCTCAAGGAGATCTTCGAAAGCAGGAAGGTCTGATGAAGGCTTGAGTGGGACAGTGGTTTGATCGGGCATAGCTTTAGGGTTGTGCAGATTAGCAAGTAAATCCATCAACCAGGGGAATCTTTCACAAGCGACATCCAATTTCGGGAATTGAATGAAGGGATCAGCGGGGACAGAACCATCAACAGAGGGCCCACAAGTGAGCGGCGGAGCCTCCATGGCACGTCAACAAAAGTGAAAAACCTAGAAAATATTAGAGAGAGGGCAGAGAGAATTTTCTAGAGAGAGAAAAAATATATTTTCGAAGTGAAAAAAATATATTTGGGAAGGGTGAGCGAACAATGATTTAGTGGGAAAAATAATTTGTAAACCATAATATGCATACATATCCGCATAAACGTAATCATACACCATGAAAATTTATATGATTGTGATGATCGATCATGGAACTCTGCGGGCGTTACCCGAGGACCAATTAAGAATCCCGACACCTGAAAGTGTCATAGTTCATATAACTGTGATAGCACTACAAGAGTACTCTATGGCTGTGGGACTGTGAAATAATTCATTAAATGTAAACACGTAAGCACATATAGTAGACAAAAAGGTTTTAGAAATTCCCCACCTCAAACTTGCAGAAACAAAGATTGATGAAATGCACGCCCTTAATTCTACTCTTCACTATTAACGTCACCTAATAACAAGGATGGAGCCAGCGTGGGGCCAGGGGGCACTAGGCCCCCCTCAATTTTCAAAATTATTAGTATATATGTAATGAATATTAACTAAATAGTAATGTTGCCAAAGTGGTTTGCCCTTTCTCTTTCATGAATAAGGTCATGGGTTCGAAATTGGGTTCCACATTTTTTCTCTTTTTTATTTAAAAATATTCTCTCCTTTATAATTTATTTTTTCTTTCCTATCACAATGCTTGGAAGCAATAACAGACAAGCTTTAGCTTAACAAGTTTGCAGCATTCTGTAATACGTTAGAATTCCTTTATGGGTTATCAGGGAAACAATATTTGCAACTGCGAAACCCCAACATAGACCAAGATTTAACCCCATACTCCTTGAATTAACATGTAGCGCACACATCACCATGTATACCGATAAATACTACATGAATATTCCCAACAAGGAGAACTCTCATCTACATTAAGTTCGTCTGTCAATCCACATGCTTCGAAATAGCCCATTACATAAAAGATCAAACTATCGAAATCATAATCGGAATGAACTAGAACAGAAAGAAGGGCTACTAACTGGGTTTATGATGGGAGACTCGATTAGACACAAGGAATCGACGTGTATCACAAGTATAAGGAAATTCACAAGAGTAAAAAAATCAAGGAACAACTGGGTATATAGAGGATGAAGGTTTGTTAGTATACCAATCAACGCACAATTCTACAATGACATGAGAATTCATAACAAACCGACGATGAATTAGAATTCAGTCTGCGTAAACCCTAACATGCGTCATTTGCTAGACGTCGAGTTACACGTGAGTGGAATTCGTATATGAGTGTGAAGCAGGATAGGTCGTATAAGAGGTGTTCTTACTCTACCATTCCGAAGAACATATTGCTATTCACTAGATGGAGAGAAAATGTAGTGTATATGAGTTCATGGATTTGTACATGAAGGGAGAATCATTGACGTACAACTAATTAAAGAGATACAGGGCCTGCATACTCTCTTATTTCTATTACGTACAGATAAGTTGAGGTGATCGTGGGTTGAAAAGGAAAGGTAGGATACAAAATTTGAAATCTCTTCTTTTATGATGTAGCTGTAGCAGATAAATAGGGAGAAATTAAACTAATAATTAATAATAATACTTAAATAACGAATATAAGAAGATTCTTCCACCACGAAACGTAAATCAAATGCGATAAAAAAATAACAACACTAAATATTTAGTGTAGAAGGGTGTGGTTGTTACAATTTTTTCACAAATTCATCAATTGCTTGTAATTCCAAAATTCACGCTCTCATACGGCCATCTCATATGCAGTGGAGAAACTTATTTTCTCATTTTATTGGTTCAACATAAAATAAGTTCTAAATTTCGAGTTATTATGAAGTGAAAACTGAACTTAGTCTCAATTTTGGTATAAAATGATTAGAGTAAGCGTACTCTGTCGTGTGTAGCACGTAAGTGACCAAGTACAAAATTTATAATATCGAACCCAAGGATAAGTGTATGTATCCGTATTTGAGAAATGTTTCACTCTAGAAGGACTAATCAATAAAATGAAGGGGCTACTTAATTACACTACAATTAACAACTAGAAAACCAATTAAAGATAGAAAATGTATATATTTGATGGATGAAGGTGAGCAATCTAAGAAGTATGTAAGGCAAGCAACATCATGGAAAAGACTTATATAGACTCACACACAAATGCATTAAAGGTTTATCATGTTATGATATTAAGGTCAATCATTTATGTACCCCTAATCCCTATGGCCAAGGCAATTAGGTTCTTAACTCACAAGTTTAAATAACATAGGATTGTCTCTTACTCTCAACTCCCTTAAGGTACTATGATCATAAGTTCGGTTCCCCTCACTAGTTCAAACACTTTTACAAGCAATTATCACTAATGTTCTATCATGAGGTTCTAAGCACAAGAACGTTATGGCTTAACTCTCCACATACTAACTAAGTCATCTCATGCAATCAATTATTCAATTAAACCACTAAGCATAATATTGGAATGATCATCCTAACACTATGAATAGAAAATTTAATCACACAATTCATACACAAAATGAGAATAAACATTCATGATAGAAAATTCAATTCATCAAACATGTGATGTGCAAAATCTACATTATCTTTCACCAATCATGTTGCTAGCCTCACATGGGACTAGCCACTACAAATCATTACAAAATCAATAAATCCATGACTTGCTCCAATTGAGCTAAATAATGAAGAAAATAATAAATCAAAGGTTGATTAGCTTCCCTTTTGGAGTTGGTCTTATCTTCCTTCAACATGCTCTAATCTTCACACCTTGATGTTCTTCCCTTCTTAGATTGGTGGATTGATGGAATGGTGGATGAATTTGAGAAAATCAAGGGAATGGATGGATGGATTGAAGGATAGAGGGATGAGATGGAGATGGGTGAAGATGGAGGTGTAAAATGGCTAGAGTGGTATGTGATGTGTGTGGGCAGCCAAAACCCTAAAAAATCCTCCTGCAAATGGTGTAATTGGGGGTATTTATACCCCCTTGGAAAACCTAGAAATCGCGCTTGAATTTTGACTCTTTTGCATAAAAACACGGTCGTGTTTTCTTGTATTTGCCCGTGTTTTCTTGTATCTGCGCTTTTAGAGCCCCAAACACATCTTTTTGCCAAACAACAAGAAAACATGAGCATTTTTCTTGTTCCGCCCGTGTTTTCATGCACTTTATCAGCTCTCTGGACATCAATCACATTTGCATAAAAACACGGACTCGATGTAAAAACACGGTCTTGTTTTTACGTCATTTTGGCAATTTTCAGATTTCTCTAACTATATCCATTCTTCATAATTCATCGCGAAAATGGCGATTTAGCTGCGAAATATTTCATCGCGAAAGTAGTTTATTTCATCGCTAATTCATTTTAGCGATGAATTTTATTGTCGCTAAATTTGGTGAGAATATGACGTCGCAATTCCATTTAGCGGTGAATTAATAATTTCCCGCTAACTTTTCCCACTAATTGATTTATTTTGTAGCAAATATTTAGCAACAATAATTATGAATTTTATCGCAAATATTTGCTACAAAATTTTATTACTTCATCGCAAAATATTAGCGACAATTTTTTTACTTCTTGGCTAATATTTGCTGCGAATATCTACATAAAGTCGCCAAATCTTAACGACAAAATTTGAATTTTTTTGCTGCAAAAAAATTTCTACAAAATTGATACATTTCATCACAAAAATTTTGTTACAAAATTTTGTTTGTTGCTGCAAATATTTGCAATGAATATTTTATTTTCATCGTAATTTTTTTTGCAACTAAATATTATAAATGATTTTTTATCACAAATTTTGTGATGAATTACTTTGTTTGTCACTAAATGCCAATAACATTTTTTTTATTCTAAAAAATATTATATATTTTTTATTTCCTACCTACAGAAATAATCCCTGAAAATAAACTCGTATAAAAAGCAAAATATTTAACTCATTCAAAATATTAAAAAATATAAAAGTCTATTATAGTATTCAATGAAACAAGAATATTATTGTATCTCAAACCCCAAATAACTCAAAAGTAAAAAGGTCTCAATCTAAAACTGAAAAGAAAACATGGAAATCTAGAAATATTCCATTTATTCGCAAAATGAAAAAATAAAAGTTCAGACGTATTTCCTCCTTCCTCGCGACCCCTAACTTCTTTTCCCACCTTATCGATTAGTCGTTCATTTTCCTGCAAAGATGTCAAAGCTACATACATGAAAAATATACTTCAATTCATTAAAATGATTCATCCTTTTATCCTAAAATAACACAAATACAAAAGTAAAGGGCATTAACAAAAATATACATTTGTCTCTGTAAAACATTTAGCATTAGAAAAAAAAACAAAGTACAACTCATACATGAATCTCTTCGGCACCCGCAGTCCAACTATTGTCTTTGTTCCAATGAGTTTGCTTGTATAACTCAATTAGATCAACTTGATTAGGTCGATCACCCTAAAATATACATTGAGAGTTAAAATCCAAATACATAATTAAGCAAAAATTAAAAAGAAAAATTATACATACAACTTCATAACTATGTCGCACAAAAGATTTAGAACCTCCGCATACAACTTGACAATAAAACATATGTAAGGATCATACACTTCGCGGGAGACACTGCTTATGACAACATGATGCAGTTTGGGATCTATTGTAATACAGAAGAACTAGTTTGTGATGCTTAATTCGGAGTAAAACAAGGGCATCTCTGTTTTCAAATAATAAACTTATAACAAATTTACAGGAAAAAAAGATTGATCTATAACCCACAATGAATGATAGATTACCAGAGATGAAGTAGTGCCGACATCAAACAGCTTCGCACCATTCCTCTGCAAAAAGGAGTAGCAATTACAATATAAGATAAATTCTAACGATGTTTTTCAGCTTATATTAATTCACAGCATGTGATAGAGATCTTACTGCAATGGAGCCTAATCTTGGTTACAACGTAAATGAGGTTCCTCCATTGGAAATAGTAGTTCTAATGGATTGAAATAAAAGATATACTTTAGTTATGAGAGTCAAATCTTGAGGATAGGCCCCTCCATTGGAAAACTAAGCCACACATGCATGATAAGTTAGGTTAAGTAACATTGCAACAAGGTAGTGAGAAAACATCTTCAACATCTACAGATGAACCGTAAAACTTTTCACTAATAGCATCCAAACTTGTCAATGTAGCATCATACTATCATAGATCGATGAAATTTTCAAAGTAAAAGTCTAATTAATAGGAAAATGTTGATAGAATATGAGTTTAATTTGATATAACATAAGCCAGGTCATTTGCTCCAGGAAGTTCACACATTTTTTACCTAACACCGAACAACACAAAGCATTGGTCATGGAACTCCATTTGAGAAAATTAATTACAGTCTCGCTGATTTGTAGATTGAAAAGGTGGACTTGAAGCAAAAAAAAAAAAAAAAATTAGGGCAAAAGTTTGGGATTTACCAAATAAATACTAAGATTGCGTTGTTCAGAAAAGTGTGTAGAGACGTTGAATCTAATCGTATATAGGATTCTTCATCTAGGGTTCCGGTAGAACAAGAATGCATGTTCACTGTCATAACCGATCTCCATGGATGCGATGAGCACCGAATCTCACATTCTTCCCGCCGTTGTCTTTGATTTCGCCATTGATGATCTAGCAAGCTAGGTTACGATCGATAGAAGTGAGAGGAAGAAGTAAGACTATAAGTGTGAAAGACAGAATTTCTGCGTTTTCACATTTGAAATAGGACACTTAACTTAATAAAAAGGATTTTAATATAAATACACGATTAACTCATACTTATGCTTTCTTTAAAAAAAAAAACTCATACTTATGCTTTAATGGTACACTTAATAAATGAATTTCTTATTATATACATTATGAGACACTTCTATTAAAAGTATTATTTAATTTGTTGTTGTGTTAATTAATAAAATTATTTTAGAGGTGTAAAAATATGTCTCATAAAATATAAATAATCAAATTTAGGAATTAAGCGTCCCAATAAAATTATATTATAAAATAAAAATATTAAATATTATAATGAAACAATTAGGGACACATTATATAAAATATATTAGAAAAGTGTCTAAAAAATAATTACAGACATTAATTAAAATGTCTAAAAAAAAGAGTCTCAAAAGATAATTAAAGACACCTAAATTAAAATGTCTCATAAAAAGTGCCTCAAAAAATAAGTAGAGACACGTAATAAAAAGTGCCTTTTGTTGTAGTGATTATAATAGTACAATAAATTATTTTATGAATAATTCATTGTGTAAATAAAAAGTGATAATATTTTTTAAAAAAATTGTAACATCTTTCATAATAAAAGATAAAAACAAATTAAAAAAAAAAGTGTAAAATGACAAATGGGAATAAAAATTAAATAAATATTGCATTTTTTTTTTAGAAAAATTTACAAAATCAAATCAAATTAAACTAAATTATATTATAAATATATTGTTCCTTAAGTTATTTAAAATTATTTTTTAAATGTGAGGAAATAATATAATTAAATAAATATTGCATTTTTTTTAGTTCAACTTAAAAATATACTCATTCTTTTTTTTTCAAAAAAGAAAAATTATTTGACTAACAAATTATATAATGTAAGATTTTTATAGTAAAATTTAGTAAGGATTATTAATTTAGAGTATAACTAAGAATTTGTCATTATTATAATAATGAATTTTTTTTTTGTATATTATATGAATTTAATTTTTATTTTAATAAATAATTATTTAGCGATAAAAGATAAAATATAAAAATAGGTAATAACGCTTTTCAATGATATTTAATTTATTCACAAATTTTAAAATCAGTAATAGAGTGTAGGAGTTGTCACAAATATTAGCCATAACATTATTTTATGTGGCTAAAATAAATTTGTATATTATTTTTTTACTAAATACTCCCTCCGTCCTATAGAAGTTGATATAATTTTTTAGGACAAGGAGATTAAGGAGTATAATAATTTAATGTAAAGTGGAGTGGAGTAAAGTGAAGTGAAAGAAATAATATTTAATGTGTAGTAGGTAGTTGTATTAGAAGTGATATGTGGGGCCCATGAGAATAGATTAATTGTTTTTTTGTGTGGGTCCATGTATTAAAAAGGAAATGTGTCAACTTTAGTGGGACAAACCAAAAAGGAAAGTATATCAACTTCAATGGGACGGAGGGAGTAATTATTTTAGCGACAAAATATCAATTTTTATTGCAAAACTTAGCGATAATCATTAGTTTTATCACAAAAGTTAACATGAGCGACCAAATATAAAAAGTTCATCACAAATATTAGCCATAACATTTATTTTCTGTCGCTAAAATAACTTCATTTATTATTTTTTCTAATAAATAATTATTTTAGTAACAAAAAATGAATTTTTTATAGCAAAATTTTTAGCGATGAGCATTAGTTTTGTCGCAAATGTTAATATGAGCGACCAAATATTAAAAAATCACCGCAAATATTAGTCATGAATTTTTTTTTTGTCGCTAAAATAAATTTATTTATTATTTTTTCTAATAAATAATTATTTTAGCGACAGAATATAAATTTTTGCAGCAAAATTTAGCAATAATCATCAATTTAGTCGCAAATGTTAATATTAGCGATAATTTTAAAAATTTCGTCGCAAATATTAGCCATGAAATTTATTTTATGTCACTAAAATAAATTAATTTATTATGTTTTCTAATAAATAATTATTTTAGCGACAAAAAAATAATTTTCATAGCAAACTTTAGCGATGATAATTAGTTTAGTTGCAAATGTTAATATTAGCGAC
Organism: Pogostemon cablin; assembly: GCA_023678885.1. Taxonomy (NCBI): domain Eukaryota; kingdom Viridiplantae; phylum Streptophyta; class Magnoliopsida; order Lamiales; family Lamiaceae; genus Pogostemon; species Pogostemon cablin. The sequence continues at coordinate 4,988,855 of CM043010.1, read as the reverse complement.
CAAATATTTAAAGTTCATTGCAAATATTAGTCATAAAATTTATTTTATCTCGCTAAAATAAATTCGTTTATTATTTTTTTAATAAATTATTATATTAGAGATAAAAAATCAATTTTTACAGCAAAATTTAGCGATGATCATCAGTTTCGTCTCAAATATTAATATTTGAGACGAAATATTATAGATTCATCGTAAATATTAGCCATGAAATTTATTTTATGTCGCTGAAATGAATAAATATTTAAATTTATTAATAATTATTAATTTTGCAACGGAAAAATATAATTCGTCGCTAATAGAATGGATTTTGCGATGAAATCTGAATTCGCATGTAATTTTTCGTCGCTATGTCTCCTTTTTCTTGTAGTTATGCTTTTCTTCACCACTTATCTTCATAATCACATATTTCAAGACATGAAAATGCATCATCATCATTATCCTCAATTTTTCATAATCGATATAAAAAAGATAGAAAAATATGAAGCAAAAGAATGAAAACACACACAAAAATGACACAAAATCTAGGTGAAAATGCGACGATCAAAAACCTAATACTATTAACTATTTAAGAGAAAATAAAATAAATAAAGCAAGTTTAATAAATTAACACATATAAAGCCTCAACAAACATCGAAGTCTAGTACAATCAATTAACAATTAAAAAAATCGATTAACATGCATGTCTTGATTAATGGAATCCATACTATAACATAACAATTTCGATCAGTGAGTAAAGTTGACAATTTCGAAAAATAAAATAGTAAGGTATTACGAATAACGTATTATATATATAAATTACATTGTATACAGAAAAAAAAATCATTACTTAATAATGATTCGGACTTCAAAAGAAGAAGATGGGTATTGCAATTAACTAATTGCATATATGAATTCTAACTCATTACATTTGGCTTCACTCAGGCTTTTAATAGATGAATTTAATTAAATATCAAAAGACCATATTTAAATTTTATATTTAAATAAATTCAATTAAATGAAGAATGTGAATAGACATGCATGGATATTTGATAGAAAAAAAATTAGACAAAATTAAATTGTAGTAGAATTCATAAATAGTCATTTGAAGGGTTAAGTGTATATGTATAGCCGACATTAATTAGTCTTTTCAAATCTTATGTTCAATGAATTTTGTATTATTAATTAGTTTAGAAAACATAAAATCAGTTTATTTAACAGGACCTGTGAATTACTCGAATTTATATCCATGATTATGAATTGGTTTGGATCATTAAAATTATAAGGATAATTTATTTAATTTAATAAGATATAAGTATCAGTATTTTTTTTTCATGAAATAACTAATGAAAATTTATATAGTATTGAATTACTCATATAAATAATTAAAAATATGTCATATAAAAGGCTTGTAAATATTTACACTTGTGGATTAGAATTTTAAAATATTATGATAAATTATATTTAAAATTTTATATTTTCTTACAAATACTTTCATGTTTCAATTTTGTAGAAAATTTGAATGGTCAGAGACATTGATAAACATTCACATTTTAATATTTTAATAACATATAACTTTATATAAATTCAAATTTGTTAATATTAATAAAATATCATTATTATCATCATTAAATTATGAAGTAAAATTTAATGTAAAGTATTAAATATTATGTTATTATTTAATTAAATAAAAGGATAGAGATGTAAAAAAGAAATATGAGTAGGGACAAAATGGAAAAAAAGTTTCTCAAACTCATGCTACTTTTAATATATTAGTTTTTGAAACGTGCTTTGCACGTTGCATGCAGGTCGTTCTTTGAAATTTTTACTTTTATGTTTTTTTTTTCTTTTAATTGAAAAGCCCACACAATAAGTTAGAACATACGAACCTTTAATCTGCAATGCAATTATGCAAGAATGGTAATTTGGTACATTTTTTGGGGGCAATTGCATCGAACATAAAGTGGGAGTGTAGGATTGCGTATTTAGAGAGATCAAAGAGAAAAGAGGTGACCCGTGAAATTTAGAGTGATTAGGGGTTGAATAAGACGTCTTGTGATTATGAACCATGAAAGTGTAACTTTGAGGACCTTTTCTTTTTCAATCTAATAATTTGCCAGTATTACAATTTGACACTTAAAAAAATTTAATACTTCATCATTCTACACAAATTTACACTACTTTCGGTGCTGAATGTAGCAACAACATTCTGCATGATCATTTGAATAAATTAATCAAAAAATAAATATAAAATACAAAAATTAAATGTTGTTTGATTTCGTATGTGTCCCTCGTTGAACACTATAATAAGATGTCAATTAGCTACAATTAGCTACACAAACTGAGGTGAGTAACAGTTCAACCAAAGCCACAGCAGAATCAACTCTTTCAACTATGTCTACAGATATTTGTAAGTACATATCTTCGAAAGATTTGTCTATTTCATTGGTATATTCAGCCAAGTGGAGTAAGATAATAAAAGAATTAGTTGAACAAAATAGATTCCGTATGCTTCTAATCTGGTGCCTCCTCTCCTGTATCCTTTTTTGTAGCATAAACTTGTATTTTAACTCCAGTTTCCTGATGTGCATTTTTGCTATGCCAAAGAAGGGAAAACTTTGTTAAATTCGTTGCTTAATTTCTTGAAGATAAATACAAAAAATATGTTCCGGATGCACAAAGTCACACCTTTTCCAGTCACTTTGAGTATCACTGAAGGGCCAAAGACTAAACCAACAAAATTGTTTCCAAGATATTCATTTATCTTCATTGACAGATTAACACAGTGCTTTTCAGACGCACAAATTTTAATTCATATTGATAAATAAAAAATTTAAAAAAAAAACTGCAGGGTTTTTTTGTGAATGCATGGTATGTTGCGAGAATCACCTTGCCCAACAATTATATGAAAACACAAAAGTAAAATCACTCAAAAACAGCATAACTTTTCATATGATTCAACATTCCTACTAATAAATTAATGCCTTTATACATCCTCAAGCTCGGACTCCTATCATACAAATTGGGCTAAAGTGCCTACAACATAAACCCAATAAATATGAATCCTATTTACCATGCTCCAAAGCAGTAGTACTCAAAACACATATAATGTAAAGAGTCGTTAAATAAACAACACATATCTTTCAAAAAAAAAAAAAATACCAATAAAAGAATTAAAATGGTAGCTGAGATCTACGTACCTAATAGGTCAATGCTCTTCCTTTCTGGATACCAATCCATGGTTCGATGAGGTCCCCATTTGATTCTCCTCTTGGCTTGATTGGTTTCCTTGTTTGTCAAATCAGCATCTACCTTTTTAGTACCTCCATGGACAGGCAACAATGCACCTGATAGCTTGTTTTTTGGTATAACAAATCCAGATCCTTTTGCAAATCCAGACATCTTTGAGGGTGTTGTGGATGGAGTAGTTTCCATCACTTTGAATATCAGTATATGCATGCTACTCACATTAGGCAAACATCATGAATAATAGTTTTCCGTTATAAATTATAATATAACAACCATTACGATCAGTCACTGTAATAACATTTAAGACATTAGTATTTTCAACATCATGGCTAAACATCATATTCAGTAAGTTAAATTAAAAATCAATGGCGTTGAAAAAGCTTTGTTGTTTGCTAATTTTCAAGGGACTTATTTCAGAACCCTAAGTTTAAGTTATTATCACGACTTCATTATCTGTCTTGTTCATCAGAGATTTCATCTTAATGTTAAGAGTCCCTCTTGAAAATTAGAAGAAATTGCATATTCTTTTAGAAAACAAAAAAGTGCATGTCTTAAACCCTAAACAAAAAATAAAGTGTATAGCAAAAATGACATCTTTCATGAATCAAAAAGTGTACAAGTCAAATCTGAGACACAGATAGTAATATACTACTCCTTTAGATAATACTACGTAGTATTTTAACTGATTCACAAACTAAAGAAATCGACATTTCTTCCAATGCCAAGCAAATAGTGCATCAAACATCAGTAGAAAGCATCACTATATCCCTCCTAGTATTTAATAACAGAAAGGGCACATACGCTATTTTAAGGATCCAGAGAATAACCCCCATAAGGATCATGCTGAGGGGTGCCTCTTTAGCATGTTGTAAATTATGAGAAATAGGTTTATAATCGACTTTTGAGAATATATATTCAATAATAAAGAATCATGATATGATTCACCAAACTAAAAATACCAGAAGTACCTGAAAGCAACGCGGGTAGATACAGCGCCGAATAAAAACCGACGTCATTTCTGGAGGAGGCGCGGCGGCAATCGGAATGTTCTGGATTCAGACGAAGGACCGCCGTTCAATCTATATTCACAGACATTTTTTATATGCATAATTAAATAACCATAACTCCAATGCAACGATGCAGAAGTGATAATCGAACTCACCAATTTTCAATTTTAGTTTCAGAATCGCATCAGACAACATCGTTGTGCTGAAACCCCACAGAAAAATGCGATCGTAGAGAAGATCCACCTCGTGATTCTTTAGAGGTTTTCCATTATCAAATCCCGACTGATAATCCGACCAACTCTGGACTCTTGTGAGATTGTGAAATGTTTTGAAACAGAATCATCGTTAAATAAGAAAAAAGGAAAGTTCCCGTTGCTCGGCTCGGATTCTCTGTGCCACTTCCGTACATCATCTTCTGTGCCACTGCTCCGATCGCTGCCACGTAGGATGAGAGAGAGAATTCATTAGTTTGCAGATTTAACGACGTTAATCCTTTGTTTGGGAAATTAACATTATATTAGGAAAGAATTTTACTTAATTATTTTTGTAAAAAATAAAATTCCTTCCACTAAAATAACAAAAATTAAAATCCGCTTTACCACCATTCACAAGAAAACTTTGAGATCGCACATAACGCAGAACACAAACAGGAAAAGGGGAAGAAAACACTGTTTATCATCTAGTAAGTTTCAATCCTTCATATTTATATGGTGATTAATATTTTTCATGATAATTTGTTTAGTGGGGTTTTAATCACTTTAAACTAATGTTTGACCATGTTCTTGAAAAGAAATGATGTTCAGATAAATTTTCCATAGCAATAACTTATATAATTTCATTTGAATTGTTAGCTTTCTGTGTAGCTAATTACTAACCCTAATATTATTTTATATGAAAATAATTGAATAAACACTATAACTCATAAGAGAAGAAAAATGCATAATGAGGACTATTTTATGAGTCATAGCAAATAACACCATGTTTTGATGAAAAACACTCCGTGATAGTATGTTCAACTCATAGGTTTATTAAAACATTAAAGCAATAACCGGGTTAGTTAGAACAAGGGTTAATATAATAGAACAAATCCAAAAAAGTAAATTTATAAATATGCTTCACTCTTGAATAGCTTAATTCCATGGCCAGAAGACACACTAGATTTATGTCGAATAAAATAGCTTTTCAGAATATGAGGCCAATTATTATTTTCTCTAGAGCTGATCCATTTCTTTTTTTTAGCATTAGATTCTTATTTTTCTCCAAGCTATGGAAAAACATACATGTGTTGACGAGAATCCAAGGCATGAACTTAATTTTGATGAGAATTATAATGAAAAAGAACTCACAAGTGATAGTGGCATTGAGGTGAATCATGGTACACAACCAAATATTTCAGAAGAAATAATTCCAAGAATTGGTATGGAATTTGAAAATGAAGACGCGACATTTAATTCTATAATGCATATGCTAAGACATCAGGATTTGGAATCAGAAAACACAATGCTCATAAAGATAAAAATGGAAGAGTGCTTGATAGGATATTTTGTTGCGACTGTCAAGGTTTTAGGCCAAACAATAAAAGAGATGTGATGGTTAAATCTTATCGTCCAATAACAAGGACGGGTTGTGAAGCAAAGATGAAGATCAATGGTCGATATAATGGTATTTATAGTGTTGTTGATTATATCTCTGAATATAAAGGCCATGATTTGGTGAGCCCAAAAAAGATTTATATGAAGAGATCCCACAGAAGAATCTCTTATGTTCAAGCTTCAGAAGTTGATGATTTAGATAATTTTGGAATTGCTCCAAGTTCAGGTTTTACCTTGTTGTCAAAGAAAGTTGGAGGACGTGAAAATGTTGGCTTTATGTATCAAGATTACAAGAACTACCTGCAATCAAAGAGAACTATAGAAATGAAGGTTGGAGATACAGGAGGGGTTTTGGAATTCTTGAAACAAAGACAACTCGACGATCCTATTTTCTTCTATGCAATTCAGGTTGACGCAGATGATTTGATAGCTAATATTCTGTGGGTTGATGCTCAAATGAGAGTTGATTATGCTTACTTTGGGGATGTGGTTTGTTTTGATACGACATACAAGAAAAATAAAGAGAATAAACCATTTGCCATCTATGTTGGGGTAAATCACCATAGGCAATTAATAATTTTTGGGGCAGCATTGCTTTATGATGAAACTTCACCAACATTCTCTTGGTTATTTGATACCTTTACTAGAGCTATGTCTGGAAAAAAACCACGAACCATCTTGACAGATCAAGATCCTGCTATGGCAAAAGCTTTAACAACTGAATGGCCTGAAACTTTTCATCGACTATGTATTTGGCACATATATCAAAATGCTGCCACGCATTTGAGTAGTGTGTTCGCAAGCTTTAAAACTTTTTCTAAGGACTTTAGTTCTTGTATTTATGACTGTGAGGAGGAAGAAGAGTTTATAAATGCATGGCATTCCATGTTGGGAAAGTATGAACTTGAGGATAATGAATGGTTAGAAAGATTATTCAAAATCAAAGAAAAATGGGCGCTGGTTTATGGCAGGAAAAATTTTTATGCGGATATGACAACTACACAACATAGTGAAAGTATGAATAGTGTCTTTAAAAAGTATATGAGTTACAAAATGAACTTGCTACAATTTTGCCAACATTTTAATAGATTGGTGAATGATCGCCGATATGAAGAGTTGAAAGCAGATTATAAAACCTGTTACTCTGTACATGTGGCTTCTTTTCCGGTGCAAATTTTAAAGCATACACGTAGTATAATGAGCTAACTGTTAGATTTGTATACTAAAAGTCTTGCTTTTGTATTGAACAATGTTTTAACGATTTTATTTGAAATGAGAATCATATGATCAAACGTTTTTGCATATTATAAATTGTTTATTTATATGTTTGTGCAAAAGTCCATTTACTTTATATTGTAGATAATATGTTGTGCGACAACACGCAGAAGATCATATTATCGGTTTTCTTATAAAGTATAAACAGATGCTTACAACCGAGATAGACGGGGACTATATATCGGTATGGTTGTAGTGTGGTTTGGTATTAGTTGTCTTGACCATAGAACCACATTAGTACACTGCTTTGTGTATTGAGTAGGACCGCCTGAGATCGTTCAACTTGTACTGTCTATATAGAAGAACTTGATCTCTGTTATTATGGATGTTCGTGCTCTTAATCCCTACACAATAACCTCGACACGTAAGACAATATATATTTCTTTGATTCATCAATAGGTGAGATTTAAATTAATTAAATCAACAAACTCGGTGAGTTGGGAAATAGTATTGTCTCTATGGTGTGCTGTTGATTGTAGAAGGAGTTCATGTCCGTCATAGGTTGATGATGTCCCCTTGAGGAACTCATAAGTTTTATCATGTAAATCTTGCAAGTGGATTAATTCCGGCATGAGTGGTACTACTCTCGGATGAGATATTAATTAATTTAAGTTGTCAGTAATTTAATTAAATAATGGGCATTGTATATCTTAAACATGGGGAGACTTTCGGGCTCATAATAAGAAGGAGACCAAAACATAATATTGGGATTGGATGGGTAATGCAGTAATAATATTTTAGTGGACTATATTTTTATTATTGGATTTAATTATAAGCTTTGGGCTAAGCTTGGTTAATTAAATCCAATTGAGACCCAATCCAATTTCTCCTCCTGGTCCCTACTGTAGCCCAATATAAAAGTCATCTCAACTTCTGGATGCCCTATGATTGCGCCGTTTCAACGTGTGAAAGTAGGGAGAGAAGCAGATTGAGAAATCCTGTAGATTGTTGCCAACACAATATCAGGATTCGACTTGGGTCATACAGCAGAAGATCAAGAGGTGGTTCTCTACTGTAGATCATCCTCTACATCAACCCAGAAGAAAGGTAAACGTTTATTTTGCTTCCGCTGTAACCGTTTACTTGAATTCCTAACGATCACATTGAACCAAACGATCCAAAAGCAAACACTAACAACACGTGGTGCTCTAACAACAAAGGCATTTGAAGTTGCTAGAAAAAATTTTCTCAAGGGGATTGAAGAAGTTACTGCTAGAGAGACGTATTCCTTTAGCCTAATCTATTGTCAAAATAGACGATCAAAGATCTGAATTTGCATCCAAGGGTGAGCAAAAAAATGAAGATAGTCTGACATCCAATGCAATAGTGATTAAGGGATAGAAATTTAAATAGAAAAAACCTGTTACATCTGGAAAACGATAACAGAGGGGTTTAAAGAAGTCTAGAAAAAAAAAGCTCCTAAAAATTCAAGCACACCTGTTGAAATAAATGGCCAGGTACTTTTATTTCTTTATTTATTTATTTTTACCTTTACATTTTTTTTAAATTTCTTATAGATTAATGTATGATATATTATTTCTCAAATTAAATATAACATAACAGGTGCAAAAAATGTTGATGAATATTGGAGAAATATTTCAAACTTTGATGTTTCTTCTCAGTCCTATATGTTGCCTTCTTCGTCCGAACCCTCTCAGGTTTTGGAATCGTGTATGCATTTTTGATAATTTATACAGTTAGTCTTTTGTGTTGTATGACTCTTCTTTGGGGATTTTTTGTTGTAGGTTCCATCTTTCCAGCAACAAATAAATTTGCTCATTATTCAGGAAAAAACCAATGTGAGATAAGCTTAACACAATTGCTACAGGTAACGACACTCATTTTTTAGTTATACAAAAGTATCTTTTCTATACACATATTTATCATACCCATTTACATTTACAGCAACAAGTTGGGAAGACACAAGCTTATGGATGAGTCCATTTCAGTGATTCAATTCAAGGCCAAAACAAGGAATTCAATGAGGAAAATTCCAATGATTAACTAATTTGAATGTTACAAGACTTTCACATTAGAAGCATTGAAGTTGGTGTTAAAGCACTAATAGAATTTGTCAAAATAATCTAGTATATTATTTCATAAGGTAGTCATCATAATTTCTTACTGTAAGAGTTGCTTGCGGTAATTATGTCTGGGTTTCTTGATTATTGACATAAATTGCATACTGAGTGGATTTAACTCTCTCTAAAATGGGGTTGTGTGTTTGCTAAGTAAATTACTCTTTCCTGCAGTTCTTATGAAAAATGGGGTTGTAAAATGTTAAGATGGTCGCACAAGTGTTTTCATAGACTGTCTAATTAGACTGATAAACAAGATTGTGATTGACAGAGATGCGAGGAATTGAACCTCGTGCCTCCCGCAATCAAAGCGAGCGCTCTACCATTTGAGCTACATCCCTCTTTAATATCATGTACAAATATTGTGCTAAGAAAAAAAATCAGAATTCCAGCATTAAAGTCTTAGGAGTATCAAAATGAATTTTTTAAGAATCATAATTCCCAGCATCAAAGTCTTAAGAGTATCAATGAATTTTCCAACTATCATCAGAGAACTAACATGGTAAAACAAAGAAACAGTTCTTTAAAGCGTTCCGAACTTCGTTAGTTGAAAGCAAAGAAAAAAGTTTAATCTTGCATAGACATAATAATAAGCACGGTAATCCATGAGAAATCAAACACCTCATAATCAGATTATATATCAATTATCATCCAAATAGATGTCCTGATCATTGCTTTAATTCATTTGACGAAGGACTAACGTAGAATACCAATAAAAAATATACGAAGCAAAATAAGCAAAATAAAATTTTCTGTTCATTGAGGAAATTTATCAAACACATTAACATCAATGTTTCAAAGTGAATAAAAATTCTAAATTCTAAATTCTAAAAAAATTAGTAAGCATTATAGTAAAGGTAACATAAAAATACAAATTGATGCTCATCTAATCCACACAGCCCATTCGTGATTGATAGAAATCTAACTTGTTTCGACTTTTTAGATTCAAAGGATTTTGCTCTTCTCCGCCGCTTGCTTGATTAGTCTCGTAGCTAAAAGAATTTGTAGAAAGAGAGTCGATGACTCTCACGAGCGATTCCTATAGGTAAACAATGTTTTCTTTCCCTTTTCCTGTTTGTGTTCTGCGTTCTGTGCGATCTCAAAGTTTTGTTGTGAATGGTGGCAATGCTGATTTTAATTTTTGTTATTTTAGGGGAAGGAATTTTATTTTTTACAAAAATAATTAAGTAAAATTCTTTCCTAATATAATGTTAATTTCCAAAATAGAGGATTAATATCGTTAAGTCTGCAAACTAATGAATTCTCTCCCATCCTACGTGGCAGCGATCGGAGCAGTGGCACAGAAGATGATGTACGGAAGTGGCATAGAGAGTCCGAGCCGCATTTTTCGCGTAGAAGTTAAGAAGAGGATGGTTATTCAAAAGACCAAAAATTTAAGGCATCACGTGAGACGGATAATGCCCTACCCATATTAATATAACTAGTGAAGTAAAAAAAGCGCTAATTGAATTGTAATTTACTTTAGTGTCCTCCATCCAAACTTAATTGCACTAATTGCGATTAGCGCCTTTTATATCTCATGATACCTGTTCCTTTTTTCTTTTTTTATTATATTAATTGCGATTAATTTTTTTAAATTTTTATTTAAATATAAAATAAATATTTAGTAAAAATTAAAATTTATCAACTTAATTCAATATATTTCTCTAGACAAAAACTTGTGTGAGACCGTCTCACATCGGTCAGAAAGTGATAACTTTTATTAAGGAAAGTGATAATAAATTTATGAAAAGTGATAATGATCTTTAATGAACAAATTATAATATAAATAAAAAGTGATAACATTTTATAGCAAAAGTGATAACGATTATAGCGAAAGTGATAATTATTTTAAAAAGTGAAAAATGGTCTCATGTGAGACGGTCTTACACAAGACCTATACATTTCTCTAATGTAACAATTCAATCTGTTACTTTTATTTGATAACATATCACTTTTTATTAAAGAAAAAATATTATTACTTTTTATTCGTAGTATTAATTATTCACGCTTGAAATAATTCAGTGAATGGTTATCACTTTTTTTTATATAAATTTTTATTAAAAACATTTATCACTTTTTATTCGTATTACGTTTTTTAAATAATTCAATTAAAAGAATATAACTTTTCGGTGTTCAAATAACACTTTTATTAAAAATATTATCACTTTTTATTTATACTATAAATCTTGAGATAATTCAATTCAACGAGTATCACTTTTATATAATTAGATATCACTTTTTATTAGAAATATTATCACTTTTAAAGTTTAATGAATTCATCATAAAATGGAGTATTATTTTTATTGGATGTTTATCACTTTCTATAATCAAATATTACTTTTTGTTTGTCTGACGAATCTTAATATATTCAATTAAACGGGTATCACTTTTGTTTGATCATGTATTACTTTTTATTAGAAATATTATCACTTTTTATTAGTCATATAAATTGTTTGTACCTAATTTAATTAGGTAATTATCACTTATCACCTTTTTTTCAATCACGTGGTATCACTTTTTGATAAAGATATTATTACTTTTTTATTCGTGATGCAAATTATTTATAAAATAATTTAATTAAGTGAATATCATTTTTTCGTTTATAAGTATAACTTTTTTTATTAATAATTTATTATTATTATTATTATTATTATTATCAATCTATAAATTAATATATATATATATGTAGATTATAGCCAATTTGCTGTTGCGGTTGGATTAATGGAACTGACGTAATTTGTATTAAAATGAATAATTGCTAATTACCCTCCAGCTCACAGTAGCGCTTTGAATCTACTACTATACTCTCTCCATCCCTGATTAAGAGGGTCATTTGCTTTTTGGTACGTAAATTAAAAAATATTATTATTTAATATGTAATGAGTAATTGTATTAGTAAGAGTGTGGGTCCCAATATTTAATTATATTAGAAGGGATGTATAGGTCCTACGTGTGTAAAAAAGAAAATGACTCTTTGGATGAGACGACCAAAATGGAAAAATGATCCTCTTAGTGAGGGACGGAGGGAGTATAAAAGAGCGAGTTACCCTTTCTTGGCACGGTATCATGCCCATTCCCGGTCACCCATCCGCCACGTGTCTTCTTCCTGCTTCGACGCGTACGTTTCCAACCCTAGCACGCAACCCTTCTTCCGATTCCACACATAAGCTGTCCACACCGCAACTCCCATAAAACTCCTCCTCCATTCCCGCCGACGTCACGCCGGAAAACGCCCCCGACCCCATTTTAAATTGGGATTAATTACACCTATTACACTGACTGAGCACCTCTCATACTTCCAACCTTATTTGATTTTGTATCCAGTGACGTTGTTTCTGCCCTTCGCCGCTGTTGCTATGCTCTCCTCCGTCGCCTACCTCGGATCTTCTCCGCCTTCGTGTATCCTGAATTTCATAAGGTTATGTCTCTCCTTTCTCTTACCTGTGAGTTTAATTGGAAGCGTGATGTCTCTCCCTTTTCTTCCCTTTCTCTTACGTGTGAGTTTAATTGGAAGCAACACAATGGAGAAATATGTGGACAGGGAGAGTGTTAAACCATCAGAATTAAACAATTCATAAGATCTTGCTCACCAGGTGTATGAAATTTTGCTCCAAAGACATACAGTGCTTCTAATGCTTTTTTATATAATTTTGCTTATCAAGGGTGGCCTGAACTGCAAGGATATCCGTCTTCATTTGATCCACCAAAGGAGAGATAGACTCAAGAGTTGATGTGGCAGACTCAACCTTCTCTTTCAGAGTGGCAACCCGAAGGGACACCTTCAATTCACTGAACATTTTCTCAAGGGAATCCTCACCATCCATAAACCTGACACCCTCTTCAGTTAACAGTTTCCATATAGTACATGGAAATAGAAGAAGCCTGGTTTCATTAAATTTTCCAGCAAAACCCATAACAACATCAAAAACAATCTGTTCATAGGACAAATTTCCTTTGGTAACAATAGCATGAATGAACCTAACTTGAGAGACTGCTGATGAGACTTGTTTTTAGATGGAGTCCTGTTTCGAATTGCAATTTTATGAAGAAGATTAAAAGAGGATCCCATGTCTGAAGGGGACAAACCAACATATGGCCAAACAGTTAATTTTCTAGAGGTAATGACATCACACACAGTATTCAGGGAAGGTACCAATTGTAAATCAGACGGAGACTCAGGAACTCCCATAACCCTGGAAATTTCGGAAGGAGAAAATTTGCACACCCTATTTCGACAAAACACAGTTTGAAAATGAGGAGAATCACTATTACCAACATCAAGAGTAAGATTCGAATAAAACTCCATAACAATTTTAGCACAGAATGGCTTAAGCCCAGACACAGTTCCTAGAAGACCAACTGACTCAAGTAATGATAAAATTCCAAACCTTTCAAAATCAGAGACACATATATTTCGTTCAGTGTGAAATTCCATATCAACAAAAGCGTCATACCGAGTAGCCACCATGGATGAGTAGAATTCCTTGGATCGGGCATTACCAACATCGATTGCCTCAATAGGATCGTTAGAACGAGGCGACAAGGGGACATTAGGCAGGGACATAAAAGCACTTGAAGAAAGGTTTTTCTTTTTGGCAGAACGGCATGGCTTGTCAACGACATTCTCATCTACTTCGATAATTTCACAGTGTGAAGGAGAGGAGGGTTCTGGGGTGACCGAAGAAGGGGCTGTGGCCATAGGGGAACTTGAGCGCTCATGCTTGCAGCCAGAACTAGGGCGGCTAAGGAGATTTGCTTCTGTTGAACCATGGTGAAAGGGAGAGCGAGAAAGAGATGAGACGGCTTAGGGTTTCTTGGAGAGAGGCAAATGACAATCAACAGTCACTCGGTCAGAATAAAAGGAGAGAAAGAGTTGTCTTTTCATATCCCATGAAATCCTAAAAAATACTGATAGATATCATCAAAAAACTGGGGAGGGAAAAAATGACTAAGGTAGGAAAGAAATCAATTTGCTCCAAAGTGAGTATCCAAGTTTGAAAAGAACATCAATCAATTCTCAAAATAAAATTTGAAAATTCCCTTTTTTTTAAAAAAAAATACGTCTGCACCTTTTAACTTCCAGAAATAAATATCCTTTAAAGTGGATTTTAATTTGCTCATGTGGATGATGTACTCAGAATATGGGAATTTTCAAAGCCGACCTTATAACTCTTTTTATCACAAAGGAGAAACCCTTAAATGCAGTGGCTTACTTCTCATTTTTCACTTTCTGTATATGTAGCCCTTTTCAATGAAGATGGCTTTCATAATACATCATTTCAAGTAGGTAGCCCTGAACTGCATGTGTAACAGATGTTCAAAACAAACAAGAATAGTCAACTAAGGACCACAAAGATATCTGCAATGCAAATGCCTAATCCTAGAAGCAAAAGGACTTATTTAGAACATATTCTAAGGGATTTCCTAAGGGATATACATTTTTTAGTATCAAGGCCTTTTGTGAAAATATATACCAGTTCTTTTTCAGTGGAAATGTGTTCTATGTCAAGTGTTCCTTCCTCTACCAATTCTCTAATAAAGTGAAAGTGAATATCTATATTCTTGGTTCTTTGATGAAGGACAGGAATTTTTGAGATGTTAATGGCACTGATGTTGTGACAAAGAAGGTAAGAGTTTATTAGGTTTCAATTGGTAATCAACTAATATCTTTTCAAGCCAAATAAGTTGAGAAGTACAACTACCTGCAGCGATGTACTCTGCTTCAGCCGTGGACAGAGAGATACAATTTTGTTTGCGGCTGTACCAAGACACAAGGTTACTACCAACAAAGAAATACCCTCCAGAAGTGCTCTTACGGTCATCAGTGTCCCCTGCCCAATCCGCATCACAGAACCCCAGAGCATTGGCATTAGTATCTGTTGAATACCAAAGTCCATATTCCAATATTCCTGCAACATATTTTATGATTCTCTTTACAGCTTTCAAATGGGACTCTTTTGGAGAACTATGGTACCTGGCACACAAACAAACATTAAAGGATATGTCAGATCGACTGTCAGTTAAATAGAGAAGACTACCAATCATGCTCCTGTATAAGGTTTCATCAACATGTGTTCCATCTTTATCTTGAGATATGGATTCTCTAGAGCTAAGAGGAACTTTTGAATGTTTGGAATTTTCCAACCCAAACTTTTTCACAAGGTTTTTAGCATATTTGGATTGATGAATAACCATACCTTCTTTGGATTGACTTACTTGTAATCCGAGGAAGTATGACAGTTCACCTATCATGCTCATTTCAAATTCAGATGTCATGAGATTAATAAATTCTTTGACCCTTTTCTCAGAGGTGGATCCAAAAACTATATCATCTACATAGATATGTACTATTATGATTTCTTTGCTGCTTTTCTGAAGAAACAATGTTCTATCAGCTCCACCGCGAATATAACCCTTAGCAATAAGGAACCTTGTAAGTCGTTCATACCAAGATCTTGGTGCTTGTTTCAAATCATAAAGAGCCTTTTTCAATTTGAACACATGGTCTAGAAATTTAGGATCAATGAACCCTTTTGGTTGTGAAACATAGGCAGTCTCCTTGAGAATGCCATTTAAAAAGGCACTTTTCACATCCATTTGATAAACAGTGAAACCAAGGTGACAAGCAACCGCTAGAAGTAATCTGACATATTCAATTCTTACTACTTGAGTAAAGGTCTCATCAAAGTCAATCCCTTCTACTTGATTGTATCCTTGAGCAAATAGTTTGGCCTTGTTTCTGATGATGTTTCCATGCTCATCTATCTTATTCTTGAAGATCCATTTTGTACCAATGACATTATGGTCTTCTGGTCTTGGTACAAGTTCTCATACATTATTTCGAGCAAATTGCTCCAATTCTTCTTGCATGGCCAATATCTAGTTTGGATCATTTAATGCTTCCTTCACATTTTTGGGTTGTTGTTTTGAAACAAAGCATGAAAATAAGGAGACATTGAACATCTTCCAATAGTTTTTTCTAGGAGCATTTCGGGTGCTATCTCTTGACTGAGGATCACCAATAATCAGTTTCGAAGGATGATCCTTCTGGATCTTCAAGGGTGGATCTCTTGTTCTGGGACTTGAGTCACTCCCATCTTCTTCTTCTGACTCTACAGATTGTAGAGTTTGTTTATCTTTTTCTTTTTCAAGTAGAGATATTATCTTTTCCTTTTTCAAGTAGAGATAGTACTTCAGGAGGCACAGTATTGATTATTGGTTTTGTATCTCCAAAATTAATATTAAATGATTCAGTAACACACTGTGTTCTGATAATCAAAACTCTATATGTCCGACTGTTTATTGAATAACCCAAGAAACATCCTATCATACTTTTACTATCCAGTTTCCCATGTCCTTCTCTGTCATTTAAAACATAACACTTGCATCCAAAAACATGAAGATGTTTCAAGTTAGGAATTTTACCTTTCCAGAGCTGGTATGGTGTCTTAGCTAATCCATGCCGCACATGAACTCAATTACCAAGATAGCATGAAGTATTCATAGCTTCTACCCACCATTTTAAAGTTATTCCTTTTGAGATAAGCATTACTCTGATCATTTCTTGAAGAATCTTGTTTTTCCTTTCAACAACAACATTTTGTTGAGGGGTCTTTGGAGAAGAATATTCATGGAATATTCCTTTTGAGTCACAAAAATCATGAAATGACTGATTCTCAAATTCTCTTCCATGATGTGATCTGATTCTTTTTACTGAAATACCTGTTTCTTTTTCAATCTGTAAACACAGTTTCTCAAAAGCATCAAAAGCATCAGACTTTTCTTTTAGAAACCTTACCCAAGTATACCTAGACTAATCATCAACACAAACAAATACATATTTCTTACCACTGACACTTGCTGTTTGAAGAGGTCCCATTAGATCCATATGAAGCAGTTCCAAGATGTGAACCATATGAATATCAATACTAGATGAATGAGACTTTCTTACATGTTTGCCCAGTTTGAAAGATTCGCAAACGTGTTGATCTTTTAATTTAAAGTCAGGTATACCTCTGACAAGTTTCTTTTGAGAGAGGGAAACAAGATTTCTGACAGCTAATTGTCCCATTTTTTGATACCACATTTCCAAGTCGCTGTCCTTGCTTTGCAGAGCTTTGATGTCACCAAGTTGATAGCAGTTATCTGATGACCTAGTACCTGTGAGAACACAATTATCATTTTGATCAAAAATTGAAAATTTTTTTTTAGTAAACCTGGCATAGAGATTTTGATCACACAGTTGACTGATACTAATCAAGTTGGCCTTCATTTCTTTGACAAGTAGAACCCCCTCTAGTTCAGGAATTCCTGGAACATCCAGTGTACCAATTCTTAAAATCTTGTTACTTTTTCCGTCACCAAAGGTGTCGTTGTTTCCTTTCACTGGCTTGATATCCTTTAGAAATGATCTAATTCTAGTCATGTGTCGAGAGCAACCACTGTCAAAGTACCAGGTATTATAATTCTTGATATGTTGTCCTAATTGAGAGGACAAACATACTTAATTTTTAAACACTGGTATTCCAAACTGATTCCAACTCACAACTTTTCCAGTAGCAATATCATACTGCATTTTGTAGAACTTAGGTCTCATGTGACCTTTTAAGTTGCAATAATGACAGACTGGAGATGTTCTGTGAACAACATTGGATTTAGATAAGCTCCCAGAAGTGGACGGAACCCAGGTCATCTTTCTACTCGGATCAGGTTTGGAAAAGGTTCTTTTACGAAGAATATGAATACATGATTTAGTTCAGAAGGAAGTGTTTCATTAGGTTGAGCAATCTTGATTGGCTTATGATCCTTGTTTGGCACAAACGTCTGAAAATTGTTCATAGCACGAACAAAAACTATTTCCTTACCTAAATCTTCTTCAGACTCATATCCTATGCCCTTTTTCCATATCCATTACTTGCTCTAATGACTTCATCCAACTTGGCTTTACCAGTATTCAAGCGATGAATGGATCGATTTAATCTTTCCAATTCACTTAGATCTTTCTCTATCTTTTCATCTTTCCTTTTATACAAGCATCATCAATTGATGTTGCTTCATTGTTTTCTCCAGATGATCTTTGAGAGTTCTGATTTTTGAGTTTCTATCTTGCAAAGTGATAGACATCTCCATTTTGAGGGATTCTATGATCTCAAGATAGTACTCAACAGATTGACTTTCAAGTTTACTTTTATATGGAGCTGAGTCCAGAAGAACTTGAGAAGCAAGTAAGTTATCCTCATAGATTTTCAGCTCTCTTTAGGAGGGAAACTTGATCTTCCAATTTCTTTGTTATTCTGACAGCTTCAGAACTTTATTATTCATTAGTTGGTACATTGAGTGCATATCCTCCGCAGAAGGAGAATCTTCATTCTCAGAATCATCAGAACAATCTGTAAGACTATCAATTTTAGTTTCAGTAACTGTAGGACATGAAAGAGAACTAACCAAAGAAAGATTATTTGTGTGGTCGATATTCTCTTCATCCTCAGTATCAGAATCACAAGAGGTGGACTTAAGGGCTTTTGTTTTTCTTAAGTAAGTTGGACACTCATATTGATAGTGTCCTATTCCTTTGCATTCGCGACACTGATCTTTATCAATTTTAGAATCAAAAGTGACTTGCTTGCTCATTTCTCCTCCAGATTTGCGATCAACATTCCTTTTTTGATTTTATCCATCCTTGAATTTCCTCATCATCCTCCCATAGTTTTTTTGAGAGAAGATTCATGTGTTTCTCAAATTCAGCAACTGAGAGTTCTGAGGATCCTTCATCTTTGATGTTGTCTTCATCATTAAATGCCACATACTTTTCTTTAGTGATAGGATGATCAAAGTTTTTATTCATCTCGAATGTTCTAAGATCACCTATAAGTTCATCAAGACAGAACTTCGTGATTTTACTAAAGGTATCCAAAGCAGTAACTTTCTCACTGAACTTTTGAGGTAGTGTCCTCATGAACTTTTGGATCTGTTTTTCTTCAGGAATACTCTCCCCCAACAGATGGAGTTGATTGATTATAGAAGAAAATCTTGAATAATAGGCGTCAATATTCTTATTATCCTTCATCATCAACCCATCATATTCAATCATCAGTCGCTGGATCTTAAAATTTCTGACAGAATCTGTTCCTTCAATTGAAGTTTCTTAATTTTCAAAGCCTCCTTGGATTCAACACATTTTGAGATAAGTGAATAACGTTGAACATCCAATGAAGAGAGAATAGCGTAAAATGCCTTATTGTTAGATACTGTGCCATTTCTTTCTTCATCCGTCCAACCATCAGTTTTAAGTTTCTTAACCCCATCCTTGTCAATAGTGAAAGGATGAGTCCATCCTTCTTCTACGGCCTTCCAGACTTCTCCATCTCCAATGGAATTCAAAAAATTACTATTATGAATTTCCAATAAGAGTAATTGGATCCATCCAAGAAAGGGAGACGAACAACAAAGATAGTATCACGAGAACTCATGATACAGAGAGCAGAAAAATAACACAGGAATAAAAGGATAACCTGCTTTGATGCCAAATGTAATTCTTAAAGTTGATGTTCTACAAACAGATATGAAATTATCATGAAATAGAACATCACAGAATTGAAATGGAAAGACCACGTCTTTTCCTCAAAACTATCCATCTGATTATAACACGACTTGACAATAACTTGACAACTCTATCACAGCTACTTGTCTCGTTTGAATCTAACTCTAGCTTTAGCCTATCCCTAGGACTTATGATCAAGAATCCCACTTGACTTACAAAACTCTCAAATTAGATAACACTGGAGTTATTCTCTCCATGAACACAACAAAGCACGGAAAAATCATCCGAACACACGCTGTTCTTCAATGAAACACAAACAATCTAATTCTCCTTAATCAATTTCTGCTCTTCGAACTTCCCAATAAATAAGCTTGTTTATTCAGCTCTGAAATCTCTTCCAAAAATAATCACATCAATTCTGTTTGCAATCTTTCCTTAATAAAGCATCTCAAATCAATCGGATTTGTGATCCTTCAATTACTGAATCAGTCATATATCTTCTTTCCTTGTGGGACTCAATCACTATTCTTCAATTATTCAATTCTGCAACACAAGAACCAAACATTACACATTTTGTAAAATATATGCTCATGACATAATATTTAAACTCAACAGTATTATTATTTTATGTCTCACGTTTGAAGATGCACTCTAACCTATTGAAAGAATCACTCAATGAAATCTCTCGTTGAATCAATGAAGATGAAAACTAAAACTCACAGATTATAGAATTGAATGTGTGTGTTGTGTGATCGAATCAAGAAGGCAAGGTTTACAGTGGTTCGACTTATCAACCAAGCCTACGTCCACTTTGAGGATAATCTTTTCTTATTTCTTTTAAGAATGAGAGATTACAATGCAATACACTTGGACCATTCTGATGCATTATCTTCCAGTTATCATATGTATGATTATATGGAATCTATTTTTGTTGCAATTGATTTCAGCTCATAGATAGCATGACAAGCTTTCAATCCATGTATAGAACCATTTCTAACGAGCTCATACAACTTTTGTACATCCGCCGCAAAATACCCCGATCACCACTTTAACTCCTGGCATGACATGCACCCATTCCACACGTTCAACATGATTAAGAACTAACTAACCTACACTCCAACCACTTAATAATGTTGATCAGACACTATTATGAGGTTTTCATCCTAAAATCTCCATCTGAAACCTCATAACAAACACACAACCACACCTTCACTACACGGCTTTTGAAAGAGTAGCAGAACTTCCATCACTACTTTGAGAGAGTAGCAGAACTCATCACTAATATCTTCAGCATACGTTGATAAGACTCTTGCATAATTTGAACTTTGAAGTAGGCAAGGCCTTAGTAAGAAAATCTGATGGATTCTTTGTTATCTCAATTTTCTTCACAACAACTTCTCCATCCTCCATCAAATCTCTAATGAAATGCAATCTGACATCAAAGTGCTTTGTTCGTTCATGATATCCTTGATGCCTTGAGAGATGTATAGCACTAGAGTTATCACAATACAGCACCACAGATTCCTGCAAGATATCAAACTCAGACAAAATTCCCTTCAATCACAGACCTTTCTTTATTCCTTCTGTAAGTGAAATGAACTCAACTTTTGTTGTAGATAATACCACCACTGATTGGTGTGTTGATCTCCAACTAATAGTTATCCCAAACAAACATAATACATAGTCTTATAGTGATTTCCTTGTGTCCAAATTTGCAGCATAGTCAGCGTCTACATAATCTGCAAGAAAATTAATGTTAGATGTAATCTTATTGAAATACAAACTTGTTGTTAAACATCCTTTCAGATATCTTTGAATCCATTTGATAGCTTTCCAATGCTCCCTTCCTGGATTTCCCATGAATCTGCTCACCAAGCTCATTGCATGAGCTAAATCTGGTCTGCAACAGACCATGGCATACATGAGACTCCCTACAGCATTAGCATATGGAATCCTTTCCATTTCTGAATTTTCTACTTCTGTTTGAGCTGACTGTTGAGCTGACAAACTGATCCTTTGCTTAATTGGTGTGGCAACTGATTTACACATATCCATGTTGTATTTTTTTTAGCACTTTCTCTAGATAACTACTCTGATGCAACACAACTGATCCAGCTGTTCTATTTCTGTTAATCTACATCCCTAGAATCACAGTAGCTTCTCCCAAGTCCTTCATGTCAAACTCTTACTTCAACATCTCTTTGACAGCTAGAATTTCATCCATAGACTTGCAGGTTATTAATATATCATCAACATACAGCGGTAAGAACACCTGCGAATCAGCATCACATCTGATATACACACAACAATCATACATGCTTCTTTTAAAACCACAGCTGACAACATATTTTTCAAACCTCAAGTACCATATTTTTGGACTTTGCTTCAATCCATATAAGGATTTCAGAAGTAAGCAAGCCTTATTGGTGGTATCTTAAACTGCTACACCATCTGGAATGCTCATATATATCTTTTCTTCCAAGTTCCATGAAGAAATGTCGTTGTTACATCCATCTGATGTAATTCAAGATCAAACTGAGCATCTAAAGCTAACATCACTCTGATTGAGCAATGTTTAACCACTGGAGAGAAAATTTCAGTGTAATCAATTCCTTCATTCTGTGAAAACCCTTTTGCAACCAATCTAGCCTTGTACCTTATTCCATCTGCATTTTCTGGAGCTACCTTCTTCTTGTAGATCCATTTGCAACTGACCAACCTCTAATTCTTTGGCCTTTGAACTATCTTTCATGTTTGATTCTTTTCCAAAGACAACAACTCTTCTTCCATAGCAACACTCCACTTGTTACTTTCCTTGCAATTCATTGCCTTTTCATAATTCCTTGGCTCATAAGAATCAATCTCTTCTACAACATATAGTGCATAAGAGACTATATCAGCATTTGCATACCTAGCTGGTTGTTTGATAGACCTTCTTTGCCTATCCCTGGTCAATATATAGATATTTAATAGCTCTTCAGTTTCTAAACTTCTCTGATCATAACCAGCTGATGCAATTTGCTTATCTTGTGTCTCTTCATCATCTGTTACCTGATCACTTAAATCATTCCTGACAGACTCCACTTCAAGCTTAGTTTCATTATGTACTTGAATACTATGAACTTGATGTGAGCATAAGGGCATTACATCCTCATTGAAGGTAACATCCCTGCTTACTATAAACTTCTTACCTTCAATACTCCATAGCTTGTAAGGTTTCACACCCCTGGATATCCTATCATAACACGCTTTACTGCCCTTGGAGCTAGCTTATCTTGCTTGATGTGAGCATAAGCTAAACAACCAATAACTCTAAGCCTTGAGTAATCTGCAACTTTTCCTGACCATAACTCTTGGGGTGTTTTGAATTTCAGAGCTGTTGATGGGCTCCTATTAATCAGAAATGCTACAGTAGTAACTAATTCAACCCAAAAATCCTTTGTCAAGCTAATGCTACTCAAAATACTTCTTACCCTCTCAAGTAAGGTTTGATTTAACCTCTCTGCAACACCATTTTGTTGTGGTGTTCCTGGAACAGTCTTGTGTCTTATGATACCTCTTTCTCTACAAAACTTGTTAAACTCCTCAGAGCAATATTCAAGATCATTGTCAGTTCTTAACACTTTAATCTTAGCATTACAAGTGTTCTCCATCTCAGATAACCAATTCTTAAAAGTATAAAAGGCTGCATCCTTAGTTTTAAGAATATATATCCACACTTTCTTACTGTAATCATCAATGAAAGACATGAAGTACCTGCCAACACCTTTGGTTTGAGTCCTTGCAGGTCCCCATAGGTCTGAATGGATATAATCCAACCTGGATTTTCTTGTGTGATCACCAATCCCAAACTTAAGTCTCGTAGCCTTTCCAAAAATGCAATGTTCATGTTGCTCCAACTGATCTGATAGACTGATACTGATAATGCTTTGCTTTACAAGTTCTTGTAGACCTCTTCCACTGATGTGAGCTTGCCTTCCATGCCACAGATACATCTCATCCTTCCTATTAAATGTATAATTATGTCCAGCAGCAACAGATCCATTCAAGAGATACAAGTCTCTTATTCTTGTACCCTTCATCACTTCCCATTTACCCTTCATTACTGTGAGTGTGCCCATCTCAGATTTGAAAATATATCCTAGTGAGTAGTACACCAAGAGAAATCAAATTCTTCTTCAACTCTGGTACGTACCTCAAATCTGATAGAGTCCTTGTTATACCATCATGCATTTTCAATCTTATTGAGCCAATACCTTTGATCTTACAGGTGTGACAGTTTCCGAGAAGTACAGAGCCACCATCTAGTTGCTTAAAATCAACAAACCAATGTCTTACTGGAGATATATGGAACGTACAGCCTGAATCAAGAATCCACTCACCTGATCCTCTTGATGCAGCAACAGTCAATGCCTCAATGTAGTCAATCTCCTCTTGATCTTGATTTTTAACTACCTGATTAGCTTGTACTTTCTGTTTTCCATCTTTTCCAGCCTCTGCTTTCTTCTTCTTGGATGCTTTCCGCTTATAATAATTTTTCTTAAAGTGACCTGGTTCATGACAATGGAAGCACTTCCTTCCTTCCTTGTCACTTGCAAACTAATCACCCTTAGTACCTTGTTTCTTCATATCAGATTCTCCTTTCTTATTATGTTTCTTACTCTGATTTCCTTTCCTGATCATCAGTCCTTCACCTGATGATCCTTGTTCTTCACACGAATTTTGTAACTCCTTAGTTTTCAATGCCATTTTCAACTTCATAAAGGCTAGGGATGACAACGGAATTCGAAACCGAAGTCAATCGAGCCGACTCCAATTCGATTGGGGCGGTTTTTTAACTTTTGACCTGGTATGGTTCGGGTTTCGGGAAAAACCAAAAAGATAAAATAAAAATGGGGCGGGGATTGTATTTAAATACCCCGGCCCGAACCCTCCCGATTTATGTATATATATATATATATATATATATATATATATATATATATATATATATATATATATATATATATATATATATATATATATATATAAGTAATAATATGTGTAAATTTTGAATTAAACATAATATGTCTCTTTTAATTAATTTATATTTTTTATGTGTTTTAAAATTTTTAAATTATAATTTCATTATTTTTAAAATAATATAATAATTATAATAATTAAAAAAAAATTGGTTTGGGTACGGGGATACCCGATACCGATAGGGGTGGGGATAGGGTGCAAAATTAATTTCCCGACATGGTATGAGGCGGGTTCGGGGATGGTATTGTTAAAACCCGCCCCGTTGCCAACCCTAATCAAGGCTTATTGAATCCTTGCTCCTAAAAAACAATGCATCTTTGAAGTTTTCAAAAGATTTTGGAAGAGTAGATAACAAGATTAGAGCCTTATCTTCATTCTCTAATTTAACATCTACGTTTTCCAAATCATCAAGTACTTTATTAAACTCATCAAGTTGTACCAAAATTGGCCTATCCTCTGCCATTTTAAATGTGTATAGCTTCTGTTTCATATATAAACGATTTGTAAGAGATTTTACCATATAGAGATCATCAAGTTTCTTCCATACTGCTCTTGCTGATGTTTCTCTCTGAACATCTCTAAGTGCTTTATTTCCGAGACATAATACAATGGTACTCAGAGCTCTTTCCTGGAGATCTGCATCAGCCGTAGCTGCTATGGATGATTAAGCAGTTGCATCCATAATAGGTGGCTTCTCCTTGATGGCTTTGATGAGTGATATTTTCACCTAAATTTTAGTATCTTTTTATATCCATTTTATAGTATTTTATCCGTATTTATGTGTTATTTGGTTGTGTTTTATGTTTTTATGGAAATGTGTGAGAATGAGCTTAAACGTATGTAAAACAGGTGAAAACGGAGCAAAAATAGAGAAGTGAGATGAAACGAAAAAGAAAAGCAGGGCATGACTCGAGTGATGTAGCTTGACTCAAGCTGGCGCAACACGAGTCGTGCGCCGCGCACGGGCCTGTAAGATATAGCCATGCAACAACATCAGAAAACCTACACTGGCACCTTGTGCCCGTGTGCCGAAACACGAGTCGTGCCCAGAATCAAGACACTTGTCGAGTTACCAACTCGACTCGTGCTCCGTCTGCTGCCAAGAAATGCCGAGAAGACATGACATGACTCAAGCCGTGTTGCAGCACACGAGTCGTGTTGCGTAAAATTCTGGTAAAAATTCAGAAACCTTCTAGAAGCTTCCCAAGGGGTATAAATACCCAATACTTCAATTTTAGATCAGATTTGGGGCGAGGGTTTTACTGTTTCACACACCATTTCTCCTATTTCACACTATTATCTTCATCCATCCTTCATCCATACCATCTACCATCATCCCACCAGCAAAAACTTCATCCAATTGAGGAAAAGAAGCAAGGAAGAGAGGAAGATTGCAAGGGGAAGAAGAAGATCATCATTGGAGGCATTCAAGGGAGTTTTCATCCAACTTTTGTATTGAATCCTATTGTTTATCATGTTTTGTAAGGATCTTAACGTCTGTGTTAATGTTCTTATGATTATGGTAGGCTAATCTCCCTTGTGAGATTAGCAACATGAGAGTTGTTGGATAATTTTTGGGATTTGTGTATTTTAATTCATATGTTGATTGGGTAAATGGATTTTCTATCATTGATGTTTAAGATCTTGAGGTTTATGATGGTTTGTGTATTTAGTTGTTCTAAATATGTGATTAGATTGAGAAATCAATTATATTCTTAGGATAATTGAGTGAATCATTTCATCAAACACTTCATGTGCATTATAAATTGTAAAGAGATTGAGAAATCATTTAGAGTTTAGAACCCTTTGATAGAACATGTGATTGGTTTGATCGAGAGATTTATTAATTGTGTGAAGGGACTCTCATTTCAAACTTAGTACCTAGTTGGAATTGTTTGAGTGAGAACCAATCTGTTGAGCTATTCGATATTCATTTCATATCCATCTCGAGAGGGAGTTTAGGTGAATTTAGTGTTGGCCCTTAATCCTATATACATGATCCACATGAATTTGATACATAATTCCTAGAATTACCACTTCTTGATTGTTGTTAATCTCACTTTTAATCAATTTGGTAAACCACTTTCTATCCATCCATCTTGTTTGTTGATCATTACTTGCTTGCTTTGATTACTTCTATTTACTTGTTTAAACAACCACTCTATTGATGATTCGTCTCTATAAATTACAAGAAACGTGAGATCGCTTAAGCACTAGCGCCTTCCTCCCTGTGATTCGATAAATTCTTGAATTGGTCAACCCGACTACAAGTTATGGCTAATCAAATGGTGTCGTTGTCGGGGAGGCAACGGTTGCTAGGAGCTTGAAGAATGATCATTTCGAGTAATCTTAATAGAGACATTTTTTTATTTTATTTGTTTACTTGTATTTGCTTTGAAAACCTTGTTCTAACTTCTTTTGCTTTGAAGGTGTACGCAAACAAGATCCAAGGGGAAATAAATAGAACCTATTGATTTAGAGATTGAGCATACGTTGAGAAGGAGAAGAAAGGAGAAAAAAATCCAAAAATAGTGAGTTAATGGAGAATTTTCAAGGAGATAATCGTGTGGAGATAGAGCATGATGGGGAAGGAGGACAACATGTGAACATGCAAGACAACACACCTCAATTCAATGCTAATCCTCCTCAACATGTCTATCAAAATCATGGAGAATTCAACAATCAAGCTTTGCTTCAACAAAAGGTGTAACAAGCTTTAATGCAACAAGGACTTCAACAAGCTTATGTGCCACCACCACCACCTCCAGTACAACATGGAATTCACAATGATCAAAGAGTGATCCGGGATTTCTTCATGCCAAGAGCAATGCCACAAATGATGGGACCACCAATCAATGCCAACAACTTTGAATTTAAGGCGGGCTTGATTTCTATGGTGAGAGAGCAACAATTTAATGGAACCCCGAATGAAAATCCTAATGCTCATCTAGCTCAATTTGTTGAGATTGCCAACACCATGAAGATGAATGGGGTGAGTGAAGATTGTATAAGAATGAGGTTGTTTTCGTTTCGTTGAGGGAGCACGCACGAACATGGCTATCCACTATTACTCCAGGTACGTGCAACACATGGGATGAGCTTGAACAAATATTCTTGAACAAGTATTTTCCACCTTCTAAAACGCTTCAAATGAAGAGCTTGATCACTCAATTCAAGCAAATGCATCAAGAGAGCTTTTATGAAGCGTGGGAAAGTTTAAGGATATGCTCCGCAAGTGTCCACAACATGGATTCCCAGAGAACCAACAAGTTAGATTTTTCTATCAAGGTTTGGTAAATAGTCAAAGAATGTATGTTGATGCTTCGGCGGGTGGATCCGTACTTGGAGTGACTCCGGAAAGGGCTATACGTATTTTTTGATGAGATTGCTACAAACGTATATCAATGGCCATCGGAGAAGGTAAGTGGATACTATGGTTTTGAGAGTTTTGATCAAGGGCAACAGTTTAATGTGAAGAGTGCTAGTGTGGAGCAAAGTACGCCAAACATGGAAAAGATAGTGGCGGAGGTTATGAAACAAATGAGTTTGAACCAAGGTGTGAATCAAGGAGCTAACATGGTTGAAGGGCTACAAGTTGATCAAGGTGTGCTACCTCCGAACATTGTGAGTGGAGAACAATGGGCCAACTCTATGCCACGTGTGAAAGATGTGTCATACCTGCAAGGAAGAAACTACCAAGGAAATTACCAAAATAATTTTCAAGGTAGTTTTAACCAAAGTCAAGGGGATTATCCACCAAGGCAAGGGGGCTTTAATGGTCAAAGTAGTGAAAGCTCATATCCACAACAACCACAAAGGCAAGGTAACTTTTCCTACTCTAATCGGAGCAATGCGGTTGCTTATCCTCCGGGATATCAACCGGGGGCCAAGGCACCGAACAATGAAGGAAGAGCATCAACCGATGAGCTACTTAAACAGTTGTTTGCACCTAACAAAGCTCGAGATGAAGCGATGAAAAAAGCGAAAAAGGCAAATGAAAAGAGGCTCAAAGCGTTGGAGTATAATGTGGGACAAATCACAAGTTCTTTGAGTGCTAAACAAAAAGGAAAGTTTCCGGCCACAACCGAGGTTAATTCGAAGGCTCAATGTTTGTTGGTTGACATGAAAGAGGAACGAAAGGTTGAAGAAGGTTGGTGGAAAGCAAGGTTGTTGAAGAGATGGAAGAAGTAAGTAAGAAAGAAGAGAAGGGTCCTAAATGGATACCTAAGTGGAAAAGGGTGCAAGAGGAAAAGAAAGTGGAGGAGAAGGTGAAATAAGAGGAGTACAAACGTGATTATTGGGGTATTTCGATCACTCCATTCCCTTTTCCCACCCACGAATGTTTGTAAAGGATGAGAAGAAAAAGGAATTTGAAGAGCATGTAAAGAATCTTAAGTAGTATAAGAAGAAAAAGAAAGAAGAGCAATCCGAAACAAGTGAGTCGATGCAAAAAGGAGGGCCTACAAAAGTTGGTGATCCGGGAAAATTCATCATTCCTTGTGATTTTGAAGGGAAGGGTAACCTTGATGCATTGTGTGACTTGGGGGCAAGCGTCAACGTGATGTGTCACGCCACATTCAAAGACCTTGAAATTGGAGAGCTAAAGTCTAATACTATCCATCTTGAAGTAGTAAATGGTGAGGTTGTGAAGCCATTAGGAATTGTTGAAGACGTGGAGGTGAAAGCAAAGGGGCTAGTTTTTCCGGTTGATTTCATGGTATTGGAAGTAAAAGCGGATCCTCGAGTGCCACTCATTTTGGGAAGGCCATTTCTAGCACCGGGAAGAGCAAAAATTGATGATGGTAAAGAAGAGCTTTCATTGAGCTCAAAAGGAAAAAGTGTCACATTCTTGTGTAATAAGAAAAAAGGAGTCAAGTCTCATTTGAAGCCTCCGGATGATCTTATGGATCAAGACTCTTTTATCTTTGACAATTTAAATTCTTTTCTTCATGATTATATGAAAATGTCAAATTCTAACTTATCTTCTTGTGATGTTGATTGGATGAAAGCATCGGAGCTTGATTGGAAGCTCCACAAGGAGGAGACTGCAACACAATCATCCTACACCCCACAAGGGGGGATCACCCCCAACCATCATCCACATTCTTTCCTCCATTCATCCATCACTTTGAAGATTCGTCTGTGGAATCAAGAGGAGAACCAAGATAAGGATTCAAGATGGAGAAGGACGCGACGACGCCCACATATAGGGTTTTATTCATTCCTAATTTATCTTGTATTTTTTGGACATACGGGTAAGATCTATCCAACACCCATGATTGTTCTTCGTAATATCATGGGCTAGAACCGTTTTGGTAGATTTAGGGTTTTGAAGGTTTCTATAAATTAATTAAATTTTCGTGTGTATACTTCGTACAACACATATTTGTGGATTTATTTTATATATGATTATGCATTTTTAATTCATACTCAGAGTTGTTTTGTGCATCATTAACTTTATGTAGAGTCTGAATATATATCTTGATTATTGATTGAGTGTGTTCACTGCTAAGCAGGATTCTATGTTATGATTCTAAGTGAGGGGACTCAGAAGCTTCATTAGAACTATAATATATGAATACTTGTTAATTGAATTGAATTCGGGTTAATAAGTAGGACAAAAGAGAGTAGTTTTATAGTACCTATAAAGGAAGATCTTATCGGGTTAGAGTACCAGTTGACCAGGAAAATAATTGATACTGATAGTACCTAGAAAGGGGGTGAAATTATATCTCTTACTCCAAGATTATTCACACGTGTTACACGCATATTTACTTGTGTCTATCGAGTGGATTTGCATAGCTTAGTGATGCGTCCATATTCCACAAGGCAGAGTCGGACATTGATACACGAAAGAGAAATTAATGATTGAAACTGGATTATCCTAGAGCTACCTATTCTTCTAATTGAATCACTTTCGTATTCTTATAGTGTTTACTTCATTTTATTCGTTATTTAATTTTAATATTTTAGTTGATAATTAAATCCCAACTTAATTGCCTTTTTTCTTAATTTAGTAAATAATTAAGTTGATAATATGCCGTTCTTTGGGTTCGATATTTAACTTGGTCGCTTGCTTAAGATGCAACTGATATCCTTAATACTTGGGGATTAATTTTGCGTGCAAAGAAAACTCGCATCAAGTTTTTGGCGCTGTTGCCGGGGACGGCTGTTATTATTGATTTTATTATTTCTAATTTGATTAAGACTTTAATTTGTGATTATTTATTTCTATCTAACCTTGAATTTTTCTGAGGTACTTGTGCACTAGGAAAAGGAGAGGAAAAAAGGAACGAATAACACACTGAACAAAACATGGCCGGAGTAAGGCAGAATCCGAATGATGTTGCCATACGTGAAATTTTCACAAACAATGGGATTGGTAACATGGGGTTGATAAGAACAATGGGGGAAGATGTTGATTTTGAGATACATCCCGCTCTTATTAATATGGTAAAGAAGAATCCCTTTTCTGGAGGTTGCTTTGAAGATCCATATCAGCATCTCAAAAGATTCCATGGTAATGCAAAGACTCAGAAAGGTGCTGGAGCTAACGATAATATTTGGCAGATCGCCCTATTCAAGTTCTCTTTGATTGATGGAGCAGAAGCTTGGTATAAAACTCTTATTCCACAAATTGCACTACATGGGACCAACTGCAGCAGAAGTTCTTGGAGAGATACATGCCACCCTCAAGGATCTTAAGAATGAAGCAAGACATCACCCAATTTGTTATGAATCAGGGTGAGAAATTTCATGAGGCGTGGGATAGGTTTAAAGACATGATCAGGTGGTGCCCACAGCATGGGATGACTAAGGCTCAATACATAAGTATCTTCTACTATGGATTGGATTATGAGTCACGAATTCTTATTGATTCATCATCAGGAGGAGCGATGTTATCTAAGATAGCACTTGAAGCATAAAAGTTGTTTGAAAACATCTTTATGAATTCCTTCACCTCTATGGGATGACTAAGGCTCAATGAGTCTGTTTCATCACGGACTCCAAAACGACAAACTAATCATCTGCTATCTCCCTTGCTCTCTCTCTTAATTCCTTCACCTCCTCCTGAAATACATCAGATGCCTCCTTTTTTCTACTGGCTTGAGGTGAATGATCAGTATATTATCTTCAACCCACTTCTTCATAGATTTGTAGATCTCCATTTTCTTTGGAGGACACGAAGTTGGCTTAGGAACGTTGTTTGCAGTTTGAATGAGTTTTGTTTTGCGTAGGTCTTGAAAGATGATACTTCCTCCGGGCCATCGTCAATCTATTCGTTACTTTTTTCACATAAATTAAGGAGTATTATTATTTTATGTGTAGTGTGTAGTTGTATTAGTGGAGAGTGTGAGTCCCATGTTTTAGTTGTATAAGTGGAGAGTGTGGATCTCATATGTCTAAAAGGGGAAATTGATAGATTAAGAATGGACTGCTCAAAATAGTAAAATTGATAGATTAAGGATAGACAGAGAGAATGTTTAGTTAATGAAAAATGATGACGAAATTTTGAACTATTTCACAAAAAATTATAATACAAATAAAAAGTGATAATAATATTTTAAAAGACAAATAATAACGTCTTCAATAAAAACAAACTGATAATTAATTATAAAGGCGTAAAATAATCTTACGAATATAAAATGTGTCACACAAGTCTCCTCTAATAAAATAATTGGACTGAATTTGTTTCAAATAAAATTATGGGAAGAAGTGTATACTTGCAATTTCACCTCTTCGTTCATGCAATATTCTATCTCTTAAAGCATGTCATATTTTAGTCACAGATTTAAGGTCTACCCTTAATATAATGTAATTTTCATTAATTTTCTTAAACTTTATTTAAGAAAGTTTTGAGTGTAACGGTAGGTACTCTACTATTCTCACCCATGTAAATAATCTCTGATGACACTTAATTTATAAAAAATTAACATTTGTATCTACATTACTACTTTATATTTTTATTAATTACACAGGTATTTTTAAAAATGATTTGTATTAATTGGCTAATAAAATTAAATAATTCCAAAATTTTGTTACCTCAAATGAGAAAACTCTATGGACAGAGAGTAATTTTAGAATGGGCTCTATGGACAGAGAGTAATTTTAGAATGGGAAGTCTCGTGTGAGATCGTCTCACGTGAGATTATTTTATACTTTTTAAATTAGTTATTACTATCGCTATAAAATATTATCACTTTCACTATAAAATATTATATCTTTTTATTTATATTATAAATTGTTCATAAAATATCACTTTTTATTATAGAAATTATTACTTTTATCCGTCTTATGTAAACTCTCTTACGTGAGATGCTCTCACATAAGTCTTTGTGAAAAATAATAAGAGTAGTAATTTAAATTTTATGAAATAAATCAAAAGACTTAGCTAATTTACTTTATTTCACAAATACATTGAATTAACTGATTTAGTTTAGAATTACCTTACATCTTCTAATTACCCACAAAAACCAAATTTGCCAACAACTTAACCAAACACCAACCCATACAAATTACACCAACATTAATTTGAACATTATGTTTACAATGTGATCACATGAATTTCCTGTCCCTCCCTTATATTATTTGCATTTTTTTCTTTGATCTCTTCTTCCCACCTTTGTAAAACTCTCTATGGGTTCTTGTAAATTTTTCACATTTTAAAAAGATCAAAATTTCATAGCTCTTCCGCCTTATGGGTGTGTAAACCCATCGAAAAAATCTGCAATTATCATCCTACAAAATAATAATCACACCTTGCAGTATCAAGAACAAGAAAACAAGGAGTAAACAAAACAAATTAACAAATCTTAACGAATATTTTCTTCATCACAAAATTTTCTACCCACATCACCCTACTTTCATATGGGCACTGCTTGAAATCACAATTGCATTTAAAAAACTCTGTTGTACCAATACCCTGAGACATTTCGTCAAATGGATTCCAATTCGATTCAGAATTTTGAAAATTATTACGCCTAAAAATTTTACAACAATTTGCCGTCAGTTCAAATTTAGCGCAAAAGGTAATAGTGCAATAAAAATTTATCCACTACTACAAATTAAAATGCTATATTCTTTAATATTGGTAAAAATAAAAATAAAAATCATTCGGACGGGTCAGAAGGAGTGGTATCTTTAAGCACAAACTTCGTTAATCATTTCCATAAGAATTTCACTTTCACCTTCTCCTTGCAATTGCACCTGATCAAGCAACATGGATATGGTAGTCATATCTGCCCACAACCCTTTTTCATGCATTTCTTTCAACAATGGTTTTGCTTTCGAGAACTCGTTTCTCCTCAATAAACTCCGGATAATTACATTGTAAACACAACTATCGGTGTACAACCACTTTCCTCCATTTTTATGAGCAACTGTTTTGCCTCCTCCAAGAACCCTTCTTCACAAACTGAACAAATAATCGTGGTATATATTTGAACATCTGGTTGCAGGCCTTTAGGAGGTAATTCACTCAAAAGATCTGTTGCAGCTTTAAGTTTTCCATCTTTACATAATCCATGAATTAAAATACCATAGATAATTATATCAGGACGCACTTGTTGAGCTTCCATATCTTTGAAAAGTTTCCAGCCATCAACATATGTACCTATGCTAAATAATCCCTGAATCACGATGTTATAGCTATATAAGCCATGCTTTAGACCTTTACGAGGGATTTCGAGAAAAAGATGCCATGCTTCCTCTATCTCTCCTTTTTTGCAATACCCATCCATCAAACTACTATAGGTGACGATACATGGCTTCAGGCCCTTCTCTACAATGGAATTAAATACTTGTTTAGCATTTATTGTGTTCCCTTTCAAACAGTATCCTGTTGGAAATTATTAATTTCCATTATAATCTAATTGTGGGCAATATATTATTATGCAATTATATTAGCTATTCAATTATATTATGGACTTAATTAAGTGATCCAATTAAGGTTAAAGGTCCATGGGCTATAATAATAAATGATATGGGCTTATTGAGTAGATACCCAATACTACATGATTAGGTGATTATGGGTGGTCTAGTCAAGTAGTATATAAAGGCTCTCAGGTTATGGTCCCCAATATACTAAGCCGCACATGGTCTTCCCTTCTCCCCATCGGGAGGGATTACTACGGTCCCCATAAGGAATTAGGAGGCTTAGTTGAGGAAGACCATAATACCTACCGATCCTGACTTCGTGTCCGCCTAGAGACTCATTGGATCAGGTACGCTTCCGCTTTACGGTTTAAATCTCGTTAATCATAATAGGGTTAAAGTTTCATGGATTTATTTCCAACAAGTGGTATCAGAGTCACTCTATTTATGATTATCTGAGATATGATGGAATTATGTCAATAATCATATTATTGAATATTGTTTTTAATGTTATGTGCCATTTTATTCCGATCAATTTTATTTGCTGGATTTTTGATTTGGATGATTCACGTGTGAGTATTGATGTGGATTTAGATTTTGGCTAACTGGTAGCAGCGCACTAATACAATATGTTTATATTGCATTTTGGTACATTATATGAGTGACGGGACCATTTTTATTAATTATTGGATCAGATGGATTAATGACGGTTCTGCCACAACTTTAAAACCCAATTGCGTAGCTTCAAATTGTATCCATTATTATGGATTATTGTTTTAATCAAATCCTTAATTATTAACTTTGTACATATGGCTTGATTATTGAATCAAGATGGATACCCATGTTTTGTAACTATTTATCAAGACTGCTTATAAGGGATTTCGGATTTAAGATTATTCAAATTGATTGAATTGAAAGCTGTAAATTGAAAATTGGGTTTCTGCCATTAAGTAATTTCAAGAAATAATATTGTGGTTAGATTCGAATGTGTGTTTGAATCTTTATGGTAAATCACGTTTTTTTTATTAAAGGATTGGTATTGTTTAATGATTCATAGATTAATTATCGTATTCCAGAATTGATAATTGAGTACACAAGGATGTTTAGTCGTGTCATGATAATGATATCATTTTAAGGTTATATATGCTGCTCATTATTTTCTCCTCTATGCATATATAGATTTAATATTAATTAAATTGTGATATCTTATTTGCTCATTTGGAGAATTGCGTCAATTCCATATTGGTCATATTAAATAAAGAAAGCCGGTTCATTCAGTTTAATAATTGATTTATGGGACAATTATGTGATTCAATAATATTTGGTTATATTCTATTTATGGCATAAGAAATTAATTGTGCAATATTTATTATTGATTCTGGAATCAATTACGAGTCCCATTATTTTGGAAAGGATCGAGTTTTATATTAAATTGGGATTTTGGAATCCCTAATTAAGTAAAGAAATCTTTCATTATTTTTTAAGTTGATATGAATCATCTAATATTCCTATTTGGTTAGAGGAATAAAATTAAATTAAATTGGGGAGACAGTTAAATGTCGTTTAATTAAATTAAATATTTTAATATTTATTTAATTAGTTTAGTAAACATTCAATCTAGTCAATCGAAGCACCATGTTGCCACAGCAATATCGTGTGTGGAGAAAAGCTTTATTGAAATTACATAGATGGGTGTGGTATTATTTATGTGTTCTGTGTTCGGCCCACAGGTAGGCACA
Source organism: Pogostemon cablin (assembly GCA_023678885.1). Lineage (NCBI taxonomy): Eukaryota > Viridiplantae > Streptophyta > Magnoliopsida > Lamiales > Lamiaceae > Pogostemon > Pogostemon cablin. The sequence goes on along the minus strand of CM043010.1, from coordinate 4,952,501 downwards.
GTTTGACAGAATAATAACACACATGTGATAATAAGTATGTGATAATTATTTGGATTATTCATGTGAACATGAGTCGGTCCACAGATAGACTCTTGTTTGACAGAACTTATTGTCAATACTTGATTGTTACACCAAGATTACCCCTGCAGTTAATTTTTGTCCACAGACGAGGTTAATGTTGCACAAGGTGTCTTGTGATGGGTCCCTAATTAATAATGTTGTGCGAGTGTATTTTCATGCGGGTATTGATCGGCCCACAGGTAGATTAATATTTGGCAGAAATACACAAGCACCTGTGGTGGTAAATATGTGACGATTATTTGTTTAACATGTGAGTAATAAGTCGGCCCACAGGAAGGCTATTGCTTGACAGTTTTATTGTCAGTATTTGACTACTACAAAGAAGTGCCACTTACAAGTTAGTGTTGTTGTCATTGGACTTGATACTAATGTTGTGCTCGATTCCTTGAGATGATTCTAAGCTATTTAAAATTTGAAAGATTATAAAGTTTAGTGCAAGCATGATAATCATTTTGGATTAATTCTCTGTACAATTAAGAAGTCTGTTAATTAAGTTTAACTTATGTCAACAACAAAATTATACATGATGAGAACTTCAACAATAAGGATGAACTAATAAGTTCTAACAAACTCTGTCTCAATAAAGTATAAGGGCAACAAAGAAATACCCGTTTGGAAAGCTGTTAAAGTATAACCTTTCGTTTTCTCTTAAAGGCTTGTGGAATTGTTTTATAATACACCACATTAAGATTACTTAGTATGAATGGTGTTGTGGTGTAGTTAAAAGACAAAAATAGTACTCCATATTATATGGTTACTAATTGGAGAAATACTAAGATTGCAGCTTATGGTCTCAATAAAGTTCCAACCAAAGTAGTTGTGAGAACTCTTTGAGTTTCACATATGGTGATATCCAACTAAGGCTAGATCATTGGGATCTACTAAAGAAAATTGGATTCAAATAGATACAAGCTACTTTATTGGTATTAAATAAAAATAAAAGTTTATGATCCAATTGATCGGATCATATTTGAGACGGGTAATACGGTATTATGTGAGGATGTTGATTTTGGGGGAAGAATAATATTAGAGACATTGTCCTTAAGGGGGAGTCGATTCGATCCCCACTTTTGCTTTAAAGAATTGGTGCAAATTCAGAATAACAATATGACAATGTCAATAATATTTAAGGAATAACAAATTCAACAACCTCAAGAATTAATGTCACTAAGGAAACCACTAGAGTTGGGAGAAAGACAATTCGAATGATTATGTAGCTTTTCTTTTAAATAATGAGGACATTATAGAATTAATGGTAGAATATTCAAACAATGTTCATCAAACCATGAAAGGTCCAATTACTCCAAAGTATGTTAATGCTATAAGTTATGAGTATAAATCAATACAAGATGATTAGGTTTGCATCTTGATATAGGATTATACTCAAAAGGGAAGGAAGTCATTATTATAAGATAATCGTGACATTAGTAGCACATTTTGATCTTGAATCATATTATATGGATGTAAAGATAAAGTTCATTGATCGCAACACTGATGATACGATCTAAATGGTTTAAGAACTAATATGAAATCCATCTATGCATTCAAGCAATTTTTTTTCGTAAAGGAATCACAAGTATCATCATGAAGTAAGTGTTTCATTTGGTTTTGAGACAAATGTAGATGATTATGTGATTCAGTGGGAGAATGTTTGAGTTAAACTAAGGGAGACAAGTATAGTCTCAATCAGGTGCCCTAAAGTTAAACTAAAGATTTAAGAAATGTAGAAACATTCCATATTCATTGGTTGTTGGAAGTTGTTGTATGATGAGGTCTCTATAAGACCTAATTTGGCTTATGTTGTTGGTATATTAAGTAGACATTTAAGTAACTCTAGTATGGATCTTTATAAAGTATGCATAGAGAACTAAGAATAATATGCTTGTACATCAGGGATCAGATTTGTTAGAGATCATGAGGAAATCTGATTCTGAGTTTATTGGATGTCAATACAGTATAAGATCCACTTCAGACTATATTTTCTGTTGGTCGGAGAGCTATACAAGTAAAAGTATTAAGCAAAACACTTTAGCTCATTAACCATGACAACAGAATTAGTAGCACACTAAGGACATTCAATCATAAAATAAAGGTTGCGAAATTTTGTCACATAAAGTTCATTGTGACAGTTAGTTCGCAGTAAAATATTTATGACAAGAATACTTATAAGTCAAACAAATTGACATAGAATTCTTGGTTGTTAAAGAAAGTGTTTTGTGTAGATAAAATTTTAAAGAGCATATTATGATAGACTCTAAATATGGATCCACCAATTATGTATTCAACGCCCTGCAATTTTATGAGCTAGCTAATCATGTGGGTGTTATATGGTTTTAGAATACATTAGTTCAGTGGGAGTTTATATTTATTGTTCTTTAAAGTTTTCAAGACACTTTGATTTGGATAATTCAGTTTTCTGCAGAATTAAGTTGATGGCTTTGAATTCATTGTGAATTCACTTAAGTAATTTTATTTTGTAATATTTTACATTTTGAATTGATCTCACTAAAGATTAAAGTTGGACCAGTTGGAAATAGACATGATGTTGATCACATTTGACATGTAATTTCCATGCTACTCACCATATTTGATCTATGTCATTGAGTATATTGATATTGGTGATTGTCGGGGTTTAATCACGATTTATAATGTGGTGAATGTCGCGGTAGTTCCATATTAGTATATGAGATGGACCAGATTGTTAAGTATAGCCTGAAGAGGAATAGCATAAAGTTGCGCAACTAAGGACTCTTGATATAATTGCTAACGGAAAATATATAGCCCAAGTGGGAGATTGTTGGAAATTATTAATTTCCATTATAATCTAATTGTGGGCAATATATTATTATGCAATTATATTAGCTATTCAATTATATTATGGACTTAATTAAGTGATCCAATTAAGGTTAAAGGTCCATGGGCTATAATAATAAATGATATGGGCTTATTGAGTAGATACCCAATACTACATGATTAGGTGATTATGGGTGGTCTAGTCAAGTAGTATATAAAGGCTCTCAGGTTATGGTCCCCAATATACTAAGCCGCACATGGTCTTCCCTTCTCCCCATCGGGAGGGATTACTACGGTCCCCATAAGGAATTAGAAGGCTTAGTTGAGGAAGACCATAATACCTACCGATCCTGACTTCGTGTCCGCCTAGAGACTCATTGGATCAGGTACGCTTCCGCTTTACGGTTTAAATCTCGTTAATCATAATAGGGTTAAAGTTTCATGGATTTATTTCCAACATATCCTTCTATCAACGAAGTGCAAGTGATTGTTTCGGGACATACATTTTGCCGCATCATATTTTCCAAAACACCCTCTGCCTCTTTCATCCTTCGACGCTTGCAATATGCATCCACCAATATGATGAAAGTTACCACATTTGAGTATGTTTTTAATTTGGACATTTCATTTAAAAGGTCTATAGCATCTTCCAATCGATCAGCATCACATAACCCCTGGATCATCGAATTATACGTGACAACATTTGGTAAAATGCCATGGTCGATCATTCGAGCCAATAGTTTTACAGCGTCACTCACCATACCAACTTTGCAAAATCCATCCATCAGTGCGTTGTTAGCCTTGACATTGGGTTTGCATCTAGTTTTTTCCATAGTAGAGAGCAATTCAAATGCAGGAACAGGTTGGCCAGCTTTGCAGAGCCCATTAACCACGGTGAGAATCATAATATTGTGAGGCTCGCAGATTTTCAAAACCAAGACCCTTTCGAACAATGTGGCTGCTTCCACGACCTTATGATCCAAAAAGAGGCCTTTAATGAGTGTGGTGAATGTCGCGACATTGGGTTCGTAACCGCTCTTGAAGATGGTACCCAACGTAGCAAAGTACAACCGATTCAATAGGCAATAGCAATTAATTGAGATGCTAAACGTGAACTCATTCACAGGAATACCTCTATGACGTAATTTGTCGAGCATTTCGAGGACAAGACTGTTGAAATTAAGGATATAGTGAAAGAAGAAATATGATTTCATTGATCTTGTGTTGTTGTGTGTTATATTTACATATTCAAATACAATCCTATTTATAGGCATATGAGGAAACTAGTCAGTACACATAAGGTAAAAAATAGTTGTTGGAACCTAGGAACTATAAGAACAATTAATGATGGAAGATGGAGGGTGAGAGAGAGCAATAAATTATTTCAACACTCTCCCTCAAGTGTAGGGGTGAATGGGTTGATCACCCCTAACTTGTCTAAAATGTATTTATGTTTTGATTTGTCTAAGGCTTTGGTGAATATATCTGCGAGTTGATTCTTGCTTCCAATATACGGTGTTTGAATCATTCCACCTTGAACTTTGTCTCGAATGAAATGATAATCCACCTCAATGTGCTTCGTACGCTCGTGGAACACCGGGTTTGATGCTATGTGTCGTGCAGCATTGTTATCACAATACATCTGAATTACTCCTTTGGTTTGAATATTCATATCCTGGAGTAATTGTTTTATCCAGGTAAGTTCACTAGCAGTTGATGCCATTGCCCGATATTCAGCTTCGGCACTTGATTGAGCCACCACATTTTACTTTTTACTTTTCCAGGTTACTAGATTTCCTCCAACCATAGTGCAAAAACCGGTAGTAGATCGTCGATCGAAGCTTCCTGCCCAATCTACGTCTGTGTAGCCTTCAATGCTTACATTGTTATTGTTTTTTATCCAAATTCCTTGCCCCGGAGTTGACTTTAGATATCGGAGGATCCGATCAATAGCAGCTAAGTGAGTGGTCCGAGGTGCCTGCATGAATTGACTAACAACACTCACATGAAAAGCAATGTCAGGACGAGTAACTGTTAAGTAAATAAGTTTTCCTACAAGTCTTTGGTACATGCCCACATTTTGAAGAGGAGATCCATCTTCTGAGTTGAGTTTAGCATTGGTTTCCATAGGAGTAATAGCGGGCTTAATACCAAGTTTACCTGTTTTCTTGAGTAAATCAAGAGTGTACTTTCTTTGAGAAAGGAATAATCCTTTTTTAGAGTGAGCTATTTCAATTCCCAAAAAATATTTAAGAATGCCAAGGTCCTTGATATCAAAAGTTTGTTTAAGGAAAATTTTGACTTCTTGAATTTCTGTTTCCTTATCACCGGTAATAATAATATCATCAACATAGACTAAAACAATAATTGATGAGTTTGGAGAAGTGCGATAAAATAAAGATGAATCAGCGAAACTTTTTTGAAAATTTTGAGAGAGTAATGCATGACTAAGTTTAGAATACCAAGCTCTAGGAGATTGTTTAAGACCATAAATAGACTTGTGAAGTTTGCAAACAAGAGAATGATCCCAATTCTTAAGACCTTGAGGAAGAGTCATGTACACTTCTTCTTTTAAATCTCCTTGTAAAAGGCATTTTTAACATCCATTTGATGAAAAGACCAATTTTTATTAGTGCCTATAGAAAGAAGGATTCTTACGGTGCTCATTTTAGCGACGGGTGCGAATGTTTCTTCATAATCAATTCCATAAGTTTGGGTGAAGCCTTTAGCAACAAGGCGAGCTTTATATCTTTCGATTTTTCCCAAACTATCGAATTTACTTTGTAGACCCATTTACATCTGACTGCCTTTTTCCCTTTAGGGAGATGAACAAGAGACCAAGTATTATTTTTCTCAAGAGCATTTATTTCTTCTTCCATTGCTTTACGCCAAGTAGGACAACAATTAGCCTCTTCGAAGCTTTTAGGTTCAGATTGATTTATGCAATTTAAAAAAGCATGATGTTCTTTTGAAATGTTGGAATAAGATAAGAAGTTTTGGATAAGATAGATACCGAATAAGTGACATAGTCTCTTAGTTTGGTAGGCTGCCGAGTTTGTCGTTGAGATCTCCGAGGTGAATTAGCTTGAGTTGGGTTTTGGTTTTGATCTCCCCCTATCGGAGCATTTTCTTCGAATGGGACGTGATCTCCCCCTATCAGAGCATTTTCTTCGACTATGTTTTCATCATCCTCGAGAGGAATCGTATTGATCAAATCATTATGATGATCCTGAGAAGGAATAAGATCAGTAGGAGCTGAAATAGGAAAAACAAAGTCGTTAGTATCAATGGAGGAGTTATCAATAGAGTAATAAGGATCATTTTCATTGAAGGTAACATCTCTTGAAATATAGAGCTTTTTATTAATATGATCATAACACTTGTAACCTTTTTGAGGTACTAAGTAGCCAAGAAAAATAGCTTTGACCGAAGAAGGACTGAGTTTATCAGTACGGTTAATGTGAACAAAACACGTACATCCAAAAGTGCGTAAGTGGTTAAGACTGACATCCCTTTTAAAAAGAATTTTGTGGGGACTAAGGTTATTGAGATTAGTGGAAGGTCGACGATTGATAAGGTAATTGGCGGTTAGAAGAGCATCTGACCAGAAAAGTTTTGGAACATTATTTTGAAAAAGAAGAGAACGAGTGACTTCTAGAAGATGACGGTTTTTCCGCTCCGCGACCCCATTTTGAGCGGGTGTGTAGGGACACGAAGTTTGATGAATAATTCCATTACTTTTTGTAAAATTTTGAAAATTTAAGTTTATAAATTCAGTTCCATTATCCGTTCGAAAAATTTTGATGGACTTATTGAACTGATTTTTGACGTAGGCGAAAAATTCTTGAAATTTTGCGAAAACTTCGCTTTTATTTTTAAGTAAAAATATCGAAGTATGCTTTGAAAAATCATCTATAAAGCTAACATAATATCTAAAACCATTATAAGATGTAGTTGGGGCGGGACCCAAAAAATCCGAGTGGAACAAATCAAAAATAGATTTTGAATTAGAAGGGGAATTTGTGTAAGGAAGACGTGTGTGTTTAGATAAAGAACAAATATCGCACTTATCATGATATGACGAATTAGGAAATATTTTGTTGAAAACTGAATTCGACGGATGTCCAAGACGTTTATGCCAAAGGGACATATCAACAGCATTTAAAGCAATACTAGGGGAGTTAATTAGGTATAAATTATTGATACGAACTCCTTTACCAATCATTCGTCCCGTCAATCTTTCCTGAAATACAACATCAATGTCAGTAAATATAACTTGACAATTTAATTTCATGGTGATCTTACTAACGGATAACAAATTCAAAGTAAAAGATGGTAAACAAAGGATATTGTCGATCTTTTTAGAAAAAAGATAACTTGATCATTTTCCACGGATTTGAACGTAAGTGTTATTAGCTACTTTAACATTTTGAGAGTTGTCTAAAATTAGAGAGTTTTTTAGAAAAATGGAACGATTTTCGGTCATATGATCGGTTGCTCCGGAGTCAACCACCCAATTTTTAGAGAAATCAATTAAATTATTATTTGATGAAAACATGTTAGAGTAATTAAAGGATTTTGTGCTAAAAAATTTTGGTTTTGAAAAATGGAAAAATGAGTGGGCCTATTTTCAAAATTTGATTTAAAATTTTTTGGGCCCAATAAAATATTATTAGGTAAAGAAGTAAATGGACCTGCATCTACTACTGTATTAATGGATTGGATTTGAGTTTGGGCCTGCAGGACTTGAGTAACTTGGGCCACAAGAGAAGAAAATTGATTTGGGCCCAATATATTGACATGGGCTGCAGAGAATTGAGGCCCATTTCCATTTTCCTCTCCTTTTAAACCTTGACCCATCATCACTTTAGGACAATCCACGCAGTGCCCTAAATTTTTCTCCGCCGCAGCCATCATGTTCTCCCGACCATGGTATGCGAGCCCAACGAGCCGCCTAAATTGAACAGACCAGCAGGCTGGTGGCGACGTACGGCGGCGATAGATGGCAACGAAAAGCGGCTGGGCGGTGACGTTGACGAGCAGCGGGCTTCAAGGGTCGGCGATGCTCAGCGGCTGGAGGCGGCAGCTATGGCTGACGGACAGCGGTCTCCCCCTCGCAGTGGAGGAACAACAGCGGTGGTGAGCGTTGGGCTGGCGGATCCGACGCGCTTCTGCGGAAGGAAGAGCAGCGGGCTGTTCCGCCATTGCCGGAGGGAGGCCGCTGTCCGTCAACCATAGCCGCCGCCTCCAGCCGCTGACCATCGCCGACGCTTAAAGCCCGCTGCTCGTCAACGTCACCGCCCAGCCGCTTTTCGTTGCCATCTATCGCAGTCGTTCGTCGCCACCAACCTGCTGGTCCTTTCAATTTAGGCGGCTCGTTGGGCTCTCATACCATGGTTGGGAGAATCGTGATGGCTGCGGCGGAGAAAAATTTAGGGCACTGCGTGGATTGTCCTAAAGTGATGATGGGTCAAGGTTTAAAAGGAGATGAAAATGGAAATGGGCCTCAATTCTCTGCAACCCATGTCAATATATTGGGCCCAAATCAATTTTCTTCTCCTTTTAAACCTTGACTCATCATCACTTTAGGACAATCCACGCAGTGCCCTAAATTTTTCTCCGCCGCAGCCATCACGATTCTTGACGGGCTGTGGCTGCCTTAGTAGCGGCGCGTTTCAGTCGGCGGTCCGATCTTCTTGCTCCGTCGGGGCGTTCCTCGCCAACTGATGGCGACTGCGAGCGGCAATGGCTCGGCTGCGTGGTTGCCCAAAATATACCAAAAAATTTCTGATCTTTTAAGTTCCTGCAAAGTTTTTGATTTCTTGTGTGGTGAATGTTAGGAGTAGGGCTTACTGCTCTCTCCTATTCAGAGAAGGATTCAACCTTCTTTTGAACAGTACACCTTAGAAGGGTGTAATGGAAGCCAACAAACAGACTTGATTGAACGAAGAAGAGGTTGAACCTCTTTTGAATTGAGACACCTTTTAATGGTGTTTTGTAGGATTGAATGAAGAAGAGGTTGAACCTCTTTTGAATTGAGACACCTTTAATGGTGGTTTGTAGAATTGATTGAATAGATAGATTGAGGAAGGTTAAGAGTCAGGATTAATCCTGCTCTGATACCATGTTGAAATTAAGGATATAGTGAAAGAAGAAATATGATTTCATTGATCTTGTGTTGTTGTGTGTTATATTTACATATTCAAATACAATCCTATTTATAGGCATATGAAGAAACTAGCCACTACACATAAGGTAAAAAATAGTTGTTGGAACCTAGGAACTATAAGAACAATTAATGATGGAAGATGGAGGGTGAGAGAGAGCAATAAATTATTTCAACAAAGACGATAGTGATTCATCTTAACAACGTGACTCAAAAATAAAGTGTACAGTGGAAGAGAAGGTTGTAGTCGCATTCTCAGAATTTTGACGAAACAAGAGAAGCGATTTCAAGAGAAGACCCCTTCTGTCTCCTACCCAAATTATGCAAATTCCAAGAGAAGAAAGAAAATAGATGAGTAAATTTACCCAATTTAGGTGCAATCCCTGTTCGAATAAGCTCATTTGCTGCCTTTCGGCTCATCTGATAATCTTCGTGAATAGGTACCTGAGAAGCGATTTTGGAGTAGCAATTTCAGGTACCGGAATATTTTATCTTTTATTTATATATATGCACTAGTACCCCAATATTTTACTTTTCACCAAAATTATTTGAGAAATCGTGAAAAATACCTTAATAATAATTGATTTCGAAAAATATTATCAACACAAATATTTTGAAAAAGAATCGATATGCGGTGCAGTTATATGTATATAAATTTTTATTCAAGCTATTAATATTTCTTAATATCTAAAACTTAGTGTGTCTTCAGGACACCGTGTGCCAGATACTCTTTATTATTAAATAATATATATCCTTTAGTATATACTAAGACATATATCATCCTTTATTTCTTGAAAACAAAAAATTAATGAAAGTGTATTTATAACAAAATATTATATCCTTATTAATTAAAGTTTATATCATTTAGCACAAAATGTTGTATTTTTAGACACCTTGTGCACCAATGGACACAGGAGACCAACTCTTTTTTAATAATTGTACAGTTTTTTACGTTCAATTTTTCATTAAAAAACTAACAGAAAATGAAAATATCTAACAAACTGTATACATTTTTATTCGTTAATTTATATATTTTAATTTATAAGTGTATAAATTTTTTAGGGTGGGTGCACAAGATAATTTGCATTTGAAAAAATGACACTTTTTTCCTCTTTATTATATAATTAATATATAGTCGCATTTATAGTCTCATTATATATATATATAATCGTATATAGAATCGTAATATAATCGGGTGCAGGGTTATAGATTTAGTTGCAGAAAATGTCGCAAATTAGGATTAATTATATTTGAATATTTTTAAAAAAAAGTTTAAGATATATTTTTTTCAAAATAAACTATTAAAAGTGTGTGTTTTTTTTATAATGCCCCAAATTTTTAACAAAGCTTAAAAATAGACAATTTTTACTGATGTACTATTATACACCCAAAATCTACACACTTACACCCTCTCCTTTAGCATCGTCTTTTGTTTTTTTGACGTGGATTAAGAAGCAATATTATTTAATATACATTGGATATTTGTATTAGTGAGTGTGTTATTGAAAATTTTTAATTTCCATTATAATCTAATTGTGGGTAATATATTATGCAATTATATTAGCTATTCAATTATTTTATGGATTTAATTAAGTGATCCAGTTAATGTGTAAAGGTCCATGGGCTATAATAATATTGATATGGGTCAATTGAGTGGATACCTAATACTACATGATTGAGTGATTATGGGTGACCCAGTTGTATAGTATATAAAGGCTACCAGGTTATGGTCCCCAACACACTAAGCCGAACATGATCTTTCCTTCTCCACATCGGGATGGATTACTACAGTTCCCATAAGGAATAAGGAGGTTTAGTTGAGGAAGACCATAATACCTACCGATCTTCCGTCTAGACAACTCCAGTTTAAGGTACGCTTCTGTGTTACAGTTTGAATCCCAGTTTATCATGATAGGGTCTCATGAGGATTTATGGATTTATTTCCAACAAGTGGTATCATAGTCACCCTACTTATGATACTCTGAGATTGATTATATCAATATTTATGAATATACGTTTCTATTTTTGAGGATGAGTATTTGGAATTGCTTGTAAATTTTTAATTCAATTTTGGTTATTAATGATATATTGGTAATTGATATAGTCACCTTGGAGAGATTATTTTATTGATTTAAATTGTGGTAAATTGAATCAATTTTAATAATGATTAATTCCTGTAATTTTCAATATATCAATTGAGGTTCTACAATCATATATTCTAATTAGGCTCGGTTTCGAGTATTGATTCATGAAGCGTGAATTATATAAATTTATTAAGGCTTGATTTCCGTGAATAATTATCATTAAATGCTATATCGAATTGCAAGACTTTAGGTTGATTCCTAATTGCTATTGGAATTATGGTGCCAGATTATTATTATAATGGAAAGGCATGAATATGTAGATCAATTGAGATTATTGATATTGATTATTAAGCACCTTGAATTCATATCTTTCTCTATATGTAGTCGACAACATTAATAATGTGTGACAAGAGATTTCGTCGTCCTCGTTGACCTCGATCCTATTTAGTTTATGGGCACATTTGATTATTGATTCAATATTTGGTTACGATTAATTATTCAAATTAAGTTCATTCTTTAATAATGGAAGTATTTATCCGTGACAGTATTCATTGGAATATGTTTTGATTTATAAACACATATTTATATATGTATGTTTTTTTTATGGATTCAGTATAAATAAAAAAAAGTGTCAATATTTCCAGTATGAATTGTATTGATATAGATAAATTATTGTCTCTGAATCAATTCATGAATATATTGTATACATATGATTATTGATGTTAACCATTTGGATTAATTAATTGATTCGTAACATTGGTATACGATAATTTATAAGAATCAGTGGGTTGCTATAATATGCTTTAAGCATTAATCATGTTCTGGTGACTTATATAGTATTTAATGCAAATAGTAAATTATGGAAATTTTGGCAAAGGATATTAATATGAATAGCAGAATTAAATTTTGATAACTATGTTAATCAATTTGTGCATATTAATTGAATATACATGTTGTGGGAATTTCACAGTATATTTGAATTACCAATAGAGGATATTGGACTAATCACGTTATATATGTTCTGTGATCCGTGCGTGGAGATCAATCCATTACATGGAAATGCAAACATTACATGGCATCATTGTAATAATGGCATTCTTGATTTAGCAAATGGTGTTTTACAGTAACTATTACTCTATAAAGTTACATTTGCTTGTTTGAATACGTGGGAAAGAGTAGTTATGGTTGGTGATAATAATTTGGATTTGTATAATATTATTTTGGTTAATGATGGTGTTATTAAATTTATTTGAGGTAATACCTGTATTAATACCATTGGGATTCAGACTTATCTTGGATATCTCGATAATTGTGATAATTGTTAATTGGATTGTGATTGAATCACGATATTTGGATTGTGAATAAATCAGGGAGGCAATATATGATAATTTAATACTAATTAAAATTAAAGAATTTTGTGGATTGTGTCTTTCTAAATTTAGAAACATGATATAAGGATTATTTGGTTGGGATCATAACTCATATTAACTCATATTATTGTCATTATGAAATATAATTTGATTTAATTGACAAGCATAATTATTTACGATTAATTTCCCATTTTTTATAATGAGTTTGATTTGGTTTTATGTTCACATAAATATAAGAATATTGGTCTAATTTAGTTTATTGTAAATGAGGCTTTGAAACTCTTATTTAAGTTAGGAGATCTTTTATTATTATAAGGTAGTGAATCATCTAATATTCCTATTTAGTTAGTGGAATAAAATTAAAATTAAATTTAGGGAGACTTTTTAATGTCGTTCAATTAAACATAAATATTTATTTTAAATATTTGTTTAATTGGTCTATAATTTTTCAATCTAGTCAATCAAAGCATCATGTTGCCATAGCAGCCTCTGTGTGGAGAACCACTTTATTAAAATTACATAGATGAGTGTGGAATTATTTATGTGTTCTGTGTTCGGCCCATAGGTAGGCACAGTTTGACAAAATAATAACACACATGTGATAATAAGTATGTGATAATTATTTAAATTGTTCATGTGAATATTTGTCGATCCATAGATAGACTTTTGTTTGACAGAACTTATTATCAATACTTGATTATTACACCAAGATTACCCTGCAGTTAATTTTTGTCCATAGACGAAGTTAATGTTGCACACGGTGTCTTGTGATGGGTCCCCAATTAATAATGTTGTGCAAGTGTATCTTCATGCGGGTATTGATCGGCCCAAAGGTAGATTAATATTTGGCCCGAAATACACAAGCACCTGTGGTGGTGAATACGTGATAATTATTTGTTTAACATGTGAGTAATAAGTTGGCCCAAAGGAAGGCTATTGCTTGACAGTTTTATTGTCAGTATTTGACTACTACGTAGAGGGTGTCACTTACAAGTTGGTATTATTGTCATTGGACTTGATACGAATGATGTGCTCGATTCCTCGAGATGATTCTAATTTATTTAAATTTTGAAAGATTATAAAGTTTAATGCGAGAATGATAAATTATTTGCAATAATTCTCTGTACAATTAAGAAGTCTGCTAATTAAGTTTAACATATATCAACAACAAAATCATACATGATGAGTAAACTTCAATAATAAGGATGAGACTAACAGGTTTCTAACAAACCTTGTCTCTCCTAAAGGCATGTGGAATTGTCTTATAATATACTACATTAAGATTATTCGGTGTGTATGGTGTAGTTAAAGAAAAAATAGAATTCCATAGATATGGTTACTAATTGGAGAAATACTAAAGATTACAGTTCATGGTCTCAATAAAGTTCTAACTAAAGTAGTTGTGAGAACTCTTTGAGTTTCACATATGTTGATGTCCAACTAAGGCTGGATCATTGGGATCTACTAAAGAAAATTGGATTCAAATAGATACAAGCTACTTTATTGGTTTTAAATAAAGATAATAAGTTTATGATCCAATTAATTAGATCATATTTGAGACGGGTAATACGGAATTCTTTGAGGATGTTGATTTGGGGGAAAGAATAATATTAGAGACATTGTCCTTAAGGGGGAGTCAATTCGATCCCCACTTATGCTTTAAAGGATTGGTGCAAATTCAGAATAACGATATGACAATGTTAATAATATTTAAGGAATAACAAATTCAACAACCTCAAGAATTAATGTCACTAAGGAAACCACTAGAGTTGGGAGAAAGACAATTCGTATGATTATATAGTTTTCTCCTGAATAATGAGACATTATGGAATTAATGGTAGAACATTCAAACAATGTTCATCAAGCCATGGAAGGTCCAAATACTTGAAAGTGGGTTAATGCTATAAGTTATGAGTTTAAATCAATACAAGATGATTAGGTTTGCATCTTGGTAAAGGATTATACTCAAAAGGGAAGAAACGCATTGTTCTAAGGGACTTTCTATCCAGTTACTAAGAAAGGTTCTTTTTAGATAATCGTGATATTAGAAGTACATTTTGATCTTGAATCACATTAGATGGATGTAAAGATAAAATTTCTTGATCGTAACATTGATGAAACGATCTTAATATTTTAAGAACTAAAAGAAAATTCATCTATGCATTCAAGAAAACTCTCCCGTAAAGGAATCACAATCATCATTATCATGAAGTAATTGTCTCATTTGGTTTTGAGATAAATGTAGATGATTATGTGATTCAGTGGGAGAATATTAAAATTAAATTAAGGGAGACAAGTGCAGTCTCAATCAGGTGCCCTAATGTTAAACTAAAGATTTAAGAAATGTAAAAATATTCTATATATTTTGATTGTTGAAAGTTGTTGTATGATGAGGTCTGTACAAGACCTAATTTGGCTTATGTTGCTGGTGTATTAAGTAGACATTTAAGTAACTCTAGTATGTATCTTTATAAAGTATTTACAGAGAACTAAGGATAACATGCTTGCACATCAAGGATCAGAATTGTAGGAGATCATAAAGAATTCTGATTCTGAGTTTATTGGATGTCAATACAGTATAAGATCCACTTCAGGCTATATCTTCTGTTGGTCTAGAGAGCTATACAAATAAAAATATTAAGCAAACACTTTAACTCATTAACCATGATAACAGAATCAGTAGCACAATAAGGGGCATTCAAACATGAAATAAAGGTTGCGAAGTTTAGTCACATAAAGTTGATTGTGACAGTTAGTTCACAATAAAGTATTAACGACAAGAGTACTTATAAGTTAAATATATTGACTTAGAATTCTTGGTTGTTAAAGAAAGTGTTCTTATATATAAATTTGGTAGAGCATATTATGATATACTCTAAATACGGATCTGCCAACTATGTATTCAACACCCTGTAATTTTATGAGCTAGCTACTCATGTGGGTGTTATATGGTTTTAGAATACATTAGTTCAGTGGAGTCTAAATTTATTGCTCTTTAAAGTTTTCAAGACACTTTGTTTTGGATAATTCGATTTTTGCGGAATAAAGTTGGTGGTTTTGAATTCATTGTGAATTCACTAAAGTTAATTTTCCATTTTGTAATATTTTACATTATGGATTGATCTCACTAAAGTTTAAAGTTGGACCAGTTGGAAATAGACATGATTTTTGATCACATTGCATGTATTTTTCATGCTACTCACCATATTTGATCTATGTCATTGAGTATATTGATATTGGTGATTGTCAGGGTTTAACAACAATTTATAATATGGTGAACGCTGCGGTAATTCCATATTAATATATGAGATTGATCAAATTGTAAAGTATAGCATGAAGAGAAATATCATAAAGTTGCCAAATAAGAACTCTTGATATAATTGCTTTTGGAACAATACATAGCCCAAGTGGGAGATTGTTGGAAAATTTTAATTTCCATTATAATCTAATTGAGAGAAATATATTATTATGCAATTATATTAGCTATTCAATTATTTTATGGACTTAATTAAGTGATCCAATTAAGGTAAAAAAGGTACATGGGCTATAATAATATTGATATGATCTAATTGAGTAGATACCTAATACTACATGATTGGGTGATTATGGGTGGCCCAGTTGTATAGTATATAAAAGCTACCAGGTTATGGTTTCCAACACACTAAGCCGAATATGGTCTTCCCTTCTCCCCATCGGGAGGGATTACTACGGTTCTCATAAGGAATAAGGAGGTTTAATTGAGAAAGGTCATAATACCGACCGATCTTCCGTCTAGATAACTCCAGTTTAAGTTACGCTTCCTTGTTACAGTTTGAATCTCAGTTTATCATGATAGGGTCTCATGAGGATTTATGAATTTATTTCCAACATGTGTAAGTTTCATATTTTAATTAGTGAATGTGTGTAGGTTTCAAGTGTGTAAAAAAAAAGGACTCTTTTAGCTGGACAACAATAATTAATGGAAAAGAGATGCCATGCTTACTAACTTGATTTTGATTTTTTATATTTTTTACCTAATTTTCGTCTATTTACCGAATTTTAATATTTTTTTCATAGAAAATAGAAAGTTCGGAAATTTTGAATTCAATTTTAGTCATTCATCTATAATACTTTATCAATTATAATCATTTTTTATTTATCTATTTTAGTCCCTTTTCATTTAAATCTTAAAATACGTTTAAAATTTTTAATAATATTATTAATTTTAATAATTATTTTACATTCTAAAAAATTAATTGAAATATTACTTTAAAAATAAAATTCCTAAAAAGTTGATTAAAAACTAGGTAAAATATTTAAAATAAAGTAGAAAGTTTCACAATTTTAAAATTCAATACATAATTCATAATAAAGGGCTATATTATTTAATTATATTTAAATATTTAATTTGATAGGTTGTTTCATGATAGTTCTTTTAAATATTTAATTTTCGGCATTTTTTTTAAATTCTATTTCTTTCTACAAAAAGTCTCTTGTGAGACGAGTTATTTGTGAGACAGGTGTGAGACGAGTGGACTCATCAATAAAGTATGCTTATTGTATAGATAGAGTATGTTTAATGGTTGTTAAAATATGTTTTCTAAAGTATGCTTGATTATGTATTAAAGTATGATTTTAGTGTGTTATAATATAATTATTATTAATATACTTTAACTACAAATAAGTATATTTTATATATACAATAAGCATACTTTAGTGATGGGTCGACCCGTTTATAACACGTCTCACAAGAGAGTATCTCATCTTTCTATAATTGTTTATTATTAAAAAAAATTAAAAACTCTCGTGGATGAAGATTCACACTGAGTATTCTATCAACTATTCTATGAATTCACAATTAAATCTAATTGGAAACAAGGACTAATCACATGAAATAATAACTTTGAACAAGTGTTTATGTGATTGATTGAAGAAGAGAGGGTTTATAGTGGTTCAGCTTATTGCTAAGCCTACATTCACTGTGAGAGAGAGATCTTTTATTGATTGAGAGAGAATGAACGAGTTACAATGAGATCATGCATAGATTACATCATTATATACCCTCTATGCATGCACAGAAAACTTACGGGACTAATTCGAGTAACCACTTCCAACTGTATTTCCATGCGGTTAAACGGAATATTTTCTGTTATAACCGACTTCAATCCACAGCCTGTGTGACAAGCTTTACATCCATGTGTGGAACATTCCATTTCACACACGTATGCGGCCTGTACATCAGTTACAAACCACTCTGGTCCCCACTTGCACACATGGCTCCACTTGTGTTGATTTAAGCTGGTTTAACTCATTGTTGTTGCTGTTGTACCCGTTTCACGCGTACACCATTATCAAACTTGAGCTCAAACACACACTCACCACTTCTTAATGTTGATCAAGTAATAGGATGAGGTTTTCACTACAAATCTCCACCTAAAACCTCATACTCAATCATTACCATTCACTCTTTCACTACACTGTTTTATCAAGATAGCAAACGTGTACATTGCTTTTATGAGAGCAGCTGGATTCTTCACTGATATGTTCAGCACACATTAATAAGACTTTTTCATAATTCAAACTTTGAACTAGGCAAAGCCTTAGTGAAAAAATCTGCTGGATTTCTTGCTGTATCAATATTCTTATCAACAACCTTTCCCACTTCAACTAAATCTCTAACAAAATACATCCTTACATCTATGTGTTTTGTTCTTTCATGATAACCCTGGTGCCTTGATAAATGTATAACACTAGAGTTGTCACAATGCACCAATACTGACTCTTGTAACACTCCAAACTCAGACAAGATTCCCTGCAACCACAAGCCCTCTTTTACTGCCTCTGTAAGTGAAACTTAGCCTTAATTGTAGATAATCGCACCACTGACTTATGTATTGATCTGCAACTGATAGTTGTCCCAAATAAGCAGAATACATAGCCGGATAGTGACTTCCTTGTATCTAAGTTTGCAGCATAATCAGCATCTACATAGCCTGTAAGAAATCATTGCATGAGCTAAGTCTGGTCTGCAGCACACCATTGCATACATGAGACTGTCAACTACATTGGCATACGGAATTCTTTCCATCTCTGACATCTCTTTACTTGTTCTAGCTGACTGCTGAGCTGACAAACTCAATCCTTGCTTCACAAGTGTAGTTACAGCCTTACTTTGATCCATATTGTATCTCTTTAATACTTTCTCTAAGTATGAGCTCTGATGTAACACTATTGATCCAGCTGCCCTATCCTTTTTTATTTACATGCCCAATATAACAGTAGCTTCACCTAAATCCTTCATATCAAACTCTGATTTCAACATCTCTTTCACAATTGTGATCTCTTCCATAGATTTGCAAGCAATTAGAATGTCATCAACATACAATAACAAGAAGATATGCCATTCATTATCTTGTTTAATGTATACACAAATGTCAAACTTACTTCTCTTAAAACCACACTTGATAATGTACTCATCAAATTTGAGATACCATCTCCTAGGACTTTGTTTCAATCCATATAGTGACTTCAAAAGTAAAAAGCCTTAGTAGTTGAATTTTGAACTGAAACTCCCTCTGGAACTGTCATAAAGATCATTTCTTCCAAATTTCCATGAAGAAAAGCTATAGTCACATCCATCTGACGCAATTTCAAATTAAACTGAGTAACTAATGCCAACAATATCCTAATGGAATAGTGTTTCACAACTGGTGAAAAGATTTCAGTATAATCAATGCCTTCCCATTGAGAAAATCCTCTGCCAACTAACTTTGCTTTAAACTTGATTCCATCAGTCCTTTTTGGTGAAACCTTTTTCTTGTAAATCCATTTACAACTCACTAATTTCTGATCCCTTAGTCTTTGAACAATTTTCCAGGTTTTATTCTTCTCTAATAAAAGTAACTCTTCTTGCATAGCAGCACTCCACCTTGCATTATCCTTACTTTTCATAGCTTCCTGATAATTTCTAGGTTCATATGAATCAATATCCTCTGCAGAGTACAAAGCAAATGATATTATATCAGCGTCTACAAATCTAGCTGGAGTTTTAATAGTCCTCCTCTGTTTATCCCTTGCCAATTGATAGCTGTTGAGCAGCTCATCAGTATCAGTTGTGATCTGATCATCTTCAGTTGATGAATCAGTTTCTTCTTGCACTAGCTCTCCTTCAGCTCTTAACTGATCCTTCTGATTCTTGCTTATAAGCTCCACCTCAAGCTCAACTTCATCCTTCTTCTGATCTTGAGGTTTCAATGGCATAATAGTATCATTAAAGGTAATATCCCTTCTTACTAAGAACTTTTTACCTTCAATACTTCATAGTCTGTAAGCTTTAACACCTTTAGGATATCCTATCATGACACACTTGACTGCCCTTGGAGCTAGCTTATCTTGTTTAACATGTGCATAAGCTAGACAACCAATTACTTTGAGCCTAGAGTAATCAGCAACCTTTCCAGTCCATACTTCTTGAGGTGTTTTCAATTTTTGAGGTGTTGATGGACTCCTATTAATTAGAAAGGCTACTGTACTAACCAGCTCTCCCCAAAAATCTTTTTAAAGACCAGAACTGCTCAAAATACACCTTGCTCTTTCAAGTAAATTCTGATTCAATCTCTCTACAACACCATTTCGTTGTGGTGTTCCTGGTACTGTCTTATGTCTAATGATCCCCCTTTCCTTACAGAATTTATTCAACTCATCAGAGCAATATTCAAGAGCATTATCAGTTCTTAATATCTTAATCTTGCTATTGCAATTATTTTTTATCTCAGTTAACCAATTCTTGAAAGTAATGAAAGATGCATTCTTAGTTTTCAATATATATATCCATATCTTCCTACTGTAATCATCAATAAATGATATAAAATATCTGCCTCCACCTTTTGTTAGTGTTCTTGCAGGTCCCCACAGGTCTTAATGGATATAATCAAGCCTGGATTTACTTGTATGTTCTCCAGTACCAAACTTCAACCTCTTAGCTTTCCCAAAGATGCAATCTTCATACTGATTCAGCTTATCTGTTGAACCGATGCTGATAACTTTTTGTCTTGATAATTCTTGTAACCCTTTCTCACTTATGTGAGCTAATCTTCCATGCCATAAGTGAATTTCATCACTTCCAGTTGTTGCATAGTTCTGTCCAACAACAGTATGTCCATCAAGGATGTACAGCCCATTTTTCCTGATTCCTTTCATTACTCCATACTCATCTTTCTCAACAATGAGTACACCTCCTCTTGATCTGAAATCATAGCCTGAAACATCTAGGATACTTAATGAAATCAAGTTTCTCTTAAGTTCTGGAACATACCTCACACCTGTCAAAGTCCTGATAACTCCATCATGCATTCTCAATCTGATAGATCCAATGCTTCTTATTTGACATGTGTGATCATTCCCTAACAATACAGATCCAATATTCTGAAACTTCAGATCAGTAAACCAATGTTTCATAGGAGATATGTGAAATGTACATCCTGAATCTAGAATCCAATCCATGGATCCTTTTATGAACTAACCAGCAGTGCCTCAGGATAATCAATTTCCACCTGATTTTGATTATTTACCACCTGATTTGCTTGCACTCTTTGTTGTCCATCTTTACCATCCTCTGCTATCTTTTTCTTTTCAGATTTGAACTTGTAACAATTCTTCTTATAATGCCCTGGTTCATGGCAATGGAAACACTTCATTCCCTCCTTATCTGAGCTTGATTGATCAGCTTTATTTCCTTATTTCTTTGAATCAGAATTGCCTTTCTTGATGTTCTTCTTACCATGATCATTCCTCTTGATTATTAATCCCTCTCCAGATGCTCCCTGCTCTTCAGAAACCTTCTGAAACTCCTTTGTCTTCAGAGAAATTTCAACCTCATCTAGACTTATAGTTTCTCTATTTCCAAACAGAAGTGTGTCCTTGAAACTTTCAAATGACTTTGGAAGAGCTGACAACAATATTGAGGTCTTATCTTCTGTTTCAATTTTGACATCTACATTCTCTAGATCATCTAGCACTTTATTAAACTCATCAAGCTGTACAAAGATTGATCTATCCTCTATCATCTTGAATGAATATAGTTTCTGTTTTAAATATAAATGGTTGGCAAGAGACTTTACCATGTATAGATCTTCAATTTTCTTCCATACAGCCCTTGCAGTCATTTCTCTCTGAACTTCTCTGAGTGCTTTATCACCAAGGCACAAGTAGATAACACTTAGAGCTCTTTCTTGTAGATCTGCCTCACTTGCTGCAGCTTGGACATCAACTTCTGCAGCTTCATCAACCAGAGCTTCTTTGATTGCTCCACCGAGGCCTTGCTGCACTAAGATGGATTTCATCTTGATTTTCCACAGCCCGAAGTCAGATTTTTCTGTAAACCTCTCACTGTCAAACTTAGTTGCAACAATGGTGTCAACTTCCTTCAATTGCTTCTTGATTCTTCCTTCTATTGATTGCTGATCTGTGGCCTAGCTTCCCACAGACGGCGCCACTTTCTCACGGATGAAGATTCATACTTAGTATTCTATCAACTACTCTATGAATTCACAATCAAATCTTATTGGAAACAAGGACTAATCACATGAAATAATAACTTTGAACAAGTGTGTGTGTGATTAATTGAAGAAGAGAGGGTTTATAGTGGTTCAACTTATTGCTAAGCCTACATCCACTGTGAGAGAGAGATCTTTTATTGATTGAGAGAGAATGAACGAGTTACAATGAGATCATGCATAGATTACATCATTATATACACTCTATGCATGCATAGAAAACTTACGGGACTAATTCGAGTAACCAACTTCCAGTTGGATTTCCACGCAGTTAAACGGAATATTTTCTGTTATAACTGACTCCAATCCACAGCCTGTGTGACAAGCTTCACATCCATGTATGGAACCTTCCATTTCATAAACGTATGCCACATGTACATTAGTTACAAACCACCATGGTCCTCACTTGCACGCATGGCTACACTTTTGTTGAATTGAGCTGATTTAGCTCATTTTTGCTGCTGCAGTACCCGTTTCACACGTACACCATTATCAAACTTGAGCTCAAACACATACTTACCACTTCCTAATATTGATCAAGCAATAGGATGAGGTTTTCACCATAATAACCATCTCATTAATCTATGTGATGAAAATAGTGTATATAATTTCACTACAATATTTTCAGTTCGAGTGGAAGCAATCCATTGTACAGTAGCTGAAATATAATAACTACTACAAACTAGGAGTGGTAAGGATATGATTCGTACGAATCTATGAATGATCTGACATAATAGAGTAGCGATGTTTCAAAGGTCGTGCTTCGGACATTTTTGGATTTAGATGATTATTGAAACTCGCACGCCAGCCTGCATAGGTTAATGACTCAAGACGTTGTTGTTACCGGATAGAACAGACATGCCAAATTTATTTTTAGGCAAAGACTTGTATGAGACCGTCACGTAAGCCCTTACGTGAGACAGCTGAAAAGTGATAACTTCTATAACAAAAAGTGATAATGCAATATCATGGACAATTTATAGCGTAAATGAAAAGTGATAATATTTTATAGCGAAAGTGATAATTATTTTAAAAAGTGTAAAATTCTCTCACGTGAGATGGTCTCACACAAGACCTACCATTTCCCCTCCCCTCTCTCATTCTCCCCCCTCCCCCCCCCCCCCCCGCCTCGTGCCCCATTGCGGATCAGGAATTTAGGGCCCATGCCAGCCCCTACACGGGCCAGGTTTGCCCTGCCATATTCTCTCTTTAATTTGAAATCATTTTTATAAAATATAATAAATTCAAATAGAAAAATTTTAAATTAGAATAAAATGAAGTAAATTTAAATTTTAAATTAAATAATTAAAATTTATTTTCATTTTTAAAAAATTCTTATTATATTATATATTTAATGATATATTAATATTGTAATGAAGTATTTCATAATAATTATATATAATTACATATATGATTCTTTTATTTAAAATAAATAAAAATGTATGTATAATATTTAATATAAATCAATAAATTATATTATTTAATAAGGATTTTAAATAAAAAATTAATATTTTTAGTGTGGGGGCGGGTGGGGCGATGCTAGTACCCATACCCGCCCTGGCCCGTATGCAGGGTGGGGCTGCTCCAGCCTGTTCTCTATCTGGGGTGGGCGGGGCGGGTTTGGCCCAAACAGAGCTGGACAGGGAGTGGCAACTACGAGCAGGGCCAAATTGCCATCCATAAGGAGAGTGCATCAAATTCAATAGGTTTTCTTTCATGCGGATCAAGGGTCTCTCTCTCAAAGATCAAGTGGGGTTTGATTTGAACAGGTCGTTCTAAATTCCAGCAGATAATTTATACACCAGATAACATGGAATAGGATCCAAAATTGTAGTAAGCAAGCTCGTTCATTCATTCAATGTCAATACATTCAATGATCAGCTAGAGAACACTGTGAAAATTGAAAAAATCTTGGTGTTGTAATATTTTTTGCTTGGACTAGATGTTTCGAATGTGGCTACAGATGATTGGGTTATGTATTTAGTATTGGATTGTATACTAAAAATCTAGCTTTTTGTATGAACAATGTTATAACAATTTATTTGAAATAAGAATCATATGATCAAATGATTGCGTCTTATAATTTATTTATATGTCGATGCAATAGTCCACTTACTTTATACTGTAGATAATATGTTGTGCGGCAATACGCGGAAGATCATATTATCGGTTTCCTTATAAAGTATAAACAGATGCTCACAACCAAGATAGACAGTGACTCTCTATTGAGATGGTTGTAGTGTGATTTGGTATTAGTTTGTCTTGACTATAGAATCACATTAGTTCACTTGTGTGTATTGAGCAGGACCACTTGAGATCGTTCGACTTGTACTGTCTATATAGAAGAACTTGATCTCTGTTATTATAGATGTTCATGCTCTTAATCCCTATACAATAACCTCGACACGTAAGGCAGTATTTATTTCTTTGATTGATCAATGGGTGAGATTTATATGTAATTAAATCAACAAACTCGGTGAGTTGGGAAATAGTGATGTCTCTATGGGGTGTTGTTGATTATAGAAGGAATTCGTGTCCGTTATAGGTTGATAATGTCCCCTTGAAGAGCTCATAAGGATTATCATGTAAACCCTACAGGTGGATTTATTCCGGCATGATAATGAGTTGGAGTGGTACTACTTTTGTATGAGATATTAATTAATGGAGTTGTCAGTAACTTAATTAAATAATGGGTATTGTATATCTTAAACATGGGGAGACTGTCTGGCTCATAATAAGAAGGAGCCTATAACGTAATTATGGAATTAGAATGGCAGTGCAGTAATAATATTTTAGTGGTACATATTATTATTATTAGACTTAAGTATATGTTTTAGGCTAAGCTTGGATACTTAAGCCCAATGGAGGCCCAACTCTAATTTCTCCTCTGGTCCCTGCTGTAGCACATATATAAGTCATCTCAACTGTTCTAACCCTAGATGAGACATGCCTAACACGTGAATAGGATAGACGAAATAGCAGATTGAGAAAATCTCGAAGATCGTCGCCCACATGACGTCGAGATTGGACTTGGGAATACAGCAGAAGATCAAGAGGTCATTTGCTGCTCCTGTCCGCCAACATGTACGATTTTTATAAAATGTTACTGACTTTAGAACAGTACATATGATATACTGACAAATGGAAGAGAGGATCATTTTGGCACATTGATCACTCAATTCCGACATCGGATGAC
Source organism: Pogostemon cablin (assembly GCA_023678885.1). Classification (NCBI taxonomy): domain Eukaryota; kingdom Viridiplantae; phylum Streptophyta; class Magnoliopsida; order Lamiales; family Lamiaceae; genus Pogostemon; species Pogostemon cablin. The sequence goes on along the minus strand of CM043010.1, from coordinate 4,927,278 downwards.
AGAGTTATGCCCAAAACAGTGATGCTACGCAGGCTATCGGCGAGAATTCATCTTCTCCAACATACCCTGGTGAAAGGTAATAAGTTTCTTGTTTCTTGCTTCCGTTGACTGTTAGAAATATATGGAACCCTAACGGTTCACGTTAACCAAATGATTGAACGGCAATAATTGGTATCAGAGCTTCGGTATTGTGGTGAAGCGTGAAATGTTAGGCTAGGGTTTACGTGTGTTCTTGATGTTAGGGTTTTAGAATTTATTTTCTTGTTGAACACCCTAACTGTACACGGCACACACGTAAACCGCATGATGGCTTGACGGGGCTGGGAAACGGCGATGGCTTGATGGGGCTAGGAAATGGAGGTGGCACGGTGGAGATTTGGCGATGGATCACGGCTGGTGAATGTTGCGTGATTGGCCGCACGATGGCACGCAAGGGGCGTTCTTCAGGCGCAAGGTTGTGCGCACGATACCGGATTTTAGCACATGTCAGGGAGCAAATGCCAGGCAAGAGAACCCTTGGGCATTCAACTAGCGTGAGGCTGATGAAGAGAGCGTGACGATTGTCGGGCTGACTGCCGCACGATTGTGCTCATTGGCGGATAAAGGCCGCCCGGTGATGTGCATGGTTTCTGACAGGCACGGAGTAACAGTCATGCATGATTCTTGGAGGTGTGCTCAACGCTCAATGGCGTGTGTCTAGGCGTACTTGCGAACGTGTGGGTTGGATTAATTGCCAAGCAATCAAAGAGACGACTGTCGCAAAGTTGATGACGGGATTGGCTGCACGATTGGCGCATGAATGTCGCCGAGTGAGCATAGAGGCATGCACGATGAGCGCCGGGAATGACGATGGGCACTCGGAGGCTGTCGTGTGATATTCGATGATGAAGACACTGCCGGGTAGCTATTCAATACACATGGACACTGCTGGGTGGATGTTCAAAGCACACGGACACTACTGGGTGTGGAGCTTGATTGGCACCAGGATGTGTGTGATGGCGCCCGGATGTGTGCGGATTGCCGAACAGCGTGTTGGCCAACAGGCGAGCAGGCAGCTTTCAGTTTTTGTCGTGTATAGGCACACGTTGCATGCCATGTGAAGACGGGCTGGCGCATGGATGCGGCGCTACTGTAGGCCTGCCAAGGAAGGATTCCGAGCTTGGCTCACGATGGTGAGCAGACTGCATGATATGGCGCCTGATGCCGTGTGAAGAGCGCACGATCCGTACGTGGCCCATTTGCTGGGCGTGCGACACGATTGGCTAGGGTTGCCAGCATGACTGCCGAGTGCTGCCAGCACGAGTCATGCAGGTGGAAAACTTAGCATGGGTTCAATGCTGCAAGGCATGACAAGGACTCCTCGGGAGTGTCACAACTCGTACAAGGATTCGCACGACTTGTGCCATAGTGTTGTGTGGGCAGAGAATTTGTTTTCGCTCGTGAGGTGCTAGTCGGGGCGGTGAGATGTGACAGGATGTGCGGCGGATGGGTGGCTAAGTGTGAGGATGTCGGGTAGGGTGCCGGAGTGGTGGAGCAGGTTGGTGGACAAGGAATTGGAGGAATTCTCTGCGTAAGATTCTTCTGGAATTTCATTTAGGTTTCGGGGCGCTGTTCCGAAGCCCACGACCTGACCAGGCAGGTCGATCCCTGCATAGTCGTATTTTATTCTGAATATTATATACATGTAAAAACTCTCCATGTCAAATTACTAAGTGGGAAAAGAAATTGGTAAATAATTCTCGCGACCTCCATTATTGGTTTGTAAGTTATGTGAGTAAACTTGCGTGTTGGCAATAAGCATTCCTCCCTAACGGATGAGTTTATTCATGGATCACTGGTACAGACTTCGTTAAATAATTATTATTTGTAATGTGGCACATGAACTTGCGTGTTGGCATAGACCTTCCTCCCCAACAGATGAGTTTGTGTGCGGCTCACTAGTAAAAACTTGTAATTGATGATTGTAGGAAGTTATCCGAGTGCGTGTGTACTTCTCCAACTGTAAGGCACACAAGCTTGCGCAATGGACTTAGGATCAAATAATGGTGTACAATTAGGTGTAAATAATTAGTATTCTCCCCAACGGAGTCACTGCTATTATTTGCATGGCTAAAGATGAACCGACTATTAATTATTTTGTCATGGAGTTAGGTTAACAAATGAAATTAATGGGTAAAACCTTCTCTTGTAAATATTCGGATTTGTAAACGTCCACACTAACATGGCTTGCAGACTCACGGTGCTTGAGATGTCGGTAAATTTTAATTTTATATTGTTTTGAGGGAATCAATATAAATGGATAAATTTGATGTTTTGATCGGTGTATTTATTTGTGATTCTCTGAATTTCAAATGGTTTTATCTCACTTATTGTTTATTGAAAGAAATTATATTTACTGGTCCAAAATTAAATGATTAGAAAAGAATCTTGATTTTGAATTTTATTGCTTAAGAAAATATAAATATGTGTTCACACTAACGATGTCTAATGACGCTTATTTAAGTCTCTAGTGGAGAGGTGAGAGGTTCATAAAAATATGATGGTCTCATGCGACTCTTCAGATACTTGAGTAAGTTAAATAGGCAGGAGGTCATGGTTTAATTGATTAATGAATTGGAAATGCTCGGAGTAGATATTGAAGGGAAACGTAGATCAATTTAATTCTCCATAGTTTGCCTAGGTGTTTTTAGCAAGTTCTACCTGAAATATAAGAGGTTCTACATGGTGGGGAACTTCTGACAAAACATGTGGTTAAAGAAATCCAATTTCATCAAGATGTGAACAAGGTTAGTATCTCATTCGCTAGTCGTTGAAGCATGTTTAGTGATGGCATCTGCTAACACATTGTGTGTGGATACCGGAATCACTAAAAGCGTGTAATTAAGTGATGGTAAGATTTTTATGAACATGGGTAATACTACGAGAGTAGTGGCTGTTGCAGTGGGAGTTGTTTATTTATCTTACGATATGAATAAACGTTTGGTTTTGAGAAATTATCTTTACGTACGTTTTTCATAGAAAGAATTTGATTTCAGTTTCTGTGCATTTACGGATGGATACTCCATTTCATTTAAATGACATGGTCATAGTGATGAATGATGGAGCTATAATCTGTTGTTGTACGTTGGTGGACATTTTGTACTCTTAAATCATGTTTATCCCACTAATGCAACAAATAGTAATTAATAACGCGTCTTCTAATCCTAATAAGAGAAAGACTCTTATTGAAATGATTAGATAGATGATGAATTATTTGTAATTACTAAATTCATTTATGGGTATGCCCTAGAAACAGCATGTCGTATAACGTTTGTCTGTTTGTGGGATATTCTAGAAGAATGAAGGATGTTGATTTATTTAGTCTAAAAGATCGAAGGGTGATTGTTAACACAAATACTAGATTTTGGAAAAGGACTATATAATAAATCACAAATCTATGTGTAAATTATTCTAAAGGAAGTGAGATGAAAAACACCAAGTATTAATACCAATTGTACAAGAGGAGATACCACAAGATAAACAGCAACCCGTGTCACGTTTGATACACAATTGCGTGTAGTGTCTTGTCGTAGTGGGAGGTTGTTCTACAACCTGATAAGATATATGTTTTGGGAGAGTCGTGAGACTTGGTCCCTAGTAAACATGGAATCGACCCACGGATACGACGAAGTATTACAAGAAAGAAATGCGGAATCTTAGCAAAGTGCAATGAATGTTGAAATAGAATCAATGGATTCTAAATTAGATCTGGGAGCTTGTAGAACCATTAAATGGTGTGAAAGCCATTGGAAGTGGTCATAAAAATAAAAGAGGATCATACGGTAAGGTGAAAACCTTATAAGCAAAGCTTGTTGCGAAAAGGTATAATCAGAATGAAAAGGTTCAATTATGAGAAAACCTGTACGCTGATAGATATGCCTATGTTGATCCGAACTTTTTTATCTGTTGCTACTCATATGAATATGAGAGATAACAAATAAATGTCATGACAGCTATCCTGATTGGAAGTCTTGAGAAAAAATCTATGTGAAGCAACCAGTGTGATTCATTACAAAGGGCTAAGAGCATTGTGAAGTAAGCTTAAAAGTGTCCATCGATGGACTAAAGCAAGCTTCAAGATCATGAAACATCCGTTTTGATGAGGAAATCCAGGTATATGGATTTATTCAATGTGCAGATGTGTCTTGTATATTGAAAAGAGTGATGGAAATGTGGTGGTATTTCTTGTACTGTACGTAGATGATATATTGCTGATTGGAGACAATGAAAGAGTATTGTCTGGCGTATGGGTATGGTTTATAAAGCGGTATGAGATGAAGGACTTAAGAGAAGCAAAAATATCTTTTTGATCACGGTAATACGGATCACAAGAAAGGATGTTATGCTTGTCTCAAGCTTCATGAGATGATACGATCCTTAATTGTCTTAGCATGTGACTTTATCTAAGGAAATGTGTCTTGAGATGCAAAAAGAAAATAAAGGTGATGAAAGCGGTTCCTTATGTTTTGACAAATGAGGAAGCTTAGTCTAAGGAATGCTATGCACAAGAATGAATATCTATTTTGCGGAATGCATAGACAGTGGGTATCAAAGGTAACACAAAATAAGAATGTTGAACTATGGTAAGACATATACTTATGTACCTGAAAAGGACCAGAAATTATGTGGACTTACTGAACAGATTCACTGCTTCTTATGGGTTACGTAGATTCGGATTTTTCAAATCAGATAGGGACAGCAGTAAATTCATCTCAAAAGTTATGTGTTTAATTTTAGGAAGTAGAGCCATAATGTGGAGGAGTGTTATATAGAAATATATTTCAGACTCCGGACTCCATCATGGAAAGATGATAAATTGGAGCTTCTGAGGTAGCCAAAGTATCTATATGACTCTAGAAACTTCATGATGGATTTTGAAGTGTTTCTGAGTTTGCCCAATGTTATCACATTTTATTTTGATGATAATGGTGCAGTTGTAAACTTGAAGGATCACGAGCCCATAAGGTAATTAAACACATGGAGCGCGAGTACCTTCTGTTACAAGAAATCATATGATGAGGGGAAGGTTGTTGTCGCCTAGATTGCATCAAATGATAACCTAGTAAATCCTTTTACCAGGACCTTAAGGCGAGAGCTTTTGATGGTCGTGTAGAGGAAATAGGAATTAGATGTATGGCAGAAGACAAGACAACATACTTTTAGTATAAGTGGGAGATTGTTGGATTGTATACTAAAAGTCTAGCTTTTTGTATGAACAATGTTATAACAATTTATTTGAAATAAGAATCATATGATCAAATGATTGCAACTTATAATTTATTTATATGTCGATGCAATAGTCCACTTACTTTATACTGTAGATAATATATTGTGTGACAACACACGGAATACCATATTAAACAGATGCTCACAACCGAGATAGACAGGGACTCTCTATTGGGATGGTTGTAGTGTGATTTGGTATTAGTTTGTCTTGACTATAGAATCACATTAATGCACTTGTGTGTATTGAGCTGGACCACTTGAGATCGTTTGACTTGTACTGTCTATATAGAAGAACTTGATCTCTGTTATTATGGATGTTCGTGCTCTTAATCCCTATACAATAATCTCGACACGTAAGGCAGTATGTATTTCTTTTATTCATCAATAGGTGAGATTTACATGTAATTAAATCAACAAACTTGGTGAGTTGGGAAATAATGATGACTCTATGGTGTGTTGTTGATTGTAAAAGGAATTCGTGTCCGTTATAGGTTGATGATGTCCCCTTGAGAAGCTCATAAGGATTATCATGTAAACCCTGCAGGTGGATTTATTCCGGCATGATAATGAGGTTGAGTGGTACTACTCTTGTATTAGATATTAATTAATGGAGTTGTCAGTAACTTAATTAATTAATAGGCATTGTATATCTTAAACATGGGGAGACTGTCGGACTCATAATAAGAAGGAGCTTATAATCATGGGATTTGAACGGTAGTGCAGTAATAATATTTTAGTGGTACATATTATTATTATTGGACTTAATTATAAGCTTTAGGCTAAGCTTAGATACTTAAGCCCAATGGTGGCCCAACTCTAATTTCTCCTCTTGGTCCCTACTGTAGCCCATATATAAGTCATCTCAGCTGTTCTAATCCTAGATGAGACATGCCTAAAATGTGAAGAGGGTAGACAAAATAGTAGATTGAGAAGATCTCGAAGATCGTCGCCCACACGACATCGAGATTGGACTTGGGAATACAACAGAAGATCAAGAGGTCGTTTGCTACTGCTATCTGCCAATTTGTATGATTTTTATAAAATTTTATAGACTTTATAATAGGACGTATGATATACTGATGGAAAACCACGGAAGTGAGGATCATTTTGACATGTAGATCACTCAATTCTGACATCGGATGAGAGAGTTATGTTCAAAACTGTGAGGCTATGCAGGCTACCGGCGAGAATTCATTTTCTCCAACATACCTTGGTAAAAGGTAATTCGTTTCTTGTTTCTTACTTTCGCTGACTGTTAGAAACGTATGGAACCCTAACGATTCATGTTAACCTAACGATCGAATGCCAATATTTAGTTGGGGACAGCTGCAGCTAGGATTTATTCTCGTGGGGAAGGGTTAGCTACTTGACCTTTCTGCATTTCATCGACTCCCTGCTGACAGTAACCTAGCTCGGCAAACCCCCGACTCCTACAGATATCACTTTTATGGATGAACATTTTCCTTTTTGATACACATTACTAATATATAACAAGTATAAAATATATTAGATGTAAATGTGAAATTATTTAGAGCATGATTACCTATGAGGTTTTATCTAACCATTTTGTTTATATGACTCCATGTTTGGGCTTACGATTATATGCAAGCCTTTGCTCGGCCATTTAGTAGTGTCCTGTTGGATTGGCTGAATCGGAAACCACTATGCCTACGATGGAAGTTTCGCTTGTCTCAAAAGGATATGTGATCCTTGTTTTCTAAGTTACGTAGTGTCCTAGACATATCAGTACTATGTACTCCCTCCGTCCTAGTATTTACTACATACTTTCCTTTTTTATTCATCCCAACACTTATGCACGTTTCTAAAATGGAAAAATACATTACAAAACTACTCACTTTTTACACACATTCCAATAACTTTACATACCTTTCTCATTTAATTATTTCATATTTCACTAACTTTACACATCTTTATATATACAAAATTAACTTTTCTTAATCTCCGCGCACTAAAATACGTGCGCAAATTACCGAGACGGAGGGAGTATATGATACAACGGTACTAGGAATGTTTACAATTATATTTTAATATATATTTAAGCATATTTGAGCATAAACTTGTATAAGTTGATAGGACATCAGGGCAGCAAGCTCTTCTCTACATCACACTCTACGGCCGCCGACCAATTAATGGTATTGCATCGATCAATCGAAGAGGACGACTTTTACGATGCAAATCGTGATCCTGGAATCAAGCTTATTACCATCTGAGGACCAGTGAAAGGGCACACATTTTGATGATCCTTCGACATGGAAGTCAATCTGGGACCCCTATTCTTCTCGATGGGAGTACATTCCTAGTCCTCAGCATACTGCACACATCAAAGCTATTTTGGAGCATCTTAATGATATCCGCGCCCATCTGCCCATTTGATAGAGCATGACCATTACACCCAATCAGCTTGTCGATCTCCTACTACATGACCATTAAACTGCGTGTGGCTTATACTTGTTTGCTGCGACCAAATCGACCTAGAAATCCTGCTCTTATCTTGCAACCACTTTACACCACCGAGGAGTGAGAATGTATGCTAGAGCAATATGAACTGTTCAAAGCATCAAATAACATGTGATTATTAGCCATTTTAATAAAGGTTCACAAAAGTGAGTGACCCAGGTTCGATTCCAATTGGGAACGAATAGGAGGGGAGTTATATGGAGGCTTGGAGAATAAGGGTGTATGGTGCTTGGTAAACTAACTACTAACTATACTAACAACTAACTTTGCCCAATTAAAAAAAATAAAGATTCAACTTTTTAAAATTGAGTATGGTGTGACTAGTGAGTTCTTTCATAGGCTAGAAGATCCAAATGACCGGTAAGATGAAAAGGCAATTGAAGAAAAAATGCCTTTAATTTTTCTTTTAAAACCAAAATGGTAAAACTAAAACGTATTACTTGATATTATTTACATTCTTACAGAACTTGGACGCTTACCTGCATATATTGTTCAAGTGGCCCACATCCAGGAGTTCACGTATTGTCGAGATACTGCATTTTCGATATGCAATTTTCAGCAAGTCACTTACAACAATGTCAATAATAATAGTCTATTTCTTTAGTTTTGTTATCTCTCATAACAATAATTTTTATGAAAACTCAGTCGAAAAATTTGTGGGGTATGAATATACCAATTGGCATCAGATGATCTGTCGGGCTTTGCAACTACGCTGCAGGACACCTTCCTAGATAGAGAAGGACGAGACAATGCACCGAAGTTAACCTGGTAAGACAAGTTAATTCTTTAGACAAGAAGCTCAAATTTATTTGCCCCACAATATTTAAGTATAACTGTCAAAATGTATTACTCCTGTATTAAATTTCACACTTTCTATTTTTGTCTGTCCAAAGAAACATCACATCAATTCTCAATCTTAAAAGTACATTTTAATTACAAATTTATCGTTCTCACCTAACACACATAACATACTTTATAATTAATTTATTACCTAAAAAGACTACATTACCCTTCAAAAGTCAATAAAGTCGGTTAAAAAACAACTCTTTTAAACCCCATATCTACAGTACCGGTACAAGTAAATGTGGGATGGAGGAAGTATAATTCAATTGTAGAATCTATTTGTGGTACACGCCGAAGTGCATTACTACTTTTGTGCGGTATTTATTCATTACATGTCGTTCTATTGCTTTGACTCATTTCGACACAGATGAAAAACGAGCCCTCCTTAAAGCCAGCGTAGTTGGATCAGACCCTATACCATTCCGATAGATCATCCCAACCTTGATGCATGACCTTGACCCATCTTAAAGAATTGGGTTCACCATGAATTTGATTCCTCTTCAATGAGAGTTATGCTATAGACAGGAGGATACAAACAGATGAGGTGCTACCTCACTTAGAACAATAGAGGACTTGCTATCGAGGAACATGAACTGAGAGGTAGATGATTATATGGCGAAGTACTGAAAACGAATAACATTTTAGATATTACGTCTGATTATGAGAGCATGAAAACAAAGGGCATTTAAACTCTAGAATTATAGTGTTTTAATGTTTTTTAATCACTTGTATTATTTGTGCATTTAAACTCCAGTCTTATATTGCTTATATTATTCGTATAGTTTAATATATATACTAATAATAATAATAATAATAATAATAATAATAATAATAATCTCAATTTACTCTAAACAAGCTCTAATTAAAATTAACTTAATTAATTCTAATTTTATTATTTAATGAATCAGTATTAAAGAACTATATGGTACATTTAATTAAGAACGACACTTGTATTACCTAGTATTTATATTTTCATACAATTTTTGCAATCACAACAAGGATTTCGCAAGAAAACCCTGTGTCATACTAATACATTTTATCAAATCAAATAAACCATAAATTTCTTTTATTAATAATCCAATGCATAAAAAGGCTAAATTTTGAGCTACCCTTTAATCTGTTTCGAACATTTTTGACGAATATGATCAGCTTCACCATGCAACCTGCAACACTTCTGCCTACATAAAAATAAAAGAGGAGTTGGTTGCGGTCGACTAGGCTCACGTGGTTTCCTAGTCAAAGATACAATCAGTACAATTTATCTGTTTGTGACAAGGTTGACGACACTGTAACAATAAATTTTGTATTTATAATTAAATAAATACAAATTGAGTACAAAGATAATTTCAGATTGATTTAATTTATAAGATATGTAAACGGGTTACAATCTCAATCAATCATCTGATTTTTCTCTCGAACCAATTTGGCTTTGACTTGACTTTGATTTGACTTGTGTGTGTTGACTTTGACTTTGACATTGTTGACTAGAGTGTATGCTGACTGTGTTGACAGCGTGTGTGTTGAGCTGGATCTTCAAACGAAGCTTGTTTGAACTCGGGAGTGTAATCTTGAACTTTGATTCGGGGGAGTTGAACCTTTGTTCAGATTGAACGTTGACTGTGGAGCTTTCCACAAAGAACGTTTGATCTTGGGGGCTTGAAGCCTTAATCCCAGATTGGTGGTCGTTCTTGACTTAAAGATTTCTTGAAGATGTTCTTGAGCTTTTCTTGACTTGAAGCTTGAAGATCGAAGACCGTTCTTGACTTGAAGCTTGAAGATGCTTGAACTTGTTTTTCTCTTAGAGCTTGAAGATATTGAGACTTGTTCTTCGCTTGAAGCTTGAAGAGTTGAAGACTTGAAGATTGCTTGAAGATCTTCGACTTGTTCTTCGCTTGAAGCTTGAAGACTTGAAGATCTTGAGCTTGAAGACTTGAAGATTTGAAGATTGGTTGAAGATCTTCGCTTGTTCTTCACTTGAAGCTTTGAAGACTTGAAGATCTTGAGCTTGAATAACGCCGGATCAGTGAGGTTTGGAACCTTGATCTCAAATAGCAAGCCATTCTTGGCTTGAAGACGCTTGAAGATCTCAAGAGTGCACTGCTCGTATTCTTGATCTCTTCAGAAGCGTCTGCATCTTCAGATGTTGTGTGTTTTGAATGAATGGAGGAGAGCTCCTTATATAGGTGGAGGGTGAGGAACCCCCATAAATAACTCACACTTTGATTGGTCCAAGGCTGATTTGACCTGATTTTGCGGGCTTGGGCCTTTCTATGTATAACACAGTTTGATTGGTTGATCCTTGATTTGACCTAATTCTGCGGGCTTGGTCTTATTTGACTGGATATGTCCTAATTATTAATTATTCACTAATTTATTTAACAAATTTATTTATTTAAATCTCTTAATAAATAAATAATTAATTGATAATATCACGGACGCTTTTGTGTTGAAGTGAACAAATTGCAATAATCCATTTTTGATCAACAAGATTGAATTTTATTGTTTGCCTCACCAACTTTTTCGGTTTCCTTTTCTAGAATAATGAATTTTAATGAAGTGTAATGTCAATGTGATACTCCCTCCGTACATTGATATATGTGCACTTGTTATTTTTCATGTATATAGGAATAAAATATTTTAATGTATAGAAGGTGAGAAAAATAATATTTTAACGTAAAGTGTGTAAGTGTATTAATGTCATGTGAGAAGTAATTAATATGTGTTAGAACAGACCATAAAGTCAAAAAGGAAAATACACATTTTGTATTAAAACGAACCATAAAGGCAAAATAAGCACATTTCAGTGGACGGAAGGAATGCATATAAATGGATGCTACTTATTATTTTTTATCTTATAAGTGATATCTTGAACATGGGCAAAAGTTTCGTAAGACGGATAAGTGATAATTTTTTAATAAAAAGTAATATCAAAATTGATAAAAATTAATTGTAATATAGTGAATTATTTAATGGACAATAAGTATTATAAATAAAACGTGATAACATTTGAATGAAAAGTGATACTTTTCATATCCTCAACTCAACTTCACTTTTCGTCCGTTTTCAACTCATCTTTACACTCCATAAAATGAAACAATTAATACAATAACCTTATCTTACAACTTAATTTCAAATTTGCCATCAACATCTTATATACATAAATACTTTACAATTTACTTATTATAAAAAATATCAAATTTTCCCTAAAAGTAAATTAAAAGTCAATTTTTTTAATATTCATAAAAGATAAAGTGTGAAGATAAGTTAGTGATGAAGTGATTAATATTTTAAATAAAAATTAATAACTATTTAATAAAATATAGAATTGTCTCACTCTCACACAAATGTTAGCCCTAAAATATGTAAATACCAACCAAAATAAATGACGAGAATGGAAATAAGCGATTGATTGGTAAATTTTCTTTCTCTCTCCATTCATTAACTATTCCCCCAAGTCGAGGGCCTTCATCAATCAAAATCAAAGGACCATTTGGTTGAATGCAGTGGAAGAGGATTGTGTGAATTAAGAAATATTCATATTCATTGATAGCATTTGGTTAATAAAAAATAGGGGCACTTACTAATAGATACATGCTATAACATCATATTACTACAAGATACATTAATAACAAAATATAACTATGAAGTACATAATTGTATTGCATTATCTCATTATTACCCCTATTAAAAGATAATTACGTAAAAACTAGATAACAAGGTTAGTAGGTGAGAGAATTATAATGTGAAATGTAAAAAATCTCTTCCTTAAATTATGCTACTAAAGATTCGTACTCTCTCTCCTTCCATTCAAATATTTTTATTTATTCTGCAGCACATTATTAAATTAGGTGAAAGAAGTATAATTTGATCTTTAAAAAACCCATTTCCTTAAATTTCATTGTTCTAAAATAGTTATGTGCAACAATTTTGATCATGTGCAGAATTGAAAATATGAGAGAGAATTATAAGCTGATCTTTTAAAAACTCATTTCCTTAAATTACATTTCCTTAAATTATTATGTTTAACAATTAATTTATGTGCAGACATTGCTTTAAAATTATTATGTTCAACAAATTTTTTTATGTGCAGCATTAAATTCGTGTGCAGCATAATTAGGTGAGAATTATAAGGTGATAATTTTTATGTGCAACATTGAAATTTGTGTGCAGCATAATTAGGTTAGAATTATAAGATGATTTTTTTTAAAAAAAACTCTTTTTTTTTTAAATTACGGTGCTCTGAAATTTGTATGTTTAACAAAATTTGTTATTGTGTAGTATAAAAATTTGTGTGCAGTATAATTATATGTGAATGAAAAATTTGTGTGCAACATAAAATTTTATGTGAATCTAAAGAGTGCTTTGTTGTGTGCAGTATAATTTTATGTGAATGAAAAATTTGTGTGCAACATAAAATTTCATGTGAATCTAAAGAGTGCTTTGTGAACATAAATATTATATGAATTGTAAGTATTGTGTATAGAAAAAAAACAAATCATCACTTCTTCTAAAAAAAGGGTTTATTGGAGGAGGGGGTTTAATTTTTCTCATAAACAGTGAAAGTCAACATAAATGGGGGAGTATACGTGAATAATCTATCCCTTATTTAAAGGAGGGATAAAATTGGAAGATGAGAAAGTAAAATTGTAGTTATGAGTAATTTAATTTTATGATTTTATCTAATCATAATATGAACATAAAAGAGGTATGTTGCAGTAATTATTCCTAAAAAATAATTTTCAATCAGTTAATTATTCCTTACTTTCGTTAACTATTCCACCCTCGTCAATAACATTCATCAATCAAATTCATTAACATTCAATGATCGGTATGACTGTTACCAGAAGAATTTATATCAACCATTTCCTAAATTCATTAGACATATACCCATAATTGTTGATTTATTATAATTAAGCAATCCGTAACAATCAATCCCAAATAAACATTTTATTATTTCCTTCTTCATTTTCTTTAGAAAATCAACCATTAGAAATGCAGGGATTAGTTAACAAAATAATGAGAAATGTGAATAATAGAAAATGCTAATTCTAATTACCTTAATAAAAGATAAAAAAAATCATGATTAATGAGAATGAATTTATATCCATTCTCATTACTCACTACATTACCCCATCCAATCGACCCCTTAATCCCTCCTCAGATCACAAAGTCTAAAATTCAAAGTTAATCAAAGCAAAACTGAAAACTTCTACCACAAACTAACCACGAAGATCTCTTCGGTTCAAAGTTTATGACAATATGGATTAATATAAGTAATCTATGCAGAACCCTGAACATAACATTAACTCTCCAACTGTAAATATCTTTACCAGCACTAGAAATCTGAGTTTGCAAACATCCAAATTTAAATCACCAAATCAAAGAGCATTTTGGGACACAAACTTCCTTTAAAGAAAATAGAGATACCCGGTGAGGCATAGGAACTTGCTACAAGGCAAGTCGAGAGAGAAATAGGAGTGACTTGAAGTTCTAGTTGAATATGATTGTAGAGTAACTCGTCTTTGTAGTAGCTTCAACAATCCCAAATAAACATTTTATTATTTTCTAAATTCAGAAATACATCTCTCCTACTTATGTTCCCCATCCTTTGACATCTATCACATGTCGCCACATAGGTCTCACAATCTCTAAACAAGGTAGGTCAATAAAGAGCAGATTTAAGTACCTTCGTTGTCGTCTTTTGAGCTTCGAAGTACCCCTCATTAGGTTGTGCATGGCAAAAATCATGAACGCTCTCAATCTCAGGCACACACCTACGGACTATAAAATACGTACATATCTTATAAATAAACGGATCATACCATATAAAAGTCTCAACATCCCATTTGAATTTTGCAAGTTGATATCGGTTGAGATCTTTTGAAATTTCTCCTACGGTAATGTAATTCACATAATTCGCATACCATGGATCCATCCCTTGGGCAGCCACCACACATGCTCTCTCTACTCCTTCAACGAACACCACCATTATCTTCTCATCAGGGAACATCTCTTCTATGTAATCGAAAGAATCATCACAGTGTTCCCTTGTCTCCAACCTTGATAGGTGATTCGCCAAAATATTCTCCGACCTTTCTTATCTCGAATCTCCATATCGAACTCCTGCAGAAGAAGGATCCATCTAATGATCCTTGGCTTCATTTTCTTCTTCTCCATCAAGTATCGGATTGCAGAATGATCCGTGTACACTATAGTCTTCATGCCAACCAAGTACTGTCGAAACTTAATGAACGCATACAACACAGCCAAAAACTCCTTTTCAGTCACTGTGTAGTTCTTTTGTGCAGCATCAAAAGTCTTACTCGTATAGTAAATGACGCAAACATTCTTGTCCCTCAACTGCCCAAGCACCACTCCAAGTGCTAAGTCACTCGCATCATATATAAGTATAAATGGCTAAGTCCAATCCGGTGTAATCAAGATAGGTGCAGTAATAAGCACCTCTTTCAAAACCTGAAAAGCTGTTAGACATTCTTCATCAAAAACAAAAGGAACATTCTTTTCAAATAAATGAGATAAGGGCCTTGGAGTATTTCGAGAAGTCTTTTATGAATCTTCTATAAAAATCGGCGTGTCCAAGGAAAGACCGCACTCTCTTTTCATTAGTAGGTGGTGGAAGCTTCTCAATCGCCACCACCTTTGCTCTATCCACCTGCAATCCCTTAGCTGAAATATGATGGCCAAGAACAATCTCATCTCTTACCATGAAGTGTCACTTCTCCCAATTCAAGAAAATATTAGTTTCTTGGCATTTCTTCAAAATAGTAGAAAGGTTAGATAAACATATATCAAAAGAGGAACCAAACATAGAAAAATCATCCATAAACACCTCAATGATCTTTTCTATCAACCCATCAAAGATGGCCATCATGCAATGCTGAAATGTAGCAGACGCATTACATAATCCAATAGGCATCTTTCTAAAGGCAAATGTTCCATAAGGGCAAGTAAAAGTAGTATTTTCTTGATCCTCGGGTGCAATCATAATATGATTATAACTCAAGTACCCGTCTAAAAAATAATAAAACTCATACCCTGCAACACAATCAAGCATTTGATCCATGAAAGGAAGGGAAAAATGGTCTTTGCATGTATTTTCATTCAGTTTCCTGTAATCTGTACATCAGTATTTTTATAATCGGACCGGAGATCAAACCGGTAGGGGACAACGGTTCGAGATTCAACCAGTCGAACCGGTTCAATCGGCGGTTCAATCAGAAAATTTGAATTTTATATTTTTAATTATATTTTAAAAATAACTATTAGAAAATAATATAATAAGAGTGTATATTAGGTGCAACTAGTTTCATAATTGTACACCGGGTCGACCCATTTTAAAATGAGTCATATAAAATCCTAAAATTAAGCCAAAAAATTCATTCACGTCAACACTCAACAGCCCCCGATTCTCTCCCACCGTGCAATACTCTCCCACACGATAATTCCTTTCCACTACGGTCATTCTCTCCCACAGCAGTCCACCGCCGATTTTGCCGCCAGGTTTTGATGATCCGCCGCCATCATTTAATGATTTCACCACACCACTCCGATTTTGCCGCCAGATTTCAGCGATCCGCCACCGTCATCTGACGATTTCACCACACCACGCTGATTTTACCGCCAGGTTTCTGCGATCCGCCATCGTCATCTGACGATTTCACCTCAGCCAATTTTGCAGCTGTCTTACAACACTGCCTAACATGTCTGAGAAGTAGGAGGCACGCAACTAGTGGATTTATTCCAAAATTAGGTAAAGTTAATCTTATCTCCAATTGTAGTTTCTGATTTCAAATAATATTGTTAGATTTTTTCTTCTAATCTATGATTCATCCTTCTCCAATTGTATATATTTCTACTTTAGTTTATTGTAATCTCATTGTCAATCCAATTTGCTATTTAATGCTGCCTAAAATAAGTATTGGTTTCTGTTATCTTATTGTATATGTTTTATCTGTTAATTATATAATGGTATGTTATGTATTGTACATGGTTATGTATGCTTTATTTCTCTGTTAATTGTATATTGGTATGGTATGAGTTGTATGTTATCTATGTTTCTCCGTTAACTGTATATAGGTATGTTCTGAATTGTACATAGGTATGGTCTGAATTGTACATGGGCATGATTTATATATTGGATTATTTTAACTGTATATGTTTTCTCCGTTAACTGTCTATAAGTATGTTCTGAATTGTATGTTGTCATGATATGCATCTTTGTATCATTGTGCATTCGATGTGATGAATTTTTTTTAATGTACATGTTTTCTCTGTTAATTGTACATAGGTATTGTCTGAATTGTACATGGACATGATTTGTATGTTGGATTATTTTAATTGTATATGTTTTCTCCGTTAACTGTATATATGTATGTTCTGAATTGTATGTGGTCATGATAGACATCTTGGTATAGATAATTTCCCCAAAAATAGAGTAATTTTTTTCAAGCCTCTAGATTTTGATTTTTGGACCTACACTTGAATTGAGACTACTTCAACTCTATATTAGTTTGACATTAATTTAGCTTCATTCTTCTTTATTTTAATTTTAGATGACACCAGAAAATAATGATTTTGATGTTTCTCTTGAAGGAGTATTGAGTGCTGCACAAAGAGGGGAGAAAGTTGTGGGTAGATGCTAGTTTAGGTGATAAACCAAGATCGAAGAGCTTATCTGGATCGGCGCTGATTATGCAGATGATAAGACAAACTTTGGATTGAGCAGCAACTGATGAAATTGGGGACTTTATGTTTTTTTTTTTTACATAAAGCATGATTTTAATTATCTTGGATATTTTATTTTTTGTAATAGGGTTTCTATGACTAATATTTTGTACATACAGTATTAATTAGTAGTAGATTGAAATTTTGATGTTTAGTACTTTATGTCAATATGTGGTACTTGCAGCAAAGTTTTAAAGATTTGAGGTTGTTGAATGTTGTTTGATTTGTGTACATAGTATGAAAATTCAGCAAGTTGGGAGTTATTAGATAAATGAGCTTATTGAGCACAATAGTTGGATTTTTCTTTACAGGATATGTTTTCTCCGTTAATTGTATATAGGTATGATCTAAATTGTACATGGGCATGATTTGTATGGTGGATTATTTTAATTGTATATGTTTTGTCCATTAATTGTATATAAATAGTTCTGAATTGTATGTGGTCATGATGAGCATCTTGGTAGCATTGTACATTCGATTTGATAGATTTTTCTTTATTGTATTTGTTTTCTCCGTCAAATGTTCATATGTATGGTATGAATTGTACATGGGCATGATAATATTATGGATTATTTTAATTATATGTGTTTTCTTCGTTAATTGTATTTAGATATGTGGCTGAATAGCAGTCCGTCCTTTTCACTACAGTACAGGGTTTTTGTTTTTGGGGTCTTATCTTCGGACGTGCACTCTTCCCGAATAAGTGAGTCATGACTCGAAAGAGTTCTCGTCAGTGACACAGAGACTTCTTCTTACACCACACATGTTTGTTGAATATAATAGAATCCCAGTCGAGCCAGCCCTTGCGGGCGATGCCCCAGCAGAGAACTAAGAGTCCTCTTTTTCAGCCTATGTTTTCTCCGTCAAATCATATGTATGGTATGAATTGTACATGGGCATGATAAGTATTATGGATTATTTTAATTGTATATATTTTCTCTGTTAATTGTATTTAGATATGTTCTGAATCGTATGTGGTCATGATGGGCATCTTGGTAGCATTGTACATTTGATGTGATGGATTTTTCTTTAATGTATATATTTTCTTAGTTAATTGTATATAGGTATGTTCTGAATTGTACATGGGCATGATGAGTATGGTGGATTATTTTAATTGTGCATGTTATTTCTGTTAATTGTATATAGATATGTTTTGAATTGTATGTGGTCATGATGGGCATCTTGATAGCATTGTGCTTTCGATGATATGGAATTTTCTTTAATGTATACGTTTTCTCCGTTAATTGTATATAGGTATAATCTGAATTGTACATGGACATAAGTATGGTGGATTATTTTAATTGTATATGTTTTCCTTGTTATTTGTATAGAAATCTCTTCTAAATCCTACATGGGTGAAAATATATATCACCCTAAAAAATAAAACATATATAACACATGTAAACGATTATGAACATAACTATCATAGTCTTAATACATAATCTTAACTGTCTAAAGATAGTTTTAATCTAGAAATCAAGACACAAACCATTTCAAACAAGACATATATGACCATTTCAAAACACAAGTAGATCTTGAGAATACCAACAAAATATACTCACAAAAACCATAAAATTCTTCTGGTTACATTTCCCACCAATTTAAAGTGTTGTTACATTACTTCTTTCCCTTCTTCATAGCACCAACATCCATTTTCCCTATATCAGCTTCATTGAGTTCTTTATACAATTGTACAACAACTTGTTTCTTCTCAAAAGCCTTCATAGCATTCTCCTTCTTTTGCTCATCTAAGAAATTCAACAATCTATTTATCACGATAATATTCCACTATTTTCTTGATCACAACCCCTCTCATTATATTGAGATTTGATAGCGTGTTGCTAAAATCTCTGCCCTTAGCACAACACGAATTTTAGCATGGAATAATTGCAAAATATCAATATAGACAACCTTCAAAACCTATACATTATTAACCATCATCATATATATTAAAGCAGGAACCTGTGAAGCATATAACAAGAGTAACATAAACACATAAGAAGAAACATATACAGTTGGCATAAAAAAATCATACAGCACGGAAAAATATTATATACAGTTTTTGATTGATCTCGACAAATATGTTCCCAATCAAATCCCTTCCAAATTCCAAAATTTTAATCCGAACATCATGCAAAAAGCAAACTAGATGATCCTGCCTATATCATACGAAATTGTGCAACCTTCTCACTCTACTAAAATGATCAACCGAAACTAACCTCACATTTACCATAACATATGGTAAATCCAAAACTACCCTAATTCTCTTCCAGTACCCAGAACCCTCTCACTCCAAAATCACACCTGAACAGACAAAATTCACCCGAAATCCCAACCTTAATTTAAGCTTCAATGTACTTCAAAATGCCAATAATTTTCATAAAAGAAGAATAAAGGATACAGCCCCTAACTTGTACGTAAATCAAAGCAGCAACACCCTGAAAACATAGCTCATTTACACATACAGAATTGTCATTCCACAGTCACCTACTTCAAAACTTACTTGTATGCTTCAAAACTCACAGATTTTCTGAAAATTATATCAACGGCAGCTGAGTGGATCTCAGATCAAAGTCCAGAATCAGGTGAGGTAGTGCATAAAGAAAAAGGAAACCCTAGAAACAAAAGCTGTAAAAAAAGAAGAGTGCGCAATTAATAAAACAGAAATAGACAAACATATACCGCGAGAAATCAAAGGATGCCATGTGAATCGAACATACGAGAATAGTTGGTAGAGATTCACAGAGTGAATATGAAGAAATGAAGAGAGAAAGAGAGAGAACAGCGAAGAATTGGTGAGTTTCGCAGAGAGAAAGAGAGAGAGACGGAAGAAAGTTTTGATTTGAGAGAGAATGAGGATGTGGAAAATGAAATTCGGGTCAGGAGTAATATTTATACTCTGGGTTATAAAAATGGGTCGGATCCGGGTGCAACCTTGCACCCAGTTGCACCCAATAAATTGCCATATAATAAATAAATTTTTTTTTATAAACATGAAGGCCAAAGCCCAAAACTCAAAGCCCACACTTATTTTAGCAAACTATATTTTATAGGCCCACTCAAATTGAGATAATTAAAAAGGAATATAAGTAAAGTAGGGTTGGCTCCATCTACAATCAGAATACAGCGCGGTTTCCCCCCTTCTTCTCTCTACGACTCTCTCTATCTCTCCTGCTCTTTATCTCTCCCCAGCAAACAACTGCCTATTTTAGTCGAGAGACTTAAAGATTTGTTGAGATAAAGGTTTGTAGAGGCTCTGATGGCTTGTCGTCTTCCTTAAAAAGGATTTTATTTTCTATTTCACTCCTCTGCAACAACATTCAATTGTAAGGAGAATTGAGTGTAATACTTTAATAATTTTTACTTATTTACTAAGATTGATGAGGTTTCAATTTTGTATTCTCGGTTAAATTTTCAAATAAGAAGATAGACGCAATAGATGCGAACACAACTGCTGGTCTCAGTTTTTATTTTTTTTAAATACATAACCGGCATTTTCCGATTGTCACAGTTTTTTCGATTCAGCCAGTTTTTACCAGTTTAAATCGGTTATTCCCGGTTTAATAGCAAAAAAGTTTTAGGGGTGTTTTCGGACCGGTTATCTGCCTGATTCCCGATCCAACCAGTTGAACTGGCCGGTCCGGTCCAGTTTCGACAACACTGTCATACACACATGCCATCTCGTAGGAATTCTAGTGGCTAATGTGTCACCATCCTCGACTTTCACAATAGTCATGCCCCCTTTCTTAGCTACTACATGCAATGGACTCACACGAGAACTATCACTAATAGGATATATAATTCCAGCATCAAGCCACGTTAGGATTTGCTTCCTAATCACTTCTTGAATAGCAGGATTCACCCTTCACTGATTCTTAATGCTACTCTTGGCCTCATCTAGCAACCTTATTCTATGCATGCAATATGAAGGACTAATACCTTTCAAATCATCAAGAAACCACCCAATCGCAGACTTATACTTCCTAAGCACATCTAACAATTCCTCAAGTTGATCATCGTCAAGAGAAGAAGATATAATTACCGGATATTGTTCATTGTCACCTAGGTAGGCATACTTCAAGTGCTCCGGTAGCGGTTTCAACTCCTCTTTCTTCTCTTCTTGAGATGCGCTCTCTTAATCCAAAGGTAAGTACTTCCTAGTCCATTTTACCTCTTCAATTTTGGTCCTTTTCGACTCATGCCTGTCATCACCCATAGCAAGCAAATTTTCAAGAAATTCAATACAAACCTCGTTGGAGAGTTCATCTAGCTCCGTGGTGGGAAAAGTAAGAGACTCCACTAAGCATGCCTCAAGAGGATCCTTTGAAAGGATCAATGACATATCTTCCTTCACGATCTCCTCCACCACGTCTATACTATGATATTGCGTCTCCATGGGCATCTTCATTGCTTTGTTAAGGTTAAATAAAACCTCTTCTTCATCCATTCTCAACCGTAGCTCACCTTTCTGCACATCTATCATAGCTCCCGCAGTAGCAAGGAAAGGTCTCCCTAAGATAAGAGGGACATTATCCTTGTCATCTTCCATCTCAAGCACAAGAAAGTCCACCAGAAAAACAAACTTCTCTACTTTGATAAGAACGTCTTCAATCACACCCTTCGAAAAGGTCATAGACCAATCCGCTAATTGTAGAGCCACCGATGTGGGAGTTAACTCTCCCAAACCAAGCCTTTTAAAGATGGACAATGGCATCAAGTTAATACTTGCCCCAAGATCGCACAAGGCTAGTAGTGCCGGCCCCTTTCCAATTTCACATAAGATAGTGAAGCTTCCCGGATCTTTCAACTTAGCTGGCAGCTTCCTTCATATGATCGAGCTGCAATTCTCCGGCAGATTTAATGTTTCAATTCCGTTCAAGCTTCTCTACTTTAAAAGTATGTCCTTCAAAAAACGGGCATAATACGGCATCTCCAAGATCGCTTCAGAGAAAGGAATGTTCAAACTTATCTTGTTTATGATGTCTGAAAACCTCTTGAACTTTTATTCCAATCCCTTTTGACAAGCTTGAAAGAAAACGGTGGAGGTATCTTTGTTTTGGGAATTCCTCATTCATCACGTTCAACCTTCTCCGCTTTATCCTTTTCGGCTCTCAATCTCTTGGCTCTTTCCCACTTCTTCTCTATTGTAACCTCAATGTTATGCTCTTGAGATGGTACCATAATATTCTGATCAACGGGTATAGCATTCGGGATCAAATCGAGATCTGCACGAAACTGCTCGACCTCCGTTTGACCTAGCTAGTATGGTCGAACAGATTGGGATTGGTCAAGCAACCCATCTGATCACGAGCTCTATTCCTTCAAGTGTTGCTCGACCACCATTCGACTAAGATGTTCTGGTCGAATGGCACTATCTTGGTCGAGCAACTTTGCAGATCGAGAAAGCCCATTCTCTAGGTGTTGTTCGACCTCCATTCGACCAAGATGGTATGGTCCAACGGAATGGTGTTGGTCGAACAACGAGTCTGAAAACAGAGTATCGTAATTTTATTTTTCTGGAGTCTGCTCGACCTCTGTTCGACCAGTAGGTCTGGTCGAACAACTGAAGTTTGGTCGAGCTCCCTTGCTTCCTTCGTTTTGGCTTGCCGGCATCATCGGACCTTCGTGCTGTATTCCTGACCTCAATGTGATGGTATGGCAAGACTTTGGATTCTCAATACTTTGAGATGGAAACTTCCCTTTCTCAATAGTTTGAGTCAATTTGTTTACGTTTCCGGCCATCTCTCCCATCAACAACGTAAGGTCTTTCATTTGCTTAGACAAATCCTCATGATTAGCATCAATTTTCTTTTTTAACTTGGCCTCTAGATGATCTACTCTTGCATCGTTCTTTGCCATGTACCTGTTTACCATATCCTCGAAACTCGGCTTCCCTTCTTTCACTTTAGCTCCCAGATCAACACCAATAGGAAGTTGCACTGCATTATTCGAATTACTCCATGAAAATTCCGGCCTTCTTGGTTGTTGGTAATTACCCGGGGGACCATGATTATTGTAATTCCCCTTATAATTCTGGTTTTCTTGATTTGGGTACCTAGTTCATTGAATACTTTGACCCATGGCATCGTTTGCCTCCTCGATCTCCTCTTGGCTAGCTCCTTCATAGCCACCATACTGCTGCACCATTAGTACTATGTGCGATGTATCTGTAATCTGCTTTTGCTGAGACTCGAGTAACTTGTTGATATTAGCCAAGCTAGAGATGATCTCGTCATCTCTTCCCGACTTCACCATAGTATTCTCAACCTATGCTATTTTACCAAGGACATAAATGCCTCTAACTCTATCAGTTAGCCAATCTCTTGAATTCATCAAAATATCTTCGAAAAGCTTCTCGGCCTCAATGGGTGACTTCGTAAGCAATGCTCCATTAGAAGAAGCATCAAGCAACACACGAGTTTCACAATCCAACCCATTATAGAAAATACTGATATATTGAGCATTAGATAGCCCATGCTGTGGACACTTTCAAAGCATGTCCTTGAATCTGTCCCAAGCTTCATGAAACTTCTTGTTACCATAGATAGCAAATTGATTGATTTCTTGCTTCATCTTGAACACCTTCGAAGGTGGCATGTATCGCTTTAAAAATTTCACTTTCAACTTCTCCCATGTATCACATTCAACAGCATCGAGATTATCATATCAATCTCTCGCCTTTTCATTCAGCGAAAACTTAAACAATATTATCTTTCTCACATCCTCATGAACTCCTGCATCTTTTTGTGTACTTGTATACCCAAGAAACTTATTAAGATGTTGCTGAGGATCGTCAAAGTTCCCCCAGAGAAAGGGCTCTTTTCAATCATGGTGATAAGAGCAGGGTGTAAATCAAAATCAGCTCCGGTCCCTCTTGCTCCTAACAACCCAGCATTGCCTCCTCCATTGTTCTTAAAGACTTCACGGATGGCAAGTGTATCAGGATTCGGTGCCATGTTGACTGTCTTTACTTCCAAATTTACTTCGGTTGCAGCTTCAATCGATTGCGAATTCAGCATATCAACTTTAACTCCTAAATAAAGAGCGTCAGTTGGGTCTACGTTCTTATTCTTATTCTTCTTCTTCTTTTTCTTCCTCGACGATGCTCCAATCTCTGGATTATAAGGCTCTAATTCACCTATCTTCGATCTAGTGACCATAACCTATGAAAAATAAGTGTTAGAATTCAAAGACAAGAATAATATAATCTCAATTAAAATAGAAATAATAAACTAATAATCTATGCCGTCCCCGGCAACGGCGCCAAGAACTTAATGAGCGTTTTCTCAACACGCAAAATTATCCCCAAGTATAAAGGATATCAATTGTAGTTTCGATAGGCGACCAAGTGATTATCGAACCCAAGGGACGGATGATTATTATTTTAATTATGTTCTGATTAACTAAGACTATGTTGGCAAATTTGGTTTGGAAAAGTTGCAAAACTAAATAACAAATAATTTAGATATCAAATTAAATAAACAAGAAATAGAGAAAATACGACTGTGATCAAGTAAGAAATTAGGTAGTTCTTCGGGTCATCCAGTTTTACTTATTAATTTCCTTTCCATGCATTGATGTCCGACTCTGCCTTGTGGTTTATGGACGCATCACTAGATCATGCAAGTTCACCCTATAGACACAAGTATACATGCGTATGACACGTGTGAATATCCTCGGAGCAAGAGATATAATTCATCCCCCTTTCTAGGTATTATCAGTATCAGTTATTTCTCGTGAACTTAGTACTCTAACCCGATATGATCTCCCTCTATAGCTACTATGAAGTTATACTCTTTATCCTACTTATTAACCCGAATAAAATTCAAATAAGATGTATCCATATAAGATTGTTCTAATAAGACTTCGGAATCCCTTCACTTAGAATTATAACATGTGATTCTGCTAAGCAGTGAATACACTCAATCAATACCCAAGATATGTATTCAGACTCTACATAACAGTTAATGATGCACAAAATGACTGTGAATATGAATTAAAAAAGCATAATCTTATATAAAATAAACCACAAGTAGTGTTGTACGGAGTTTACACATGGAAATTCAATTAACTCATAAAATTTTCATAACCCTAGAACTATCGGAGCGGTTCTAACCTATGATTGATCTAGGAATAACCATAGTTGATTGGTATGATCTTACTTAACGCGCCAGACGAACCTCTCTTCACGACTCCTTCGGTTGATGGTAGGGTTTCGGTGGTGGATGGATGATAAATTATGTATATATCCTCTTTTCTCCTACGAAAGCTCTTCTTTTATACTCATGGAACCTCCTTATAGGTTTAGGATGGCTTTTGCTTGAAGCACACGTCAAATTTGGTAAAAGACATATGGAATTACCATAAATAGCAGCAGCGAGAATATGTTCGACCACGCTGTGACAGGTCGAGCAAGGTCTCCTGGTCAAGCAATGGTCGAGCAAGCCTTCTGTAAGTTTTAGCACATTTTGTTCAACTTCACTCATCTGCTCGACCAAGATGATTCTGGTCGAGCAATATCTCCAAGTCGAGCAAGCTCTCTAGACGAATCTGCGTATTCTGCTCGACTTGGCCACCTTGTTCGACCAAAGTGATGATGGTCGAATAAGATCTTGAGGTCGAACGGCCTTCGAAAATCGCCTCAAAAATTGTGTCTTCCAATTTCGAGCTTTTAAGACATGTTTCCCTGTATAAATATGCTCAAAAAGCCCTTGTACCCTCTGATTCGCGCCTTTTTTGTAAACAAACCGATTCGTCTCAATAAAAGACTCAATCATACTCAATTCCCACACAAATCAGAGCCCAAAATACGTGAATTTACACTCTCATCAATGACAAACAAGGGTCCTACTACCTTTTCTATCAGGAAACTTGTTGGAAAAATCAATTGAGTTAGGTTTCACAAATTTTGAATCAGATTTCACAAACTTGACATGATTTTCATAACTAAAAGACATGCATTCTTCAATGATCCAAGACCAAAATTATCAGTTTTTCCAACAGATAAAGCTTCATTTAAAACAGATGTGCTTTTGTTGTACTTTTTGAAGCTTAACGTAGAAGCAGTTAACTGACCTTGGAGTTTAGTAATCTCTGCATCCTTCTAAGTAAGATTTACATCAAGTCTTGTTATGGTCTCAATTAAACCATCATTCTCTTGGTTGACAGCTTTCAATTCTTTCAGAAGTTCAGAGATCTTCATCTTTAGAGGTTCTTGTGTAGTACATGTACTAGAAGGGAAAGCATTAGTACAGTTCATATCAAGATCAAAAGTAGACATAAACCTGCACGATGTTGTTATTGGATTGTATACTAAAAGTCTAGCTTTAGTATGAATAATGTTTTAACAATATTTGAAATGAGATTCATATGTTCAAATGATTACATCATATAATTTATTTATATGTCCGATGCAATAGTCCACTTGCTTTATACTTTAGATAATATGTTGTGCGACAACACGTGGAAGATCATATTATCGGTTTCCTTATAAAGTATAAACAGATGCTCACAACCGAGATAGATAGAGACTCTCTATCGAGATGGTTGTAATGTGATTTGGTATTAGTTTGTCTTGACTATAGAATCACATTAGTACACTTTGTGTGTATTGATCAGGACTGCTTGAGATTGTTCGATTTATGCTGAGAAGAACTTTATCTCAGTTATTATGGATGTCCGTGCTCTTAATCCCTATACAATAACCTCGACACGTTAGGCAGTATGTATTTCTTTGATTTATCAATGGGTGAGATTTACATATAATTAAATCAATAAACTCGGTGAGTTTGGAAATAGTGTTGTCTATGGTGTGCTGTTGATTGTAGAGGAATTCGTGTCTAACATAGGCTGAAGATGTCCCCTTGAGGAGCTCATAAGGATTATCATGTAAACCCTGCAGGTGAATTTATTCTAGCATAATAATGAGGTTGAGTGGTACTACTCTCGGATGAGATATTAATTAATGGAGTTGTCAGTAACTTAATTAATTAATGGGCATTGTATATCTTAAACATGGGGAGACTATCGGAATCATAATAAGAAGGAGCCCATAACGTAATTATGGAATTAGAACGGTAGTGCAGTAATAATATTTTAGTGGAATATAATATTATTATTATTATTGGACTTAAGTATAAGTTTTAGGCTAAACTTGGATATTTAAGCCCAATGGAGGCCTAATTCTAATTTCTCCTCCCGGTCCCTGCTGTAGCCTATAAATAAGTCAACTCAGCTTATTCGGAACCCGAATGACACGCTTAAAGCACGTTGGGAATAGGGAGGATAGCATACTGAGGAGATCTCGAAGATCGTCGCCCATAAGAGTGTTAACACATTCACTTGCATAATGACCAACACCAATACATTCATCACAAATGATCTTTTTCCTAAACTCAGGATCATACCTAAATTTTCTTCTTTGAATGGGTTTATGAACAGGAGTATGAGGGGAATGTTTTACCTTAGGATGAATGTTTGATTTAGACTTGTTCTTCTTTTGTTTAAGATAAGACTCAAATTTCTTAGCAAGTAAATCAATGATGTCAGTGTCATCAGGAATATTGTCAACATTATCATCAACTTGTTTTATATCAATTATGGTAGACGTCTTACAAGAATTAGAACTAGAACAAGCACCAGTTTCACCTTTAAAAACAACAACACCTTTTCTATCATACGCAGCATCTTGTTGAGATAAATTCATTTTATAAGTTTTCAAGATACTTATCATCTCATTATGACTCAACAGATTAGTGTTCCTAGACTCTTCTATAGCACAAATCTTACCATTAAATCTCCTAGGAAGCGTATGCAGAGTTTTGTTTACTAACCTGATGTTGGAGATAGGATCCCCAAGTGACTGCATCTCATTCACCACCTCGTAGAGTCGCTTATTATACGATGAGATTGTCTCGCCTTCCTTCATCCTCAAGCTCTCGAATTGTGCATTTAACATCCTTGTCTTTGCCCTTTTGATACTATCAGATCCTTCAGAGTGCTCCTGAAGCCTTTCCCAAGCATCCTTTGCTGATGTACAGTACTGGATCATATTGAACACCACTGTATCAATCGATGAGTTGATTGCATTGAGTGCTCTGACGTTCAACATCGATTGAGTATTTTCCTCAGCAGTCCATTTAAGCTCATTCTTGATGATTAGATTACATCACTGTCTTGAACTGTGGGGTGTCCAGCCTGCCAGAATGGCTTTCCAAGAACATTCATCAATTGACTTGATGTGACTCCTCATTCGAATCTTCCATAAGGCATAGTTGGTTTCGTTAAGTATGGGAGGACGGTTGATCGATCCAGCGGAGTAATCCATGACACTTCAATACTTAACACCAGGAATCAACACTTAGTACCGTCCAGTGTTGGCTCTGATGCCACTTGTCATTGCGGTCCGTCGGGTATGTAAGTGTTTACAGTGATGTTGTCCTTAGTGTGGTAACACTTCGTACAACACCGACTCTTATCAGAATGAAACTTGAATACGAATATGCAAGTTTGTACAGCGGAAGACTTAATACACTGAATTACTCAATCTTTCTATAAACTTATAAATAAATTTGTAGCGGCCTCATGGAAAAATTATTCCTGCCACCGCAAAAGTGTTACTACCGGTGTACAGTCTCAGAGGGGGCCACTGACTTGTAGCCCCTACCATAGCCCCACTGTTCGGCACAACCCGAACGAGACCTGTGTCCAGCATTACCCCCCAGAGCTCGGCAACTGAGCTATCGTCACTTCCCACCTTCCTGGTGGGCGGATTAAGCAGCTACCCTCTACCGACATCCTCCTCATATCATCTGAACTACTAGAGGATGAACTAGTATCCATAGATTCACTATCTGAACTACCAGTACTAATCTGAACTACGCGACATCTCTCTTCACAAAAAAAATGAAACTCACCTCGGTGCTTCACTCGTTGTACTATACCACAGTCCTTCACTCGCTGCACTCCACTTTGGCTATCACACAAGACTTGGAGAGTAAATGAAGATAACAGTGGGAAGAGTGCACATGAAGCCTTTATGTAGAGGTGTTGAAGCCCTAAGTATTTAATGCGCTAGGGATTAGTGATTGGCTGGCCCGCTCACCTCAACAACTCAATAAGCCCATCAAACAAAGTGGCCTGCGAGTGGAAAAATGCCATAGCGTGTCTACAAGTGTGTTTGTAGCTCAGCATAGCTATTTAGAGTGTTGGTAGCTCATAAAAAAAGAAAAAAAAGGCACGGCAACACAGCATAGCTACCAACAGGCATGGCTACTTACAGAGTTGGTAGCTCAGCCTAAAAAAAATGGTAGCACAACATAGCTACCAATAGGCATGGCTACTTAGAGAGTGGTAGCTCAGTCACAAAAAAAAGCATAGCATTTAATATAATTGGTTATAACTCACACAACCAATGATACCATGGGCTAATGTTGGTAGCTCGATAGAAGACTACCTAAAATACAAGTCAAAACCCACGTGCAGTAGTCCTACGCAATACCATACATGACAAGTCACTGATAACTATACATGACAGTTATATATGTGGCAGCTAGGTGTTCCATAAGGCAATTCCACAGGGCGGCCACACATGAAAATTACTCTACGGCCTCACCTAACAGTTCGGTAACTCCACGTAGTAAAAACACCTCATGGTTTGGCAACAACACAGCAACCGCACCCAACAATGCTCCTCCAACTCGGTGTCTATACCTCGGTAGACTTGACATGCCGCAGAAACTCGACCGACACCGCAACCCATCAATCATACTCTAGTAAAGTGCCGATGTAGCTCTACCGCAATCCTCATTAGCTCGGTGGCCTAGCCTATGACACTAATGCTTCGGCGGCCCAACCACCACTCATCACGTCCATGCCACCAGCTGCATCCTTTTAGGTACTACAACTTCTAGCCTATTGTGGTAGCACAGTGGATACTTTGAGCATGAAACATCAAATCTTCTGAATCTCATAACATTAGCAATAAATATAGATAAGATTTTTGTAATAAATGGAAAGTAAGTCTACAACCTAGGTGCCTAGGATCTCATGATTGCGCCACATTTAATGTGTCCCCTGATCTTCGCCTATAAATAGCGCTGGGACCATCGATGAAGATCATTTCACATTCATTTCCAAAAATAGCCTGAATAATCTTTTTTCTCTCTTTTAATTTTTCATTTAAGCTTAGTGTTGTTATTCTTTGTATAATTACTTACCAAAATAGAAAGAAAATAGAGTTTTAATCATTTCGTCGGTTTATTCATATTCTAATCCCAAAATATATTTTATAAAAACTACACAGCCAACAAAATTAACCATTAATAGAAGAGAGATCCATGAAATTATTAATTAGATTATTCATGTATTCATTAATTATGGGCTGCTTCAATAATCCCATGTATCATTTTTCTGAACAAGGATAAACAAAGTTACAATTGAGCTTTCAAATAACTTAGTCACTGTAACTGGCACGATGAATGTGAAGGAACTCACGACTTATTTGAAAGAAAAGCTTGAAGTATAGAGATCGTTCCCCCTCCCAAGAAAGACGAAGATGGCGGAGACAAGAAGGCGAAGGAAGTCAGTGGAGGAGACAAGGTCGGAGAAGAAAGACGGTTGTGAAAAGAAAGAAGCGCAGCAAGGGTAGCAAGGGCGGATTAATATCTCCTTATTAACCAGGTGAGTTAGCTCACCTAGCCACTGCGCTTCTCACTAAAGTAAGTGACTCAAGATCGATTTTATTAGGAACGAATTGGAGTAAGAAATTATAAGGAAGTTTGGAGTATGAGTGTTTAATAAACTAACTTCTAACAACTAACATTTACCGATTAAAAAAAAATTCATCGTCTCATTTTGATGTACTCCTGTTGCTGTTTGCCTCTCCCCGTATTCTCTAACGTGTCAATTATAGTGAAAATTATACTCTAAAATGTATCATAGCATTTATATTTCTTGGCATGCAAGGGAGACCTCTAAAGTTATTTATGCATTCGCATAGGTTAAGAGTAATTGTGTACATACTGATATTGTAAGTCATATATTATTTATTTATTTTTACCATTTTTTTTAGAAAAATAACTTTTTATTAACTATTGAGTTTTGATGATGATGTAAATGATAAATTAGCCAGTTATTAATTATGAGAATAAAGTTAGGTGATATTTTTTAAATAAATTAAAGGTTTGTGTGAACTTCATATTTTAATTATATTAATAGGTGTGTGTAGGTTCTATATATGTCAAAAAGAAAATTGAACTCTTTAAGTGGGCGCCTAATGGAAAAAAGGACCAAATGACCCTTTTAAGGGAACAGATGGAGTATTAAAGATTATTAGTATTGAAATTTTTACTATATAGTAAAGAGTAACATTTGTGTAAGACCATTTTACTTTTTCATAATTGTTTTTTAACTCCCTCCGTCCCATTCTAATGGTTACATATTTTCCTTTTGGGCGTCTCATCCTAATGGTTACATTTCCCTTTTCAGCATATGGACCCACACAAATTAATTACTTCTGTCTCCATGAGCCCACACATCACACTAATACACATACCCACTTTATATTATATTATTTCTCTCACCTCAATACACATTAAAATACTATATTTATTAATCCACATACAAAAAGAAAACATGACCATAAGGACGAAACGGATGAAGTACTTTTTATTTGCATTACAATACAAATTGTTAATGAAATTGTTCTCACTTGAGCTGTTATTCATTTTCTTAAATTATGTTTTTTTTTTAAATTTAGATTTTTACTTCTAACTAGATTTTTTATTAAAAAATATTATTATCACTTTTTATTTATCTAACGAATATTATAATTAACTTTTTATCGTAAAATAGAAAAAGCAAAAACCTAATATAAAATAAAAAAACGTATATGGAACGTGCAATGCAAGTCCCAACAATGAAAAACATAATAGGGCTAAAAATTAAATTAAAGAAATTGGGCCTCACTTTTTTATTTTGACACAAGGGCCATGAAATTGTTGGGCTGGGCCAAGTCCATCTGCATCAGATCTGAGTCGACACGTCTCTGTTTCCACCTCGTTCGTTTCTTCCATTTGAGACGGTAGAATTTAGGCACTCTCCTCCATCTCCTCCGCCTCACACCACCACCCGTCACCGTATCTCCAAGTTCTCCGACAGGTAAGGTTAATAAGTAGCTGTTTTATCTGCGACAGCCGGAAATTCTTTCCTCTTTCCTCTTTCCTCCGCCGGTTGATTTTTTCTCCTTCTTCCTATAATTTGTGGTTTATCTTTTTTGTTGGCGTGTTATTTCTTTGTTTGATTGATTGTTTTTGTGGTATGCAATTGTTCCTGATTCGTCTTGCGATTAATATTGAACGGTTGTATTCATTTCAGTAGCTGTAGGATGTTTAAATTGACTAATTTGGGGGTTTAGGGTTACCGATAATGCTCTCTGTTGTGTGCCAAGAAGTTGAAATTAATAATGTGAAGTTGTCTAAGTTGCTCATTAGATGTTTGATAAATGGCTCAGACTACATTGTTTCAAGATATTCAGGAGAACTGGTTGGAAAACAACTACATTGTTTTAGGATTCAATAGTGGGCTACTTGAAACAGACACACCTCTAACTAGTGATTGGATAAGCATTGAGTTAAGTATGCCTATTGAAATTAAATATCTTACTGAAAAAGAAGAAAAAAGGGAAGAGTAAAGAAGCATGACAGCGTACTCATATTGGTTCCTACTCTGCCTGTGCAATTCCATGAAAATATTTCTTGGACACATCACCTATAAGTGTATATTTGCTCTGATTTTAATACTGCAAAGTAGAGTCTAAGGCTTTGAAATTAGAACAGTAAGGTCCTTTGATGTTTGATTTGGATTTTTGTGGGGTAACAATTGGATAGTGGTTTAATATATATTTTTATGATTTAATATTAACTTTTAGTATATACTTATAATCTTACCATTGTAGTTCATAGTATATCATACTCTTGTGGTTTATAATATAAATTCTTGTGGTTCATGACATATAAAATAGGGATCACATGAGACTCTCTCTTATCTTTTTTAAATCATAAATATAGAGGGTGTATATAAACCTTGTTCCATAGGAGACAAGTTCCATTAACATAATAGATTTAATCATTCCTCACTATGATGATGTCAATTAATTCAAGGGTTGAGTCTCTCTGTTATAAACCCCTTTTGAGTTGCTCTTACCCTACAAAAATTTTGATTAATATTTGACAATCATTGATAAAATATTTCCTAATAGCAAGGAGATACTTTCGAAATACGGGGTAAAAAACTTTTATCCAACTATCACCAAACACTTATTAATCCCATCATCATAAAATGAAACTTATGTTAAAGATGGCCAAAAATTTTGAATAACTTAGGATATACACCAACATCTATAGAAGATGCATTTTGAAAAGCCAAATAATTAATCATAAAACAAGAGGGGTGGTTCTGAATTTCCTTGGATTCTACTTCTCTTCAAAGTCAAATAAGTAATTTCACTACCAAAAAAAATAACTAAAAAATAATAATTTAAAAAAAAAGGAAAAGAAAAAAAGAGAGAGAAGAAAAGTGTTGATGGACATAATAAGCCGTTGTTGTGGTCACTCCCCAAACATGGCTGCAATCATAAAGGTGATTGCGGTGTAACTCTCATGCCCATTGAATCCACTCCACACCAACCCCCAAATATGCCCCTTTTCTTTTGGGTCCATTTAATTTCTTTTCCAATATCTGCACCTCAAATTTGGATTAGCCCAATAAAAAAATATATTTGGGCCTATAGGACCAATATAATGATAGAAACTTGAAAATTTGGAAGAAAAATCCCCAATTCTTTTCTCTCTTTACAGTTCACTCGTTCTCTCACCTGAAACCTTACTCATCTCAATCGAATTCAATTGAAATCAATTTCATCCCTGCTCATGTGCCTATGCTCACATTGCAATTGATTTTCCGTCTAGTGGTCTCTCCGTCGCTGCTCCGCTCTGAAACAAATCAATTGTTATGAGTTTTAATGGTGAACTATTTGTTTGTGCAGCTGTTTTAGTTCTTCTTTCCTTTTCTCGCGTCTGATTTTGAATTTTTGGTCCAACTCCAAGTTAATTTTTGCAGAGCTGAAACGTTTGAGCTTCTTTTTTTGGTATGTTGTAGGTGTTTCTGTTCTCGTGTGTCTTCTTTTGAAGCTTTGTTGGAGGGTTTGTAAATTGTTTATGATAATGTTATTTGTCGATGATTTATTTGCGTTTTTGAATTTCAGCTGCTTTTCTATTTAGTGTTATTGATCATTGTTAAAGTTTTTTGGAATTATTTAAGATGAAATTTGGTGAGGATGAGAATCATTATGTATTGGGGACTGCCTTTAGAACTAAATGTTGCTAATGAATGTGAAGGTAAAAGCTTTGTGTGCAATGCTGCTCGTATTTGGGGACAGCATTCAATCAATCTTTGCTTGTTTGTTGGCCAGAGCATGATCAATTTGTTTATTAGGCTTAGAGAAATGAGTTAAAATCATTCGATAAATTTATCAAATTATTGATGACTTTGACCAAATTGTGGATTTGTACATGCTTTTATGATCTCTTGGTAAATGAAATTTTATATGGAGATAGTGCTTGTAACTAGTATCATAAAATCTTTAGAAAATATGTACTCCATTTAGGTAGTATTCTTATGATTTTGATTTTCAGACAGGCCTCATTCTCTTCTTTGCACCTTATTAGCAACCTCACTAAAAAAGTTAAAGGAAAAGAGATTATTATTAAATTATTAAAGATATTTTAGTGTATTTTAGGCTTTACTTCCATGTAAGTTATGCAAAACTACTTGACTCTTTGGATGTTTAGCATTTTTATC
This sequence comes from Pogostemon cablin, assembly GCA_023678885.1. Taxonomy (NCBI): domain Eukaryota; kingdom Viridiplantae; phylum Streptophyta; class Magnoliopsida; order Lamiales; family Lamiaceae; genus Pogostemon; species Pogostemon cablin. The sequence goes on along the minus strand of CM043010.1, from coordinate 4,892,088 downwards.
TACATAAAACAAAGTAAAAAAAAAAAAAGGAAAGAGGATATGACAAGGCTAGAATTTCCTTTTAGATTTTCGTTGAATTAAATAGTGAAAATTTGAAATGTTAGGGTTTAGTGGTAATGTTAATAGGTTATGGAGTGTCACGATTTCGATGATTTCTTGGTACTCTAATGGCTTTCTGACTGCTTAAATGATTGTTTCTCTTGGTGATTTAGCTTTCTTTTCAATGAAATAAGATTACGCAATATGGGAAAATCACATTCTTAATATATGGTGTTCTGTTTCCTGGTAATGTTTAAAATGTTTTCATCTTTGTGTGTAAGGAAGGAAAATTCATTTTTACAGAGTGATTACTACTGGTCGTGAATGAATTCTGTAGCTATGGAATTTTGTGTATGTGTGTGCATATGTGATTTATACATGAACTACTACTTATAAAAAGTAACAAATCTTTTATTTGTAAAACTCCCAGTAGGTTTTAAATGTAAACTTTTTCAAAATTATAAAAAGTTTTACCCATAGAAAATCATCATAGTAATAAAAGCTTACGCTAATCTCATGCAAAAAATTAAAATGTGTGTTAAAATGTGAAAGAAAAAAGGTGGAATAATGTAATGTGTTAAAAAAGAATACGTAGAAGAAAATGTGCAATAAAAAATGTGAAAAAAAATGTGCAAAACACATGTGCAAACATATAGGGGCAATTATGGCATATTATATTATAATTATGTAGTTGATAGTAATAATATTTTGTGCTTGTATCTTAGAGTAATAATGAATTATTTTATGTATCTGATAGTAACTGCCCCTTTATTATTACATAATTTCTAGTGGATAAATCATAAATTGAAGTAAATATAGGCATGTGGAGTGAAGGACCAAATCAACCACGCCAATAACCCTTCCAATTCCAACTGCCCGGTTACAGATCTCACACAATTCTCGCCTTCGAAGTCTTCCAACTATGGTGAACTCATCGGCTGTGCTTCTTTCTAATTTATTTCTTTTTAACTTTTTTGGAGAGGAATCCTTTACTCTAATTGGATACCGCAATGTGTTGTTTTATCACCTTCCTCAAGAATTTGCTAATCTTTGCTCTTTGAACATTGCAGATCCGATTCATACTATTACAGAACAGGCAGGGGAAAACTCGATTGGCAAAATATTACATTCCTCTTGAGGAATCCGAGAAACATAAGGTTGAATATGAGGTAATTTTTTCTTAATTAACGTTTTGGATTGGCTGCTCGATCTCAAGTTCTTCCTTAAATTTTGCGTGAAACTTGAATATTTGGGTCAATTTTGTTGTTTCAGGTTCATCGATTGGTTGTGAATAGGGATCCTAAATTTACCAACTTTGTGGAGGTGATGATTCTTATGTATAATAGATTATTAGATTTAATTCAATCATTTTGCTTTAGTCTTGGGATGAACTGTTAGATTCTAAATGGTGTTCCATGCCATGTGTAGATTAATGATTTACATTACTGGGTAATTGGCTTTCTGTATGTATAAATTATGTATGAGATAGAGGATTGATATCTAAGGAAGAACCAGAATGTGATTTTTTGTTTCTGGTTTAGACTAAAAATTGTATATTTTGTTTAGACCTACAGATTTTAAAATCTCATTCTCAGCCATAAGTTTGTCATTTTTGTTTCCTTCTTCGTTCTTTTGAAATGACGCGTAATTGTTCAGGCTCTGTTGGCATGTAGTTGTTTACTTCTTCGCTTTGGCTTTTCATTTCTATAATTATTTGTTTATATTTTCTTGTATCTGGGTCACAGAAATCATGAAAATATTTCTTGCAGTTCCGGACACACAAGGTTATCTACAGGCGATATGCTGGTTTATTTTTCTCCCTCTGTGTAGACATAACAGACAATGAGTTAGCTTATTTGGAGAGCATTCACTTGTTTGTGGAGATCCTTGATCACTTTTTCAGTAATGTGTGTGAGCTAGATTTAGTATTTAATTTCCACAAGGTATGTTGCTATCCTTTTTTGTTGCCGTTGATTCATTGAATTGAAAGCCAAATAGTAGCTAACCCAAGAGCGAATCGTTGCTTGATTAAGAATATGCATTCTGACCATTCTTTTGTGATTGATGGAATGTGTTTAAATAATTTGAATATCATTTTTGTAATTTCAGTCAAATTGTTTTGTTGCATGGGGAATTTTATATATTTTGTCTGTTAACAACCACAGCAGTTAAATGCAAATGTTTCTCTTAAAGATATTGAGAAGGTTAAATAATGATGCTACTTCTTGTTTCATATCCTGGAAAATTGTTTTCTAGAGCTAGATGTCAAAGCTATGTAGTCTTATCTCTCAATATCATTGTGTTTCCACATTATGTTCGTTTTACTGGATGTATCATGGTGCTAACTTATTGCAATCCCACGCAGATTGCTTTGTAATTCTATTAATACATATATGTACTTGTTATCCTTTCAATTAACAGGATTTTGTTGTTAAAAGTTTTCATGTATAATCTTATGATCTCACAGCATTTTTTAGTACATTATGATCCTGGTCTTATGGCATATAATTTTTTCAATGTACTGCTAACAGCACTACCTGATAAACTCTTTTTTAGATAATTGAATTGAATGTATAAAATTCTATAAACTGATGAGTTTTTGTTTTCCTCATTTAAGGTATATCTCATACTAGATGAGTTCATACTTGCTGGTGAACTGCAAGAAACAAGCAAAAAGGTGAATTTTAATTTATCTTCTAGTTGTTTGTTATATTGAAACCTTTAACCCCGCAACAACCTAACACATCAATTGGTGACAGAGCCATTTTTCGGTTCCCTGTTTATAGAAAAATGAAAATACAACATTCGAACTTCTTTGCTGTGCGATCATATTTCACCCCTCCCCCCCCCCCCCCCCCCCACCCACTTCCCGAACAATTATTGGTGGAGTTAAATTTTTAATGTGATTTTGGTTTTTTCAATTCTAACGTGTCGAATCAAATCCACCCATGAAAAAATTTCATTCATTTCCCATTTTCAATTTATGCGACAGGCAATCATTGAGAGAATGGGAGAATTGGAAAAACAGGAATAAAGACTTGGTTGGCATTGTTGAAGCTACTACAAAGACGAGCTACTCTGCAATCATATTCAACTAGAACTTCTAGTCACTCCTATTTCTCTCTCGACTTGCCTTGAAGCAAGTTCCTATGCCTCACTGGGTATTGTCTGAGATTTTGAAAATATGTTCGTTAAAGGAAGTTTGTGTCCCAAAATGCTCCTTGATTTGTTGATTTAAATTTGGATGTTTGCAAACTCAGATTTCTAGTGCTGGTAAAGATATTTACAGTTGGAGAGTTAATGTCGTGTTCAGGGTTCTGCATAGATTACTTATATTAATCCATATTGTCATAAACTTTGAACCGAAGAGACCTTCGTGGTTTGTTTGTGGGAGAAGTTTTCAGTTTTGCTTTGATTAACGTTGAATCTTAGACTTCGTGATCTGAGGAGGGATTGTGGCCGATTGGGTGGGGTAATGTTTACTTGAGAATGGATATATATTGATTCTTATTAATCATGATTTTTTTTATTTTTTTTATTAAGGTAATTAGAATTAGCATTTTATATCATTCACATTTCTCATTATTTTGTTAACTAATCCCTGCATAATTGTTGATTTTCTAAAGAAAATGAAGTAGGAAATAATAAAATGTTTATTTGGGATTGATTGTTACAGATTGCTTAATGATAATAAATCAACAATTATGGGCATATGTTTAATGAATTTAGGAAATGATTGATATAAATTCTTCTGGTAGCGGTCATACCAGTCATTGAATGTAATGGATTTGATTGATGAATGTTATTGATGAAGGTGGAATAGTTAACGAAAGTAAGGAATAATTAACTAATTGAAAATTAATTCTTCCGTCCTACACTTATATTCACATTTTTCATTTTCGTTCGTCTCATACTTATCTTTTCTATTTTCGTTCGTCTCATACTTATCTTCACCATCAAAAGAAGAAATTTTACATTAACCAATAACCTCAAAAGTCATCTCTCACCTAACAAATGTAACATACTTTATATTTTATTTATTACCTAAAAATACCACAATACCCCTAAAAAGTCAATAAAGTTGGTCAAAAAGTAACTTTTCTTAAACTTCATATCTACCGTGTCGGCGAACATAAGTTTGAGACGAAGGGTGTATTTTTTATTAACCAAATGCTATCAATGAATATGAATATTTCGTAATTCCCACAATACTCTTCTACTGCATTCAACCAAATGGCCTTTGATTGATGAAGGCCCTCAACTTGAGGAATAGTTAATGAATGAGTTAAATTCATTTTTTGCCTTATAACTAAACAAAACTTTGATTTTTGCCCTAAAAAAGATAAGTGGTTCAATTTTGCCCTATAATTAACAAATTGTTTCAATTTTCGCCCAAAAATGCGAATTTCGCCGGAATCTGTCATGTTACACTTCAATTTGGGGATTTTCGACTGGTCAATCTGACGTAGCAATTTTGACTTTTTTTAGCCAATGAATCCGCCAAGTCATTTCCACCTATTTATTTATTACCGACGACGATGAGCCTCTTCCTGCTAATACGACGTCGCCCGCCAACGCCAAGAAAGTGACGCTCAAGGCTATTCCCGAGCGCCTGCTGTCGCTGCCTCCGAATCATTGTCTGCCTTCACGCTTCTCGTCGGACTGCGGGCACCGGCGATGTTGCTGTCGGAAGATTGCCACGTCGGATTCATTGGCTAAAAGAAAGTCAAAATTGTCACGTCGGATTGACCAGCCGAAAATTCCCAAATTGAAGTGCGACATAGCAGATTTCGGCTAAATTCACATTTTCGGCGAAAATTGGGCAAAAATTGAAACAATTTGTTAGTTATATAGGGCAAAATTGAATCACTTATTTTTTTTAGGGCAAAAATCGAAGTTTTGCTTAATTACGGGGCAAAAAATGAATTTAACTCGAATGAGAGAGAATTAAAATTTACCAATCCACCTCTTATGTCCATTCTCGTCTTTTATTTTGGTTGGAATTTATACTATTTTAGGGCAAATTGTGTGAGGCGAGACAATTCTATAATTTATTAAATAGTTATTAATTTTTGTTTAAAGGATAATGCTATTCGAATCAATTTGATCCGGATCAATAGCATTTGGATGATATAGAATTACTGTAATATCCTTTATTTATGTTTAGTTTTTAATTCAAAATAATTAAATTTTATTCTTGTGTACGCTTTTTTCAACGCTTCATTTATTATTTTATGTTCTCAAGCTTTGAAAGTCAATATTAGGGCACCTCCAATGAGAGGTATAATTGGCTGATGTGCTTAAATTTGTACCCACAAGGAGGCATAAGTCCCATTGAATTAATGGGTACAATTGCTAAAATTTGTGTTGGGTACAATATATTGTACCTGGTAAAAGTAAGAAATGAAACTTCTACCTACATGCAGTAATGAGTGCGTGTCTATCAACATAAAAGGAATGGAAGAGTGTGCATCCCACAACGCGTGAGAATGAATTGATAAATGCAATTATTTATATTATTTCTTTTGTCGGATCTTAAATAAATATCATAAATAAATTTTATATAAAATAATATTAAAATAACATTTTAATTTAATATAGACAATGACGTGTAAAAAATATATACCCAATCTCCAGGTACAGCATTGGAGGTGCTCTTAGAATTTGAGGTGGTGATAGAGCATCACAATTATAATTTTTTTCTATTAATTCATAAAATAAGCACACATAAATTGTATAATTATAAACAATATTATAAACTACATATAGATTTTCTAACGAATAAATAAAATGAAAAAATTCTAACGAATTATTATTATGAGTTATTTGATGTTAATATATTAGAGATCGCAGTATAAAACAATAAAACTATTCTAAATATATAGAATTCAAAATATAAAAATAATTACTTATAAAGCAATTATAAGTAATTACTTGAAGAAATTAATTGTGATGCTATCTACATCTTTCATCTACTCAAAATAAGGTTCGTCAGATAATATATACATATATATATATATATATATATATATATATATATATATATATATATATATATATATATATATATATATATATATATATATATATATATATATATTAGGTGTATAGTCTTTGAGTTGATATTCTGTATTCATTTTATTTTTATTTAATAGTGTATATATATTTCTTAATAAATTGGATTTTATTCTTTATATTACAATTATTTACTTTTTATTTTTTTAATGTAAATTTATATTTATCAATTAAATAGTATGGTATCTACGCTTAACTTTTTTATAACATTAGTTTTTTATTTGTACTTATGAATGACAACGTATAGAGTACGCACTTATTCAGGAATATATATATCCTTTTAAATATCTACCACCCATATTCATACTCGTCTCATTTAAAAAATCCATTATAATAAATGTATCTATCCCAAATTAATAAAAATATTTATTTATTTTATATATAAAGTATCTATTTATATTTTTTAATGCTTAAATTAATATTTTAATAAAAATTATTCTATCCTCCCAATCCCAAAAAAGCCTTCACTTTGTGGTTAAAAAAATAGCATAAAATCTAAACAACTCATTCACCTCTCATTTACACTAATTGAACATCTAACATATTTTAATACTCCCTCCGTTCCGTCACAAGAGTTACATTTTATTAATTAGGGTGTCCCGCTATAAGAGTTACATTTTTTTAGTAGATGAGACCCACATAAATCAATCATTCTATCTTCATGGAGCCCACACAACATTAATACAACTACCCACTATACATTAAATTATTATATTTCTCAACCAATTAACATTAAAATACAATATTTCTTAATCTATGTACAAACAGTAAATGTAACTATTTTTATGAGACGGAGGGAGTATTTATTATAGAAAAAAAATACCTCTAAAAGTAACACTTTTTTGAAAGGAAATACGTGCGTAAACTGGGTTCACATATGAACCTCAATTCACTGATTACTTTTTAATACATGAAAAATTACTTTTTAAATAAATAAATTATTACTCTTAAAATTCTTGCACCCTATTTACTAACTATTCTTTAGAGTATGAAAATTTTTCTTTAGAGAATTAAATTATAACTCTTATGAATGAAAAACATTATTTTCAAATTTTGATATGACTATTTATATATATATTTTTGAGTAAGAAAAGTAATATTTTTTTTATTTAAAAGAATAATTATGAAATTATTAAATACTCCATAATATACTATAAACTCAATTTATCTTTAAATAATTATAAATAAAAAAATGAAAAACATTCATTAAAATTTATTACACCAAAGATAAAAAAAAAGTTTTGCTCATTTTTAATAGGTAATGACATGCGTGAGAACTTCTCATGGATTGATTTTCGTTAAACGAATAAGAAGTAATAATTATTATGAAAATTGATAATAGAATTGTGAATTATTTTATGAACAATTTATACTATAAATGAAAAGTAATAACATTTTAAAAGATAAGTGATAACTAATTACGAAAGCATAAAATGATTTCATCGTCAAACGGTCTCACACAAATTTGTCCTTTTTTTAACAAGGCAACACTTGCAAGAGACCGTCTTACGGTGAAATCTTTTTTTTGTTAATTATTTTTTTATTGAAATTGTTAGTATTAATTTTGATTAAATATATTATCACTTTTGGTAATTATATTATCGGTTAGTAATTCGCGTATTGAATTGACAAAAATAAAAGGTTGTGATAGAATTGAAAATATTAAATAGTTTGTGTATTAAATTGATAAAAATAAAAGGTTGTAATAAATTTAAAAATTCTCAATAAGGTAGTGTATTTTTTAAGAATTAACCCTTATTATATTAATTTTAGACGAGAAATATAAAATTAATAATCTGGAATATAATATATTTTAGATTCATATAATGTTTAGGGCTAGATAGGTATGATTGAATGGAATGATGATGGAATGGAATGAACTCATGAATGGAATAGAGATGGGAAAGGAATGAATGAAAATGATGATTACAGTGATTAATATGATTTAAGAATAACTCAAGTAATAGAAAATGTATTACTTAATTGGTTCTAATGTCATTAATAATATTTTTATAGCATTAAAATTTAAAATTTATATATAAAATATTTAATTAATTATAATCTCAATTAAAATTTTATATATTTAAAAAATTTTCAGTAAAGATTTTATATTTAAAAGTGTTAAATTAAAAATAAAACCTTAATATTTATTAAAATATAAACAAAGAAATTACATATAATAAAAAATATTAAATTATATATAAAAAATAATTTTGTATTCAATATTACATGTATATATTTAATTTTATCAATAATATTATTTTTTATTTATAAATTATTAATTTTTTTAGAATAAATATCAAATTAATTATACAATTTTTTTAAAAATTTAAAGAATAAAATTTAAAATAATATATTTTACTGGGTATATAAAATGCATGATTTTTTTAAAATTTATAAATAATTTAATATTTTATTTTTTATTAAATAATATAATAATAAAATTTTTTTTAATATTATACGTTAAACATAACAATATTAATTTATAATTTTTTAATTATATATATATATATATATATATATATATATATAAATTATGGTATAAATTAAGAGAATATTTTTATATTTTTTAATGGTTTATATTATGCTACACAAATAAAAAAAAAGGTTGATTCCTTCATACATGGGAATGGGGAATACCATGGGGTGGGATGAATCATCATTCCTTTGTTTAAGGGAATGGTGATTCCCAAAAGAATGATGATTCTCATTCTAAATTTGTACCAATCATAAAATTAGTAATCAAATTAGGAATGATGATTTCATTCTTAATCCATTACCACTTATCAATCATGTCATTAGTGATTTAAAATACATCACAAATTGAGAGAATTAAGCACATTATTTATGATGGAGAGATTCAATGTAATGAATAAATGCAAGGAGAGAATCATATTAAAAATTAATTACCAACATAAGGATATTTTTACCTAAGATATTATTAATGGTGTAAAATGGACCATTATACCTTTAATGAGTTGGATAAATTTGATCCAATTAGATTAACCTTTGTTTAAAAGATTAATCACTCCATCCATAACTTATCTTTCACACTTTGTCTTTTATGTATATTAAAAAAATTGCCTTTCTTTTAGGATAGTTTGATATATTTTTTTAATAAATATATTGTAAATTATTTTTTTAGATAAGATGTTGATGGCAATTTTGAAATTAAATTGTAAGATAATGTTATTGTGTTAAATGTTATTTCATTTTATTTTATGGGGTGTAAAGATGAATTGAAAATAGAAAAATAAAAAAGTGAAGTTGAGTTGAGGGTATAAAAAGTATCACTTTTCATTCAAATGTTATCACGTTTTATTTATAATATTTATTGTCCATTAAATAATTCACCTAGGTAGGCATACTTCAAGTGTTCCGGTAGCGGTTTCAACTCCTCTTTCTTCTCTTCTTGAGGTGCGCTCTCTCAATCCAAAGGTAAGTACTTCCTAGTCCATTTTACCTCTTCAATTTTGGTCCTTTTCGACTCATGCCTGTCAACACCCAAAGCAAGCAAATTTTCAAGAAATTCAATACAAACCTCGTTGGAGAGTTCATCTAGCTCCGTGGTGGGAAAAATAAGAGACTCCACTAAGCATGTCTCAAGAGGATCCTTTGAAAGGATCAAGGACATATCTTCCTTCACGATCTCCTCCACCACGTCTATACTATGACATTGCGTCTCCATGGACATCTTCATTCCTTTGTCAAGGTTAAATAAAACTCTTCTTCATCTATTCTCAACCGTAGCTCACCTTTTTGCACATCTATCATAGCTCCCGCAGTAGCAAGGAAAGGTCTCCCTAAGATAAGAGGGACATTATCCTTGTCATCTTCCATCTCAAGCACAAGAAAGTCCACCAGAAAAACAAGCTTCTCTACTTTGATAAGAACATCTTCAATCACACCCTTCGAAAAGGTCATAGACCTATCCGCTAATTGTAGATTCACTGATGTGGGAGTTAACTCTCCCAAACCAAGCCTTTTAAAGATGGACAATGGCATCAAATTAATACTTGCCCCAAGATCGCACAAGGCTCGTCGTGCCAGCCCCTTTCCAATTTCACATAAGATAGTGAAGCTTCCCGGATCTTTCAACTTAGCTGGCAGCTTCCTTCATATGATCGAGCTGCAATTCTCCTGCAGATTTACTGTTTCAATTCCGTTCAAGCTTCTCTACTTTAAAAATATGTCCTTAAAAAAACGGGCATAATACGGCATCTCCAAGATCGCTTCAGAGAAAGGAATGTTCAAACTTATCTTGTTTATGATGTCTGAAAACCTCTTGAACTTTTATTCCAATCCCTTTTGACAAGCTTGAAAGAAAACGGTGGAGGTATCTTTGTTTTGGGAATTCTTCATTCATCACGTTCAACCTTCTCCGCTTTATCCTTTTCGGCTCTCAATCTCTTGGCTCTTTCCAACTTCTTCTCTACTGTAACCTCAATGTTATGCTCTTGAGATGGTACCATAATATTCTTGTCAACGGGTATAACATTCGGGATCGAATCAGGATCTGCACAAAACTGCTCGACCTCCATTCGACCTAGCTAGTATGGTCGAACAGATTGGGATTGATCGAGCAACCCATCTGATCACGAGCTCTATTCCTTCAAGTGTTGCTCGACCACCATTCGACTAAGATGTTCTAGTCGAAAGGCACTATCTTGGTCGAGCAACTTTGCAGATCGAGAAAGCTCATTCTCCAGGTGTTGTTCGACCTCCATTCGACCAAGATGGTCTGGTCCAACGGAATGGTGTTGGTCGAACAACGAGTCTGAAAATAGAGTACCGTAATTTTATTTTTCTGGAGTCTGCTCGACCTCTGTTCGACCAGTAGTTCTGGTCGAACAACTGAAGTTTTGTCGAGCTCCTCTGCTTCCTTCGTTTTCGCTTGCCGGCATCATCGGACCTTCGTACTGCATTCCTGACCTCAATGTGATGGTATGGCAAGACTTTGGATTCTCAATACTTTGAGATGAAAACTTCCCTTTCTCAATAGTTTGAGTCAATTTGTCTACGTTCCCAGCCATCTCTCCCATCAACAACGTAAGGACTTCACTTGCTTAGACAAATCCTCATGATTAGCATTAATTTTCTTTTCTAACTTGGCCTCGAGACGATCTACTCTTGCATCGTTCCTCGCCATGTACCTGTTTACCATATCCTCGAAACTCGGCTTCCTTTCTTTCACTTTAGCTCACGGATCAACACCAATAGGAAGTTGCACCGCATTATTCGAATTACTCCATGAAAATTCCGGCCTTCTTGGTTGTTGGTAATTACCCGGGGGACCATGATTATTGTAATTCCCCTTATAATTCTGGTTTTCTTGATTTGGGTACCTAGTTCCTTGAATACTTTGACCCATGGCATAGTTTGCCTCCTCGATCTCCTCTTGGCTAGCTCCTTCATAGCCACCATACTGCTGCACCATTAGTACTATGTGCGATGTATCTGTAATATGCTTTTGCTGAGACTCAAGTAACTTGTTGATATTAGCCAAGCTAGAGATGATCTCGTCATCTCTTCCTGACTTCACCATAGTATTCTCAACCTGTGCTATTTTACCAAGGACATAAGTGCCTCTAACTCTATCAGTTGGCCAATCTCTTGAATTCATCAAAATATCTTCGAAAAGCTTCTCGGCCTCAATGGGTGACTTCGTAAGCAATGCTCCATTAGAAGAAGCATCAAGCAACACACGAGATTCACAATCCAACCCATTGTAGAAAATACTGATATATTGAGCTTTAGATAGCCCATGCTGTGGACACTTTCAAAGCATGTCCTTGAATCTGTCCCAAGCTTCATGAAACTTCTTGTTACCATGGATAGCAAATTGATTGATTTCTTGCTTCATCTTGAACACCTTTGAAGGTGACATGTATCGCTCTAAAAATTTCACTTTCAACTTCTCCCATGTATCACATTCAACAGCATCGAGATTATCATACCAATCTCTCGCCTTTTCATTTAGTGAAAACTTAAACAATATTATCTTTCTCGCATCCTCATGAGCTCTTGCATCTTTTTGTGTACTTGCATACCCAAGGAACTTATTAAGATGTTGCTGAGGATCTTCAAAGTTTCCCCCAGAGAAAGGACTCTTTTAAATCATGGTGATAAGAGCAAGGTGCAAATCAAAATCAGCTCCGGTCCCTCTTGCTCCTAACAACCCAGCATTGCCTCCTCCATTGTTTTTAAAGACTTCACGGATGGAAAGCGTATCAGGATTCGCTGCCATTTTGACTGTCTTTACTTCCAAATTAATTTTGGTTGCAGCTTCAATCGATTGCGAATTCAGCACATCAACTTTAACTCCTAAATCAAGAGCGTCAGTTGGGTCTACGTTCTTGTTCTTATTCTTCTTCTTCTTTTTCTTCCTTGACGATCTCCAATCTCTGGATTATAAGGCTCTAATTCACCTGTCTTCGATCTAGTGAGCATACACCTACGAAAAATAAGCGTTAGAATTCAAAGACAAGAATAATATAATCTCAATTAAACTAGAAATAATAAACTAATAATCTATGTCGTCCCCGGCAACGGCGCCAAGAACTTAATGAGCGTTTTCTCAACACATAAAATTATCCCCAAGTATAAAGGATATCAATTGTAGTTTCGATAGGCGACCAAGTGATTATCGAACCCAAGGGATGGATGATTATTAATTTAATTATGTTCTGATTAACTAAGACTATGTTGGTAAATTTGGTTTGGAAAAGTTGCAAAACTAAATAACAAATAATTTAGATAGCAAATTAAATAAACAAGCAATAGAGAAAATACGACTGTGATCAAGTAAGAAATTAGGTAGTTCTTCGTGTCATCCAGTTTTACTTATTAATTTCCTTTCCATGCATTGATGTCCAACTCTGTCTTGTGGTTTATGTACACATCACTAGACCATATAAGTTCACCCTATAGACACAAGTAAACATGTGTACGACACGTGTGAATATCCTCGGAGCAAGAGATATAATTCATCCCTCTTTCTAGGTACTATCAGTATCAATTATTTCTCGTGCACTTAGTACTCTAACCCGATATGATCTCCCTCTATAGGTACTATGAAGTTATACTCTTTATCCTACTTATTAACCCGAATAAGATTCAATTAAGATGTATCCATATAAGATAGTTCTAATAAGACTTCGGAATCCCTTCACTTAGAATTATAATATGTGATTCTGCTCAGCAGTGAACACACTCAATCAATACCCAAGATATGTATTCAGACTCTACATAACAGTTAATGATGCACAAAATGACTGTGAATATGAATTAAAAAAGCACAATCTTATATAAAATAAACCACAAGTAGTGTTGTACGGAGTTTACACATGAAAATTCAATTAACTCATAAAACTTTCATAACCCTAGAACTACCGGAGCGGTTCTAACCCATGATTGATCTAGGAATAACCATGGTTGATTGGTATGATCTTACTTAACGCGCTAGACGAACCTCTCTTCACGACTCCTTCGGTTGATGGTAGGGTTTCGGTGGTGGATGGATGATAATGATGTATATATCATCTTTTCTCCTACGAAAGCTCTTCTTTTATACTCATGGAACCTCCTTATAGGCTTAGGATGACTTTTGCTTGAAGCACACGTCAAATTTGGTAAAAGACATATGGAAAAATCATTTGAGTTAGGTTTCACAAATTTTGAATCAGATTTCACAAACTTGACATGATTTTCAAAACTAAAAGACATGCATTCTTCAATGATCCAAGACCAAAATTATCAGTTTTCCAACAGATAAAGCTTCATTTAAAACAGATGTGCCTTTGTTATACTTTTTGAAGCTTAACGTGGAAGCAATTAACAGACCTTGGAGTTTAGTAATCTCTGCATCCTTCTAAGTAAGATTTACATCAAGTCTTGTTATGGGCTCAATTAAACCATCATTCTCTTGGTTGACAGCTTTCAATTCTTTCAGAAGTTCAGAGATCTTCATCTCTAGAGGTTCTTGTGTAGTACCTGTACTAGAAGGGAAAACATTAGTACAATTCATATCAAGATCAAAAGTAGACATAAACCTGCACGATGTTGTTATTGGATTGTATACTAAAAGTCTAGCTTTAGTATGAATAATGTTTTAACAATATTTGAAATGAGAATCATATGATCAAATAATTACATCATATAATTTATTTATATGTCCGATGCAATAGTCCACTTGCTTTATACTTTAGATAATATGTTGTGCGACAACACGTGAAAGATCATATTATCGGTTTCCTTATAAAGTATAAATAGATGTTCACAACCGAGATAGACAAAGACTCTCTATCGGTCTGGTTGTAATGTGATTTGTTATTAGTTTTTCTTGACTATAGAATCACATTAGTACACTTTGTGTGTATTGAGCAGGACTGCTTGAGATTGTTCGATTTATGCTGAGAAGAACTTGATCTCAGTTATTATGGATGTCCGTGCTCTTAATCCCTATACAATAACCTCGACACGTTAGGCAGTATGTATTTCTTTGATTTATCAATGGGTGAGATTTACATATAATTAAATCAATAAACTCGGTGAGTTGGGAAATAGTGTTGTCTATGGTGTGCTGTTGATTGTAGAGGAATCCGTGTCTGACATAGGTTGATGATGTCCCCTTGAGGAGCTCATAAGGATTATCATGTAAATCCTGCAGATGAATTTATTCCAGTATAATAATGAGGTTGAGTGGTACTACTCTCGGATGAGATATTAATTAATGGAGTTGTCAGTAACTTAATTAATTAATGGGCATTGTATATCTTAAACATGGGGAGACTATCGGAATCATAATAAGAAGGAGCCCATAACGTAATTATGGAATTAGAACGGTAGTGCAGTAATAATATTTTAGTGGAATATATTATTATTATTATTGGACTTAAGTATAAGTTTTGGGCTAAACTTGGATACTTAAGCAAAGGGAGGCCCAATTCTAATTTCTCCTCCTGGTCCCTGCTGTAGCCTATAAATAAGTCAACTCAGCTTATTTGGAACTCGAATGACACACCTAAAGCACGTTGGGAATAGGGAGGATAGCATATTGAGGAGATCTCGAAGATCGTCGCCCATACGACGTCGAGATTGGACTTGGGAATACAGCAGAAGATCGGAAGGTTTTTTGCTGCTGCTGTTCGTCAACTTCCATAATTTTCTAAAATATTTTGGAACTCCAAACTATACATGTGATACACCTTTGGAAAGCCACAGAAGAGAAGATCGATTTGGCGTATAGATTACTCAAATCGGAGATCGGATGAGGAAGTTATAGCCAAAATTGTTAGGCTGTATAGGCTGCAGAAGAGAATCTTTTTTCTTCAACATACCCTGGTGAAAGTTAATACATTTCTATATTTTCTTGCTTCGGCTGGATTAGAAACGTATAAAACTCTAACGGTTCATGTTAACTAAACGATCAAACGCCAATAGTTGTATCAGATGTTGGCACACCAGACTCAATATCTGGGTCATTCTCAGAGAAATCCTACTTCACATATTATTTTAAGAACGCAAGTTCTTCTTCATTTGCATCTGGATCTCCTTCAGAATTATCATCACTCAAACAAGCATTTAGGCTCATCCTTTTCTTCAGAAGAGTGTTAGCACATTTACTTGCATAATGACCAAAACCAATACATTAATCACAAATGATCTTTTTCCTAAACTCAGGATCATACCTAAATTTTCTTCTTTGAATGGGTTTACGAACAGGAGTATGAGGGGAATGTTTTACCTTAGGCTGAATGTTTGATTTAGACTTGTTCTTCTTTTGTTTAAGATAAGACTCAAATTTCTTAGCAAGTAAAGCAATGATGTCAGTGTCATCAGGAATGTTGTCAACATTATCATCAACTTATTTTATATCAATTATGGTAGACGTCTTACAAGAATTAGAACTAGAACAAGCACCCGTTTCACCTTTAAAAACAACAACACCTTTTCTATCATACACAGCATCTTGTTGAGATAAATTCATTTTATAAGTTTTCAAGATACTTATCATCTCATTATGACTCAACAGATTAGTGTTCCTAGACTCTTCTATAACACAAATCTTACCATTAAATCTCCTAGGAAGCGTATGCAGAGTTTTGTTTACTAACCTGATATTGGAGATAGGATCCCCAAGTGACTGCATCTCATTCACCACCTCGTAGAGTCGCTTATTATACGATGAGATTGTCTCGTCTTCCTTCATCCTCAAGCTCTCGAATTGCGCATTTAACATCCTTGTCTTTTCCCTTTTGATACTTTCAGATCCTTCAGAGTGCTCCTGAAGCCTTTCCCAAGCATCCTTTGCTGATGTACAGTACTAGATCATATTGAACATCACTGTATCAATCGATGAGTTGATTGCATTGAGTGCTCTGACGTTCAACATCGATTGAGTATTTTCCTCAGCGGTCCATTTAAGCTCATTCTTGATGATTAGATTACATCACTGTCTTGAACTGTGGGGTGTCCAGCCTGCCAGAATGGCTTTCCAAGAACATTCATCAATTGACTTGATGTGACTCCTCATTCGAATCTTCCATAAGGCATAGTTGGTTTCGTTAAGTATGGGAGGACGGTTGATCGATCCAGCGGAGTAATCCATGACACTTCAATACTTAACACCATGAATCAACACTTAGTACCGTCAAGTGTTAGCTCTTATGCCACTTGTCATTGCGGTCCGTCTGGTATGTAAGTGTTTACAGTGATGTTGTCCTTAGTGTGGTAACACTTCGTACAACACCGACTCTTATCAGAATGAAACTTGAATACGAATATGCAAGTTTGTACAGCGGAAGACTTAATACACTGAATTACTCAATCTTTCTATAAACTTATAAATAAATTTGTAGCGGCCTCATGGAAAAATTATCACTAACTTAGAAAAAGTGATTTACAAAAATCAGATTCAAACAGATGGAAACATTTCTTCCACTCTTCGAATACACACACGGATATAAATCCTAAACAAACTCCCAAATGGCAACACTTAAATTTTTAAAAATAAACCCTACTTCAGGTATGCACTTCCACTGTCTGTGAAAAGTACACATAAAATATATGGGATAATACTATGCACGTGATGTTGAACGAGATATTACAACACCAATGAAAAATACTACAAGTTGAACGTAGTTGAATAAACTCTGCGTCTGGCGACTCTCTTTGTAAGAATTCTCCAAGTTTTTCTGCGCCAGAGAATGAAGTCTGACAGTTTCTATTTATAGGCGTAAAGTATGATGTATGCCTTCTTCAAATAAGTGGTCCACTAGGAGATATGACAACCACCCATTACAGCGAATAACCAACCCACTAATTTGGGTAGTTATTTTCAACTTCTAGAGTCTTCTGGACTTCTAGAACTTTTCGAACTGTTCTCCAAACTTGTGGGTCCCATTCAGCACGTTGTTCATCCAACTGCCATAACCCTGAAAGCAACATCAAGCACAACACTACACAAACATGTTAGTGGTTAAATAATAACTAGTGGAGGATTGGTGTGATTCCAGATATGATGATACTGGTCTCAACACTTCACATCAACAGACTTCAAGTTCCACAAATATTCTATCTCCTGAGGTGTCAGTTTATCGCACCTCACCAACACAAATTGCAGAACATTACTATCAAGGTAGCATAACCATTAAGAAGGAGCTGCAAAGGCACAATACCCCACTAGTCTACTATTACGCTTAAGTCAAGTACAACGAAAATCTCAATCCGCTCTTCAGCATATCACTATTCACCACCACACAATCTAAGGGCGAGGCTAAGGCTCTCTCATCGGGGTGTGGCCTAATGAAAGTAACTCCCGGACAACCATACTTATTGAACAGTGCTACCACTCGTTTTTCTGAAATGGTGGACATTATTCCTGCCACCGCAAAAGTGTTACTACCGGTGTACAGTCTCAGAGGGGGCCACTGACTTGTAGCCCCTACCATAGCCCCACTGTTCGGCACAGCCCGAACGAGACCTGTGTCCAGCATTACCCCCCAGAGCTTGGCAACTGAGCTATCGTCACTTCCCACCTTCCTGGTGGGCGGATTAAGCAGCTTCCCTCTACCGACATCCTCCTCATATCATCTGAACTACTAGAGGATGAACTAGTACTCATAGATTCACTATCTGAACTACCAGTACTAATCTGAACTACGCGATATCTCTCTTCACAAAAAAAAATTGAAACTCACCTCGGTGTTTCACTCGTTGTACTACACCACAGTCCTTCACTCGCTGCACTCCACTTTGGCTATCACACAAGACTTGGAGAGTAAATGAAGATAACAGTGGGAAGAGTGCACATGAAGCATTTATGTAGAGGTGTTGAAGCCCTAAGTATTTAATGCGCTAGGGATTAGTGATTGGCTGGCCCGCTCACCTCAACAACTCAATAAGCCCATCAAACAAAGTGGCCTGCGAGTGGGAAAATGCCATAGCATGTCTACAAGTGTGTTTGTAGCTCAGCATAGCTATTTAGAGTGTTGGTAGCTCATAAAAAAAGAAAAAAAAAGGCACAGCAACACAGCATAGCTACCAACAGGCATGGCTACTTACAGAGTTGGTAGCTCAGCCTAAAAAAAATGGTAGCACAACATAGCTACCAATAGGCATGGCTACTTAGAGAGTGGTAGCTCAGTCACAAAAAAAAGCATAGCATTTAATATAATTGGTTATAACTCACACAACCAATGATACCATGGGCTAATGTTGGTAGCTCGATAGAAGACTACCTAAAATACAAGTCAAAACCCACGTGCAGTAGTCCTACGCAATACCATACATGACAAGTCACTGATAACTATACATGACAGTTATATATGTGGCAGCTAGGTGTTCCATAAGGCAATTCCACAGGGCGGCCACATATGAAAATTACTCTACGGCCTCACCTAACAGTTCGGTAACTCCACGTAGTAAAAATACCTCATGTGCTTCACTACCGCAATCCTCATTAGCTCGGTGGCCTAGCTTATGACACTAATGCTTCGGCGGCACAACCACCACTCATCACGTCCATGCCACCAGCTGCATCCTTTTAGGTACTACAACTTCTAACCTATTGTGGTAGCACAGTAGATACTTTGAGCATGAAACATCAAATCTTCTGAATCTCATAACATTAGCAAAAAATATAGATAAGATTTTTGTAATAAATGGAAAGTAAGTCTACAACCTAGGTGCCTAGGATCTCATGATTGCGCCACATTTAATGTGTCCCCTGATCTTCGCCTATAAATAGCGCTGGGACCATCGATGAAGATCATTTCACATTCATTACCAAAAATGGCCTGAATAATCTTTTTTCTCTCTTTTAATTTTTCATTTAAGCTTAGTGTTGTTATTCTTTGTATAATTACTTACCAAAATAGAAAGAAAATAGAGTTTTAATCATTTCGTCGGTTTATTCATATTCTAATCCCAAAATATATTTTATAAAAACTACACAGCCAACAAAATTAACCATTAATAGAAGAGAGATCCATGAAATTATTAATTAGATTATTCATGTATTCATTAATTATGGGCTGCTTCAATAATCCCATGTATCATTTTTCTGAACAAGGATAAACAAAGTTACAATTGAGCTTTCAAATAACTTAGTCACTGTAACTGGCACGATGAATGTGAAGGAACTCACGACTTATTTGAAAGAAAAGCTTGAAGTATAGAGATCGTTCCCCCTCCCAAGAAAGACGAAGATGGCGGAGACAAGAAGGCGAAGGAAGTCAGTGGAGGAGACAAGGTCGGAGAAGAAAGACGGTTGTGAAAAGAAAGAAGCGCAGCAAGGGTAGCAAGGGCGGATTAATATCTCCTTATTAACCAGGTGAGTTAGCTCACCTAGCTACTGCGCTTCTCACTAAAGTAAGTGACTCAAGATCGATTTTATTAGGAACGAATTGGAGTAAGAAATTATAAGGAAGTTTGGAGTATGAGTGTTTAATAAACTAACTTCTAACAACTAACATTTACCGATTAAAAAAAAATTCATCGTCTCATTTTGATGTACTCCTGTTGCTGTTTGCCTCTCCCCGTATTCTCTAACGTGTCAATTATAGTGAAAATTATACTCTAAAATGTATCATAACATTTATATTTTTTGGCATGCAAGGGAGACCTCTAAAGTTATTTATGCATTCGCATAGGTTAAGAGTAATTGTGTACATACTGATATTGTAAGTCATATATTATTTATTTATTTTTACCATTTTTTTTAGAAAAATAACTTTTTATTAACTATTGAGTTTTGATGATGATGTAAATGATAAATTAGCCAGTTATTAATTATGAGAATAAAGTTAGGTGATATTTTTTAAATAAATTAAAGGTTTGTGTGAACTTCATATTTTAATTATATTAATAGGTGTGTGTAGGTTCTATATATGTCAAAAAGAAAATTGAACTCTTTAAGTGGGCGCCTAATGGAAAAAAGGACCAAATGACCCTTTTAAGGGAACAGAGGGAGTATTAAAGATTATTAGTATTGAAATTTTTACTATATAGTAAAGAGTAACATTTGTGTAAGACCATTTTACTTTTTCATAATTGTTTTTTAACTCCCTCTGTCCCATTCTAATGGTTACATATTTTCTTTTTGGGCGTCTCATCCTAATGGTTACATTTCCCTTTTCAGCATATGGACCCACACAAATTAATTACTTCTGTCTCCATGAGCCCACACATCACACTAATACACATACCCACTTTATATTATATTATTTCTCTCACCTCAATACACATTAAAATACTATATTTATTAATCCACATACAAAAAGAAAACATGACCATAAGGACGAAACGGATGAAGTACTTTTTATTTGCATTACAATACAAATTGTTAATGAAATTGTTCTCACTTGAGCTGTTATTCATTTTCTTAAATTATGTTTTTTTTTTTAAAATTTAGATTTTTACTTCTAACTAGATTTTTTATTAAAAAATATTATTATCACTTTTTATTTATCTAACGAATATTATAATTAACTTTTTATCGTAAAATAGAAAAAGCAAAAACCTAATATAAAATAAAAAAAACGTATATGGAACGTGCAATGCAAGTCCCAACAATGAAAAACATAATAGGGCTAAAAATTAAATTAAAGAAATTGGGCCTCACTTTTTTATTTTGACACAAGGGCCATGAAATTGTTGGGCTGGGCCAAGTCCATCTGCATCAGATCTGAGTCGACACGTCTCTGTTTCCACCTCGTTCGTTTCTTCCATTTGAGACGGTAGAATTTAGGCACTCTCCTCCATCTCCTCCGCCTCACACCACCACCCGTCACCGTATCTCCAAGTTCTCCGACAGGTAAGGTTAATAAGTAGCTGTTTTATCTGCGACAGCCGGAAATTCTTTCCTCTTTCCTCCGCCGGTTGATTTTTTCTCCTTCTTCCTATAATTTGTGGTTTATCTTTTTTGTTGGCGTGTTATTTCTTTGTTTGATTGATTGTTTTTGTGGTATGCAATTGTTCCTGATTCGTCTTGCGATTAATATTGAACGGTTGTATTCATTTCAGTAGCTGTAGGATGTTTAAATTGACTAATTTGGGGGTTTAGGGTTACCGATAATGCTCTCTGTTGTGTGCCAAGAAGTTGAAATTAATAATGTGAAGTTGTCTAAGTTGCTCATTAGATGTTTGATAAATGGCTCAGACTACATTGTTTCAAGATATTCAGGAGAACTGGTTGGAAAACAACTACATTGTTTTAGGATTCAATAGTGGGCTACTTGAAACAGACACACCTCTAACTAGTGATTGGATAAGCATTGAGTTAAGTATGCCTATTGAAATTAAATATCTTACTGAAAAAGAAGAAAAAAGGGAAGAGTAAAGAAGCATGACAGCGTACTCATATTGGTTCCTACTCTGCCTGTGCAATTCCATGAAAATATTTCTTGGACACATCACCTATAAGTGTATATTTGCTCTGATTTTAATACTGCAAAGTAGAGTCTAAGGCTTTGAAATTAGAACAGTAAGGTCCTTTGATGTTTGATTTGGATTTTTGTGGGGTAACAATTGGATAGTGGTTTAATATATATTTTTATGATTTAATATTAACTTTTAGTATATACTTATAATCTTACCATTGTAGTTCATAGTATATCATACTCTTGTGGTTTATAATATAAATTCTTGTGGTTCATGACATATAAAATAGGGATCACATGAGACTCTCTCTTATCTTTTTTAAATCATAAATATAGAGGGTGTATATAAACCTTGTTCCATAAGAGACAAGTTCCATTAACATAATATATTTAATCATTCCTCACTATGATGATGTCAGTTAATTCAGGGGTTGAGTCTCTCTGTTATAAACCCCTTTAGAGTTGCTCTTACCCTACAAAAATTTTGATTAATATTTGACAATCATTGATAAAATATTTCCTAATAGCAAGGAGATACTTTTGAAATAGGGGGTAAAAAACTTTTATCCAACTATCACCAAACACTTATTAATCCCATCATCATAAAATGAAACTTATGTTAAAGATGGCCAAAAATTTTGAATAACTTAGGATATACACCAACATCTATTGAATATGCATTTTGAAAAGCCAAATAATTAATCATAAAACAAGAGGGGTTGTTCTGAATTTCCTTGGATTCTACTTCTCTTCAAAGTCAAATAAGTAATTTCACTACCAAAAAAAATAACTAAAAAATAATAATTTAAAAAAAAGGAAAAGAAAAAAAAAAGAGAGAAGAAAAGTGTTGATGGACATAATAAGCCGTTGTTGTGGTCACTCCCCAAACATGGCTGCAATCATAAAGGTGGTTGCGGTTTAACTCTCATGCCCATTGAATCCACTCCACACCAACCCCCAAATATGCCCCTTTTCTTTTGGGTCCATTTAATTTCTTTTCCAATATCTGCACCTCAAATTTGGAATAGCCCAATAAAAAAATATATTTGGGCCTATAGGCCCAATATAATGATAGAAACTTGAAAATTTGGAAGAAAAATCCCCAATTATTTTCTCTCTTTACAGTTCACTCGTTCTCTCACCTGAAACCTTACTCATCTCAATCGAATTCAATTGAAATCAATTTCATCCCTGCTCATGTGCCTATGCTCACATTGCAATTGATTTTTCCGTCTAGTGGTCTCTCCGTCGCTGCTGCGCTCTGAAAAAAATCAATTGGTATGAGTTTTAATGGTGAACAATTTGTTTGTGCAGCTGTTTTTGTTCTTCTTTCATTTTCTCGCGTCTGATTTTGAATTTTTGGTCCAACTCCAAGTTAATTTTTGCAGAGCTGAAACGTTTGAGCTTCTTTTTTTGGTATGTTGTAGGTGTTTCTGTTCTCGTGTGTCTTCTTTTGAAGCTTTGTTGGAGGGTTTGTAAATTGTTTATGATAATGTTATTTATCGATGATTTATTTGCGTTTTTGAATTTCACCTGCTTTTCTATTTAGTGTTATTGATCATTGTTAAAGTTTTTTGGAATTATTTAAGATGAGATTTGGTGAGGATGAGAATCATTATGTATTGGGGACTGCCTTTAGAACTGAATGTTGCTAATGAATGTGAAGGTAAAAGCTTTGTGTGCAATGCTGCTCGTATTTAGGGACATCATTCAATCAATCTTTGCTTGTTTGTTGGCCAGAGCATGATCAATTTGTTTATTAGGCTTAGAGAAATGAGTTAAAATCATTCGATAAATTTATCAAATTATTGATGACTTTGACCAAATTTTGGATTTGTACATGCTTTTATGATCTCTTGGTAAATGAAATTTTATATGGAGATAGTGCTTGTAACTAGTATCATAAAATCTTTAGAAAATATGTACTCCATTTAGGTAGTATTCTTATGATTTTGATTTTCAGACAGGCCTCATTCTCTTCTTTGCACCTTATTAGCAACCTCACTAAAAAAGTTAAAGGAAAAGAGATTATTATTAAATTATTAAAGATATTTTAGTGTATTTTAGGCTTTACTTCCATGTAAGTTATGCAAAACTACTTGACTCTTTGGATGTTGAGCATTTTTATCTACATAAAACAAAGTAAAAAAAAAAAAGAAAGAGGATATGACAAGGCGAGAATTTCCTTTTAGATTTTCGTTGAATTAAATAGTGAAAATTTGAAATGTTAGGGTTTAGTGGTAATGTTAATAGGTTATGGAGTGTCACGATTTCGATGATTTCTGGGTACTCTAATGGCTTTCTGACTGCTTAAATGATTGTTTCTCTTGGTGATTTAGCTTTCTTTTCAATGAAATAAGATTACGCAATATGGGAAAATCACATTCTTAATATATGGTGTTCTGTTTCCTGGTAATGTTTAAAATGTTTTCATCTTTGTGTGTAAGGAAGGAAAATTCATTTTTACAGAGTGATTACTACTGGTCGTGAATGAATTCTGTAGCTATGGAATTTTGTGTACGTGTGTGCATATGTGATTTATACATGAAATACTACTTATAAAAAGTAACAAATCTTTTATTTGTAAAACTCCCAGTAGGTTTTAAATGTAAACCTTTTCAAAATTATAAAAAGTTTTACCCACATGGTAGCAAATCATCATAGTAATAAAAGCTTACGATAATCTCATGCAAAAAATTAAAATGTGTGTTAAAATGTGAAAGAAAAAAGGTGGAATAATGTAATGTGTTAAAAAAGAATATGTAGAAGAAAATGTGCAATAAAAAATGTGAAAAAAAAATGTGCAAAACACATGTGCAAACATATAGGGGCAATTATGGCATATTATATTATAATTATGTAGTTGATAGTAATAATATTTTGTGCTTGTATCTTAGAGTAATAATGAATTATTTTATGTATCTGATAGTAACTGCCCCTTTATTATTACATAATTTCTAGTGGATAAATCATAAATTGAAGTAAATATAGGCATGTGGAGTGAAGGACCAAATCAACCACGCCAATAACCCTTCCAATTCCAACTGCCCGGTTACAGATCTCACACAATTCTCGCCTTCGAAGTCTTCCAACTATGGTGAACTCATCGGCTGTGCTTCTTTCTAATTTATTTCTTTTTAACTTTTTTGGAGAGGAATCCTTTACTCTAATTGGATACCGCAATGTGTTGTTTTATCACCTTCCTCAAGAATTTGCTAATCTTTGCTCTTTGAACATTGCAGATCCGATTCATACTATTACAGAACAGGCAGGGGAAAACTCGATTGGCAAAATATTACATTCCTCTTGAGGAATCCGAGAAACATAAGGTTGAATATGAGGTAATTTTTTCTTAATTAACGTTTTGGATTGGCTGCTCGATCTCAAGTTCTTCCTTAAATTTTGCGTGAAACTTGAATATTTGGGTCAATTTTGTTGTTTCAGGTTCATCGATTGGTTGTGAATAGGGATCCTAAATTTACCAACTTTGTGGAGGTGATGATTCTTATGTATAATAGATTATTAGATTTAATTCAATCATTTTGCTGTAGTCTTGGGATGAACTGTTAGATTCTAAATGGTGTTCCATGCCATGTGTAGATTAATGATTTACATTACTGGGTAATTGGCTTTCTGTATGTATAAATTATGTATGAGATAGAGGATTGATATCTAAGGAAGAACCAGAATGTGATTTTTTGTTTCTGGTTTAGACTAAAAATTGTATATTTTGTTTAGACCTACAGATTTTAAAATCTCATTCTCAGCCATAAGTTTGTCATTTTTGTTTCCTTCTTCGTTCTTTTGAAATGACGCGTAATTGTTCAGGCTCTGTTGGCATGTAGTTGTTTACTTCTTCGCTTTGGCTTTTCATTTCTATAATTATTTGGTTTATATTTTCTTGTATCTGGGTCACAGAAATCATGAAAATATTTCTTGCAGTTCCGGACACACAAGGTTATCTACAGGCGATATGCTGGTTTATTTTTCTCCCTCTGTGTAGACATAACAGACAATGAGTTAGCTTATTTGGAGAGCATTCACTTGTTTGTGGAGATCCTTGATCACTTTTTCAGTAATGTGTGTGAGCTAGATTTAGTATTTAATTTCCACAAGGTATGTTGCTATCCTTTTTTGTTGCCGTTGATTCATTGAATTGACAGCCAAATAGTAGCTAACCCAAGAGCGAATCGTTGCTTGATTAAGAATATGCATTCTGACCATTCTTTTGTGATTGATGGAATGTGTTTAAATAATTTGAATATCATTTTTGTAATTTCAGTCAAATTGTTTTGTTGCATGGGGAATTTTATATATTTTGTCTGTTAACAACCACAGCAGTTAAATGCAAATGTTTCTCTTAAAGATATTGAGAAGGTTAAATAATGATGCTACTTCTTGTTTCATATCCTGGAAAATTGTTTTCTAGAGCTAGATGTCAAAGCTATGTAGTCTTATCTCTCAGTATCATTGTGTTTCCACATTATGTTCGTTTTACTGGATGTATCATGGTGCTAACTTATTGCAATCCCACGCAGATTGATTTGTAATTCTATTAATACATATATGTACTTGTTATCCTTTCAATTAACAGGATTTTGTTGTTAAAAGTTTTCATGTATAATCTTATGATCTCACAGCATTTTTTAGTACATTATGATCCTGGTCTTATGGCATGTAATTTTTTCAATGTACTGCTAACAGCACTACCTGATAAACTCTTTTTTAGATAATTGAATTGAATGTATAAAATTCTATAAACTGATGAGTTTTTGTTTTCCTCATTTAAGGTATATCTCATACTAGATGAGTTCATACTTGCTGGTGAACTGCAAGAAACAAGCAAAAAGGTGAATTTTAATTTATCTTCTAGTTGTTCGTTATATTGAAACCTTTAACCCCGCAACAACCTAACACATCAATTGGTGACAGAGCCATTTTTCGGTTCCCTGTTTATAGAAAAATGAAAATACAACATTCGAACTTCTTTGCTGTGCGATCATATTTCACCCCTCCCCCCCCCCCCCCCCCACTTCCCCAACAATTATTGGTGGAGTTAAATTTTTAATGTGATTTTGGTTTTTTCAATTCTAACGTGTCGAATCAAATCCACCCATGAAAAAATTTCATTCATTTCCCATTTTCAATTTATGCGACAGGCAATCATTGAGAGAATGGGAGAATTGGAAAAACAGGAATAAAGACTTGGTTGGCATTGTTGAAGCTACTACAAAGACGAGCTACTCTGCAATCATATTCAACTAGAACTTCTAGTCACTCCTATTTCTCTCTCGACTTGCCTTGAAGCAAGTTCCTATGCCTCACTGGGTATTGTCTGAGATTTTGAAAATATGTTCGTTAAAGGAAGTTTGTGTCCCAAAATGCTCCTTGATTTGTTGATTTAAATTTGGATGTTTGCAAACTCAGATTTCTAGTGCTGGTAAAGATATTTACAGTTGGAGAGTTAATGTCGTGTTCAGGGTTCTGCATAGATTACTTATATTAATCCATATTGTCATAAACTTTGAACCGAAGAGACCTTCTGGTTTGTTTGTGGGAGAAGTTTTCAGTTTTGCTTTGATTAACGTTGAATCTTAGACTTCGTGATCTGAGGAGGGATTGTGGCCGATTGGGTGGGGTAATGTTTACTTGAGAATGGATATATATTGATTCTTATTAATCATGATTTTTTTATTTTTTTTATTAAGGTAATTAGAATTAGCATTTTCTATCATTCACATTTCTCATTATTTTGTTAACTAATCCCTGCATAATTGTTGATTTTCTAAAGAAAATGAAGTAGGAAATAATAAAATGTTTATTTGGGATTGATTGTTACAGATTGCTTAATGATAATAAATCAACAATTATTGGCATATGTTTAATGAATTTAGGAAATGATTGATATAAATTCTTCTGGTAGCAGTCATACCAGTCATTGAATGTAATGGATTTGATTGATGAATGTTATTGATGAAGGTGGAATAGTTAACGAAAGTAAGGAATAATTAACTAATTGAAAATTAATTCTTCCGTCCTACACTTATATTCACACTTTTCATTTTCGTCTGTCTCATACTTATCTTTTCTATTTTCGTTCGTCTCATACTTATCTTCACCATCAAAAGAAGAAATTTTACATTAACCAATAACCTCAAAAGTCATCTCTCACCTAACAAATATAACATACTTTATATTTTACTTATTACCTAAAAATACCACAATACCCCTAAAAAGTCAATAAAGTTGGTCAAAAAGTAACTTTTCTTAAACTTCATATCTACCGTGTCGGCGAACATAAGTTTGAGACGAAGGGTGTATTTTTTATTAACCAAATGATATCAATGAATATGAATATTTCGTAATTCCCACAATACTCTTCTACTGCATTCAACCAAATGGCCCTTGATTGATGAAGGCCCTCGACTTGGGGAATAGTTAATGAATGAGTTAAATTTATTTTTTGCCCTATAACTAAACAAAATTTCGATTTTTGCCCTAAAAGATAAGTGGTTCAATTTTGCCCTATAATTAACAAATTGTTTCAATTTTCGCCCGAAAATGCGAATTTCGCCAGAATCTGCCATGTTACACTTCAATTTGGGGATTTTCGGCTGGTCAATCCGACGTGACAATTTTGACTTTTTTTAGCCAATGAATCCGCCAAGTCATTTCCACCTATTTATTTATTACCGACGACGACGAGCCTCTTCCTGCTAATACGACGTCCCCCGCCAACGCCAAGAAAGTGGCGCTCAAGTCTATTCCCGAGCGCCTGCTGTCGCTGACTCCGAATCGTTGTCTGCCTTCAAGCTTCTCGTCGGACTGCGGGCACCGGCGATGTTGCTGTCGGAAGATTGCCACGTCGGATTCATTGGCTAAAAGAAAGTCAAATTTGCCACGTCGTATTGACCAGCCGGAAATTCCCAATTGAAGTGCGACATAGCAGATTCCGGCTAAATTCGCATTTCCGGCGAAAATTGGGCAAAAATTGAACCACTTATCTTTTTTAGGGCAAAAATCGAAGTTTTGCTTAGTTACGGGGCAAAAAATAAATTTAACTCGAATGAGAGAGAATGAAAATTTACCAATCCACCTCTTATGTCCATTCTCGTCTTTTATTTTGGTTGGAATTTATGCTATTTTAGGGCAAATTGTGTGAGGTGAGACAATTCTATATTTTATTAAATAGTTATTAATTTTTGTTTAAAGGATAATGCTATTCGGATCAATTTGATCCGGATCAATAGCATTTGGATGATATGGAATTACTGTAATATCCTTTATTTATGTTTAGTTTTTAATCAAAATAATTAAATTTTATTTCTTGTGTACGCTTTTTCCAATGCTTCATTTATTATTTTATGTTCTCAAGATTTGAAAGTCAATATTAGAGCACCTCCAATGAGAGGTATAATTGGCTGATGTGGTTAAATTTGTACCCACAAGGAGGCATAAGTCCCATTGGAATTAATGGGTACAATTGCTAAAATTTGTGTTGGGTACAATATATTGTACCTGGTAAAAGTAAGAAATGAAACTTCTACCTACATGCAGTAATGAGTGCGTGTCTATCAACATAAAAGGAATGGAAGAGTGTGCATCCCACAACGCGTGAGAATGAATTGATAAATGCAATTATTTATATTATTTTTTTTGTCAGATCTTAAATAAATATCATAAATAAATTTTATATAAAATAATATTAAAATAACATTTTAATTTAATATGGACAATGACTTGTAAAAAATATATACCCAAAATCTCCAGGTACAGCATTGGAGGTGCTCTTAGAATTTGAGGTGGTGATAGAGCATCACAATTATAATTTTTTTCTATTAATTCATAAAATAAGCACACATAAATTGTATAATTATAAACAATATTATAAACTACATATAGATTTTCTAACGAATAAATAAAATGAAAAAATTCTAACGAATTATTATTATAAGTTATTTGATGTTAATATATTAGAGATCGCAGTATAAAACAATAAAACTATTCTAAATATATAGAATTCAAAATATAAAAATAATTACTTATAAAGCAATTATAAGTAATTACTTGAAGAAATTAATTGTGATGCTATCTACATCTTTCATCTACTCAAAATAAGGTTCGTCAGATAATAATATATATATATATATATATATATATATATATATATATATATATATATATATATATATATATATATATATATATATATATATATATATATATATATATATATATATATATATATATATATTAATTAGGTGTACAGTCTTTAAGTTGATATTCTGTATACATTTTATTTTTATTTAATAGTGTATATATATTTCTTAATAAATTTGATTTTATTCTTTATATTACAATTATTTACTTTTTATTTTTTTAATGTAAATTTATATTTATCAATTAAATAGTATGGTATCTACGTTTAACTTTTTTATAACATTAGTTTTTTATTTGTACTTATGGATGACAACGTATAGAGTACGCACTTATTCAAGAATATATATATCCTTTAAAATATCTACCACCCATATTCATACTCGTCTCATTTAAAAAATTCATTATAATAAATGTATCTATCCCAAATTAATAAAAATATTTATTTATTTTATATATAAAGTATCTATTTATATTTTTTAATGCTTAAATTAATATTTTAATAAAAATTATTCTATCCTCCCAATCCCAAAAAAGCCTTCACTTTGTTGTTAAAAAAATAACATAAAATCTAAACAACTCATTCACCTCTCATTTACACTAATTGAACATCCCGTTCCGTCACAAGAGTTACATTTTATTAATTAGGGTGTCCCGCTATAAGAGTTACATTTTTTTAGTAGATGAGACTCACATAAATCAATCATTCTATCTTCATGGAGCCCACACAACATTAATACAACTACCCACTATACATTAAATTATTATATTTCTCAACCAATTAACATTAAAATACAATATTTCTTAATCTATGTACAAACAGTAAATGTAACTATTTTTATGAGGCGGAGGGAGTATTTATTATAGAAAAAAAATACCTCTAAAAGTAACACTTTTTTGAAAGGAAATACGTGCGTAAACCGGGTTCACATATGAACCTCAATTCACTGATTACTCTTTAATACATGAAAAATTACTTTTTAAATAAATAAATTATTACTCTTAAAATTCTTGCACCCTATTTACTAACTATTCTTTAGAGTATGAAAATTTTTCTTTAGAGAATTAAATTATAACTCTTATGAATGAAAAACATTATTTTCAAATTTTAATATGACTATTTTTTTATATATATTTTTGAGTAAGAAAAGTAATATTTTTTTATTTAAAAGAATAATTATGAAATTATTAAATACTCTATAATATACTATAAACTCAATTTATCTTTAAATAATTATAAATAAAAAAATGAAAAACATTCATTAAATTTTATTACACCATAGATAAAAAAAAAGTTTTGCTCATTTTTAATAGGTAATGGCATGCGTGAGAACTTCTCATGGATTGATTTTTCTTAAAATAATAAGAAGTAATAATTATTATGAAAATTGATAATAGAATTGTGAATTATTTTATGAACAATTTATATTATAAATAAAAAGTAATAGTATTTT
This sequence comes from Pogostemon cablin, assembly GCA_023678885.1. Classification (NCBI taxonomy): domain Eukaryota; kingdom Viridiplantae; phylum Streptophyta; class Magnoliopsida; order Lamiales; family Lamiaceae; genus Pogostemon; species Pogostemon cablin. The sequence goes on along the minus strand of CM043010.1, from coordinate 4,860,482 downwards.
AAAAGATAAATGATAACTAATTACGAAAGCATAAAATGATTTCATCGTAAAACGGTCTCACACAAATTTGTCCTTTTTTTAACAAGGCAACACTTGCAAGAGACTGTCTTACGGTGAAATCTTTTTTTTGTTAATTATTTTTTTATTGAAATTGTTAGTATTACTTTTGATTAAATATATTATCACTTTTGGTAATTATATTATCGCTTGGTAATTCGCGTATTGAATTGACAAAAATAAAAGGTTGTGATAGAATTGAAAATATTAAATAGTTTGTGTATTGAATTGATAAAAATAAAAGGTTGTGATAAATTTGAAAATTCTCAATAAGGTAGTGTATTTTTTAAGAATTAACCCTTATTATATTAATTTTAGACGAGAAATATAAAATTAATAATTTGGTATATAATATATTTTAGATTCACATAATGTTTAGGGCTAGATAGGTATGATTGAATGGAATGATGATGGAATTGAATGAACTCATGAATGGAATAGAGATGGGAAAGGAATGAATGAAAATGATGATTACAGTGATTGATATGATTTAAGAATAACTCAAGTAATAGAAAATGTATTACTTAACTAGTTCTAATGTCATTAATAATATTTTTATAGCATTAAAATTTAAAATTTATATATAAAATATTTAATTAATTATAATCTCAATTAAAATTTTATATATTTAAAAAAATTTCAGTAAAGATTTTATATTTAAAAGTGTTAAATTAAAAATAAAATAAAACCTTAATATTTATTAAAATATAAACAAAGAAATTACATATAGTAAAAAATATTAAATTATATATAAAAAATAATTTTATATTCAATATTACATGTATATATTTAATTTTATCAATAATATTATTTTTTATTTATAAATTATTAATTTTTTTAGAATAAATATCAAATTAATTATACAATTTTTTTAAAAATTTAAAGAATAAAATTTAAAATAATATATTTTACTGGGTATATAAAATGCATGATTTTTTTAAAATTTATAAATAATTTAATATTTTATTTTTTATTAAATAATATAATAATAATTTTTTTAATATTATACGTTAAACATAACAATATTAATTTATTTATAATTTTTAATTATATATATATATATATATATATATATATATATATATATATATATATAAATTATGGTATAAATTAAGAGAATATTTTTATATTTTTTAATGGTTTATATTATGCTACACAAATAAAAAAAAAAAAGAAAAAAAGGTTGATTCCTTCATACATGGGAATGGGGAATATCATGGGGTAGGATGAATCATCATTCCTTTATTTAAGGGAATGGTGATTCCAAAGGAATGATGATTCTCATTCTAAATTTGTACCAATCATAAGATTAGTAATCAAATTAGGAATGATGATTTCATTCCTAATCCATTACCACTTATCAATCATGTCATTAGTGATTTAAAATACATCACAAATTGAGAGAATTAAACACATTATTTATGATGGAGAGATTCAATGTAATGAATAAATGCAAGGAAAGAATCATATTAAAAATTAATTACCAACATAATGATATTTTTTACCTAAGATATTATTAATGGTGTAAAATGGACCATTATACCTTTATTGAGTTGGATCAGTTTGATCCAATTAGATTAACCCTTGTTTAAAATATTAATCACTCCATCCATAACTTATCTTTCACACTTTGTCTTTTATGTATATTAAAAAAATTGCCTTTCTTTTAGGATAGTTTGATATATTTTTTAATAAATAAATTGTAAATTATTTATTTAGATAAGATGTTGATGGCAATTTTAAAATTAAATTGTAAGATAATGTTATTGTGTTAAATGTTATTTCATTTTATTTTATGGGGGTGTAAAGATGAATTGAAAACAGAAAAATAAAAAAGTGAAGTTGAGTTGAGGGTATAAAAAGTATCACTTTTCATTCAAATGTTATCACGTTTTATTTATAATACTTATTGTACATTAAATAATTCACTATATCACAATCAATTTTTATCAATTTTGATATTACTTTTTATTGAAAAATTATCACTTATCCGTCTCACGAAACTTTTGCCCATGTTCAAGATATCACTTATAAGAAAATAATAAGTAGCATCCATTTATATATGTTCCCTCCATCCCACTGAAATGTACGTTTTTTGCCTTTATGGTCCGTTCTAATACAAATGGTGCATTTTCCTTTTTTGGTAAAAGGTACTCACACAAATTAATTATTTTTCACATGACACTAATACATTATACACCTACCTATTTTACATTAAAATATTATTTCTTTTACCTTCTTACACATTAAAATATTATATCCCTATATACATGAAAAAAAAAGCAAAAGTATGACATTGACATTACATATTCTAATAGCAAATTCCTCATAATTTAGTTCAAATACCAAATACTTATAACATACTCCCTCCGTCCCGAGCAATTAGCATCATTTGCTTTTTGCACGTAGTTAAAGAGTATTATTATTTTATGTAAAATGGGTAGGTGTATTAGAGAAATGTGATGGATAGTGGTGGACCATTGGTGGGCCCTTTTTACTAAAAGAGGAAAATAGTGCAATTTGGATGAGACGCTCAATATCATAAAATAGTGCTATTTGGGTGGGACGAAGGGAGTAATTCATATAGCAAAGAAAACTTAATACTACATCCGTCCGTTCTAAAGGGATTTATTATTTTTTTTGCACGTGAATTAAGGAGTATTACTCCCTTCGTCCCACCGAAAGGTCCACATTTTACTATATTGGGTATCCTATTCAAAAGTATCCATTTTTCACTTTTAGTAAAAGGACTCTACATATTGTCTATCACTCACTACTTATACAACTACCTACTAAACATAAAATAATAATACTCCTTAATCTACATACAAAAAGTACGTAAATGATAACCTTTCGGTTGGACGGAATGAGCATTATTTAATACTCCTTTCGTCCCATAAAAAGAGTCACGTTTACTATTTGCAAGGAGATTAAGAAATATAGTATTTTAATGTGTAGTAGGTTGAGAGATATAATAACTTAATGTATGGGTAGTTGCATTAGTATTGTGTGTGGGCACATGAAGAAAAAGTGATTGATTAATGTGTGTCTCATCTACTAAAAAAAGAAATGTAACTCTTGTAGCAGGATGTCCTAATTAATAAAATGTAACTCTTGTAGCGGGACGGGGGGAGTATATATAGTGGTAGTTATATCGATGAGTGTGTGGGTCCCATTTTCTAATTTTATCAGTGAGTGTGTGTGGGTCCTATATGTGTAAAAAGAGAAATAAGATACTTGGGGACGGACGCCCAAAATGAAAAAAATGACTTTTTGGGGCGGATGAAAGGAGTAATAAAATAACATCCAATCAGTTTTCATATTAAAGTTCTGTGAAATTGTGGGTCATGATAATTGAGGCCTTCCGACTTTTCGATAAAGGAGCATTCTCTACCTTTCCGCTGGTTCTCTCGGACAGTTCCTACTCTATCATCTGCGATGGTGAATTTTAAGTATTGGTGTAAGGTAGATGAAGTGGACTTAAACCCATGGATGAACGGTCTTCCCAGGATGCAATTATAGGATAATGGAAGGTCCACCACTTTAAAGCTCAAGGTCTGCTGTGCTCTCACAATTTCTTTTGAGTCGATTGGACTGACAAGTCCAACTCTAGCAGCGGAGTACTGATAGCATTCTCAAATCCTCGGATCTCTTCCAAACAAGGGAATACTCTGTGGTGGGAGGTTCTTCCAATAGCCTCGAAAGCTTTCTTAAAGATGATGTTAGCGTACACTCCTGTGTCCACCAAGCATATGTGGACTTTAGTCCCCGACAAGGTGGTCGTGATAACTAAGAGGAAGTCCTCTTCGGAGAACACTATATTGGCCTCCTAACGTCCTCTCGCGGAGTCCACACCCAAGATGTATTCTGGTCTGTTTAGGCTTTGCAATTCGGATTTCCTTTTTCCCCAAGACAGAACAATAATCGCCTGGGTTCCTACATAATTATCCTCTAGCATGAAAACTCCGCGGGGCAGAAATGGTAGGCGTTCATCTGCATCGCCATCTCTCTAGGCTCGCTCTTTACCTTTAGGCTCTTCTGCCTGCGCAGGAAATGTTTTCCTTTTGCGCTTGGGGCCTGATAGGAGCCTATCAAGCTTCCTGTCTTCATACAGTTTCCACAACTCGGATAAAATATCTCGGCACTTATTAGTGTCATTTCCCATCGACTTGTGATACTAATTACAAAATTTTTGCTTGTTGAGTCTAGCCGGATTAGCTCTTATCCTGGACGGAGGGCTCAGTAGATTGCCATCCTGAATCTTTTTTTTTTTTGATCAAGCAAACTCAAAATTTCACTTAGTACAAGGGGTACTCTAATCCCAAAAGTTACAATGAAAGTTGAAATGAGTTCCAAATTTTAAAAATACATCAATCTTAGTGAAAAGCAAAATTATATAAACCACATCAAAATTGTATAAATACATCAATCCCAAAAAGTTACAAGGCGTCCTGAATATTATTGAAGTTTTCTTAAGGTGATAAGCTTATTACCTCCGTCAACTCATGAATTTGCTCTTCATCCGGAAAAGGTTTGAAAGAGGAATGAGTTTTGTAATCTTTATCTCGCATTTTCTTCTTTTTGTCACCATCTTTGCCCTCACCCTAAAACTTTTTCAATTCTTCTAGAATCTCCTCGCTGTGGATAAAAGTTTGTGCCATGGTCATGAATACTACATAATTGACGGGCAACTTCTGCTAATAGCTGGTCCATATTGAAGATCCTGGGAGAAGCACTGCCGCGACCAAGATGGTGGATGTCTCATCCGACATCTCCTCCGTGTTGGCTCGTTGTTCGTTAAACCTCTACATGAAATATAGATAGCGAGTTTTGTAATTCCCCTATTAAAAATTAATTTGGCTGTATCAGGTAATCAACTCAACTAATCTAACATAATTGATCCACTTGCGATGGAATAAAAGACACAAGATTTCCTCCCGGCTCTCCCCCTCTGGGAGAGTAATATTTTTGTTCTTATTGCTTGAGTTTTGATACAATTAATAGTAAAATTGCCCCTTCTAATTTCGGTGACTATTTATATATACACTCTCTCTATTACCATTGATGGCAGTTGATATCAGATATTTATGGTTTATATTTATATAAATGTTCCTTCATGTGGTAATAGCAACCCCTTAGAGTCTAAAGACCTTTGCTTTCTCGAGGAGGTGCCGCCTTGTAATTGGGCCTTATGATATAGAGAGTTATTGGGCTTTTGACTGGATAAAGCCTACTTGAGATCAGCCCTATAACATATTGAATAGATAAAATTATTTAAATTTAAGTAAATTTAAATCTTATTAATTAATTAATTTAGGTTAGGATTTAAAAAATTAATTATTGGTAATTAAGTTTATATATATATATATATATATATATATATATATATATATATAAACTTAAAATTTCGGTTCTGTTTTCGGTTAGTCGAATTTTCGAACTCCAAAATCAAAAAAAAAATTTAAGGAAAAAACATGGGCGAGACAATCTCACGGATCCTACTATGTGAGTGACATATTATAAGTTAATCCAATTAAAATTTTTTAAAAGGCCCTGTTTGATTGTAATCAAATTAGAAAATTAAAAAATTAGTTAGTCCTTTTATATATATATATATATATATATTCTTTTTTTGATTATTCCTTATTTAATATTTATTTCTTATTATTTAAAAATGTAACCATTCAATCATTTAATTTATTTTAATTTAAATAATATAAATTTATAAAATGTGATAATATTGATAACTTTTACTCTCTCCATCCTACCCAAAAATTCTCTTTTTTCATTTTGGGTATTCCATCCAAAGAGTCCCCTTTAATTTTTTACACACATGGAATCCACACACACTCATTAATACAATTAAAATATGAGATCCACATTCTCACTAATACAACTGCTCATTACACGTTAAATACATACTCTTAATCTACGTGCAAAAAGCAAAAATAAACCCTTTATGTGGGACGGAGAGAGTATATTGAAAAGTACTAATACACAATTGATGAAAACTGATAACATTATTGTGAACTATCTCATGAAATATTTATAATATAAATGAAAAGTGATAATATTTTTAAAAAAAGTGATAACCTCTCTAATAAAAATATGATGACTATTTATGAAAAGTATCCTTATTTACTAAATTTACTCCGTAAACTATTGAAACTCTTCCCCCTCTCTTAAATCTTTCATCTACTTTTATCAAGAAAAGTAGTGAGTAGAGTTCGGCTCCTATGTGATCAGTCATGAGAAATCAGCTACAACATTTAAAAAGTGGCATAATTATAGTCGTCAGAATGGGTTGGTGGGACGCTTTATCCCACAACCCACCTTTTGATGGGCTCAAGTGGGACGGGTCACTTGCAGTGCGGGCTACCGATGGGGCGAGCCACTAGTGGGGCGGGCCGCGGGTTAGCCCATATTTTACCCCTATCCACCTATGAACTACCCACCCCCACTCCCAAACCCACCCCTAAAGTATTTAAAAAAAATATTTTAGATTTTAATATTTAAATAATAAAAGGGTTCTTCATTTAAATGGCCTAGTCAATAATAAATCTTATTTAAAAGGCCTAAGATTATAAATTTTGTGTAGATGACCTCCCTTTAAGAAATGAGGTTTTTACTTAATTATTAATATTTTATGAACTTCTAAAAAAATAATAAAAGTTTGGGACTTTTTTGTAAAATAAAAAAATGGGGGCTCTTACTAAATTATTAATACTTTATAAACTTTTGAAAAATTAGCATTTATGCCCATAACAATCATTTTCGTTATAACGACTTGTATGTCGTTATTCAAAATTCGAGTTATACCGAGATCGTCTCAATCAAATTTTCTCACATTTACCTCATTTTATACCATTCGGTTTATTTTTATAGTGAATAGCCAATTTAACATTGTCTAGTTTCATAACGGAATCATTCCGTTATAACGACTTGCACGCCGTTATTCAAAATTCGATCGATTTTAGGGGCCATTCATTCGTTTGGATCTCCACGTACAATGTTAAAACATAATATTTAGATAAACTAACAAATAAATATTGATATTGAGTCATATATGAATTATTTCGTACATGTCATATACAACAAGTGTATATAGTATAAACGTCTGGATGCGAAGCATTACAAATATGAAGTATCCCACTTGAATTTTTGAATAAGCTTGTTGTATTATGATGAAATCAAGTTTGATGTCCAAAATCACTATTTGATTGGTATGTACGAAAATATGTGCATTTATGCCATCATTATTCAAAATTCGAGTTATCCCGGGGTTGTCCCAATCAAAAATTCTCTCCTTTTAACTTAATTGTACACCATTTGAGTTATTTCTCTAGTGGATAACCGATTTAATATTGTTTGGCCACATAATGGAACCATTCCATTATAACGACTTACACGCCGTTATTCAAAATTCGAGTGATTTTAGGGGCGTTGGATTTGCACGATCTCCATATGTAGATGTAAAGCCTAATATTATCATAATGTAACAAAAGAATACTGATATTGACTCACTTATGGAATATACCATAAATGTTCTAAGTAGCATGTGATAAGTTTGGATTCGAACAATTACAAATCATAAGTATTCACTTGTATTTTCGAATGAGCTTGTAGATATATGATGAAATCAAAAAAGATGTTTAATATGAGGTCCAAAATCATTGCTTCATTGGTATGTACGAAAATATGTGCGTTTATGCCCATAACAGAATCATTTTCGTTATAACAACTTGCACGCCGTTATTCAAAATTCGAGTTATTTCAGGGTCGTCTCAGTCAAAATATCTCACTTTTAGCTTAATAGTACACCATTTGAGTTATTTCTCTAGTGGATAGTTGATTTGGCAATTTTTGGCCGCATAACAGAATCATTCCGTTATAACAACTTACACGACGTTATTCAAAATTCGAGTGATTTTAGGGCTTTAGACTTGCTCGAATCTCCATATGTAGATGTAAAGCCTAATATTATCATAATGTAACAAAAGAATGCTGATATTGACTCACTTATGGAATATCCCATAAATGTTCTATGTAGCATGTTATAAGTTTGGATTCGAACAATTACAAATCATAAATATTCACTTGTATTTTCGAATGAGCTTGTAGAAATATGATGAAATCAAAGAAGATGTTTAATATGAGGTTCAAAATCATTACTTCATTGGTATGTACAAAGATATGTGCGTTTATGCCCATAACAGAATCATTTCCGTTATAACGACTTGAACGCCGTTATTCAAAATTCGAGTTATTTCAGGGTCGTCTCAGTCAAAATTTCTCACTTTTAACTTAATAGTACTCCATTTGAGTTATTTCTCTAGTGGATAGTTGATTTAGCATTGTTTGGCTGCATAACGAAATTATTCCGTTATAACGACTTGCACTAAGTTATTTAAAATTCGAGTGATTTTAGGACTTTAGACTTGCTCGAATCTCCATATGTAGATGTAAAGCCTAATATTATCATAATGTAACAAAAGAATGCTAATATTGACTCACTTATGGAATATCTTATAAATGTTCTAAGTAGCATGTGATGAATTTGGATTCGAACAATTACAAATCATAAGTATCCACTTGTATTTTCGAATGAGCATGTAGCAATATGATGAAATCAAAGTAGATATTTAATATGAGGTCCAAAATTATTATTTCATTGGTATGTACGAAAATATGTGCGTTTATGCCCATAACATAATCATTTCTGCTATAACGACTTGCACGCCGTTATTCAAAATTCGAGTTATCTTAGGGTCTTCTCAGTCAAAATTTATCACTTTTAACTTAATTGTACACCATTTGAGTTGTTTCTCTAGTGGATAGTTGATTTAACATTGTTTGGGCACATAGCGGAATCATTCCATTATAACGACTTGCACGACGTTATTCAAAATTCGAGTTATCATGTGGTCATCTCAATCAAAATTTCCCACTTTGAACATCATTGTACACCATTTGAGTTGTTTCTCTAGTGAATAGCCTATTTAACATTGTTTGGCCGTATAATGGAACCATTTTGTTATAACGACTTGCACGTCGTTATTTAAAATTTGAGTGATTTTAGGGTCCTCATAGCCATAAATTCTCATTTTTACCATTATCACATACCTTTTAACTATTTCTCCAGTAAATAACCAATTTAGCATTATATGTTTTCATAGCGGAACCATTCCGCTATAACGACTTGCGCGCCATTTTTCAAAAATTGAGTGTTGTCAAGGCCTTACAAGATTTAGCAGTTTTCATTATTTGATTATAAAATTTCGTTTGACAATTTTGAATATTGTTATTTAAAAATAAACAAAAGAGCAAATAAATAAATAAACATTAAATGACATTTATTAAAATAAGAAATGATGAAATTAGTAGTCAAAATATATAAAACATCATTGTTTTATATATGTTCAATAGAACAAAATAAGTTCTTTTCCTTTCCTTTCCTTTTCTGCAACAAAACAACTACTCTATCTTTTTCTCCATCATCTTTTCCCCTAAATATTACAAACAAATAGAATCAATTATAACATTTCAACATTTATTAACACAAAGCTAATTTTCAAAACTAAAAATGTTTGTAAAATTAAAATTATTTGTGGATCAAAATGTTTTCCATAAATCTCTTCTGCTAATTTCTCTCTCCACTCTACATAAATGTCACTAAAATGAACTCTTGTAGTCTAAATGTTGTCAACTTTCCATTAAAAGTGAATTGAAGAATAATATTACTTCTACATGTAGATATGAGTGAATTTTTGAAATATCTATTAAAAAATCCAAAATCAGTTTCAAAACCACAAACAATTTATAATTTGGACAAACGATTGAGATAATAAGGATTAAGGAATTGTGATGCAGTATATGGTGGCATTTACAACACAGTTCACACAGAGGACATATATTTATCACAAAAAACACAATACTCATACATAACCATAATCAGGGACACCCTCTTATCAAGGACAAAACATTATAGATCATAATTACATTAAAACCATTAATCACCACAATGTTTTTTTCATCCTAATTTAAAATTTTTTTATTGTTTTCTTCAAGTAAAGATTAAGCAAGTGCATTGTATTTGATAATTTTCTTTTCGAGCTCATCTAGTTTAACTCCAACAATCCTATCCATATAATTATCTTAATTTTGTTTAATATCTTTGCAATGTTTCTGCTTCAACAGGCCTGAATGCATTACAAAATTATAGACTTTATTACAGAATTTATGGCTCATAACAAACACCAACTCTTTGGATTTATAGAAAGAATATTTCAATTCAAAGTGGAAAAAAAAGAGAGGCAGGAATACTGATTTGCCATGTTATTATTACAACCAGGAAATGATGTTAGAGATAATGGAACTGGGATATGGACGCAATATGAATCTATCGGTGGACTAATTCTTATGCTATTGTTAGTAAAGTGGAAATTAAATAAGTAAAATTTCACCCATTCCAAGCAACTTAATCACACTAGAAACAAATCCAAGCTAAATAATTATAAAACTTCACCACATAACAATTAAATTGTGCCAATGCAGGCATAATCAAAGAATATATGGTCTACTTCCTATAATTTGGAGGTATTTAAAACACTTATGATTGCTAGGGGAAAAAAAGAGTCGTGGATCAAATTATCAGAAAATAAATTGACCCTAGTTCATAATTTGGAAAACCTAAAATTTCTAATTCACAAAAAAATTGCCAAGAGGATAGAAAAATATTTAGGCTAACAAATATATAGGAGTACAGATCCAATAAAGATTTGAGAATAAAGAGGAATTGAAATAATCGATCGAGGAATACCGGAGCAAAGATGATCTCTTGATTCGCAAATATCATCCACGGAGAAGAATCACATCAATCTTCATCTATCAAGAAGAATAATTGCAGGAAATGGCTTGAGAAGATTCAATCTGTGTCTATCAAGAAGGATAATTGCAGGTGAGGGCTTGAGAAGATGATGTTGAGAAATTTCACTCACCGCGGAAATTGGGGTTAAGAGTTGGGGGTAAATGGTCTGCTAAGCAAACATATCCAGAATTCGAACTGAATGATTGAGAGCTTCCTCATCTCTTAATTTTGGGAGATTCATTGTGCAAGAATTTGGGGGAAATCTTAATAAAAGAAAAGTATGAGTCTTAATGAAAAATAATAATTTTTTTCTTTTTTTTTTATAATTAAAATTATAACACCTTTTGGTCAAAGGCCATTTACAAAAAATTTTATGTAGGTTGACCCATTACAACTAATTTCCCATAATGAAAATATTATCATCTAACCCTGCCCCCTATCCACCCCCACCCACCTCTCCTAATTTTTTTTAAAAATTAATATTTAAATAATAAAAAAATTATCACCCAACCCTACCCCCACCCACCCCCAAAAAAATATTATTATTTAAATATTTGAATCTAAAATTTAAAAAAAAATTGGGAAGAGGGTGGGTAGGGGGTAGGGTTGGATGGTAATATTTTTATTATTTAAATAATAAAATCTAAAATTTTATTTAAACAATTTGTTAGGGGTGGGTAGGGCGGCTGAGTGATAATATTTTTATTATTTAAATATTAAAATCTAAAATTAAAAAAAATGACGGGTGGCCGGAAGTTGGGTGAGTGGGTGGCGGGGTGGGGGTGGATAGGGGTAGAGTCTGGTGGTAATATTTTTATTATTTAAATATTAAAATCTAAAAGTTATATGTCATTTTTTTTAATTTTTATTTATAAAAGTGTGTTGATGTTTATTGATGAGGTGGTGCAGGTTAGCCCACACTTTAGTGGGTTTGAAGTGGGGCGGGTTTTTATGGGACGAGTTAATTTTAAGTTGAAAAATTGGTGGGTTAAGGTGGGTTAAGGCGGGTTGGCCCAGTAACCTCAATCTGTTTTGACAGCTCTACACATAATAATACATCTTTGGTCAATTGCACTTATCTGGAATTTCTTGATTTTCGTACCATCCTAATATTTTCAAATGACGGTTTGTAATTGAAATCGATCGACTCGATAATCTCTGCCACCACATTCTCTCCTTTCTCCCAACCACAGACGCCAGGCAAACCGCCTTCCTTTCCAAACGCTGGCATTTCATGCCCTATTCTGAATTCTTCCATCCTTCCAGAGTCTCCTATGCTATGGCTCAATTCCTTCACACCCACTGCAGATTCATCATCTTAAACAATTACTATTCATTTGATGATTAATAAATTCTTGAAAAAATTCTAATAAGATTCGTCTCTTTTTTCTTGAACGAGGAGAAGAGTTTCAACTGTTTACAGAGAGAACGAGAGAAGGGGTATATTTAGTAAATATAGGTAATTTTGTCATATTAATTAAAAAAAATTAAATTTATACTCCCTTCATCCCTCCTTAAGAGGGTCATTTGCTTTATGGCACGTAGATTAAGAAGTATTATTATTTAATGTGTAGTGGGTAGTTGTATTAGTAGGAATGTGAGTCCCAATATTTAATTGTATTAGAGGAGGTGTTTGGGTCCCATGTGTGTAAAAAATAAAAAGAGACTTTTTGGGTGGAACGACCAAAATGAAAAAATAACCCTCTTTATCTGGGACGGAGGGAGTATTTCTTTGGGTATGAATAACAATTTTGAGGTATGAAAAGCCGTCTCTTAATAAAATTGGTGCCCCCTTAATAAATTGGTGTCTTAATTAATCACCAAACGCGGCCCATTAGTCACCAAACATGGACCTTTTTTGTTTAATTTTTTTTTCCGTGACACAAATTAAGATCTTAAGCCAGTCTCACCGAGTATTTATCCAAATTTTAAAAACTTCATCTCCACAACACTCTATTATGACAATATTTTCTCATTTTTTAGACTTTTAATTATTGAGTTGGTCTCTTGTGCCCCAGGTGTACAAAATGAGTAAGTGTACATTGTTTTGTTCTAAAGGGTATACACTTTAATTAATAAGAGTACACCATTTTATTTTAAAAAGTATACATTTTTCACTAATAGTATTTTTTATTTTTTCAGAAAATAAAGGGTACACGTTTTTATACTAAAGAGTATATAATTTAATACTAAAGAGTATGGGTGCACGGCGTGTCCCGGGGCATACAAGTTTTTTCCATTATTTTTTTATATTTTCCTTATTTACTTACAATTAATTTCATTATTTATTATTTAATTTTTAAAATAATTTATTTATTTTCTATTAATAAATCTAAATTAGGTAATAAATTAGTAAATGATATATTTATAAAATTTAGGAATAAAATATTAATTAAAAATATATTTATTTGATTGTTATAAAAATTAATTAAAAATAAATCTATTATTATTAATAATTAATAATAATAGACATTAGTAAAGCTTACGACAGAGTGAATTGGGATTATCTTGAAAAAATGTTGAGCAAATTGGGATTCTCAGCCACTTGGGTAGGGTGGATAATGTTATGTGTGAAGTCGGTGAAGTACTTAGTGCTTGTTAATGAAGATATTGTGGGGCCCATCATTCCAAAAAGAGGGTCTTTATCTCCTTACTTGTTTATTATGTGTGCAGAAGGGCTATCAACCTTACTTAATCGGGCTAACAGGAGAGGAGAGTTACATGGCAATAGAGTTTGTAGACGTGCGCCTATGATTTCTCACCTTCTATTTGCAGATTATTGTTTACTTTTTTGTAGGGCCACAACCCAGGAGAGTACAGTTCTAAGAGAGGTCCTTGTTAAATATGAAGCCATTTCTGATCAAGCAGTAAACTTTGATAAATCTGGGATTTTCCTCAGTGCTAATGTGTCTGAAGGGGAGAAAGAAACGATCTCTCAAATACTAGGGGTGCATAAACCATTGAACACTGCCGTTATTTGGGACTCCCTTCGTTGAATTGGCCGCAAGAAAAGAGATTTTTTTACCTATCTGAAAGATAGGCTCTGGAATAAATTGCATGGATGGCGTGATAAAAAGATCTCCAAAGCAGGAAAAGAGGTGCTTATCAAGTTCCACTCTTGTTGATGAGTTGCAAAGGATGCTTAATTCCTTTTGGTGGGGCAATGGAAAAGATGAGGCAAAGGGAGTTAAATGAATGGGAAAAGTTATGTAAGCGTAAAGAGGAAGGTGAAATGGGATTTCATAATCTTCATCTTTTCAATCTAGCTTTACTTGGTAAGTTTGGTTGGAGGCTTGTCTCTGACCCGAATGCTCTTGTGTGTAAAGCTCTCAAGGCCAAATACTTCTCAGAGGGAGATTCCTTAACTGCCAACATTGGGCAGAGACCAAGTTTCACTTGGAGAGGCATCTGGACTTCTCAAGATTTGGTTAGGAAAGGAACGAGATGGAAGATAGGCGACGGAGAATCAGTTAGTGTTTGGGAGCATCCTTGGATCAACGATGATGAGAGTTTCTTCTTCCATACAAATATTAATCCATTTCTAACCGATATCCATGTTTCTGACCTTCTCATCCCAGGTGTTCGAAGGTGGGATGTAGAGTTACTTGAAGAGTTATTCCACCCTGAGGATATCAAGAGAAACATCACTCCCTCCATAAACTGGTATGGCACTTTACGCGGGACGGTAGTTTTCAGTGAAATCTGCTTACAATCTAGCAGCAAGCCTTATGACAAACCACATAATTGAATCTGAAGGAGATTGGAAATTGCTTTGGAATATGAAAGTACCACCGAAAGTTAAAATTTGTTTATGGAGAATTTGCTCAAGAAGCTTGCCCCTTAAAGAGAGTTTTTCTCATCGTGGTGTGGATATCAATAAGATGTGTACTCTTTATTCGAATGATACCGAGAATGCTTGGCATTTATCTGTGGCTTGTCCTTTTGTGGAGGAATGTTGGAGAATAGTAAGCCTCTCGAGTATCATCACGTATGCTATTCTCCGTGTGGAGTAGTTCAAGGAGCTGGTCTTTCTAATGCTCAAAGAGTTGCCTTCCAACTCGTCTCCAATTTTTATCATGCTTATATGGCAAATTTGGAAGGATAGGAATGATGCTATTTAGAAAGGAAGGCAGTATCAAGCTACTGTTGCTGTGCAAAATGCCACCACCTACAGCAACCATCAACTTGAATTCTTGGATTGACGTAAGGTGTAGAGGAGCAACTTCAAATCAACAAATGGACTGCACTTCGTGGCACAAACCTAGCTTAAACTATGTGAAAGTTAATGTGGATGCTGCTTTTTTTGAAGATACTGCCGAGACAGGTATTGATATGATTATCCGTGACGATGATGGAGCATTTGTGGCATGCATGTCTTTAGTTATTCCAAGCTACGTGCGTGTGGATGAAGGAGAAACAATTGGTCTCCATGAAGCCCTTTCATGGATGAAAACTTAAGTTATGAAAAGGTAGTACTGGAAATTGATTCTAAAATAGTGTATGATGCTCTGCAAAAGTATAGCACATTAGTTTTTTGTTTACTTGTAAAATTGTTCTTTCCTCTTGTCCGTTTTTTTTGTCAAGCATGTTCGACATAGTGCCAACCTATTGGCACACCGTATTATTAGGGTAGCACGTTCTTTCAGTAGCCCTCATTGTTGGGTCGAGCCTCCGTCATGTGTGGATGGCCTTCTCGACAGCTCCTGTTCTTGCAATATAAATTAATGTCATGTTCTTTTGCTTTCAAAATAATATTATATTATTTTAAGTATACTATAATAGGACATATTCGATTCATTTAAGTTTTAATTCAATCATATTTTTTATTAATAAAATTGGTGTGGATACTAATCCATTTATTTTAAAATTATTATAAAAAATTTAAAATTACTCTTTGCATGGTTACAGATGATTTGAAGGTGTCCAATTCGTAAAATTCAAGTCAAGTTATTTTGGATGATGATGGATATGTCACTCAAAAGTGAATATGCCAATATCCACTCATTAAAAACATGTTCTTCAATCAACATGGTTGATCGAATATTTTTAAAAAATGAAATATTTGAGTAATTTAAAGATTGTGTGGCAGTCACTCCTCCAAATTATCAAATTTGCGAACACCTTCAAATTTGCAAAAATTGCAAATAGTCAAACTTGCAAAAATTGCAACAAAATGTTGAGCATTGTGCACACTTCTAAAATCGATGATAATCAGTATAAGTGATGATAAGAGGAGGTGGACAATATGGGAAAGTGTGCTCGTGGCGTACTTTAATGTTTGGAGGAGTTTAATTTATTTGATAAATGTGGACTATTTTTTTCCAGGGAGTCAGAGCTTTCTCCAGCTTGAAACACTTGATAACTTGAAAGTTGAGAATTGTTCCAAAGTCGTGGAAATTTTCAATGCAGAAACGAAATTGTCAACACAAAAATCTTTGTACATGAGATATCAGAGCGTGTCGATCGGTAGACTATCCTATCCAAAATAAAGAAGGCTGAACTGGTAAACTTGCCATAGGTAAAGCATTTGCAAAAGTACTTCTATGCATGTGAACTGGAAATCAATTAGGAAAATCACCATATTCGTTGTTACAAAGAAAGCTTACCTCAACATTGAGAATTGGAAAACATGTGCAAACAATCAAGTGTGAAAAGTTTGGTAGACTGCATATATGTTCTTTTGAAAAGATTAACATGAGGATTGAAATCACGAAAGTTAATCTGCCAACAGACGTATGAACCCTAATGATATCTAGTTAGATACCCATCATCGTCGAAAAAAGTTAATCCGAATTAGATTAACTTTGTTGCATTGACATTCAGTCTCATTCCAATAATCAGTACGAGCATGCGTGTCGATCAAAGAATGAGCCGATCATCAGCCACCAAACAACACAATGATTCAAAGCAATGGACAAGAACTCCAAACATAAAAAAACAGATTTAGTTGATCATGCCGGCAAAACAATCAATACCTCTTTACAAAGAAAGTTACTCAAAAGTGGGTTTGAGCGAATATTTTTAAAAAAGTGAAATATTTGAGAATTTAAAGATTGTCAAATTTGCAAAAATTTCCAAATTTGCAAATTTACAAAACCTGAAAAATCCTCCAATGTTGCTATAACAATTTAATCCATTGATCATATGCCCTCTACAAAAGTTCACACATATTTTAGATCAAAATAAATTTAAAATTACACCAAAAAACTAAATCCGAAATTTACATATGATCTAAATCCGCATAAAATAAACCTATACGACACACCGCCGTTTCTTATCTATTACAAACACGCACCAACCCAAATAAAAGGACATATTTGAGGGTTTAATTATCACATAAACATACCTTCTAGACTATAACCGTTTGAATCATAAATGCTACAAAAGCAGGGTTAATAGATACAAATTGGCAGACAATTGATGATATATGATAAAGGCAGTTGGAAATTTCAATTATTTTCCATGTTTATTATTGTTATTTATATGTGCATGATTTTATGTTATTTACATCCTTCGTTGTAGGAGCATAATAGGTTGTGAATATTATATGCATGTAAAAACCTTGTTAAATAACTAAGTAGGAGATGTATTAATTAATTATTCTCGCTGCCTCTCTTATTAGTTTGTAAACCTTTATGTTAAATAATTAAATAGGAGAGGGATTAATTATTCCCACACCTCTCTTATTAGTTTGTAATGTAATGCATATAAACTTGTGCGTTGGCTATAGTTTCTGCCCATCATTTTGAAGGAGCACAAGCCTGAGTTTTATAATAGTATTTTTGTAGTAGCCAATTGATTTGGTGATGTTTTTTGGAAAGATATGATTGGTCTATTGTTCTTCTCCTCTCTGCAATACTTCCATTTCTTCTTTTTATTGATATATTATTTGTTTTTTTTAATATTTTTCCTTCCTTAATATCACAAATAATTTAAATTATATTATAATAATTTTTTATATAAATAATTTATTTTCTTTTATTTATTTATTTAATTTTTCTTTGTTTATAATTAATTTTATTTTTTTCATCTTTATATACAAAAATATATATCAATAATATTATGATTATAATTATTTTTTATTAAGTATAATAATGTTTTGTTGTTTATAATATATACCTTTGTCTTTAGAATCCTTCACACTATTGTAATTTGTATTGTATTTTCCCTTAAAACTCTTTTCACTCTTAAAAAGGGCGAGTTTTAATGTATAACAAGTTGTAACTTGACAACCGAGCTTAATCCGATCCGCATTAGACCCCTCTCCCATTTCACGGCCTTCTCCAATCTCCAGATCTATCGCCTCTTCCCCTCACTTTCGTCCTCTCGTCTCTCCAACGTGTTCTTGTTCTCTACGAAAATTCACACTTTTCACATGCTGTTTCTAGATGATTATTGCATAATTTTAACCTTATTTGTGGAGTTATTGCTTATTTTTATAATTTCTATAATGTATTGTTGAAATTTTATAAATTTTAAGTATATTTTAAGGTGAAATTGATAGGGTGTTGAGAATATGAATTGATTAGTGGGACAATGAAAATTAAATCAAATACTTTGTCAGCAAACCAATTGATCATAATTGATGCAGATTGATGTAAATTAGTGGGTCCATGTGTAGATTAGTTGAAAACAATTATGTTTGGGCCACATACGAGCCCATGTCACGTATCCACCGTTGTACTTAGCCCATCTATAAAAGAGCATTTTAGACACAAGCATACATGCTATATGCCTATATATTATACACATTAAATCCTTTGACCAGAAAAAAAGAGCCGTGAACAACACCCCGATACACGACGGATTCCACCACCACACCTCACGCCATCCGCCCTCAACCTTTTACCCAGGGGCGGATATAGTATAGATATATGCAAATCAAAGTATAATATCTATAAATATAGTACTTCTTAGCTGTAATGCATCAGTAGCTTAGTGGTTAGACCATTAAATTTGAGTATGAGGTCATGGGTTTAAACCCCTACTACACTCCTTTTTGTGTTTTTTTTCTTTATACTTCTTTATATTAAGTAAATTCTTGTATTTTTTTCTTTATATTTACACTTATTTTTTAATACATCCTATAATTTTTTTTCTTTTCTTCTTTATATTTATATTATTTAACACATGTTATAAATTCGTATTAATAATATCTTAATAATAATAATCATAATTCTTATATTTTATTTTATTTATTATATAATTTTAAATATTAAATAATATTCTATATTTTTATAATTACATGTCGTACCCCCAAAAAAATTTTCCTGGATCCGCCCCTGCTTTTACCCTTCACCTCCCTTTCATCCATCACCTCTCACACTCAATCACGGTGTTTGAAGGAAGATTATCAAGACAGAAAAAGAAGCCAAAAATTATTCAATCAAGATAGAAAAAGAATACAGAAAAATTATTCCAGAAAAGGGGTTTTTCTTCTTTCTTTTACTCACTCCGTCACCATCTAAGATGTTCATTTTACTATTTTTGGCGTCCGATTCAAAGGTATCAATTTCTCCTATTTAGTAAAAAAGTACACAATATGGTCCACCACTTCCCTCTAATACAACTACCCACTTTACATATAATAATAATAATACTCCTTAATCCATGCGCAAAAAACAAATGGACACCTTAGAACCGAATGAAGAGAGTATTTCTTATTGTTGATTTATAGACTCATGGGTAAGGTTGTTGCTTGTAACACCATGAGCTAGTTTCCTTTTGATAGTTTTAGGATTTTAAAATTTTATCATGATGATTTGAGATTTTGGACACGTTGATGATGATTTTTACAAAATATTTATTCCTTATTGAAGTTTTATTTTAAACTTGTATGGTCATGTTTCTTAATTCTCTTGTCGATTATATATTCATGATATGATATGTATGATTGAAATTTGAATGTGTTGCATGATTATATTTGTTATTTCATGGCAATTGGAGGAGATTGATCAATATATAGTCTTTGATTACTTGACCATCAATATATGATACTTTTTTATCTTTGGATGACCATTGTTAAAGATAAATAGGGTAAGGAAGTCCTAATCCAACTCTTTTAGTACCTAAAAGGATAGATCTCTTGCACCAGCCTATATGGCTATATGGAAAGGGAAGTCTAGTGCTCTAACCTTAGATGAAATTTAGCATGAAGTATCTAGAAAGGAAATAGAGAATTATCTTATTAATTTGGTCCTATGATTCATTTGTCTATATGTCTTAATTCACATGATAAACTGAATTTTCTAAAACTATTTTGTTCTTATCTCAAACACATGTGATTGAGTGTGGTTTTTATTTTATTTATTTTATTTTGCTATTTAATTTTTTGCATAATTAGTTAATTAATTCAAACTCAGAAAAGGTCATTTGTCTTAATTATTAGTGTTGCAAATTATATTTTTGTGGTAATCTATTTAACTCGTTGATTCGATAATTTAACTTGGTCACGTGCAGTGGATTTGATAATTTAGTTTGGTCACGTGCAATTGACCCCTTACACTTGAGGGTAATTATTCTTGTGAGTGAAAAAAAGAGTGAATAGTTCTCCAAACTCCGGATAAATCAGCTCCACTGTTTTATTACACTTCACCATTCTACTCTTCCATCGGCACCACTGCTACGCTATTCTCTTCGTCGCGCTCCATCGTTCCATCACTAGCCCCCTTTCCATTCTCGATAAGGAGTACCGTCGCTCTACCACCAACCACCTTTCTAAGTTTCCTCTCGATTTTCTATTAGTGGATAGATTAAACCATTTTGATTTTGCTGATGAGTTTCTTAGATGAGGAATAATGTAAGTTACTGTATTATTTATTTTTTAAAACTATTGTAATTAGTTTAATTCATTGGTGTATTTGTTATATTAAAAAAATGTATTACTTTTTATGTTAAAATGTGTTTTTTCTTATGAGTTTTCTTAGATGAGTTTTTGTTAAAAGGAATACTATAATTTACTTTGTTACAATTGTATTCACTTTTTCAAGTTGTCGTACATATTTTAATTCATTTGTGTATTTGTTATACATGTACTATAGAAAATATGCATAACTAATAAAAAGTGATACACATCCTAAGAAAAATCTATAGTGATGAAATACAAAAAAAAATTGTTGGAGAGATAATGAAAAGAAAAGAGAAATTAATTTATGTATGATCCATTTAGATGTATTCAGATATATGTTAATATTTGATGAAGTGTACGTTGCACATTAGATCTAAGTATCTAACTCCTTAAAAATGAGATAACTTAGTTATTAATAACTCCAAAAGAATTCACTTTTTAATTTTCACTCACACTCACACTCACACTTAACACACATGCTATATTTTACACTTTTTTAAAACCTAAAAATATCAAACACCCTGAAAAAAGTCAAAGAAGTTGGTAAATAAAAAAAATTAACCATAAACAACGTGAACAATCGCACAAAAAAGTTCTATTAAACAATTTAGTATATTTTGGACCTCCTAAACGATATACCGATTTTTGACATACCGAAATTTCCATAAAATTAATCGCACGTCGATATTATTTTGATAAATATCAATTTATACCGAAATTTTGACATACTGTTTCATACCAAAAAATCAATGTACTGAAAAATCAATAAACCAAGTTGATTAGCATGAAAATTTGATAGATTTTAGAATTTTTTTCAGTAAATTTGCTGGTTTTAGGTCAACTGTATCATTCGATTTTGCTAATAAGAGATTGAGATCTGAGCGAGGTTTGCGTGCACCCGGGGCACACCGTGCGCCTTTAAAATTTAATATTATGGGTAAGGGTACATTGTTTTGTTCAAAAGGGTATACACTTTAATTAGTAATGTACACCATTTTTTTCTAAAGGGTATACACTTTTTATTAATATTTTCTAATTTTTCTTCATAAAATAAAGGATACACATCTTTATACTAAAGAGTATACAATTTAATACAAAATTCTAAAGGCGCACGGAATATGCCCGTAAGTCCGGGTGTACACAAGTTTTTGCCTTGATATATGTGCCTCTTCCCTTCCAAACATAGGCTTGTGTGAAATGAGATTGAGATTGTCGTACATCACGTACGTCTATTAATTAACATTGTTGTATTTGATGGTATATTTAATTATGAATTAGGAATGAGAATTTTTTAAATGTAAAAAAAAGAGAGAATTTTTAATGGGTGAAAACTGAAAACATGAGCAGGACATGTGGAAGAAAGATGAGAATTATATTTATTAAACCAAAAACACCCGTAATTTTTCATTTTGTTAAAAGAAAAGCCGCGTAATCTTGACATGTTGGATTATTTGCTAAGCCGCTTTGACCTAATGGTTGAATTTTATAAATTAAATGGACTATTATCAAAACACGAAAAGCTATGGACCAATTTTAAAAATAGGGTAAATTAATAGACAGAAAACCATTATTTAACCTTTCATAATTATTGGAGTTTATTTTAACATTTTAAAAATATTATATATGAATAAATGTAATGCATAATTAAACATATAGTATAATTTAAATAATAAAAAAATTCTATTTTATTATAAAATAAAATTGTATTTAAATAAAATTTTAAACTCTATATAGATATTTTATTCTTAAAGTTAATATATAAATTTTCCTAATAAGAAATGTACTAAAAATTTTAATATTCTATCCCACGTATTTTTACTAATTTTTCATTTTGTGACGTCCCACGTATTTTTACTCTTTTCATTAATGATAAAAATACAATATACATTTTACCTACTTTTTACACTTTATTCATCAATTCTAACAACTTTTTATATATATATATTTTACACTTTATTCATCATTTCTAACAACTTTATTTATTTTTTCTCTCAAAATTATCAATTTATCCATTTTTTTTACATTATATATTAAAAAAAGATACTTAATCTTCGTGCCTATATAAACGAGTAAAAATACTAGGGATGGAGAGAGTATATATAATTAAAATTTTAAAAAATAAATATAAAAAATTTCAGTATTTACAGTACAGTATGTTGAGATCAAATATCAAAATATTAAATTTTTTTTGGGTATACCGAAATACAAAAAATTTGAAAACATAATACTGGTACCGTACTGAATTTTTCGATTCAACAACTATATCATATATTAAAAATTTTGATATACCTAAAATTCGATACTTTTCAATAATTTTCGATACAACAAATTCGGTATACAGAGGTTTTGGTATTTTCTCCCACCTCCATACCACATCTTGAAATTATGAAGCCTACCCCTTTGTATGGCACATGGGCTAAATTGCCAATCAGTTAAACGAACATATCCAAGGCCAGATCATACCACATAACTGCCCTCTAAGTAACTGCATTCACACTCTCCAATGTCTAAAGAAGAATATGGTTAAAATGTAAACAAGCTATGTAAACTTAAGTGAATAACCATCACAGAAGTATAGTAAAGCTTGTTATCATAATCCTATCCTATCATAATAAAAGTGACTAACGAGAAATATTTTTTTTTTACATATTTTATCCTTTATTTTCATTGTTATCTATTTAACTTTATTAATTATATTTATATAAATTTATTCACTTAAAATTTCAATGAATTTTTAAATTCACGTAACTTTTAAATTTTTAACTTAGTACAATTTATCTTAAATTTAATTAATGCAATTCTTGAATTTTTAATTAAATATAACTCTTTTTTTAACAAACAATCGCGCATTCATTAAGAATCATAAGAATAAGACATATCGAGTAGGTCATCCACAATGTTAGGAGACTCTATCCAACAATGGGGGACTTGCAAAGTTTCGTGATATCCGAGCAACACAATGTGTCAGGATATTGGCTGTACGACGAACAAGTTTAACAGAATAAAACCTATTCAATTGGAGTAAAATTTTGCAATGTAATATAAAATCTTCAAGCACCGACACATCCACTTCTAATTTGGAAATCGAATCATGGACATTCTTGGGTTCAATTTCCAAAACAGTGCATTGAAGTTCTAATTACTTAATCCATGACATTGCCTTATAGAGTCCCATGACTTCCCCTTCATCAACCCAAAGATTTCCTAAAATTACTAATGTTCAGCAGACAACAAAAGACCTTTCTTCATCCCGTATAGCCATTCCTACTCCATTCTCCGAGGTCTCAGTAAAAAAAGCGGCATCAACATTAATTTTTACAAATGAGGTTGGTGGTTTATGCTAAGAAGTACACGTTTCCTCCATATTCCTAGTGGTTGACCTCGATCTTACTACATTCCACTCATGGAGAGAACTAATGGCAGAGTAACCACCCTTGCAGCAGTATAATGATTCTCATCCCAAACCACACGATTTCGCTCTCTCCAAATTTTCCAAAGAACCATGGCAAACACCACTCTCTTCTCCTTTATTAACTCATGTAATAGAAGTAAAATAAGATCAAGTAACGAGTAGGCTCGAGTGGTAGCTCCTTCTATATGGTTTGAAATCCTGCCTCCCTCCAACAATCCTCAGCAAAATGGCAAGACACAAATAAATGCCAAGCACTCTCATTATCTAAAGAACAAACATCACACATATTATCATCTCCTACTCCCCTCTTGAAGAGATTAACTTTATTGGGAAGCAAATCTTTGCATATTCGCCATAAACAAATTTCACTCTAGGCGGTATTTTTAAACTCCACAATGTTTTCCAATTTCCTTCTATTCCAAAGGATGAGTCGACCGTAAGTGAAGAGACTAGTTTATAAGTTGTTTACATTGAAAACTTCCCGTCTTGTGAATAGTGCAAGATAAGTTTTTCAGAGGCTCCTACCGGAGGTAAAGTTGTGTTTAGAATTATGTGGACATCCTCTGGAATGAATAGATCTTCCAAGAGTTCAACATCCCACGGTTGGCATCTTGGGATGAGTAGATCAAACACCCTCAAGTCTGCAAGTAGAGGGTTGGGACTGGTACGAATATAAAAATTGTCATCATCACAAAGCCATGGGTAATACCAAACCTTCACATTTGATCCGTTTCCCACATTCCATCTGATGACTCTTCTAATGATATCCTTGGCCGACCAGATACTTCTCCACCTGTATGTCTGCGTCTAGGAAATCTCTCTTTAGAAAATATTTAGCTTTGAGTATTCTGCTTACTAAAGCTTCTTGATCGAAAATAAGTCTCCATTCAATCTTTTGAGTAAGGTAAAGATTAAAAATGTGAAGGTTGCGGAAGCCTAACCTTCCTGCATCTTTTTTAACAGTCTATCCTATTGAGTCCATTTGGTGCCTTTAGAAGCATCATAGCCATTACCCCACCAGTATATATATATATATATATATATATATATATCTTACTCTATATATATAGAGATTTCAGCCCAAAACGGCCTGTTTTTGTTCCGTTATCGATCACTATATGGCATACGTGGCGCACGATTGTGAAGAGAGAAGGCGTTTGCTCCACCTGTTCGGCTGTATACATTTCAGGTGTCGGTTTACTCCTTTTCTCTGTTTTTGTACAAAAATAATCTCGTCTCCTTCATACTGCTCTAAATCTTTGCTCGAATGAGTTGGAATCCTACCGCTGAACGGAAACCTAACTTTTCATCCCATCTGTATCGTTTTTGATATTGTGATTTTCTTTAATTTCTCGCTGTATGGTATGATGTAGTGTAGTTTGGCTTTAATGGATGTCTTGTACATTGTTTGTGTGCTATGCTTTGTTGATGCCATGACAGACTGAATATTGGGTGGTTTTCCCTTTAAATTTATATCCTTGAATGAACTTTTCAATGAGAGTTTTACTAAGATCCTTAATTTCCCTATTATTAGGTGATGGCTTTACACATGCTGCACCTGATATATATACGGTTGATTCTTTAAATTTGCACTCATAAATAAAGGCATGTGAGTGATTGTATGTCAATAGATATTAAAATATGCGTCTGGCGCAATCCATTAAGCATAACACGAACAGAACTGAAAATGTTATATTAAAATGAATGAAATTGAAGGTCCCATCGTGGGCCATTCTTTAAATGGGATTTTGAGTTTTCAGTTTCGTCGTGTAACGTTAACCCATATATGTGTTTGGGGTACGGATTTTGGAAATTTCAATTTTGTTTCATTTTTATAGAAGGGGTTGTTAATACTTGTTTGTTGATTGTTTTGATTAACTTGTTCAATGTGTATTTATTGACATTAATATGTATGGGAATGTGAATTTGAAGGTTTTTTTGTATGAGAAGGAGTTATTTAGTAGTGGGCTGTTCAACGCATTGGTTGTATCAACTTCAATCATGACTCACTGTGAAATCTTGAAGGATAGAATCAGCCACCCTAAACCTCGTCATGTTTTGGTGGAGAAGCCTCTTCACAACCGATGCAGGTTGCAAAAAGGTTAAACACTCAGTAGAATTTTTGATTACTTTGTTGAGTCCAAAAACTAGATATAATTTTTATGGTTATTTGTGTCATGGAATATAACTAACTTCAGTCCACATTAAACAAATTATTGTTGGCTGTCTATATACCCACCCTACTTTCTTGATTCCTATTCTATTACGGGCACTCACATGTTTCCAGCTGCTTCATGAACGAAGGAATATAATTTCGCACCTACTTACCTTGTGACATAGCATCTCCATGAAGTTACATAATTGTCAATCTAATTTACTTTTCACTGCTGTTGATACTTGAAATTGCTTTCTTACGCTATATGTTTGAACGGGTATGAAGGGGGTTAATACTGAAGGGTTAGGCTTACGACTTAAGAGGGATATGACTGAAACATTAGACTACATGGTGATATACTATTTTGCTATGCATGCTTCTTAGTGTGAGGGATGGATGGAGCAGAGGTCTAAAGAAGAGTCTTGTTTAATCACCATTTTTTCTTTTACTTTTAACACCCATTTTCAATGCTTAGAATCTCTGTTACGCTGATGCGTCTATTTTGGATAAGATGGCCTTCTGAAAGAGTTATGATCTCTTTCACTCTTCTGAAAAGCTACAGGATAAGGTTAGCTGGTGGCTTGACATATTACCTTAAAACATATTGCTTCTTTGAGTAGGTAGGAATTGACTTAATTTCAGCATGATCTTTTTGGATAATTAACAAGACCTTTGCATGATATTTCTGCATTTGAAAAAGATCTGCAGCTGTCTATTTTTTCTGTCAGATAGAGGGAGAGGGGCTATAGACATAGAGTAATGCAATTTTACACACACACAAACAAATGAAGATCCATAGATTTGTCAACATATGAACACCATTATATCATGTTTTACACATGCATGCGTGTAATAAAATTTTCAACATTCATCATCATCTTGCCTTAAACTCCACCTTTTACTTTTGTTATTAAACCATTCACTATACAAAGTGTCCTACCCACTTCCCACCTTAACCACAATATTTTCAGTTCTGCTTTTGGGATATTATCATCTTTCCTCTATATATACAAACATAGAGAGAGAGGAGAAGAAAGAGAGAGAGCGTGTGTGTGTGTGTGTTTGTGTGCATGTTGTATCAATGGCTGCTGCCACTTGCAATAGGCTAACTATGTTGATGATTCTATGTTTGTCTTACCTTGTATGCATGAATGAAGCTGTCCCAATTACAAGTAATTAATTGCATATCAATCTTTGATTTGATTAATAATAATGAGTTAATTAGTCCTCTCTCATGCTAATGATTCTGTTTACTGCAGGAAGCTCAAACATGGTCCTCAACCACAAGTTCTTCAAAAAGAGTACTTCTCTTGGTAATAATTAATTAACCTAACCTTCAAGCTTGATTATCCATAGGTTACATAAATTACAAAATAGTACTCATATTAATTAGATCCCTTGATCATTTTGCAGGAAAACACTGATTTTGTGATGAGAAGAATAGGGATGGAGCTGAATGATTATCCAGGATCGAGGCGAATAATGGACACATGCCCCAGCCATAACTAGGAAGAGGCTGCATTGATTGCTGAACAAATCTTGGTAATGCATGCATGGATTAATAGAGTAGAACTGTTTGCTGTAATGTAGTGATAAATGGATCATATGATTTTGGGTACTCCTATTAATTACATAGGAAATTGATGTAATATTTTTAAAGATTTCCAAAATTGGGAACTATTAAGCTAGATAGGTTGCCGTATAGACATGGTTGGATTTTCGGTTTTATGGTTCTGGGTTTCAATAAAATAGGGGTTCACACTTCGTGAGGTGTGACCCTTCCTAGTATATTATATATAAAAGGAGCAAGCCTGTTGCCCGGCCAGTTTCTCCTCGGTAAGCAGGTAACGTTTCTGTTCTCATTTTTTCACTTTAGTGCACTTGTATTCCTTCCACGTGTACTTTCACTTCCACGCGTACTTTCTTTGTCGGCCCTGCAAATGATTTGGGTGTTCTCTCATCATCCTCTCCCTTTAATGTTATTACTGTTCTTTCCTTGCTCTTTTCTTCCCCTTTTACGACCGGCTTTGATTATCTTCGCCTGATCGCTGTTCGATTCTGTCGCCTGATCGCCGTTCGATTATGTTGATACTGCTCTGGACTTCTTCATCGCCTGACAAGCCTGTTTTCCCTCCCCGCCGACAACCCGGTAGGCAACCATACTTGTAATTCTAATTATGTACCTTTACTTGAAAATTGATTATTCTGTTCTGTTGAAAATTTGATCATATGTCAGCACTATATCATAGGAATTGGCAGTTGATTTTGAAGGATTTGCTTGTTTTATTTCATGTCTGCGTGGTGTTTGAGTAAATGTCTGACTGTGAATTTGTGCCCGTTGCCCGGCCAGTTTCTCCTCGGTAGCAGCTAACATTCCCTTTCTCTCTTTGTAGTGTGCTCCTTCTACGTTTACCTTCCTTGTCGGCATCGCATATCTTTTTCAAGTGCTGTCGGCTCTTTTTTCCTTTAATTTTGCTATTGCTCCTTCCTTCCTGTTTTTTCCCTCTTTTACGACCTTGTCACATTATCTTCGTCTCATCGCTGTTCATCTGTCGCGATACCACCCTGGACTTCTCCACCGCCTGACACACCTGTCTTCCCTTACCGCGGCCAGCCTCCTGGTAGGCAATCGCATCTTTAATTTTAATTATGTTTATGAAAGCACCTTTACTTGAAATTGATTATACTACAATGTTTCTTCGCCGCTTGCTCCGATGAGATTATGTTATACGAATTGGTAATTTATTGTGAAGGATTTGCTTGTCTTATATGATGCCTGTGTGGTATTCGAGTGATCTGCACAGATTTAGTCAAAAAAATTCAAGGATACATTTTTGTTTTTTGTCTTTTTATCAGCAACCGCAATTGTGTCATGGATACATCCTCTTCATATTGAAAACGATGAGTTGTTGACAAAGTGACAAAACTGAGATGTGAATGCAACTTATGAGTTCTCTACTTTCATATGCTGATATATTTTTAATATAATTGGTGGATGATGCATACTTCATTATGTTTCATAATCATTGCACCCACGTATATTATTAGGGATCTTGAATCTTAATTGTGATATTGAAATGAATTGGAAAACTCATAACTAATACAGCGGAAATAGTCATTAGTAATATTTATGGTGCCAATGTTTGCATTATTTGAACTCTTCTTAGATATTTAATCATTTAATCTGCGTATATATTATCTTAACTAACAGAAGTAGAAAGGAGAAATTAACAAAATATTAAATGCTATTGCATCTTTATATTGATGGTAGACTCCTTTTTTATTTACAAACTTTAACCGTACATTTATATTGCTGTAACAAGAGAATAGGCACTAAGGTTACTAAATTTTGATCCATTTTTATTTAAACTTAGTTTCAGAGTTTTCCCAAATTCAGCTCTTCTCTTACACATTTTTACTTTTCAGCTGCACACATATTATCTTTATTGACAGAAATAAAAACTCTAATTTAATTGCTATCAAATTTTGGCTACTGACACTAGCTCTTTCATTTTCCCCAATAAATTTCAAATTTGAGAGTTTAATCATAATTCAATCGGCCAGCAATGGGAAAACAGTATGTAATCCATAAGCATGCTTCTATTATTATCTGTTTGGAAGCTTTTCCTTATGACATTTCTAGCTTTGGTGATTAATAACCTAATTACAATCTGCATCCATATTGAAAATTGAACCAATCTATAAAATATTGTTTGCATTGGACATAAACTTTTTTGGGAAAGGCTTTTGCTCGATAAAATTCATTAGAATTACGAAAAAA
Source organism: Pogostemon cablin (assembly GCA_023678885.1). Classification (NCBI taxonomy): domain Eukaryota; kingdom Viridiplantae; phylum Streptophyta; class Magnoliopsida; order Lamiales; family Lamiaceae; genus Pogostemon; species Pogostemon cablin. The sequence goes on along the minus strand of CM043010.1, from coordinate 4,830,363 downwards.
AATTGATACATTTTAATATGGTTATGATCCAGTGGAAATGATACGAAAACACTAGCTTGCATTACATGTTAGAATCTATGATCTTTCTCTATCTTGTATGCATTTTAAAAAAGATAGCGAGCCTCTGTTCCTACTTGTTTCACTTTTATCAGATTCTTGAATTGTATTCTCTTTCTCTCTCTTTTTTTAATGATTACATGCGTATTAAATATTTATCGACTTGTCGTATATGAATAGAAAACTATGACAATACATCTTCTATTTTCATTTAGATAAATATATATGACATTATAGGGCAGAAACATGTGAGGTAAACTTTTCAACTCAAAAATTTGCTTCAAATATGGTATAACACGATTGACAGGATTGGCTCATATTAAATCTGCTACAGTCTTATGGAAATCCTGAATGGACACACATGCAGTATAGTGAAATGTGAAAAAAACTAATGAGAATTAGATATACGTATATGTTAGATAAATTCAATATCAATGCCATGTTTAACGTAGGTATAGGGCGTGTGTTTGGACTACCACTCTTCCTTTGCTTCGGCAAGTATTTGATAACTTCAAAAATAGAAAAGCTAACACAGTTGAAATTTTGACAATGCTGGGTCCATTTTCCATCAATGTATTTTTACGTTTTTGCATAGACAGGTTAGCTTTTTTTCTTTTATAGAAAAATATTTCCACCCATTTTATGCACTGCTTTACTTTGAGTTAATTTCTATCCGTCGAAACATATCGTCAGCTGTGCAAAGATGACAGCGTTAGGTTAGGGGCCTTATGTTTTTTTACGATCCCTGGTCATGATATTGTGAATAACTTTCTAAAACTTGTAACTTGCACTTTTCTGTTAATGTTCTTATTACTCATGTATGCACAAATGATAGGAAAATGTGCATTCTATAGCAACAAGATTGCGATGGCTTTATTTTATTGTCAACTTTGTATATTTATTTGCAGGTGACCTTGGTACGCTTGCTCTCACTGATTGCCATTACACTCGTACTTAGATAGTTGCATCCCCACCACCCTTTAATGATAAGGTACAGTAGTTTCCATTGTCTTTGATTTGTTGTACATTCTGTTTGTTTAATAACTTATTCAAAAGAAAATTTCGTACGTGCTCACTATACTTGTAATTTTCTTATCTCAATATACTGTTCACTTTTACTGTGTTTAGTTTATTGTGATATTTGTGTATTAGTCGACACGGTGATCACCTTTGGTTTTACCCTTATATACTAATTTGGTCGTTGTTAAGCACCTTGTGAGACACTGCTGTCTATAACCTACACCCACAATTAACATTTATTTCCACTTTTAAGTTGCTCTATATAAAATGTCCTCTACTTCTACAGAAAGAATACACAACGTACATACACAATCTAGAACACACAAAGGAAAATACACATCTTTAGAAAAAAGTAGAGAAGCTAAAAATATTCGACGGAGAAAACATATGGAACCACCGACTACGACAGTCAAGCAGCCAAAAAGATGTTTTGATCATTTGGAATGTATTACTAACATGCCTGACTTACTACCACCTGTACCCAACTGTAAATTTTATGATGCTAAACGTGTGTATCTTGAGCCCCCAGATTTTTGTTGTTCATCGGGAGACGTAAAATTACTTGAAACTGAAATGCCTGTTGAATTAGTAAATTTATACCTTGACCCTAGCGACGCTGCTAAAGATTTTCGCAACTGCGTTCGCAGTTACAATAATATGTTCACATTCACATCTATTGGTGTTTATTGTGATTAAAACTTAGCTAGAAGAAACGCTGGAGTTTACACTTTCCGTGTTCAAGGACTACTTCATCAATTCATGGATCAATTAATACCACCAATTACTCAAAAACCAAAAAATTTGCAGCTTTACTTCTTCGACACAGACCACGAACTTCCAAATAGAATGTCCATCAGCTCAAAATTCAACAATATTATTGTCGAAAAATTAATGCAGATTCTAGCTGCAAATCCTTACGCTGTCATTTTTAGGAGCCTTAACACTTTCCCAAACTTAGACGAGTACAAAATTGCATTACACGCTGACCCTAAATTAGATCCAAATGTTTTTAATAGACCAACAACATCCCAAGTTGCTGCTATTTGGTTAGACCCCAATGAAGAGTCATATACATCCCAGCAAATTCAAGTGTACCCAAAACGCTGCCAACCTCAGGTTATTAAGCAATACTTTGGTTGTTATGACCCTATGCAATATCCTCTCATATTCCCAAATGAAGAACCTGGTTGGCACCGAACAATTAAAAAAACACTCTATCAGGAAAAAACAATACTGTTCAACAAAAATTGTGACAGCATCCCCGTTTCTTACGTTCAAAATTGTACAACTGCTGAGGAACTTATAACTTATGAAACCAAAGGTAAGCCTTCATATGTTAGCTATTAAAATTAATAATATTTTTACTGTCGAATATTCATTTAAATTTTACATTGTTAATCTTTACACAGGATCTAAAAAGATCGAATCCCCAGAGAAATTATATCTTACTGTGAATATTACTGTTATAAATTATAAACAAGAGAACACGATAAATCATTTTTGCTGCACATAGGAAGACTTTTACAGCAATACATTGTTGACATGTACATTAAAATTGAAACATCTAGACTGGATTTTTTTAGAAGCCCAGATATACAAAAACGCCTACGGAATGAATTATATTCCGGCATACTAGAAGGCATTGAACAAGGATACAAAATGGGCTCTGAAATTGGCTCACGCATGTTTTTACCGACATCGTTTATTGGGGGACCTCGAGATATGCGTAAATGGTATCTAGACGCTATGGCTTTAGTACAAAGATATGGAAAACCTGATATCTTTCTAACAATAACTACAAATCCAAATTGGCCTGAGATAAAAGCATTAGCTCTACCTTCTGATGAGATACAAAACAGACCAGATTTAATTTCTAGAAATTTTCACGCAAAATTCCAAGTTTTGAAGAATGAATTACTTAAGAAAGAAGTTTTTGGTCATGTCGTAGCTTATACTTATGTAATAGAATTTAAAAAACGTGGCTTACCGCATCCACACATTCTACTTATTTTAGACCACTGTGCTAAGATTTACGCCCCTGAAGCCTTTGATAGGACTGTTTCTGCTGAACTCCCTGACCCACACACTAACCCATATTTGTTTTCTTTAGTAACGAAACATATGATACATGGTCCTTGTGGATTGCATAATCCTACATGTGCATGTATGAAAAACAATTCCTGCAAATTTAATTACCTGAAAGATTTTTTAGAAATTACAAAGATCAGAAAGAATTCATACCCAATATATAGACATAGAATTCCTTACAATTCGTATTTGCTTGCTAAATTTAACTGCCACATTAATGTTGAAATTTGTTCTACTATTCAGGCCGTTAAATACTTGTATAAATATATTTATAAAGGCCATGATCGAATTTCTTACGCTTTACTTGACCATAATAATGAGCCTGCTATTGATGAAATAACCAATTTTCAACGCGCTAGATGGATCTCACCTCCAGAGGCAGGGATTTTCAAATTTGAACTTAGTCATACATCACCCCCAGTTATAAGCATACCAATTCACTTGGAAAATGAACAAGTAATAACTTTTCCCTCAAACTAACCTTTACATAACATTGCAAATAACCCTGCTGCTAAAAAAATAATGCGTACAGAATTCTTTAACATGAACAAATACAACGACCATGTCAGGGCTCTTAATTGTTTATATGTTGAATTCCCTGAACATTTTACGTGGCACAATGACACAAAAGAATGGAAACCTCATCAAAGAGGACAGTTAATCGCACGTATTGTAAGCTACCAACCTTCCCAAGGCGAAGTATTTTATTTAAAGACACTTTTACTACATGTTAGAGGCCCACCTTCTTTCAAAAGCTTGAGAACACTTAAAGGAAAAACATATGCCTCATACCGTGAAACAGCAAAGACATTAGGGCTAATGGAAGATGACAATGTGTCTGAAATGTGTATTCAAGAAGCTACAGCATATCTAATGCCCGCTGCTTTACGACAATTATTTGCTACTATACTTGTTTACTGTAATCCAATGAACCCTAAAGAACTATGGCTTAAATTTGAAGAATTTTTATCCGAAGACTTTTTGAAAACCAAGACATTACATACAACTTTAATCCGACGAAAAGTATTAAAAATTCTTGCTGACTATATTCATTCCATGGGAAAAAAACTGGAAGATTTTTTCAGTGTATAAGATGAACTACCAATTAATGAGCATAATTCTTTAGATAAGGAAATACAAAATGAACAAACCATAATCATACCTGATGCTGACCTCTTAGCTGTTACACAATTAAATCTGGAACAAAAGAATGCCTATGATCGAATCCTATATCATGTAAATAACGACATGCCGAAAGTTTTCTTCATAGATGGTCCTGCAGGAATCGGTAAAACCTTTTTATACAAAGCGCTTCTTGCTACAATAAGAAAAGCTGGGCACATTGCACTTGCCACTGCTACTTCTGGAGTAGCTGCATCATTGTTACCCTGTGGACGAACTTCACATTCAAGATTTAAGATTAGTGATTACAAATCATGCCATATTAGTAAACAAAGTGCATTAGCTCACTTAATAAGAATGACAAAGTTAATTGTTTGGGATGAGGCAACAATGGCAAAACGACAAACAATTGAAACTTTCAATGACATGTTACAAGACATAATGGAGTCAAATACAACTTTCGGAGGTAAAGTTATTGTATTCGGCGGCGATTTTTGGCAAACTTTACCAGTTGTTACCAAAGGTTCAAAAGATGACATTATAAATGCCTCTATTATCATGTCCCCATTATGGACCAAATTTGAGAAACTAAGGTTAACTTAAAATATGCGGACTGCAACTGATCCAGATTTCTCATCTTATTTATTAAAGATCGGATCTGGCATTGAAGATACGAATGAATGTAATGAAATTCAAATACCCTGTTCAATAAATTTACCTTTTGTGGACGATATTACGTCTTTACATGCTTTAATAAACACAATATTCACAAACATTGATGAACCCAATTTAAACCCCTGTTCATTTGTTACAAGGGCCATACTGACTACACGAAATGACTTTGTCCATGAAATTAATGATATTTTGATTCACAAATTCCCGGGTGAAGAACATATATATTATAGTTATGACGAAAGTTTGTGCACTGTAGTTACCCCTGGCCAGCAAGAGTTATTTCACTCCTTAACTCCTCAAGGACTACCTCCACATAAATTAACTTTAAAAATAGGTGCACCGATAATATTGCTAAGAAATATCAACGCAGCTGAAGGCCTTTGTAATGGAACTCGCCTAATCTGCAAAGGATTTGACAAAAATCTGATTTATGCAGAAATATCTGTTGGAACACACGCTGGGAAACCTGTATTCATTCCTCGCATTACCTTAGATGCTTCACCGGACATTTACCATTCTATCCCATTTAAAAGAAAACAATTTCCGGTACAATTATGTTACGCAATGACAATAAATAAAGCACAAGGTCAAACTTTAGATTTTGTTGGTGTATACTTGAAAGAACCAGTGTTATCACACGGGAAACTATACGTCGCATTATCAAGAGCAAAAACTAAAAAACAATTAAAAGTTCTCATTAGACCTACAATACCATTGTTACAAAATACAAGCTATACCAAGAACATCGTTTACGAAGAAATTTTAGAAGTTGGCAACATGCCGCAGTTATTGATACATTACTAATTTAAATGTTCTAAATCATTCTTCTTTTACTTATTTTTTTTAATTGTATGGTCATTATACTTTTTACATAGCATAGTGCACATTTTAATACATTTCAGTTTACTTACAAAAAATATTTTTCCCCATGAACAGGAACTATTTTTACACAGCTTTTCAGTGTGTTGCTGACAACTTGCACTGCCCACTTTGCACCATGTAAGATACACATTATGTTTTCTTAATTTACTTTTGCTCATTAAATATGTTAAACGTTTGATAGCGGTCCATTAACTACAAATTATTTGTAGATATAATCTTGTAGATATACCTTACTGCTCCATCTCTATGTTTTGACTTATTTTTTTTGAGAATTCTAAAAAAAAACTTCATAAACAGTATATGTGCTTGAAAATGGTTGTGTTAAAAATATCCGGTCACCAACCACCAGTAATGAGTTAGAAAATCATAATTTTTCAAGGTTACCCAATCGATCAACGAATTGTAATCTAGATAGAGAAAGATCATGCAATGAGACTTCTTTCCGTAATTCTCCGGTAAGATACTCTCCCTATCCATTTTCAAAACTTCCACTGTGCTTTCGACAATTTCAGCAGTATGTATTCACCTACAGAAACATTCGGGTTAAGTACTCCACCGTTACAACTTGCTTATGGGATTCAAAGAGACACACATTTCATGATGGCTGAGCCATACGAAACACAAAACGAAATTGGTTTGCTTTTAGTCAACCATTGGGAAAAGTCGTTACATAGATTAACTCTGATGAAAAACACAATTATGGTCAGCTGAAGGGCCAATTTGAAACAAAATTTTGTAGACTGAATACCTTATTCCTTTAAAAGAATTCACCTTTCTTATTTGATGGCCATTGCTTGCTTGCCTCTAAGTAGTCTGCATTCTTATTTAAAGGGCTATTTAAAGGGCTGTTCCAAGTCTACAAAATTTTAATGTTATTTTTTATTCTTTTACTATGACCGCTTTAAATCCAAGTTAAGTTTACTGTACTAGATGGATCTGGCGCTCGGTTTTCTACATTCTTATTTAAAGGGATGTTCCAAGTTACGTGATACAAACATATTTGGTACTGTTGTGCATTGCGTATTACTCTGTTCTCTTTACAGTAACACCAACCTTTACCTTCTTCACAAGAACTTTCTTGTGGCTTTTGTCTATGTTAATATCTACAAATTTATTTTAAAATAACGTATTACAAGAGATGGAAAAATAGAAAGTTTTGCTACTCAGTCAAGTTACATGTGAAAATTTTGTACATTGCCCCTTGTTAAATTTGTTTTTGTGTTTGAGCATTTTTATTTTCTGAAGCTCTGGTACGAACCACACACCTAACGCTCATAATTGGATGACATAGGTTTTCACTCTTAATAATACATTAGTGTGCATTTTCTTTTTATTTGGGTGACTGATAACAATGTTAACATTTATATATATGTCAATTGTAATTATAATTGGTCAGTAGATTGACTAGATTTACGCATGATTGTACTCCATCCTTGCCCTTTCCTATCATATATTATGGCCAGGTGGAGTATTTAGTAGTTTTATATGCATTTTAAAATTCTTTTTCTGTTATATTTTTTTGAAATGTGTATGCTTAATACTTGTTGATCAATTTTGCATTTAGATCATAAAATATATCTTGCAGTTGTTCTTCTCGAATATGAGACGATGCCTTACATTTTATTCCATTTCGGCATATTAATCCTTTCCATTATCTATTTGCTCATTGCTTTTATTTATTCAATTTGAAAGTTTCTTTTATGTTTTCTTAATGGATGTAATTATGGTTCAGTTTTAAAAGTTTCTAACTAGAATGCAAGTCGTTCAATTTTTCTTGTGATATAATATATGCGATATTCGCATGCTCGTATTGTTTGTTTTCTACCTGAGTGCTTCTATCGAGCTTTTGACAATTTTTATTATGTGTGTTCACCTATTAGAAGGTCCGTTTAGGTTCTCACTTGTCACAATATGGCGTTGAGATTAACAATGATCCACACCTCGTGATGGTAGAAGCTTGGGACAATATAAAGCGAAACACTGGTTTGCTTTCTCAATCAACCTGTGGGGACGACTGCTGCATTGGATAACTCGGCCTTAAAATTCAACTACCATCAGGTGAAGGCCCATTGAATAACTTGTTTCCTTACAAATATTTTTCTTCTTCTGTCATGGATATTTCTTGCTTGCTTGAAAGTATTCCCTTATATTATTAAGGGAGATACATGAATGAGTTACTTTCTATGTTTGCATTATTTTGAAACTTCAGATTTTATTAACAAAAATTAAAGGTATCAGAATTCTACGTTCAATGGTATCTCAGAAACTGGAAAACATGCAAATTGATAGCTTAGTATTGGCTTGGGTGGTTTTCTAATGCACGTTTTATAAGGAAGAAAAACATGTGAATTAGTGAATAAATATGCAAGTACTGAATCTGGCAGCAGTCCACTTTCGACATAAGCCACATAGTTCTTCTATTTATAAATAAAATTGAGCCTGTATTTATTGGATACTATTAATGTTTTTTACTCATGTAGAATTTGAATTCAATAACTTTCAGAACCTACACGTTATATAACTATAATTAATAGCTAAGACTGTAGATCTATAGTAAAGGTGATCTTGTTCACTTCTGCAATGTATTAGAGAAAACAACTTCACTACATTAGAACTTCATTTTTACTGTAGAGGTTTCCGGCATTGATTGAAATCCTGTGAAAACTAGATGTAGAACATATAATTTGCAAAAATTGTGGTGGGAAAGTATTTCCTTGTGTATCTAATTGTCGCATATTTGTTTTAGATATGGTATAAGCCCATTGTGCCCCACTTTTAAAATCTTTTTTGCAAATTTAATTCTACAATTAATTGATATTCTATGTGACTAAATTATTAAAAAACTGAAATATTCATATTTTGCTTCAGTGTTTCAATTCTTGATGAAGTACAAAAGCTGTTGTCAAAACTAGACTTGATGGTAAGCTGCCACTTTAGTCACTCTTGCCCCTGGGATGTGGGACTTCTGCATGTGTCCATTTCCAGAGTTGTTATGTTGTAGGCAGGATTTTCGGAGTTCTCGCGCTTTTATGATTTTGTTTTCTTCATTTGCCAGGAAAATAGTCAAAAGAACATCAGTAAGTTTACTGTTCTAATTGTTATATTATTGTATTCGAAATAAACACGCTTTAATAACTAATATAATAATATCACATCCAGCTGTAAGCAGGGCCATTATGGCCTGGAGATTAGTCTTGTCCAGGAGATTTCGCCTTCTTAATCAGTGGTGCAACTTTATTGAGTTAAATTTCTAGGAGGACCTTGTTTATGAAACAGTTTTGCAAAATGCCCTTTTAAAATCATAGGCGTCATGTGTTCTATGTTTGTTCATTACCATAATTGATAAAACTTGTGATGAAAGAATATAAAACAGGAATAAAGTAAATGAATATGAATGAGAGACTGGAATAAAGTAATGTGTGTTATGACTACTTGATAGCACTTAGTATAGTGAATAAAATAAAACTTATCTCATTTTCTCTTTATTTCATTTATTTTTTAATGCTTGAAGACCTAAAAATACATACACAGTTCACTTTTATGTTTATTTTATTTCTAAAAAAAATCATCAGAATATAAAGCCTTAAAGGCATTGCATCTACACAAATCTAATACTAACAAAAATCTTAATTGTTGTCTTCTGTAATCAATACAAATATACCTATCATGAATAAAATATATTCCAAAGCAAAACTAAACTGCCTACGAGTATTCGGTACTAATAATGTGTATATTCACACATATTTGGCAGAGTATTCAGCATCATCCAAACGCTTATCGCCCCTAAAATGAAGAGCAATGAAGAAGCACGTTCTGTGGTCCTCCAACTAAGTGCATGCTATAGCAATACTTTTTCATGCCGCCACTTTCACTAAGGTCAGACCTGTAAATTTCATTCAACATTTATACATTAAGAGAACAAACATGCTAAAAATCTCATTTACACTATACACATACCTACCAGCAATACAAACTTGGCATCCCCAAAAATTAAATACAAACATAAAAATACTTAAAATACAGTAACGATATAATATCTTTCTTCTCCCTGTTTCTTTATAATGCAAACTCTAAAGGACCATGATCTTAATCTCTTCAAATCTGTAAAAAGTAAACCTAACATCTTCCGAACCCATAATCCTGCTTTTACCCCACATTTTAACAGCACATATCAACATAAATATGTATTTACTGAGCCCTGGCTACAATTGATATTTATCTTCTCAAATTTTAGTACTCTTTGCAATTCATCGGTTTATATCTAAAAATGACAATTTTCCGCCACTACACTTCCCCTATACAAACAAAAAACTTTATCCCAATATCAATTACAGATATACTTATCCTTTATTCATATACAGCCAAATCCACTACATACCTAAAGGTTGGCGCACAATACTAAGGGCACGCATTCTCTTGAACTAACTTCTAAAAACATAAGAATACACATGTCCCTATGATAATACTTTGAACTGTACCGCACTATCACACATGACCATATATATGAAACATAATTCTCCCTGTTTATACACGCACACACCTATAAACACCCACATTAAACACTACATTATGGATACCCCCCTTGGAAAAAAATGGAAAATAGATGCTCTTGTCCTTGTGAGGATTGCGCACAATGTTATTACAATTACTCCTTTCAAAAAGAAGTTGAAACCTTGATCAAAAGGTTCTGCCAAAATCCACAATGGGCAACAATCTTACATGAAGTACTTTGCATGAATGAAAAGCTGCTATTTCTGCTAGATTTCATAGTTGACATCAACACGGAGACAGACACTCCTTAACACATTTAGTATTAGGTGCTCCACTAATCTAGCTGTTATGCATATTGTACAGTAAATACTCAGTTGTTTACATTTTTCACTGTTTCACTGTCTTGTCTACCATAGTACTTTGTATACTATATTATTATAATAAAAGACCTATTTTTCTATCAGCTATGTTTCCTTGTCTTGCGTACCAAACACTTTCCATCAGCTATATTTACATCCAATGCGTCGTAATTTATGGTATCTTTGTTAAGAAAATATATCTACCCTATTAAATACTACATGTACATAAAATAAATGAAGAAAAACTATAAGATACACATACTTTCATTTTCAGTTATTATTATAAGCTCCAAGTGAAAAAATAACTTTGGATAAGAAAAGAAAACCTTGGATACTTTTAATATATATATATATATATATATATATATATATATATATATATATATATATATTAAAATAATATAATGAACCTTATATTCCGTTTCAAAAAATAAAACTACTGAACTATAAAAAATAATAGTAATAAAGAATATCATATAATTTTTTCCTATGCAAAAATAATAATTAAAGATTAAATAAAGCGTAGAAAAAGTACTCAAACAAATTCTTGACTGTATAAATAAAATATAAATGTTAACGAATAAACAAGAATTAAATTAAAAAAATACATATATTAGAGAACATTAAAGATAAGCTTCAAACACATATTTTAGGTGTAAACATAACAAAATAAATTGATAACAAAATAAATGGATAAACAATGCCACTGTAGATAACCTTTACAGTAACCTTTACAGATTACCTTCAAAGAAATACGCATGATCCATCAACGACTACGTGTTAACAAATCCATCATCACCGCTCACTGCGTGTAAGCTATACGCTTTCCCATTTACTTTAAATACAGTCACTTTCTTTTTGCAATAGCCACAATTTCCTGATCAGGCCAACATAGCGTTCGCTATCAACAACCTCCATCACCTGTCTGCCTTATCTAAGATCAATTGTGAATTCAGGTATCACTCAGTGAACATTAGCACAATTATTAACTCTGATTACAGTATAATTACAAGTGGTAAAAGCTTTAACTGTTGTATAATTAATTCTTATTTAACCACCACAACCGTTAAAGTATAGCTTATAGTAAACCAATTACAACATCCACTAAAAAACATATTTTCTACGCAGGAATTCTTCAATTTGTGATCATGAACGCCATAAGGTAAACCACCTCTCTTAATGACTTCAAATGAGAAAATCTAACCCCTCTAGTCCTCTACAGTCATTACAGTATCTTTTAAGATAAACTTAGAGGACTCCCCGTAAGCAGTTGCACAAACTTCACATATTAATAAGTTTATTATCATTAACTCCACACACCAACGTCCGACCTACAGTATTCCTGATTCCCACATTAGCTTGGCCATTCCAGTACTTAAATCTCCATATTACAATGTCAAAACTTATAGTTCCGCACACACTTTTCATTTGCAGGTCAATAAAAGACATGCTCAATTATATGTGTCTATACTGCAATATCATTTCAATGTAATTTTCTAATAGTCAAACTTAACATATTTACTTTGCGGCGTAATACATGTGCTCCCTACACGCTTCGTCCCAAAATACAACAAGATCGTGCAAGACTTTGTTATAGTGGATGAAGAGTAAGCAATCTGCTACTACGTCTCAGTATATACATTACAACACATTCTACTTACAAAACAAACTTATTATTCCCCCTTACTTGCAGACGCAGGCCAACAATACTTACCCTTTGGGAGGAATTTTTACAACATGAAGGCCGCGAACTTATAAACAATATCCACAAAACCCCAGTGATCTTAGGCTTGCGTCTTACAGTGAACAACTACCACGGTAATATTGTGTCTACTTCTGTAAATACCTCTCCATCCTAGAAAACACAACATAAAACGATCAACATGCATCCACATAGATAATAGGACTAACCCTTTCTTCTCATTGCAGGTGTTTCAGTCAGCACTGTACCGCAAAGTACTATCTTATTTGATCTCCCCATATCCAAAGCAAGGAGTTTAGCAAAATGGTAATAACATATGCTCACATGCCCTACATTTCCCTTACTTGATACTGACTCCCTTAGATTACTCTGTGTCTATAACAGTAAATGTTAGAAGGAAAAGTAATAAAAAAAAATCACAACCTTTTTGCACATGCATAGGATTCTAGACCCAACAGAGAAAAAACATTATGCAATATTATTACATGAGAATCCTTATCCAACCACTTGAAATCTTATTTTTAACATTGCTGAATTAGTTCATTATTTTATTAGTAATTGAAATTAGTTAGCTTATATTGTGAATTAATATTTCTTTCATTAGTAATTGAAATTAGTTGACCTATATTCAGACCTAATAAGAAACTACTACATAAGTTTTTATTCCGTGTATATACATATTTAAATGTATATTTGGCAAATATAATCAGTATTTGGCATCTGGTCTTTGTTAATGGCTGTGATTATTATCTTTCATTACATTATATACTTTGGCCACCAAAAACTGTTACTCACTGTTAATACAATAAAATATTCTATTGACCGACCCTATTTTTCCAAAGTTACAGCAGCCAAAATTATTACGTTTACTTCATTGTTCTCTACTTAGTACGATTATGCTAACGTTAGGATTGTTAACATTAATATTAATAAATGTATCTAAGAAATTAAAACTCAAAAAAACAGATCATTTATTTTAATGTTGATAATTATACCGAAACACCTATCATAGGTTGCAGGAACACAAAGAATACGTTGCAAAAGTGATCGATCATAGATTATACGAAAAAGAGCAGCAGCAAAATGATCAACCACATTACTCTCAAATGCGGAAAATTGACCAGCTTTCCGTACTACCTAGCACGGTTTGTAATACAGATAACACCTTCACTACATTACACAAATATAAGCATAATTAACCAAATAATGTCATTTACAGGTTAGATCTTTTTGGATAAGGGCGACAATGGAGATTAAAAAGCAAAACCAAGATTTTTACTTCTTCGTATGCCCGAGATGCTCAGCAAAGTGCGGCAGTATTTATGGAGCGACATTTACTTGCCTATACTACAAAGCTGCTTCTCAGTACCCGAAATCAAAGTAAGCTATTTGTACTCCTTGATCATTCCATTACCAAACATTTAATATACACATACACTGATATGAGACACCAAAATACACAAACAGGTTGCGGTTTGAAGCACAACTTCTTGATGACAGCGGAGATTTAAATGTTACTATAGAACATAGAGAAGCAGAAACACTCCTGGGAGTAACAGCGGAACAAATTATTGAAGCAGAACTACAGGTGCATCCCTAACCATAAATTTGCATTCTATCATTTATTATACTACACAACTTATTTCTTCCCCTGCACACATAATTTATCCCAGCTTTATCTTACAACAGGGGAAACATTTGGACACTCAGCAGATTAATGACAAACTCAAGCACACCCCACTTCAATTCCACATAAGGATATTATCGAGCTCTTCATCCAACAAGAAAACAGAGTTGTATTCCTTTGATTTATCAATGGGTGAGATTTAAATATAATTAAATCAATAAACTCGGTGAGTTGGGAAATAGTGTTGTCTATGGTGTGCTGTTGATTGTAGAGGAATCCTTGTCTGACATAGGTTGATGATGTTCCCTTGAGGAGCTCATAAGGATTATCATGTAAACCCTGCAGGTGAATTTATTCCAGCATAATAATGAGGTTGAGTGGTACTACTCTCGGATGAGATATTAATTAATGGAGTTATCAGTAACTTAATTAATTAATGGACATTGTATATCTTAAACATGGGGAGACTATCGGAATCATAATAAGAAGGAGCTCATAACGTAATTATGGAATTAGAACGGTAGTGCAGTAATAATATTTTAGTAGAATATATTATTATTATTATTATTATTATTATTGGACTTAAGTATAAGTTTAAGGTTAAACTTGATACTTAAGCTCAATGAAGGCCCAATTCTAATTTCTCCTCCTGGTTCCTGTTGTAGCATATAAATAAGTCAACTCAGCTTATTCGGAACTCGAATGACATGCCTAAAGCACGTTGGGAATAGGGAGGATAGCATATTGAGGAGATCTCGAAGATCGTCGCCCACACGACGTCGAGATTGGACTTGAGAATACATCAGAAGATCGGAAGGTTGTTTGCTACTGCTGCTCGTCAACTTCCACAATTTTCTAAAATACTTTGGAACTCCAAACTATACATGTGATACACCTTTGGAAAGCCACAGAAGAGAGGATCGATTTGGCGTATAGATTACTCAAATCGGAGATCGGATGAGGAAATTATAGCCAAAATCGTTATGCTGCACAGGCTCCCGGAGAGAATCTTTTTTCTTCAACATACCCTGGTGAAAGGTAATACATTTCTATATTTTCTTACTTCTGCTGGATTAGAAACGTATAAAACTCTAATAGTTCATGTTAACTAAACGATCAAACGCCAATAGTTGTATCAGATGTTGGCACACCAGACTCAATATCTAGGTCATTCTCAGAGAAATCCTACTTCACACATTATTTTAAGAACGCAAGTTCTTCTTCATTTGCATCTGGATCTCCTTCAGAATTATCATCACTCAAACAAGCATTTAGGCTCATCCTTTTCTTCAGAAGAGTGTTAGCACATTCACTTGCATAATGACCAAAACTAATACATTCATCACAAATGATCTTTTTCCTAAACTCAGGATCATACCTAAATTTTCTTCTTTGAATGGGTTTACGAACAGGAGTATGAGGGGAATGTTTTACCTTAGGCTGAATGTTTGATTTAAACTTGTTCTTCTTTTGTTTAAGATAAGACTCAAATTTCTTAGCAAGTAAAGCAATTATGTCAGTGTCATCAGGAATATTGTCAACATTATCATCAACTTGTTTTATATCAATTATGGTAGACGTCTTACAAGAATTAGAACTAGAACAAGCACCAGTTTCACCTTTAAAAACACCACCACCTTTTCTATCATACGCAGCATCTTGTTGAGATAAATTCATTTTATAAGTTTTTCAAGATACTTATCATCTCATTATGACTCAACAGATTAGTGTTCCTAGACTCTTCTATAGCATAAATCTTACCATTAAATCTCCTAGGAAGCGTGTGTAGAGTTTTGTTTACTAACCTGATGTTGGAGATAGGATCCCCAAGTGACTGCATCTCATTTACCACCTCGTAGAGTCGCTCATTATACGATGAGATTGTCTCGTCTTCCTTCATCCTCAAGCTCTCGAATTGCGCATTTAACATCCTCGTCTTTGCCCTTTTGATAATTTCAGATCCTTCAGAGTGCTCCTGAAGTCTTTCCCAAGCATCCTTTGCTGATGTACAATACTGGATCATATTGAACATCACTGTATCAATCGATGAGTTGATTGCATTGAGTGCTCTGACGTTCAACATCGATTGAGTATTTTCCTCAGCGGTCCAATTAAGCTCATTCTTGATGATTAGATTACATCACTGTCTTGAACTGTGGGGGTGTCCAGCCTGCCAGAATGGCTTTCCAAGAACATTCATCAATTGACTTGATGTGACTCCTGATTCGGATCTTCCATAAGGCATAGTTGGTTTCGTTAAGTATTGGGAGGACGGTTGATCGATCCAGCGGAGTAATCCAGGACACTTCAATACTTAACACCAGGAATCAACACTTAGTACCGTCAAGTGTTAGCTCTGATGCCACTTGTCATTGCGGTCCGTCGGGTATGTAAGTGTTTACAGTGATGTTGTCCTTGGTGTAGTAACACTTCGTACAACACCGACTCTTATCAGAATGAAACTTGAATACGAATATGCAAGTTTGTACAACGGAAGACTTAATACACTAAATTACTCAATCTTTCTATAAACTTATAAATAAATTTGTAGCGGTCTCATGGAAAAATTATCACTAACTTAGAAAAAGTGATTTACAAAAATCAGATTCAAACAGATGGAAACATTCCTTCCACTCTTCGAACACACACACGGATATAAATCCTAAACAAACTCCCAAATGACAACACTTAAATTTTTAAAAATAAACCCTACTTCAAGTATGCACTTCCACTGTCTGTGAAAAGTACACACAAAACATATGGGATAATACTATGCACGTGATGTAGAACAAGATATTTCAACACCAATGAAAAATACTACAAGTTGAACGTAGTCGAATATACTCTGCATCTGGCGAATCTCTTTGTAAGAACTCTCCAAGTTTTTCTGCGCCAGAGTATGAAGTCTGACAACTTCTATTTATAGGCGTAAAGCATGATGTAGGCCTTCTTCAAATAAGTGGTCCACTAGGAGATATGACAACCACCCATTACAGCGAATAACCAACCCACTAATTTGGGTAGTTATTTTCAACTTCTAGAGTCTTCTGGACTTCTAGAACTTTTTGAACTGCTCTCCAAACTTATGGGTCCCATTCAGCACGTTGTTCATCTAGCTGCCACAACCCTGAAAGCAACATCAAGCACAACACTACACAAACATGTTAGTGGTTAAATAATAACTAGTGGAGGATTGGTGTGATTCCAGATATGATGATACTGATCTCAACACTTCACATCAACAGACTTCAAGTTCCACAAATACTCTCCTGAGGTGTCGATTTATCGCACCTCACCTACACAAATTGAAGAACATTACTATCAAGGTAGCATAACCATTAAGAAGGAGCTGCAAAGGCACAATACCCCACTAGTCTACTATTACGCTTAAGTCAAGTACAACAGAAATCTCAATCCGCTCATCAGCATATCACTATTCACCACCACACAATCTAAGGGCGAGGCTAAGGCTCTCTCATCGGGGTGTGGCCTAATGAAAGTAACTCCCGGACAACCATACTTATTGAATAGTGCTACCACTCATTTTTCTGAAATGGTGGACATTATTCCTGCCACCGCAAAAGTGTTACTACCGCTGTACGGTCTCAAAGGGGGCCACTGACTTGTAGCCCCTACCATAGCCCCACTGTTCGGCACAGCCCGAACGAGACCTGTGTCCAGCATTACCCCCCAGAGCTTGGCAACTGAGCTACCATCACTTCCCACCTTCCTGGTGGGTGGATTAAGCAGCTACCCTCTATCGACATCCTCCTCATATTATCTGAACTACTAGAGGATGAACTAGTATCCATAGATTTACTATCTGAACTACCAGTACTATCTGAACTAAGCGACATCTCTCTTCACAAAAAAAAATTGAAATTCACCTCGGTGCTTCACTCGTTGTACTACACCACAGTCCTTCACTCGCTGCACTCCACTTTGGCTATCACACAAGACTTGGAGAGTAAATGAAGATAACAGTGGGAAGAGGGCACATGAAGCCTTTATTTAGAGGTGTTGAAGCCCTAAGTATTTAATGCGCTAGGGATTAGTGATTGGCTGGCCCGCTCACCTCAACAACTTAATAAGCCCATCAAGCAAAGTGGCCTGCGAGTGGGAAAATGCCATAGCATGTCTACAAGTGTGTTTGTAGCTCAGCATAGCTATTGAGAGTGTTTGTAGCTCATAAAAAAAGAAAAAAAAAGACACGGTAACACAGCATAGCTACCAACAGGCATGGCTACTTACAGAGTTGGTAGCTCAGCCTAAAAAAAATGGTAGCACAACATAGCTACCAATAGGCATGGCTACTTAGAGAGTGGTAGCTCAGTCACAAAAAAGCATAGCATTTAATATAATTGGTTATAACTCACACAACCAATGATACCGTGGGCTAATGTTGGTAGCTCGACAGAAGACTACCTAAAATACAAGTCAAAACCCAAGTGCGGTAGTCCTACGCAATACCTACATGACAAGTCACTGATAACTATACATGACAGCTATATATGTGGCAGCTAGGTGTTCCATAAGGCAATTCCACAGGGCGGCCACACATGAAAATTACTCTACGGCCTCACCTAACAGTTCGGTAACTCCACGTAGTAAATACACCTCATGGTTTGGCAACAACACAGCAGCCGCGCCCAACAACGCTCCTCCAACTCAGTGTCTATACCTTGGTAGACTTGACATGCCGCAGAAGCTCGACCGACACCGCAGCCCATCAATCATACTTTAGTAAAGTGCCGTTGTAGCTCTACCGCAATCCTCATTAGCTCGGTGGCCTAGCCTATGACACTAATGCTTCAGCGGCACAACCACCACTCATCACGTCCATGCCACCAGCTGCATCCTTTTTGGTACTACAACTTCTAACCTATTGTGGTAGCACAGTGGATACTTTGAGCATGAAACATCAAATCTTCTGAATCTCATAACATTAGCAAAAAATATAGATAAGATTTTTGTAATAAATGGAAAGTAAGTCTACAACCTAGGTGCCCAGGATCTCATGATTGCGCCACATTTAATGTGTCCCCTGATCTTCGCCTATAAATAGCGCTGGGACCATCGATGAAGATCATTTCACTTTCATTACCAAAAATAGCCTGAATAATCTTTTTTCTCTCTTTTAATTTTCCATTTAAGCTTAGTGTTGTTATTCTTTGTATAATTACTTACCAAAATAGAAAGAAAATAGAGTTTTAATCATTTCGTCGGTTTATTCATATTTTAATCCCAAAATATAATTTATAAAAACCACACAGCCAACAAAATTAACCATTAATAGAAGAGAGATCCATGAAATTATTAATTAGATTATTCATGTATTCATTAATTATGGGCTGCTTCAATAATCCCATGTATCATTTTTCTGAACAAGGATAAACAAAGTTACAATTGATCTTTCAAATAACTTAGTCACTGTAACTGGCACGATGAATGTGAACGAACTCACGACTTATTTGAAAGAAAAGCTTGAAGTATAGAGATCGTCCCCCCTCCCAAGAAAGACGAAGATGGCAGAGACAAGAAGGCGAAGGAAGTCAGTGGAGGAGACAAGGTCGGAGAAGAAAGACGATTGTGAAAAGAAAGAAGCGCAGCAAGGGTAGCAAGGGCAGATTAATATCTCCTTATTAACCAGGTGAGTTAGCTCACCTAGCCACTGCGCTTCTCACTAAAGTGAGTGACTCAAGTTCGATTTTATTAGGAACGAATTGGAGTAGAAAATTATAAGGAAGCTTGGAGTATGGGTGTTTAGTAAACTAACTTCTAACAATTAACATTTATCGATTAAAAAAAAATTCATCATCTCATTTTGATGTACTCCTGTTGCTGTTTGCCTCTCCCCGTATTCTCTAACGTGTCAATTGTAGTGAAAATTTATACTCTAAAATGTATCATAGCATTTATATTTCTTGGCATGCAAGGGAGACCTCTAAAGTTATTTATGCATTCGCATAGGTTAAGAGTAATTGTGTACATACTAATATTGTAAGTCATATATTATTTATTTATTTTTACCATTTTTTTTAGAAAAATAACTTTTTATTAACTATTGAGTTTTGATGATGATGTAAATGATAAATTAGTTATTAATTATGAGAATAAAGTTATGTGACATTTTTTAATTATATTAAAGGTTTGTGTGAACCCTATATTTTAATTGTATTAGTAGGTGTGTGTAGGTTCTATATATGTCAAAAAGAAAATTGAACTCTTTAAGTAGGCGTCTGATGGAAAAAAGGACCAAAGGACCCTTTTAAGGGAACGGAGGGAGTATTAAAGATTATTAGTATTGAAATTTTTACTATATAGTAAAGAGTAACATTTGTGTAAGACCATTTTACTTTTTCATAATTGTTTTTTTACTCCCTCCGTCCCATTCTAATGATTACATATTTTCTTTTTGGGCGTCTCATCCTAATGGTTACATTTCCCTTTTCAGCATATGAGACCCACACAAATTAATTACTTCTGTCTCCATGAGCCCATACATCACACTAATACACATACCCACTTTATATTATATTATTTCTCTCACCTCAATACACATTAAAATACTATATTTATTAATCCACATGCAAAAAGAAAACATGACCATAAGGACGGAACGGATGGAGTACTTTTTATTTGTATTACAATACAAATTGTTAATGAAATTGTTCTCACTTGAGCTGTTATTCATTTTCTTCAATTATGTTCTTTTTTTAAAAAAATTAGATTTTTACTTCTAACTAGATTTTTTATTAAAAAATATTATTATCACTTTTTATTTATCTAACAAATATTATAATTAACTTTTTATTGTAAAACAGAAAAAGCAAAAACCTAATATAAAATAAAAAAACGTATAGGGAACGTGCAATGCAAGTCCCAACAATGATCAACATAATAGGGCTAAAAATTAAATTAAAAAAATTGGGCCTCAATTTTTTATTTAGACACAAGGGCCATGAAATTGTTGGGCTGGGCCAAGTCCATCTGCATCAGATCTGAGTCGACACGTCTCTGTTTCCACCTCGTTCGTTTCTTCCATTTGAGACGGTAGAATTTAGGCACTCTCCTCCATCTCCTCCGCCTCACACCACCACCCGTCACCGTATCTCCAAGTTCTCCGACAGGTAAGGTTAATAAGTAGCTTTTTTATCTGCGACAGCCGGAAATTCTTTCCTCTTTCCTCCGCCGGTTGATTTTTTCTCCTTCCTATAATTTGTGGTTGATCTTTTTTGTTGGCGTGTTATTTCTTTGTTTGATTGATTCTTTTTGTGGTATGAACTTGTTCCTGATTCGTCTTGCGATTAATATTGAACGGTTGTATTCATTTCAGTAGCTGTAGGATGTTTAAATTGACTAATTTGGGGGTTTAGGGTTACCGATAATGCTCTCTGTTGTGTGCCAAGAAGTTGAAATTAATAATGTGAAGTTGTCTAAGTTGCTCATTAGATGTTTGATAAATGGCTCAGACTACATTGTTTCAAGATATTCAGGAGAACTGGTTGGAAAACAACTACATTGTTTTATGATTCAATAGTGGGCTACTTGAAACAGACACACCTCTAACTAGTGATTGGATAAGCATTGAATTAAGTATGCCTATTGAAATTAAATATCTTACCGAAAAAGAAGAAAAAAGGGAAGAGGAAAGAAGCATGACAGCGTACTCATATTGGTTCCTACTCTGCCTGTGCAATTCCATGAAAATATTTCTTGGACACATCACCTATAAGTATATATTTGCTCTGATTTTAATACTGCAAAGTAGAGTCTAAGGCTTTGAAATTAGAACAGTAAGGTCCTTTGATGTTTGATTTGGATTTTTGTGGGGTAACAATTGGATAGTGGTTTAATATATATTTTTATGATTTAATGTTAAACTTTTAGTATATACTTATAATCTTACCATTGTAGTTCATAGTATATCATACTCTTGTGGTTTATAATATAAATTCTTGTGGTTCATGACATATAAAATAGGGATCACATGAGACTCTCTCTTATCTTTTTTAAATCATAAATATAGAGGGTGTATATAAACCTTGTTCCATAGGAGACAAGTTCCATTAACATAATAGATTTAATCATTCCTCACTATGATGATGTCAATTAATTCAAGGGTTGAGTCTTCTCTGTTATAAACCCCTTTTGAGTTGCTCTTACCCTACAAAAATTTTGATTAATATTTGACAATCATTGATAAAATATTTCCTATTAGCAAGGAGATAATTTCGAAATAGGGGGTAAAAAACTTTTATCCAACTATCACCAAACACTTATTAATCCCATCATCATCAAATGAAACTTATGTTAAAAATGGCCAAAAATTTTGAATAACTTAGGATATACACCAACATCTATAGAAGCATTTTGAAAAGCCAAATAATTAATCATAAAACAAGAGGGGTGGTTCTGAATTTCCTTGGATTCTACTTCTCTTCAAAGTCAAATAAGTAATTTCACTACCAAAAAAAATAATTAAAAAATAATAATTTAAAAAAAAAAAGGAAAAGAAAAAAAGAGAGAGAAGAAAAGTGTTGATGGACATAATAAGCCGTTGTTGTGGTCACTCCCCAAACATGGCTGCAATCATAAAGGTGGTTGCGGTGTAACTCTCATGCCCATTGAATCCACTCCACACCAACCCCCAAATATGCCCCTTTTCTTTTGGGCCCATTTAATTTCTTTTCCAATATCTGCAACTCAAATTTGGATTAGCCCAATAAAAAAATATATTTGGGCCTATAGGCCCAATATAATGATAGAAACTTGAAAATTTGGAAGAAAAATCCCCAATTCTTTTCTCTCTTTACAGTTCACTCGTTCTCTCACCTGTGACCTTACTCATCTCAATCGAATTCAATTGAAATCAATTTCATCCCTGCTCATGTGCCTATGCTCACATTGCAATTGATTTTCCGTCTAGTGGTCTCTCCGTCGCTGCTGCGCTCTGAAACAAATCAATTGGTATGAGTTTTAATGGTGAACTATTTGTTTGTGCAGCTGTTTTTGTTCTTCTTTCCTTTTCTCGCGTCTGATTTTGAATTTTTGGTCCAACTCCAAGTTAATTTTTGCAGAGCTGAAACGTTTGAGCTTCTTTTTTTGGTATGTTGTAGGTGTTTCTGTTCTCGTGTGTCTTCTTTTGAAGCTTTGTTGGAGGGTTTGTAAATTGTTTATGATAATGTTATTTGTCGATGATTTATTTGCGTTTTTGAATTTCAGCTGCTTTTCTATTTAGTGTTATTGATCATTGTTAAAGTTTTTTGGAATTATTTAAGATGAGATTTGGTGAGGATGAGAATCATTATGTATTGGGGACTGCCTTTAGAACTGAATGTTGCTAATGAATGCGAAGGTAAAAGCTTTGTGTGCAATGCTGCTCGTATTTGGGGACAGCATTCAATCAATCTTTGCTTGTTTGTTGGCCAGAGCATGATCAATTTGTTTATTAGGCTTAGAGAAATGAGTTAAAATCATTCGATAAATTTATCAAATTATTGATGACTTTGACCAAATTGTGGATTTGTACATGCTTTTATGATCTCTTGGTAAATGAAATTTTATATGGAGATAGTGCTTGTAACTAGTATCATAAAATCTTTAGAAAATATGTACTCCATTTAGGTAGTATTCTTATGATTTTGATTTTCAGACAGGCCTCATTCTCTTCTTTGCACCTTATTAGCAACCTCACTAAAAAAGTTAAGGAAAAGAGATTATTATTAAATTATTAAAGATATTTTAGTGTATTTTAGGCTTTACTTCCATGTAAGTTATGCAAAACTACTTGACTCTTTGGATGTTGAGCATTTTTATCTACATAAAACAAAGTAAAAAAAAAAAAAAAGAAAGAGGATATGACAAGGCGAGAATTTCCTTTTAGATTTTCGTTGAATTAAATAGTGAAAATTCGAAATGTTAGGGTTTAGTAGTAATGTTAATAGGTTATGGAGTGTCACGATTTCGATGATTTGTGGGTACTCTAATGGCTTTCTGACTGCTTAAATGATTGTTTCTCTTGGTGATTTAGCTTTCTTTTCAATGAAATAAGATTACGCAATATGGGAAAATCACATTCTTAATATATGGTGTTCTGTTTCCTGGTAATGTTTAAAATGTTTTCATCTTTGTGTGTAAGGAAGGAAAATTCATTTTTACAGAGTGATTACTACTGGTCGTGAATGAATTCTGTAGCTATGGAATTTTGTATACGTGTGTGCATATGTGATTTATACATAAACTACTACTTATAAAAAGTAACAAATCTTTTATTTGTAAAACTCCCAGTAGGTTTTAAATGTAAACTTTTTCAAAATTATAAAAAGTTTTACCCACATGGTAGCAAATCATCATAGTAATAAAAGCTTACGATAATCTCATGCAAAAAATTAAAATGTGTGTTAAAATGTGAAAGAAAAAAGGTGGAATAATGTAATGTGTTAAAAAAGAATATGTAGAAGAAAATGTGCAATAAAAAATGTGAAAAAAATGTGCAAAATACATGTGCAAACATATATGGGCAGTTATGGCATATTATATTATAATTATGTAGTTGATAGTAATAATATTTTGTGCTTGTATCTTAGAGTAATAATGAATTATTTTATGTATCTGATAGTAACTGCCCCTTTATTATTACATAATTTCTAGTGGATAAATCATAAATTGAAGTAAATATAGGCATGTGGAGTGAAGGACCAAATCAACCACGCCAATAACCCTTCCAATTCCAACTGCCCGGTTACAGATCTCACACAATTCTCGCCTTCGAAGTCTTCCAACTATGGTGAACTCATCAGCTGTGCTTCTTTCTAATTTATTTCTTTTTAATCTTTTTTGGAGAGGAATCCTTTACTCTAATTGGATACCGCAATGTGTTGTTTTATCACCTTCCTCAAGAATTTGCTAATCTTTGCCCTTTGAACATTGCAGATCCGATTCATACTATTACAGAACAGGCAGGGGAAAACTCGATTGGCAAAATATTACATTCCTCTTGAGGAATCCGAGAAACATAAGGTTGAATATGAGGTAATTTTTTCTTAATTAACGTTTTGGATTGGCTGCTCGATCTCAAGTTCTTCCTTAAATTTTGCGTGAAACTTGATTATTTGGGTCAATTTTGTTGTTTCAGGTTCATCGATTGGTTGTGAATAGGGATCCTAAATTTACCAACTTTGTGGAGGTGATGATTCTTATGTATAATAGATTATTAGATTTAATTCAATCATTTTGCATGTATAATAGATTATTAGATTTAATTCAATCATTTTGCTGTAGTCTTGGGATGAACTGTTAGATTCTAAATGGTGTTCCATGCCATGTGTAGATTAATGATTTACATTACTGGGTAATTGGCTTTCTGTATGTATAAATTATGTATGAGATAGAGGATTGATATCTAAGGAAGAACCAGAATGTGATTTTTTGTTTCTGGTTTAGACTAAAAATTGTATATTTTGTTTAGACCTACAGATTTTAAAATCTCATTCTCAGCCATAAGTTTGTCATTTTTGTTTCCTTCTTCGTTCTTTTGAAATGACGCGTAATTGTTCAGGCTCTGTTGGCATGTAGTTGTTTACTTCTTCGCTTTGGCTTTTCATTTCTATAATTATTTGGTTTACATTTTCTTGTATCTGGGGCACAGAAATCATGAAAATATTTCTTGCAGTTCCGGACACACAAGGTTATCTACAGGCGATATGCTGGTTTATTTTTCTCCCTCTGTGTAGACATAACAGACAATGAGTTAGCTTATTTGGAGAGCATTCACTTGTTTGTTGAGATCCTTGATCACTTTTTCAGTAATGTGTGTGAGCTAGATTTAGTATTTAATTTCCACAAGGTATGTTGCTATCCTTTTTTGTTGCCGTTGATTCATTGAATTGAAAGCCAAATAGTAGCTAACCCAAGAGCGAATCGCTGCTTGATTAAGAATATGCATTCTGACCATTCTTTTGTGATTGATGCAATGTGTTTAAATAATTTGAATATCATTTTTGTAATTTCAGTCAAATTGTTTTGTTGCATGGGGAATTTTATATATTTTGTCTGTTAACAACCACAGCAGTTAAATGCAAATGTTTCTCTTAAAGATATTGAGAAGGTTAAATAATGATGCTACTTCTTGTTGCATATGCTGGAAAATTGTTTTCTAGAGCTAGATGTCAAAGCTATGTAGTCTTATCTCTCAATATCATTGTGTTTCCACATTATGTTCGTTTTACTGGACGTATCATGGTGCTAACTTATTGCAATCCCACGCTGATTGCTTTGTAATTCTATTAATACATATATGTACTTGTTATCCTTTCAATTAACAGGATTTTGTTGTTAAAAGTTTTCATGTATAATCTTATGATCTCACAGCATTTTTTAGTACATTATGATCCTGGTCTTATGGCATGTAATTTTTTCAATGTACTGCTAACAGCACTACCTGATAAACTCTTTTTTAGATAATTGAATTGAATGTATAAAATTCTATAAACTGATGAGTTTTTGTTTTCCTCATTTAAGGTATATCTCATACTAGATGAGTTCATACTTGCTGGTGAACTGCAAGAAACAAGCAAAAAGGTAAATTTTAATTTATCTTCTAGTTGTTCGTTATATTGAAACCTTTAACCCCGCAACAACCTAACACATCAATTGGTGACAGAGCCATTTTTCGGTTACCTGTTTATAGAAAAATGAAAATACAACATTCGAACTTCTTTGCTGTGTGATCATATTTCACCCCTCCTCCCCCCCCCCCCCCCCACTTCCCCAACAATTATTGGTGGAGTTAAATTTTTAATGTGAAAATATTTAATGTGGAGAACAATTTTGGTTTTTTCAATTCTAACGTGTCGAATCAAATCCACCATGAAAAAATTTCATTCATTTCCCATTTTCAATTTATGCGACAGGCAATCATTGAGAGAATGGGAGAATTGGAAAAACAGGAATAAAGACTTGGTTGGCATTGTTGAAGCTACTACAAAGACGAGCTACTCTGCAATCATATTCAACTAGAACTTCTAGTCACTCCTATTTCTCTCTAGACTTGCCTTGAAGCAAGTTCCTATGCCTCACTGGGTATTGTCTGAGATTTTGAAAATATGTTCGTTAAAGGAAGTTTGTGTCCCAAAATGCTCCTTGATTTGTTGATTTAAATTTGGATGTTTGCAAACTCAGATTTCTAGTGCTGGTAAAGATATTTACAGTTGGAGAGTTAATGTCATGTTCTGGGTTCTGAATAGATTACTTATATTAATCCATATTGTCATAAACTTTGAACCGAAGAGACCTTCGTGGTTTGTTTGTGGTAGAAGTTTTCAGTTTTGCTTTGATTAATGTTGAATTTTAGACTTCGTGATCTGAGGAGGGATTGTGGCCGATTGGGTGGGGTAATGTTTACTCGAGAATGGATATATATTGATTCTTATTAATCATGATTTTTTTATTTTTTTTATTAAGGTAATTAGAATTAGCATTTTCTATCATTCACATTTCTCATTATTTTGTTAACTAATCCCTGCATAATTGTTGATTTTCTAAAGAAAATGAAGTAGGAAATAATAAAATGTTTATTTGGGATTGATTGTTACAGATTGCTTAATGATAATAAATCAACAATTATGGGCATATGTTTAATGAATTTAGGAAATAATTGATATAAATTCTTCTGGTAGCAGTCATACCAGTCATTGAATGTAATGGATTTGATTGATGAATGTTATTGATGAGGGTGGAATAGTTAACGAAAGTAAGGAATAATTAACTAATTGAAAATTAATCCCTTCGTCCCACACTTATATTCACACTTTTCATTTCCGTCTGTCTCATATTTATCTTTTCTATTTTCGTTCGTCCCATACTTATCTTCACCATCAAAAGAAGAAATTTTACATTAATCAATAACCTCAAAAGTCATCTCTCACCTAACAAACATAACAAACTTTATATTTTACTTATTACCTAAAAATATCACAATACCCCTAAAAAGTCAATAAAGTTGATCAAAAAGTAACTTTTCTTAAATTTCATATCTACCGTGTCGGTGAACATAAGTTTGGGACGGAGGGTATTTTTTATTAACCAAATGCTATCAATGAATATGAATATTTCGTAATTCCCACAATACTCTTCTACTGCATTCAACCAAATGGCCCTTGATTGATGAAGGCCCTCGACTTGGGGAATAGTTAATGAATGAGTTAAATTCATTTTTTGTCTTATAACTAAACAAAACGTCAATTTTTGCCCTAAAAAAGATAAGTAGTTCAATTTTGCCCTATAATTAACAAATTATTTCAATTTTTGCCCAATTTTCGCCGAACTGCTATGTTACACTTCAATTTGGGGATTTTCGGCTGGTCAATCCGACGTGCAATTTTGACTTTTTTTAGCCAATGGATCCGCCAAGTCATTTCCACCAATTTATTTATTACCGACGACGACGAGCCTCTTCCTGCTAATACGACGTTGCCCGCCAACGCCAAGAAAGTGGCGCTCAAGGCTATTCCAGAGCTCCTGCTGTCGCTGCCTCCGAATCGTTGTATGCCTTCACGCTTCTCGTCGGACTGCGGGCACCGGCGATGTTGCTGTCGGAAGATGCGCCGCGGGCGGCTGTCGACATCGTTACGGTGCTGGATGTGTGGTAGTATGTCGGGGATGAAGATAGAACTGGTTAAGAGGGCTGTTAATTTCGTGATTGATAATTTGGGTGGATCTGATCGCCTCTCTGTGGTGTCCTTCTCTGATGAAGCTCAAAGGTTGGTGCCTTTGATAAGGATGAGAGAGAATGGGCGTGAGGATGCCAAGAGGGCGGTGGATGCTTTACGTGCCGTCGGCGGAACCAACATCGTTCAGGGTTTGATGGTGGGGGGCCCAATTAACTGATTTTCTTTTTTATTTTATATTTCTGATTTAATAAAATATTATGCATATTTGGAAACTAAAATAAATAAATAAATAAATAGGTGGATATTATGTAGCGGATTCATTGGCTAAAAGAAAGTTAAAATTGCCACGTTGGATTGACTAGCCGGAAATTCTCAAATTGAAGTTCGACATAGCAGATTCCGGCTAAATTTGCATTTTCGGTGAAAATTGGGCAAAAATTGAAAGAATTTGTTAGTTATAGGGCAAAATTGAACCACTTATTTTTTTATGGCAAAAATCGAAGTTTTGCTTAGGTATGAGGCAAAAAAATAATTTAACTCGAATGAGAGAGAGAAAATTTACCAATCCACCTCTTATGTCCATTCTCGTCTTTTATTTTGGTTGGAATTTAAACTATTTTAGGGCAAATTGTGTGAGGTTAGACAATTCTATATTTTATTAAATAGTTATTAATTTTTGTTTAAAGGATAATGCTATTCGGATCAATTTGATCCGGATCAATAGCATTTGGATGATATAGAATTACTGTAATATACTTTATTTATGTTTAGTTTTTAATTCAAAATAATTAAATTTTATTTCTAGTGTACGCGTTTTCCAATGCTTCATTTATTATTTTATGTTCTCAAGCTTTTGAAAGTCAATATTAGGCCAACTTCAACACAGTGACTCAAGAACTTGCACTCACTCTATTGTTTGATCACTCACGTTTCACACACGAATCGATTAATGAACGAATAATGAAATGAAAGAGATCAACACATAAGATGTATAGTGGTTCAGCATAAGCCTACATCCACTTCTTGAGAGAAGAATTCACTAAACGTTGATGAAGGTTACAAGACTACAAGCACACTAGAAAACCCTAATCTTAAGCTTTCTTCTTCTAAACTGATGTGTGTGCAGAGATTGTGTATGATGATGATGATCTCAAACGGCTGAATGATTCTTCAACTTATATGGATGTATGTCCAATGTGTAGATTCCCTTCCATCCAATCACAAAGCGCACACCTCAATCAGTTGTAACCAACTGATGAAAACCGATGTAACCAATTCAGTTGCAACCAACTGATCATCCATCTTCCAGCTGATGCCTTCAGCTGCCACTCCCACCATCTGATCACCTTGCTTTCTAATCAATCCAATGGCTTGATTCTACTTCTGCATGCAATCCTTCTACACACTTAATCCACCAATGTATAAGCTCCATATGGCATGTTCTTAGTTTCCATTCAACACACACATGCTCATGCAGAACACACACACACATGCATGGTCTATATCTTCACAAATCTCCATCTTAGACCTTGCATCACCATGTTAGCTTCATCCTCTCCACCTTGCTGCTTTTGTAAGGAGCAGCAACCTTCACTTCTTTACTTAATTCAACTGAATCAAGTGCTTACACAGCTCATACTTCTGAGCTGGTAAGGCTTTTGTAAACAT